>JARHVA010001627.1:2495000-3197500 GCA_037957365.1 Torreya grandis
GATCTTACAATGGAAGGAACTCTTCCTTTCTATCTCATACTTATACAATACATGCCAATGGGTCTATAAATAGATCCCAGACTTAAACAATAACTTAGACTCTTAATTTAGACAATTATCCTCGCAGCTCAAGACTCTAACTGGTCTTTACATGCAAACACTTCGTTCACTTAACTAATTGTTCATGCAACAAATAGTCCTGGAACACACAGGCGACCGATGCCGGTCCCTGCTTGCTTGGTTCTACCGACGTCGGTCGACTTCCTGCCGTCGCCAGTGGCCTTCTGCACTGGTCACGACCGACGTCAATCCTGATGCCGATGCCGGTGCTCCTAGATCTCAGCAACCTTCTATTCCTACTGTTTGTAAAGAGTTGAAGCTTTTAGCTCCACAACCTAACAGGAGGATTATGCATTGGATACTCCACCCCATAGGGATTAGGAAGCCCATGGGAGAATACAATAAAATATTCATAATCTTAGCATTCCATACAAAAATGAACCATTCGACCATGACTTCATATTCCTTAATGAAAAATATGATGAGGAAGTAAAGGAAAGGACTGAGAATGTTGGCCTAAGTGAATATTTATTTATGGTAATACAATTAGACCCCTATCTTACACTTGATTAAGCCACATTTAGGATCCCACCACTAGGGGGATGGAGATCCTCTGACTTCTAGAGTGGTAGACCCTACCAATAACCAGTAGACCAAATCCAAGGCCCCCAATAACCACCTACTATGATGACATCTAAACAAGATAAAGGAAACATCAACTACTAGAGAGCATGAAGAAGAGTAAGCACTAGAAGAGACATCAGCTACTACTCAGGTACAATAAGAACATACTCTTCTAGTTCAAATATCTACTATTGAACCGAGGAAGATTAAAAAATAATTATCAAAAGAGATAACATAGCCAAAAGACATCATAATTGGGGAAGAGGTAGATATCATTTTCTTGGACTCCTTTGATGAGGAAGAGATGGCACCTACTATGGTGGTTTCAGTAGCCATAATATCTAGTATGACTCTCCCCCCTCTCACCTAATAAGTGGTTGTTCCACAGGCTTAGAGAATAACACTTTGTTATCAAAGAAAACCTAGGGAAAAGAGACTGCATACCCCATCCATAGAGGTAACCAATGAAGAGGCACATCCTTTATTTAAAGGTGAGACAAGACATGAAGTGGATGAAGAGGAGTTATAGCAAGTAAAAGTACTGATCTTGAAAGGATTGAAATCAAAAGCACCACTTAGTGGTGACCAATCAGGTAATGGTTCTTTATTCATTGATCCCCTAGGTCTTTCTCCTCTTATGTCATTGTTGGTTCTTTTTACTATGCCTTTTCTAGTTGTTTCCACTTTTAATCATATATATATCAATCCTATTTTTATTATTCCAACCACTACTCACATATTCATTATGCCTCCTACTACTCTTCCTTTAATATCCACCATTATTCCTTTAGTCTTTGCCTCTCCTTCCACAGCCACCAACCAACCCATCACCCAAGTGGTAGCCTCCTCTACTCAACTGGGTTTACCACTACCTTCATCAAGATCAGTACAAACCATAGTAGTGGTGGCAACAAAGAAACCCCCCAAGAATAAACCTATCTACATTGTGCATCCCATGCCACACTTAGGGAACATAGACTAGTCCATGATATTTTGGCCCTCAATGCCCAAGCCATCAACTAAGCCTAAGCCTAAATCTGAGCTTGAACCTAAGCCTAATAAGGGTACATAAATAGAATCCCGATCATTGGATCCATCAAAGATAACTCTTATAGATTGAACCAAAGAGTTAGGAGCATTAGCTTCTAAGAGGCCCAATTTGAAGATCATTGAGTTGCCCACTGTGAGATTGTTCTTTAACAAAGTAACAACCTCAGTGAAAAGGGTTAGGAAGAGAAATATTGAAAATAGAAATGGTAGAAGGTTGATTATGGAATAAAAAGGAATAAATTTACTCTCTTTTGAAAAGGTAGGATAGAAAGAAGGGTCAGTCCCCCTATATTGAGGACCTTAGGTCCTACATGGAGGCCCACACTAAAGTAGTATTGGCCATCCATAAGAGAATAGAGTAGGATAAAAAAAAATTAGAAGAAGAGCTAGAGACTCTTAGAGAGAAACAATAGGAAATCCATGTTCCCTCCAGCATAAATCAAGATGTATAAAGTGTGGCATTAAGTTTATACAAAATTTTGGATACAATTTATTTTATTTGAGAATCTAATTAACTCTACATGTAACTACAATAACAAAAATGTTTAAACTTCTCAAATAAGATGAGAACAAGTTGAATTTCTTGGTGTTGTATACCCATAATAAGTCATTCAGCAATTTAAATCTAATGACCCTTTTTGAGGCATCCAATCCATAAATTCTAGTAGTCATAAGGACTTAGGAGGCTCGAGATTGGGTGAGTGTTGCTGATGATTCAGTCAATAATCTCACTAAATAATAAAATCATATGGTAAAATTTATGTATGAGCTCAAATTGATAAGAGCAAGAGATAACACTAGGAAGTTGGTAGCTTAGGTTATTTTTTATCAAATGATTCAACAAGATTTAGATAGTTTCAAACAAATCTTACAAGTCCTGAGTCTAGAGGATATTGAAGCAAAGGTGAGTATAATGAGGAATAAGGCAACTGAAGTGGAGGTCTTTTAGGTAGGCTTCTAAGCTACCAAGATAGAGCATTTGAGGCTAGTAAATAAGCAAACAGAGTAACTAGACTTCTCATTGATATGAACTTAATTTATGCATAGCATGCCAAAGGATATAAGCATTATCAAGATTTAGACATGAAGAAGAAATAAACTTCAATGTCAACTACTAGTTCAACTCAGGGTCCACTTAATGTGATAGTCACAACATCACCATCAAATTCAGTCCTTCCTAGATTAATAAGTGCATTGACTTCCCCTCTCAGATCAACTCTAGTTCAAGATAAGAGTTCTTCCCTAGCCACAACTCTAGTCACCAAATCTGTGACAATAATAATTTCAACTCCAATAACTCGCTCAGCCCTAATTATAACTACAGTTCTAACAATAATAAAAAGTGTCAAGAAAGAGATAAGTTAACCTTAGTCAAAGGCTATTTTGTATAATTTTAGATGTAATGATTATGAACAACTAGTTAAGTCTTGTTACATCCATATTGTAATTAAATAATTTATTTTGACTAGCATGCACACATTGCATGTATGAGATAATCTATAAGTTATAACATACAATTTTGTATCAAACTAGAACTTATGCTCTAATTATTATGATGTAATCAAATATTTGTTATACTTTGAGGATGAGGCGACCCCTTCCCTAAGTCCTTTAAATACATGTAAAACCCTCTTTTCAAAGGGTCAAAGTTTTTTATCAATATAAAAGAAGATATCAAGAGATTAATTGTCATGCAATTGTGTTTTTTCTTTCTTTTTCCCTTTATCTATTGATGAAATTTAAGTTTCTTTATCTGTATCAATTCAATAATTATAAAGTGTTCTAATGCTACAAATGAATTTGATTGTTTTAATTAATGAATATTGATCTTAAATGTGTGACATAAATTTAGGATTGGTAAATTTCATTGGTTTAAGTAGTTATTATAGGTTTAATTGATAATTTGATGTGTGTAGAGGTAATTATTTTGGTATAGTCATCTAGGCATGAGCTATAACTAACATAGACAACTTTCTAGTCTGAGCTATAATATCTCAAATAAGGGTGTGCAAAAACATCCCTAAGAAGAAAAAACCTTATTTTATATCATTGATCACCCTATACTTGTTTACCCATACTTCTAACAATTCTTGTTCATGAGTGTGTAATAGCTGCAAGTGACAAATACTAGTCTCAAAGATATTTGTCCACTAAAGAAATAGTCTTAAAAGTGACCTTTTAGGAATGCAAAGGCTTCTTTTTTGACTTGCCCTTATTTAATTTCTTTATTTTTCTTTGATATCTACCCACCATATATTAATTATTCACCCATAAAAATTACATAGTGATTACTTTCTATTAATTTCCACACATACATCCACAAAACTTGGTCAAATAATCCACAAGCTCAACTTGTTATTCCATGACTTGGTTATTTTAATCGTATAGCTAAAAATCATGCCCTATAATGGAAATTAATTCCATATAGATACCAAAATTTTATATGCTACCTCTTTTAATCTTATGTGGTGTGCATAAAACCTACATCACCAAACTCCACATACAACTTCAAAAAATGCTCTTTTGTGCTCTCTGGTCCTCATGAAACATTGATTTTGATTTGGGGGTCTAAAATTAGTTATATGCCTCACCAGACACTCATCCTATTCTCATTTTATATGTATCAATGGGCAATACCTATAAAAATTTTAAAATCTTGAAAAATCTTCACTAAACTCTCAAACAAAAATTCACAAAAGTGTTTGCTTGTTGCCCGTAGGGTTGCTTGTAGATTTTTTTAATTATCTAAGCCTATTTTGAATTGGTTTTAATTTTATAATCATGGATTAAGGCATTTAAATTAATTATACACCCTATAAAGTCATTTTATTCCCTTGAAAAGATCTTAAACACTCATTTTTAACTCCATTTATGAGCAAATTAGTCAGAAACCCTGATTTCCTTAATGGTCTAGACCTGTATTTTACCATTTTATATATAAATTATATTAAAGATATTAAAAAACTTTTAAATATTAAATGACATCAAAAAATACCTCCATGTAAAATTTCAAGAAATTTCACTTAGTAAAATTCAAAATATGTATTTTTATTGCTTTCTAGCTTGCACTTTCTCATTTTTGAAAGCCTACAAGTCTAAGTTTTGACAATTTTTTGAGTTTTATGAGGTCTAAATACCTCATTATTTTTTAATTATAACCTTTAAAATTTAATTTAACCATTTAAACCATTATATATTCTTAAACAATCACTTAAACCTCTTAAAAAACACCTTTTATGACTATCTTTCTTGCATGCCTCAAACTCTACAACATGTACCTTTACCTTTATCCATTATTTTCATTAAAAATTTTATTTAATAATGTGTAATAATTTTATTTATTCCCCATAATATCTCATAAAACTTTTAATTTTCAATGAATAACTCAAAAATATAATTATGTCTCCTAAAACAGAGTTATTGGGGTTTTAAAGCACCTTTCCTTCTTAACAATTGTTCATAAAGTTAATCCCCTGTAATATGAGAATAATGCATGTAATACTAAGGTAATAGGGACCCTATATTACCCTAATATAATTTTAACTGAGTCTTCTTCTCCTTCATGAATTGAATATTTGAAAATTACCCTTACTAGTTTTTAACTAGCTTGCTAAAGGAATAGAAGAAACGTTTGCCAAAATTTGGACTTGTGAGTTGTTCCTAAGCATGGTTTTGGATTTATGAATAATATATTATGTTTTTTATATCTTATTTAATATTCACTCCCTAAATATATTCTTCTTAAAAACCTACACATAAGCAACCTTGATCAATGGTGGCAATATTTATCAATAATACCATTGAGGAAGAGGGATCCCTTGAAGAGGAAATAAATGAATAAATAATGTAAATAGGTAAGGTTTAAAAATTCCAAATGTCTCTAGGAATAACCTATGACATGGAAAGAGTTATACGTGTAGGTCATAAGCATCATTGATAACATTTAGAGTGTGCTCACAAGATGGGATAACTTTGAGGATGAGCTTAAATTAGATACCTCTAAACTATTTGATTCAAAAACTAAATATTAATGTTTAAAAAATAAGGGGTATAATATTATTTTATTATTTTATTAATATGGGGAAGCACCACCACACATTAAAAAATGGTATGTTACTTGACGATGGACAACCTAATTAGTGTGGGGTGATGTTGACTCTGAAATCTAGATAACTGTAACCAAGACTATGAAAATGCATGAGTGGTAAGTAAAGGATACACATCAATAGGTGAAGATCACTAAGGATGGAAAATTTATGCCTCAACCACTTAGGATAGGTGCACCCAACATATATTTCCATCTAGGTAAGCAATAATTGACAAGGTTGAATCCACGTATATGTACGATATAATGATAGGATCAAGACCTGATAAGACTTCATGTATTTAAGAGCCACAATGTAAATCATGAAAGATAAAAAAATAGATTTATGATTGATGACTTCATTAAGACAAATAATTAGGGTGTGAAAAAATATGCCATGGTAACTGACTTGAAGCATAGCATCGAATTAACTACTAATAGTGTGGCAAAAGCATTAAATACTGATTAATTATTATTATTATTATTATTATTATTATTATTATTATTATTATTATTATGCTAACAATAATTATGCTAATAACCAACCACTTTCCAAATAGATGAATCCATTATATAGATCATAGACATTATAGTTCTAAATTTCTATCTATTCTGAGTAGCCAACTGTGCTAGGTCACTTGTAACTTCCTCTATTTGTTACCAACTCAAAATAGGCCAATTACATTCTAATATGACTAACTGGTTAACAATTTTCCATGGCTATAAATGGAAATTGTTGCTATGCATGAATGATATAGTTGAACACACTAAATAATAATATATTTAAAAATATGACATATATATTCAAATATTTTCCCACTAACATCTCTAGACACTAACATCTGGGCCAAACAATAGTGTTGTCATTATTGTCATGTCCTAACATAAGTATCCAGTGCTCTAAAGTCATCCAATTTACAAATAAAACATATTCTAATGGTCAGCCTAAGTGATTTAATGTCATTTATTACTCTAAATGGACTGATATAAATACAAGATCAACACTCATTCATTCTTCACCTAATAATCATACTAAAGAGCATTCAAAGAGAATTCAATTATAAAAGCTTCCCTATTTATTACTATTTTCATATCAGTCATAGGGACTACACATCTACAGGTTTGAATTATTAAAGGAGCAACCCAAGAGCCTGATTTTCCAAGTTACAAGATAGGTCACTATTGTACTTGATTTTCACATATTGTATGATTCACAAACAATCCAACACATAGGGGATAACTACACGCATCTGAGGCCTCTTCTAGAGTATTGTCTATGTAGGCAATGCCCACTAATATCAATTATTTGGGGTAACTCGACACCATGTTCCCACTAACCCATTTTTCCTAGGGCATCATTTAAGGGTAAAGAAGAGTACCCTAGATTTTTGATTAAAAAATTGATAATAAAAAAATTCATGGAAAATCTAAAGACATCAGATAGAAGGTGGCAAAAAACCTAGAAAACCCCAACTAATGGATTTGAAAACAAAGCTATATTTTGGTTTGGACATTATCATAAACCTTAGGATAGTATTTTTGATCCAAGTGTCCTACTTGTATATAAGTGTCCAATGGTCAAACATAGTCAGAACTTAAAATGAATGGAACCCATATATTTATTATAGTTCTATGAAGATTATCATTTTCATAATCTAGAATAGAACATAAAACAAGATATTCTTTCTCTTTTACCCTTAGCCACTTTGTACTTATTGTATTTATTTACACATGTTAAACTAGTAAAATATGTATCATTTAATATTTTGTGTAAATTTGAATATTTTCATTCATTTCAAATAAATTTATTACTTGATGTTTCTATTATGAATCCAAAAACATTAAAACATTTGGTTAACCTATCCTATGTTTGTTGAACTAAAACCCTAGTTTGTATATTAGGGTTTTCACCTTCTTTGAAAATTCATCTCAAATTTTTGTATTTTATTTTTAGATATGAATTTCCCTAAATTATATTGGCATAGCTTAGGAATGTTTAGTCACATTCTTATTTTGATCCTCCTAGTTGTGTTCTTGGTTGTCATTTTAAAATACTTTGTAACCTTTATGGAATTCTTTATTAAAGGTTATGCATGAAAACTACATTATGAATATTTTTTTAATGCACTTGATGATCAATGTATTGCATAAGAGGACCTAGAAGAACACCAAAAACATGATAAAGCCACTTTTACTTACAACTATAATAATGAAAGAATTAATGATGCAAATGCAAATATAATTGAGCAAATAATGATCATGATGATTCCAGTCTTGGTTATGAATGTGATAAAATACCCCTTGATTATAATACCTCTCTTATCCTTCTATTTTATGATACTAATGAGCCAACAAATATGAAAAATGATACCATTCCTAATGTCTAAAATCAAATTACTACATTCATACCCTCTTTAGTTATTTCAACAAGTGATTGTGATTCTCCCCTTTCTAATGTTGAAAATGTCAAAGAAGTTGAATGTTCATCCACTATCTCTCATTGTGAAAATATTAAAAAAATCAAGTGTGTCTCTCCTTCCCCAAATAATACTAGTTTTGAATATTTTATTACTTCTTTGCTTGATCCAAATGAAAATAGTCAACTTCCTTCTTCCACTCTCATTTGTGAGGAAAAAATTACATGACCCATATCTCCTATTCTATTGGTTGAAGAATAAAATGAGAGTGAATCTAAAAATCTTAAGGAAACACATATACAACATGCATTATTTAGGGACACAACAAAATTACCAAAGATATTTGATGTATCTTTTGAAAAGGTAAAACCACATAAATTCAAACAACAAAAATCCATGTTTCCCAAAGGTTTCCTAAGGAAATAATATTCTAAAACAACTAGCAAGGATTCAAGTGATATTCATGTCAATATTACTTTCTCACATAACAATGATATACCTAAAGTAGAAAGTGGTATTTAATTACTTACTTCTTTTTTATAGGATGTAACACTCAAACTCAAAGTGAAACTAGCATCCTTGCATCTCTTAATGTGGTACATGATATAGAAAACGTTTCTTCCCTTTCCTTTGCATTTTATTTTCAAAAAGGGAGTGTGCCTCAAAATGAAATTATACCTCCAACTCCTATAATATGTCATAATGTTCCACACAATGTCTCGCCTTGCAATGATAATAATATTAAACTTTTTACTATTCCACAAGATATACCTACATCATTAGACATTGGTGTTCCTTTACCAAACATTCAAAAAACATGCGAGGAGCCTATTCTAGAAAATAATAAAGAGTCCATCATTCCTTTATTTTATAAGAATGGTAGTTTATAATCACTAAAAAAATTCTCAACTTCTTATGACATTTTATCTATTATGACTACCATTAGATATTTTTAGCAACAAGTCAGCACTCTGAAATTGCAAGTTTATTCTCATGAAGTTATTCTTGAGGATAATACATTAACAAAGTAACCTATAACAAGAGATGTGTTTGAGTATCCTTATAATTCAAACTTATTTACGCATAAGTTATCCTTCTTTGATGGTCAATGGGATCCTGCTATTCATTTTCAATAATATACACACTCTTTTAAACATTGGGACCAAAATAGAAGCTTGATATTAAAGGATTTTTATCATAGCTTAAACCAAAGGGATCTTGATTAGTTTTAAACTTTATCAAATGGTTCATTATTAACTTTCAAACAACTTAAAGATGTATTTATATCACATTTTCATCATTATACCTTACCTAAACTACAATTGGAGCATTTTCAAACATTGACACAAATAGAAAATGAGCCTATAAAATATTATATTATTTAATTTTAGGATGTTATGTATTCCTTACATTACACACCCTCAGATTTGGAAATACAATTTATATTTAGCATAAGTCATCTTTCTACACTAAGAAAAATAACATTGCATAAGCCTTTTACTTCATTTGAGATTTTATATTGGGATGCATAATTAAATATTCATGCACTCTAATGGATACACAAACCAAGTTACCTATTTATTTATTTAAACCCACACATGGTAAAAAATAGTATTTCCAAGGTAAATGAACAAGTTACAAAACCTCTTGAACCACTTAAAATTCTTCTACAGAACCAACCCCATATGTCATAAAATAAATAATAAAAGTGTTGAATAAAGGGAAAAAGCATGCTTATCAAATATCTCCCATAGTTAGACCATATACCACTACCAAATTATAGCCTCTTTAATTTTATTGGTACTGAGATATACCACATGACATATTACAAACATTGTTGGATAAACCATTAATCAGACTCCTTCCTAATTAAAATTACCCACCTCACAAATTTGAGAAGGAAAAAGGACAATACTTTTTCACTTATCGTGGTATTAATGGTCATATAAATAATGATTGCTTTAATCTCAATCAAAAGATTATATAATTATCTAATCATTGAATAATTGCATATTGAAAATACATATCTAGACATATTCTACATACTTATCCTAGAGGCTCATCTAAGAAGGTTGAGACATCCCATGTTGAGCCTTGCAAGGAACAATGATCCATCAACCTTCATATAAGATTACTTATAGTAGAATTATTTCTCCTAGTGTATACTCTCCTATGACTGACACTGATCCTACCAAGAAAACATTGATCGATCAGGTCCTTCATATTAAGACATAGGTGGAATCTAAACCTACATAATATATATGGGTACCTAAATAGATACATATATATTCATAGAGAATTTCTATAGATACTTCAGAGATGACTATAGAAGCACCATCCATAGTCCCATTTTTACCTAATAATTATAGTTAGGAATTATTATACCCATCTGAATTTCATTGCATATGGTGATCTATCTATTGCTAATATAATACACATAATTTACCATATCCAAATATACATTACAAAAACAAACATAAGAAACTAATGAAACATTATCATGTGAAATAGGAATACCAAATACAAACCTACCAAAAAACCATGGTACAAATTCCTAATTACTAATAGAGACATCTAAAAAACCTACACATGTACCTATTACTACTATTCAAAATAAACCACAAAACACTCAATAATGGATTCCATGAACCCTTAATCCTATTACTCCTACTATCTCTCCTAGACTATAGAGTCCTAATTTACATATGTAGAAAATCATAGATACTACAATGATAAATATTGTACCTATACATACCCCTTAGAAATGTCACAAGATTATTACACCAGGCTCATAATGGGGATATATGTATGACCATCCATTGGATGGAATCATAAGATTATCTTTACCTTTCAAAAATTCAAAAAATATTAAAAAAATAAAAAATATTCAAAATTTCAAAAATATTTTTCGTACCTACATGTTATATTGGCTCCTTGGCATTGATGTGTTAGTTTCATGTTGATGGATGACATACTCAGTTACCCCTACATACACTTCTACCTAAGTGTGATATAGGTATACACAAATACATGACACATTTATATTATTTATGTTGGGATTTCTCTCTACTCATATCATATGGGCATTTGGGGCATATACTTCTTTGATCTTAATAAACACAAGTTATTTGATTCAATGATAACTCTACATTTATCATGTTTGAGATTACATCTATACTTACACATGTCTATATCCATGATTATATCTTATATATGACACTTAATATGCTATAAACTTGACACATTTTTCCTAACACATTTGATCCATGGGATGCTATGACATCTTTATGTTGGTTTCTTATGCTTTACTTTATGTACTTCCTTGAGTGTCTTTCCTTCCTATTATATTCCTTGTTTGAGTATTTGAATATGTTCCTTTGCTTACATCCCCCATGATTATGTATGATTTTATTAAAATTTTAATATGTAATTTTTTATTGTATAGACATTTGAATATGCCATCCTTGCCTTTATGGACATTGGACTAAGTCATGTCCATTTAATTGTGTGGCATTTGAACATTCCCCTTATTTGAGGTCTCCTTAGACCATTTCCTTTTGACTTACATTTGAGTTATCTTGTGTGTGTGCTTGTTTTCATATTGAGCTTATACTATTATTATATAGACATTTCCATGATATTTATCATGCATCTTAGGCCTACATATGATCACATTGGTTCTATGCACTTTACTAATACATTTACCTAGACATGTTCATTCTATATGCTACATGATTACATTCACAAAATATATAGTTGTCTTATCCTTTTATGGTGAGGTAACTATGAGTTATTATATTTACCTCACATCAAAGGGGAGGAATATTAGTGGGGGCATGTCATAGAGGCATGTTTTCCACACTAGGCACAATTTTTAGATTAAATGGGGCATGTTTTTGAAGCATGTTATCCAAACTCATCCAGTATATGACACTTAGATAGATTTTTAGATTAAATGTGGGAATTATTTGGAAGCATTTTATACATATTAATTCAACATATGATAATTATATCATTTTTTAAATTCAGTGGGGGCATCTATTGGAAGCATGTTCTTCACACCTATTCAATATTTAACATTCCCAATTTATAGTGGTGGTATGTTTTGGAAAACATGTCCTCCACATTGGTACTTATATCATTTTTAATATTTCTCCATATATAGTGGGGGAATGATTTTAAATCATGTTATACACACTTACATAGTTTCTAAATGGGAAAAAATATACATAGTATATGATTCAGATTCACATTTGTGGAAAATTCTGTATATTGGTATCATTTGCTATACAATTTTCAGAATGAGATATATCTAAGGTGAATATTCTATGAAACATGTGTCAAATATTTAAAAATAAAAATAAGTTTCAAATTTAAAAACTCTTTTATGGACAATTACCATAACATAAAAACTTTTATGTACTGATACCCCAATTTAATAATACCTCAATCGAGCATTTATAGACTTTATTGAGCCTTACCCATCTACAATGGTTTGTTCTTGATTTTTTTGTTATTCAAGGAATTAAATCATCTAGTCTCATAAATTTTTTGGGTGAAATTTATTACATCACTCACCCTATATTGAGCTATACATATACATATATTTTTCAGTTGAGTTGTGTTCATTGGGAAATGATACTATCATTGGCTAAAGCACCACTCTTCTTATTCTGGGTTGGGGGCATGATCACCTCCTAACTCTCCATAATATATGTAAAACATGACCATGGTTAAAAATAATTTAACACTTTTAGACTCACTCATCTTATTATGCTAAATATGGATGAGGTTGCAATCCCATTGTCTACTTCTCTAGTTTCTAGCATTTCAGAACCATTTACTACATGACACGTACATAGGTGTACTCTATCCATATTATTTATTTATGATAATTTTTATTATTTATTTAACATTATAGATTATATACATTGATTATACATTATAACATGCTCTTGGTTATAGGTCAATCACTAGTAAAACACTCAAGTTGGGAACATGCAAAGATAATGTGTGTATACACACCAAGTACACATTCTTTTCCTTTAAAATATAAATTGCATTACTATATAAAATGGGGGGGGGGGGGGGGATATAGATGATATTTTTTGATTATATAACATGTAAGTCTTGCATACTTTGGAAACTTAGAACTTGGTTCTTCCTCTTAGTTCTTTACCTTTCCTGTTTCTGCAAGTGTCGCATATGCTTGATGTTTATACCCCTTAGCCTATATCTCTTAGTCTGAATAGTCTTATATTGATTACCTAGGTATTTTATCTTTTCCAAAATTCTTAAAATATAATTATCTTCCATCTCTACAAGTTCTAAACTTGTACCTACTTTTTAGCTCCCTAGACATTAATGCAAGTGTCCAATTCATTAAAGTCGTCTAATTTTTGAATGAAATGTATCCTAATGGTTGGACTAAGTGATTTAATGTGATTTATTACTCTAAAGGTATTAATAGAAATACATGTTCAACCCTCATTCATTCCTCACCTAATAATTAGACCAAAGAGCATTGAATTAAACAAAACTTCCATATTTATTCCTATTTCAATACCAGTCATAGGGACTACACATATATAGGTTTGAATTACTAAAATATTATCCCAAGATCTTTATTTTCCGAGTTACAAGATAATTCACTATTATACTTAATTTTCACATATTGTATGATTCACACAAAAGACAACACATAGGGGAGAACTACATGCATCTGAATCCTTCTTCTGGAGTATTGTCTATGTAGATAATACCCATCGATTGGGGGGTCTTTGGGGTAGCTCGACACGATGTGCCTACTAACCCATTTTTCCTAGGGAATCATTTAAGGTCAAATAAGAGTGTACTTAGGGTTTTGATAAATAAATTGAGAGTGATAACATGCATGAAAAATATAAATGCATCAAGCAAAAGGTTATAAAAAATCTAGAAAAACCCAACTAATGGATTTAAAAATAGAGTTATATTTTGGTTTATACATTATCGTCAACCTTAAGACACTATCATTGATGTAGGTGTCTTACTTAGATGAAATTTTCCAGTGTTCAAACACAATTAGAAATAATAAATAATGGAAACTAGGTCTTTGTTATATCCTATGATGATTCCCAATCATTATCATACTCTAGAATAGAATATCAAACGAGATATGCTCTCTCTTTTATCCCTTATCCACTTTGTACTTATTGTATTTATTTTCACATGTTAAAACAAGAAAATTTATATGATTAACTATATTTTAGAGTAAATATAAATATTTTCATTCCTTTCAAAAAAAAAAATTGCTTGATGTTTCTCTTATGAATCCAAAATCATTAAAACAATAGAGATGAGAATACTACCTAAAACATCATGTCAAAGGAATAAGCTCAGTACATAGTGATGTCAACCTATAAGACAAATGAAAAAATGACATAACTTACTATAAAATTACAAAAAATGAAACAATATAATATTTTTTTGAGTATTTTTATTGATGTTAAAGGTGCATCTTGTGAAGGTTCATGTCAAGGGTGATTAAGGATAGTTGGCAGTGTGTGAGGTGACAAGGTGCATGGAAGAATGTTGTCATGAGAGAACGAGAAAGATAGAATTTGAAGACAACTAATGTTTTATGTCTTCATGATTGATATCATTGTTAATTTTAGAATGTAAGGTATACATCATTGATGTCAAATGCATAGGAAGCATAGTCATGACATGAAGAGGTATGTACATGGTGAAATGAATGAACATAGGCATGTGAAGGTTGTATAGAATTATTTTATCATGTGAGTAAGGTATAGAAGCATTCATGAGAGTTTAATGGTGAGCCTATATGGTTAGGATACCTTTAGTCTAAGTCTACACCTAGACCACTCTTAGACCCTGCCTAGCCTAATGAGGTATGAAGATCATATTTCAAGGCAAGTATTCACATGAGAGCATGGACAGAGGTGAGATAAGTTTTTTTAGGTATGACACAAAGCTTGAGTTCAAGATTTTAAATAAAATTTCATGAATCATTATTTTATGCCTTCTTCAGCTCATAAAATGAGGTACTCAAACCTGAGAATCACTTTCAAGCATTCATTGTCATGTGTAATCTATACATAGGAGTCTAAGATGTTTAGGAGAGATGGGGAAGGGTCCTAGTTATAATCTCTATGCATTAGTTGTGGATTAAAGGGGTAGTCCTTTATGTTATCCAACATGAACATGTATTACAAGTCTTGAAAGACTTCTCCATGTAATTGGATTCATCCTTAATCCATGATAACACATCTTTAATCAACTTCTCACTTCTGCCTAGTTTTCTCACTATTTGCATCATTAGGTTTGTTATCAACTGTTCAACTTGGATGAATATTTTAGAAAAAAATAAGTTATATAAACTACTTATAAACCACCATGGACATTAAATATAAGTCTCAAGCTTTCTCTTCCATCCATTTAGAAATTTTAACTTGGTCAACTCTACATGCTACAATAAATCTCCAAGAACCAAGGCCTTTATTATAAGTTTCACTCACTCACCTAAAAACCCAATCACACCTATATGTGATTAGGATATTTTAATATGTGATCCAATCACTTAACTAGCCATTCTAATCCATTTTGAGCACTTTAGATTAAGATCTTTCACATCGGATCATTGTTAGGGTTTTAGAGAGGGATAACACTATTTATGGTGTTAACAATTGTTCATAAATGACTGCCCCTCATTTCCAAAAATAATGCCTAAATATATTATCTTTGACCCTTCCCCATCTCTCCTCAATAACTTAGCTTCCCATGTAGAGGTTACACATGCCAATGAACACTTGAAAGTTCTTCTCGGGTTGAGAACCCTTCAATTTATGCACTCAAGAAACCTCAAAAGCATTTTTCTTGCTTTTTATTATAAAATTTGACCTCATATTTGGTCAAAACACTTGGAAAATATATCACATCACTAAAAATTCTCACATTATCATTCTTATATTGAACTTATAATATCATACCTCATTTGGCCATGCTCTCTCTCTTTGCTTGCTTAGTTCTTGACCTGCAAACCACATTAGGCATTGAAATTGACCTTAAAACCTATTTTCATGCACTCTCCACCTCACTTAAATGATATCACAACATATCACATACTAAAAAAATTCCAAACATCATTAATATGTCTTGACAATAGATCATGATGCCTCAATAGGCCAAACAGGGTCTAGAGTTGGTCTAGTTGCATACTAGGTTTGTAGGTCTTACCCCTATAGGCTTACTCTAAGACTCTCATGAGTGATATAATTCCTCAAATTTATTCTCAAACAACCTAATAAATCCTCTTATGCCTCTTTGTATCCATCTCATCAAACCACCATGCTCAAACCTTCTCACTAGTACTCTTCATGTTATGACTAATGTCATGACTAGTCTTTTCAAGCACTTGAAACTTGACAACTGACCTTGAAACACTTATTAATGCTATTATTACTTACATGTATTAAATTCTCCTCAAATAATTTCATACCTCTTCATTATTCTATAAATCAAGAACATTATTCAATGACCTCATAAACACCTTTCTTAAGAACCTTTGACATCAATGACAACATCAATGCCAAACTTTCAACAACAGGAACAATGCTCAACAATATCCCCCTTTGTCATTGATGGAAAAACATATTGTATACTGATCATTCTTATCTCTCCATTTTGGTCTTTCTCCCTCTTTGACATAAATGACAAAGCGATGTCTACAACTCTTTGGATCACACTCCTTGCAACCAAAATACTCAACACATAAGACCTATGAATTTATGAGACATAATACAAACATGTTCCCCTTATCTCCATGCATACCTTATTTTAATAAATCACCAATTATTTTATCTAATTATAATAATTATCTTTACCTAATTACTTGAATTCTTCAATGATTGCTTGGGGTAGGAATTACACCCAATTCCTATCTTAGGTGTTCAAAAGTTACCTTTAAAAGTGGTTTGGTTAAGATGTATGCAATCTAATATTATGTAAAAACATATTAAAGTTTGACACTTTGTTCACTTACCTACTCTCTTATTAAATGATAACTAATGGTAATGTGCTTGGTCCTTGAGTGCATGATAGGGTTCTTTGAGATGTTTATAACACTTGTATTTTCACAATAGATAGGGATAGGACCATCATACTTCACCTTGTAGTATTTTAGGGTCTGTCTCATACATAGGATATAAGTACAACATGAATTTTCAATATGTACTTAGCCTCAAAATTTGGTAAAGGTAATGATGGTTGCTTCTTACTTATTTATGAAACTAGGCACCCACCTAGGATGAAGGCTCCTCCACTAGTACTCTTCCTATCATCTATACTTCTTACCCAATTTACATCTATGTAGGCTATCAAATTTAAATCCCTACTTTTTGGATACCACAATCCATACTCCATATTCCCCTTGATATACCTGAGTATCCTTTTGACTACTTGCATATGATTCTCTTTTGGATCTGCTTGAAACTTTCCCACAAGACCTACTACTTGCATGATGTCCGATTTAGAAGCAATGGTGTACAACAAAATTCTAATAATTAACCTATATGATGTTTGATTGACATTTGAAGAATCATATTCCTTGATCAACTTAGATATTATGATCATCGATGTACTAACTGCCTTACAATCTTCCACCTCAAACTTCATCAACATCTCTCTTATGTACTTGGCTTGTGAGATGAATATACCTTTTTTAAATTGAGTGATTTATAACCCAATAAAAAATGATAGTTATCCTAGTATGAATATCTCAAACTCTTTTTTCATCACCTCTGTAAAGGCTTTGGTCATGTTTTCATTTTTTCCACCAAAGATGATGTCATCCGCATAGACAACTACTATCAACTAATGGTCATCTTTTATCTTGATGTATAGATTATTATTTACAACTCCTCTTTTAAATCCTTAATCTATCAGATACTTATCCAACCTACCATACCAAGCTATAGGAGATTATTTTAGACCAGAGAGCCTTTTTCAATTTTTAAACATAGTCTTTGTCATCTGATAGTGAGAACCCTTTAGGTTTCTCAATGTACACTTCCTCTTCCAAATTCCCATTCAAAAAGACAAATTTGACATCCATCTAGTATACCTTGAATCCTTTAAATCTTACATATGCTATAAATAATCTGATTGACTCCAATATTTCTACTAGTGCAAAGGTCTCCTCAAAGTCTACCCCTTCAACTTGTAGACATCCAATTCCTAACACTATTTGTGTTGAAATTGTTAAATTTTACTCAAAAATCACTCAAATGCATATTTTAGGTCAAAATATATAAAATTCCCTAAATGGTTCAAACTTGTCACTTACAAGTGCCATTTTAGGTTAAAGTATCCCTAAATAAGGCAATGTAATTTATGGGCCAGCTAACTTTGATTAGATCATTTTGAGTCAAAATGACCATTTCACCATTTAGTGCTCTAGATCACTCTTTTCTTCTAATTCATTGGTACACATCACGTACCTTTGTTATTTGGTGTTGACAACATACTAAATGTGAATACAACTCCAACACATCTAACATCACCTTCTAATTCCTCTCTAGTCAAATTATGACCCAGTAATATGACTTTTTGACCATTTTGATTAATTGAGGGCCAATTTTCAAATAATTTCACAAACTTTGATTAACCTTGTTTAAGGCTAATCAATCCAAATCAAGAGCTTAAGTGGATTTTCCATGAGATGTTTTGAATATTTATTTTTAAAATTTGATTCCTATTATCTACATCACCTTGTGACATCATCTATGGGGTGGCATCCATCAAGCCATAAATGCGACAAATGTTAGGATTATGGGTCACCCATGCCTAGTTAATTCCTCCTATGCCTCTTCAATGCCCCTTCTTCCAAAGTCATGATGAAGATAATTATGGATTTTATGCCAAATATTAGGATTATCCTCAACCACACATCTTCATCTCAAGATGGACGGTTCAGGTTGATCTTGACTAATCTCAAAAATCTATAAATAGAGAGGCTATGAACATCATTTCTAAGCTATTTTGGTGCAAGGTTATTATGCTCAAATATTTTCAAAATCTTGAATATTGAAAAGTTATAATGTAAATTATTTCCACAAAGCTTCATTGATAGGCTAGTTTAGTGATTTGGAATCAAGAACCTGGGTTTTACGGAGTGTTCTTGAGGCATTGGAGGAGATTGCCACCATTGTTGACAAAGACAAGGATGCTTGATAAAGGGAGAACATGTTTTTAATCCACATGGGTATGGTGAATCCACTTGGGAAGCTAATATGGTGTTACTTTCTTTCATTTGTTTCTTTCTATCCTTTGTAATTCCCATAGGAATAGGTAGGCTTGGCTAGTTAGTTCTTTATGCATGTTTCATTAGTTATGGACTAATGCTTGACTAACTTACTTTGCAATCCTCTTTACATCTTGGCACACCCAATGGGACTAGATGCATCTCACACCTAAAGGAGATCCTTTTACAACTCTAAAAAATTTATTTGAGCCTTTAAGACTCTTGCAAAATTATTTTCTAACTTTATTTTGCCATTTTTAGTTGCCACAATTTTTACACAGTAACTGATGTTGATAGAAATACCAACATCAGTTACTAACTTAACTAACGTTGATCAACAGAACCGACATCAGTCAAATCTCAATTAGACATAACTGATGTTGGTGGTATTGACTGACATTGATCACTATGTTTTTAAAAAAACATAGACCTAAGAGCTAATTTTTGAAAGTTCATTGTTTCAAGCTAAAAAGAGCTTCAAAGCTAAAGGACATGTTGACATTTTTGCTATAGGAACAAGCTTTTGCTTTGATAAAAACATGTTTAAATCACCTCTTGCATGCTTAAAAATAAATTAGGAACATTGTTTGGGTGTTTAAAAAAGAACTTAGATGTTTTGGTGAATGTTTTCAAAGTTTGCAACTAAGACCAAGGGGTCAAATGAACACCACCAAACATTTCATTTGTGTTTAAAATTGAACACACTTGTCAATTCTTATTTTCAATAGTTGATTAGATTAATTTTGTTTGGCAAAAAGAGGAATGTTGAGTGTATGCTCTTCCATTTATCCCCTATAGGGAACCCTTGGAATTAAAAGTGACATTCCTATTGCAAATAGCCTATTCCAAGGCTTAGAAAGAATGTCACCTAAAGCACTACCCAAAAACTCACCAAAGTTTGGGTGATCTTGAAAATGACCCTAAAGTCATTCTATTTTATGTTTTCTTTATTTTCATGCAAACTTGTCTTATGAGGGGTATGGCATTCCCTCCCACAATTTTTTTAGGGAAGCTTTGACCTAGGGTTTCACCTCCCAGCATTGACTTCATTTGACTCCTTTGGAGTTACACATGAGACGTATCTGCATTTGGACATCGCACTACACTAAGCGAATAATAGGATGTAGTGGTTATAAAAAGGACTAGACCTTTTTATAACTAGACAATGCCATGATCACTTAATTTTCATGCTTGTCTTTTGCATCATTTGACATGAAATTCATTATGCAATTGATTCCCCTAGAACGATCAAGACTTTGTTAGTTTAGTAGACCCCACTTTGCCATACCTTGTCAGTTTAAACTTAAGACATTTTTTTTTTGTCATTAGCTTACTTGGCCTTGATTTGTGTCTAAAATTACTTGTTAACTCAATGAACTTAACCAAAACACATTGTCCTCAATCTTCTTGAGCAAGGGAGGCATTACGTTGTCTAAATGGAAAATTCATCTTTTCCTTATTCAATTTGTTATCAAAAGCTTTGTGTCATGTCATCCACTTTGGCATAGTTATGCTACCCAATTGAGTCTAGATCTTTTACCCAATTTGTTTAAATCTTTCATTTATAATCCACATTCAAAATTGAACCTTTATAAGTTCTAAGGGTTGATACGTCAAAGTGGGTTCACCATTTGTGCACTAAGCCTATTTTAACTTGGGTTCAATTTTCTATTTGGATTGAAGGTCATTTATTAAGACTCAAAATCACATTATCATCATGGTGGAATAAAGTCATCTTGAGTATCACTCACACTTTGGGTCCTTGAACATATTCTATCCTACTAGAATCATGTGGCAATGTTCTGCTACATATTTGGTCCTAGATTTATACTTAGTGATTCACATATGTTTTTACATCTTGAGTTTCTTAGTCCATTTTGTCTTATTCATAATTTGAAGAGATTTCCTCTAAAGTTCTAGGGTCAAATTTTCAAATTTAAAGCTAGCTTTTGTAGTGTGGGTGTACCACAAAGATCTAGGCTTTGGTGTACTAGTTTTCACCTTAGGTCTTTAAGTTACCTTAATCTCTTTTAATCTATATGATTTCAAATTTACCAAAGGTTGAGTAAACTCATGAACTAAATCTTCTAAATTATGTGAAGTTTAAAACCACCCTCCCTTATAGTCTCATTGGTACCTTGGTTATTTGTTCAAAAAAGATCCAAAGCATACTTTGATTGGTTGCTAAACATTGGTCCAAAGTTAGTTGAACACATATAACATCTCTTTTTAGACATGACTTAAAGGTTCACTTGTAGTGGGGCCTCTTATGACCTTAGTAATGAGGATGACCAATTTTATGATGGTCAAGATAACCCCATTATATTTTATGATATCCCCATAATAGTAGGATTTGAAGATGATTATAATAAATATCAGCCCCAAGAATATCAAGATGAAGCCCTTCTTAGATTGATAGAATCATGTGCTAGACTACCTTCTGAGTTTCTAATAGAATAATTGCATACCTTAGTTAGAGAAGGAGAACAATGATGGTAAGAGAAATATTTTGCACAAATAGACATACCTTCTTCTTTTAACAAAGGAAAGTAAATACAAATAGAGTCAAAACCCATAAATTTGGATCTTCTAACTAAGATCAAGATAATAAGTTAATGATATGTAGATCAACTTGTCATAGACTTAACTGACTCCCTAGTTACCACTTCAATTCACAATAATTCTTTGAAAGAACATGAAGATATGGTGGAAAGTATGCAAAAAGTATTGGATGAGAACATTACAATAGTGCGTCAAGGTAATCTAAATAAATAGTTAAAGTCACAAGAGAACTTAAAAGATGTTCTATTTGACACAGAACATACATTATTCAATCATCAAGAACCTCCTATTACTTTACAAACTTATAAACCCAAACATTCAGTTCAAATTGAGGAAATCCCTCAAATAAACCAAAGGTTGGTAAAAAAACATAGAAATTTCCAAAATTAACAAAGTGTGAAACAGCCAGATTCAAGGAATGTTTTACAATCCAAGAATCAACAACCTATTTTCTCAACTCAAGTAGAAAATCAAAACCAAATCATAGATCAAAAGGTATATGCTCCCTATAGATCCACATAAAATCAAGGGCACATTCCACCCTAACAACAATAAAATCAGGGGCACATTCCACCCCAATAGCAACAAAATTAGGGGCACATCCCACCCCAACAACAACAAAATCAAGGGTACATTCCACCCCAACAACAACAAAATCAAGGGCACATTCCAACCCAACAGTAATAAAACTAGGGGCACATTCTACCCCAACAGCAACAAAATTAGGGGCACATTTCACCTCAATAACAACAAAACTAGGGGCACACTCCACCCCAACAACATCTTATCCAATCCAAAATTACACCAAACATGCAAGAATGGAATTCTATGAAGGAAATTGTCCAAAGATTGGAGATGAATAATAGGGTCAAAAATTACAAATTTGATGAGATATGCCCATATCCATTTGACTTATTTATTCTCCAAAACCACTTTCCACCTCATTTTGAGGCACCCAAATTTGATAAATACAAAGGGAAAGGAGATCTGCATGAACACATATAAGCATTATTTGTCTTGTGTCAAGAGGTTGCTTATAGTAGTGAGTACTTACTAAAACTATTTCTACAAAGCTGAGACAAACTCTTGATTGGCTACTTAAACTACCTAAGGGATCAGTTGTGGATTGGAAAGACTTATCAAAAAAAATTGTTAACCATTTCTCATATAACATAAAACATGAATTAACTATTGTTGACTTATTCAAAGCCAAGCAATGTGATGGTGAAAGTTTTGTTGCATATCTACAAAGGTGGAGAGCATTGGCAGGCCGCTTTCAACACAATTTACCAGAGAAGTAGTTGGTTGATATCTTTGCATAGAATTTACATCCTAAATTTATGCATAATCTATGGTTAGTTTTTGCTAACTCATTTGAATAAATTATTGACAAAGGAGTGCAGATTGAGAAAACTCTTATTGCCAGGGGCCTTATTAAGATATTTACGCAAGGTTAAGCATCTAATCAGACTAAATCACCAGATCCTCAAATAGTTATGTAGGATAAGCCTAAGGGCTTTAGAAAAAATAATAACATGGTTGGAAATGGGTGATAAAAACAAGACATGTAAAAATAGTACAGGATATGCCTCCTCCAAATATACAATTAACTCCCTCAAATCCACTACCTACTTTGCAAGGATAACCTCCACAAAGGATGTTTCATAATAATTTTAGAGTCTTTAGAAAGTTAGAAGAATTAGTTGAAATAGTGTCACAAAAACTCATTGTAACTAATTTAATTATATGGCTAGTATCAAGGCCATTTCCTCAAGATCAGCCAAAACCAGACTGGTACAAAGAGAATGAATGGTGTAACTTTTATCATGTTATTGGTCATAGTGCATATCATTGCATTCAATTATGACATATTATTGAGGACTTTATTAAAAATGGTGAGCTAGAAATTAAGTTGGCCCCTAATCAGGACACAAATTAGGATATGGGAATCTACAAAGACCCCTTTCCTCGACATGATCCACCACCACCAAGAAATAATCAAAATGGTCACAATCAAGGATAGAGGCAAAATCAGAACCAACAACAAGGTCAGAATCATAATGAGCATAATTGAGATCATGATCCCCACACTAATAATGTGGCTTATAACAATGTACCTTATGACTATAATAACATTGTGGGATGCATTTCTACAACCCACATTACCACTGTTATTGTGATGTTGTGTGGCTAATCTCATTTTCCTCACAACATGGGAACCATCATTATAGGGTTAGCACCCTCTCCCCCTAGTAATACCATGTTGAGTTCACATCATCATGTTACTACTCCATTTACATGGGTTACTAATCCTAAAAAATAGTACCATTATTTTAAAGGCTCCTCACTAACCCAAAATTATAGCAATACCGTTAATCACCCATGAATCATCATCCAAGGCCCTTTGCCTTACTCTTTTAATTATAATGACTCCTTACCACCTCTAGGTTGTGCAGTTATAACTAGATGCCTGTGAGTTACCATCTAGGGCCATTTTTCCACTTGTTTCCATAAACCCAATGAGAACATTGTGCCAATGGTTCCAAATCTGAATCTATCCCAACAAAGACTAAACTAGTTCAATCCATAATTCAAAGGCCTTTTAGTATAATAGATCAATTATAAAAAACCTTTACACAAATTTCCATATTAGAACTCTTATGGACATCCGATATCCATAGAACCATCTTCAACAAACTTTTACAAGAGTCTATTATGGCTAATGATATAAACCTTGATCAATTCTAGAACCTAGTTGGACATTTATCTTCATTTTAAAAAATCACATTTGATCAAAAGGACATGTGCACCCTTGGCCCAAACCATAATAACCCACTATACATTGAGATAATCATTGTGGATCACAAGATCAAGTGGGTTCTTATAGATAATGGTTCAGGTTTGAACATCAAATCTCTTGAATTGGTGTGACGATTGGGTTATATGGACAAAGACATTCAGCCAGAGACTATTATAATCAAGGTTTATGATAACACTGAGAGGGAGTCATCTAGTATAATTTGGTTTCCAGTCATGGTTGGGTCTATTTATCATCACACATTATTCCATACCGTGGATATTGAGTTTCTTTATATCATACTTCTTGGTCATCCTTAGATCCATGAAGTACAGGCATTTCCATCTACTCTTCACCAATGCCTTAAGTTTCCCCATGATGGGATTGAGGTTACTATTCATGTTGATCAATAACCATACCAATACTGTAAACATCTTGAAGCAAAGTTTCATAATTATAACTATTACCTAGGTTCTGAAT
Source organism: Torreya grandis (assembly GCA_037957365.1). Lineage (NCBI taxonomy): Eukaryota > Viridiplantae > Streptophyta > Pinopsida > Cupressales > Taxaceae > Torreya > Torreya grandis. Next base: position 2,520,377 of record JARHVA010001627.1, read on the forward strand.
TCATTACAAAGAAGAATAAATCCATCATTTATCATCCATCTCCATCTAATTATATAGACCCTGGGGATTTAGCTTCCACTTTAATTGATCCATTTCCTACAGCTTTGTCCAAGTAGGTTATTATTAAAGACACAAGCATTTCCACATACCATCTAAAGGATGTCCTCTATATTCTAAAATTACCAAAATGCCCTAAAACATTTGGTAAGCCTAAAACTTCCTAGACTCCTACCAAACCTGATCAGATTTGGCAACCAAAGAAGAAGCAACCAAAACCTCTTGTGGTTTTTGTACTTGTAATTGCACCAAAGAAATATTGAGAGGCTTTTACTGAGGGAGATTGGTTATATTCTGAGGCCCTTGTGGATTATTTTTAGAATCCAAAGTATCTTATCCCTAATAGGATAATGGATCATCTTGACTATACAGGGAAAGGCCTTGGCCCACAGGCACAAGGACTTTTAGAGCCCTTATCAGCTGGAGTTGTCAATGGAAATCGTCTCAAATTTAAACCACCAAAAATGACCTCATAACATTTGGTAGTGACTCTTCTCAATTAATTGGTAATGAGAATCCTAATAGTGACACAACATCCCATTATAGCCTTTTAGATGAGCTTGTTGATGTAGATTTGTTCAATTCAAATGCCATATTGACCATAACACCTATTGGAGCTTCCCATCCTGAAGTAAAAACTCATCCTAGTGGTGTTTCCCTTCCTAAATCAAGACATTATATATTTACCATTGGTGCTTCCCATCTTGAAGCAAATCCTCACTATAACCTATGCCTTTGCCATCCCAAGCTCATAGATTGGGATCAGTAAAATTTGATCATATGCCTTGATGAGTTTCAAAATGAAGAATCAATTGTAGAATACATGGGCCTACGAGATGCATTCCCCATTGGGGATCATAAGTAGGGTTTTGATTTTTCATTAAATTCTTTTGCCTACTTTGGAGAGTAGGCAAACTTTCTTGGTCATAATAAAGAACAAACATTGAGATCTTCAGGTGAAAACCTCTTTGAGGCACTTCTTGATCAGGGAAAAAGTAAAGAAAAAGACAAGCCTTTGAGTGAAAACCTATTTCATGCACTCCCAGGTGGGAAGGTTTGTTCATCTCTTCAAGATGTAAAAATTCCATCTAGCCCAAGTTCTATAACTAGTACAAGCATCTTTTCAGAACAACATCAAATATTTGAGCATCTTGCTCTTGAGTTTCTAGAGGTCTTTACCAATTGACCTTTACCTGAGAAGGTAGATTTTGATTCTTCATATTATCTAGATCTTTGGGAGGAACAATAAGAAGATATAGTAGAAAAAGATCATCATGACCATACATTGCCTATAATTCTAGAAGATAAATCCACACTCCTTATGGAGAACACAACAAAAGTGAATTTGGGAACCCATGAGGATCCCAAAAATGTTTATCTTGGAGCTTCCCTTACTGAAGCAGAATGTGAACATATTATATTCATTCTTAAATATTATATAGACATATTTGCATGGGCATATGCTAACATACCAGGCTTGGATCTAGATTTAGTTGTGCATCATCTTGTTGTTCACCTTGATGCTAAACCAGTCAAGCAAAATTTGAGAAAGATGCATCCATGCATCACCCTTTTGGTTAAGGCCAAGTTAGAAAATTTGTTAGGAGCCAATTTTATCAGACCATTGAACTACTCTAAATGGATTTCTAACATAGTGCTATTAAATAAAAAGACCCTAGGCATATGTGTTTGTACTGATTTTCATGATATCAACAAGGCATATCCCAAAGATGATTTTCGTCTACCTAACATTAACATGATTATCGACTCAACTGTTAAGTATGAGATGCTATCCTTAATGAATGGATTTTTTGGTTATAATCAGATCAATATATCCCTTGAAGATCAGCATAAGACCATATTCACCACTCTATGGGGACATTCTGTTACCAAGTCATGTTATTCAGTTTGAATAATGCTTGAGCCACATATCAGTATGTAATGACTATCATCTTCCATGACATGATGCATGACATTATCAAGGACTATGTTGATGATATACTAGAAAAATCAATAACAAGAGCCGAACACCCTGACATTCTATGAAGAATATTTGAGAGGCTTCATACATATAAAATTCGCTTGAATCATAAGAAATGTGTCTTTGGAGTCACATCAGGAAAATTTCTAGGGTTCATTATATCAAAATGAGAGATTGAAGTTAACCCTATAAAGGTCACCACCATTATGCAAATGCCTCCACCAAATAATCTTAAATAGTTTTGAGGTCTACAAGGCAAGATCCAGTCTATACGCATATTCATTTCTCAACTAGTAGATAAGTGCCACCCATTTACCCATCTCTTAAAGAAAGGGTTGACATTTTAGTGGGATGAATATTATCAGATAGCATTTGTAAATCTTAAAACATACTTGTCCAATCCACCATTTTTATGACCTCCAACATAAGGAAGGCCACTGCTTCTTTACATATCATCCATGAAACATGTACTAGGAGTACTTTTGGCTTAACATGATGATCATGGTAAGGAACATGTGGTTTATTATTTAAGCTACACATTGGTATCCTATGAACATAATTATATGCCTATTGAGAATTCATGTTTATCTATGGTGTTCACCACTCAAAAATTATGACATTATATGTTAAATAATAAAACTATTGTTATCACCAAGGTAGATCCTCTCAAGTTACTCTTATCTAAAGTAGTACTCCAAGGATGCATGGCTAAATGGATTATGTTCCTTAGTGATTTTGATATTGAATAAAAAAATCAGAAGGCAATCAAAGGGCAAATTCTTATAGACCAACTTGTGGAAGCTCTTATTACGGCCACTCAACCTCTCAACTTTGGCCTTCTAGATGACTCTATCACAATGATAGAATAAGCATCACAAGAACCTGAATAGTGGGCACTCTATTTTGATGGCTCCTTCACATATTAAGGATCTAGAGATTGCATATTGTTTATCATGCCATGGGGGGATTTGATCTGAAAATTATTCCATATACAAACAATATGGACAAATATGATGCATTGTTTATAGGGCTCCATCTTGCCATACAGTGGGATATTAAAATTTTAAAGGTTTATGGAGATTCATAGCTAATCATAAATTAGAAAACTGATCAATAGAAAACAAGGGATGATAAGCTTGTTCCTTACAAGAAAATTGTCGATAACCTCAAAACACATTTTAAATTTCTATCGTTTAAATAAGTTCCATGAGTCAACAATAGATCTACCAATGCCATGGAATCAATTGGTTCTATGATTCAAATGCGTGATAGTGATAAAGAGTATCAATTCTTGATCAAAAATCTTCTTCAATTGGCACATATTATATCATATTTAGAGAGGATATGCACCACTGTTGATCCTAATCCCTCACCTGAGCTACCATGGTACCAAGATTTTTATACCTATTTCCATAGCCATGTATTTCCTACCAACCTTTATAATAACCAATAAAAACTTTTCCTTCATCACTTAACATGTTATATCCTCCTTGGAAATACATTTTATCAAAAAGGCTATGATGGAATACTTCTTCGTTATCTATCTTTGGGAGAATCTAAGCTGGCACTAAAGGAGGTTCATGAAGGAATGTGTGGGTCCCATACCAATTGTGTAGTCCTAGCAAAGAAACTTCTCAAAATAGGCTATTATTGGCCAAAAATGGAGATAGATTATTTTAATTATGTAAAGAAGTGTGTTCCTTATCAATAGCATGGCAACTTGATACATACACCTTCCTTGCCATTACAGCCGATTACAACACCATGGTCATTCTCAATGTGGGGTCTTGATCTCATTAGGAAAATTAACCCAACATCTTCAGATGGCCATAAGCACATTTTGACTATAATTGAGTACTTTACCAAGTGGATTGAGGTCATTCCTCTTACTTATGTTACCAGGAAATAAATATCCAAATTCATTCATTACCATATCATCTATCGATTTGGCATCCCAACCCATATTACATCTGATAATGGTGGATCCTTTATAAACCAAGATGTGAAAGATCTTTATGAAAAATTCAAGATCAAGCACAAGAAATCCACTCCATATAACCCACAAGGCAATAAACACGCTGAGTCATCAAATAAAACCATTCTAGCCATCTTAAAAAATATTGTCAATGATGTTGGCTGTAATTGGCACTTGCAACTTTTTCCTACCCTCTGCGCTTATAGAACCAATCATCATACCCCAATTAGAGATACTCTATACTCCCTTATTTTTGGCACTAAATATATCATCTCCGTTGATATTGAGATCCCATCATTAAGAATATCACTAGAGCACATTGAAGATGATGAAGACTATAGAGCCTCATGGCTGCAAGAACTAGAACTTCTTGATGGTAAGTGTTTGGTTTCCCTAGAAAAATTACAGACCTATAAGAATAGATTGTGGAGAAGCTAAAACAAATGCATTCTCCCTCAAGAATTTGAGATTGGTGACTTAGTTTTAAAAGAGAACCAGAAGAACACAAATGTTGAACCCAAAAAGAAAGGCAAGTTTTAGCCTAATTGGTTAAGGTCGTATATTGTCATATTGAAGTATGGATCAGGAGCATACCAACTGGATAAACCTAATGGTGAAGAACTTTTAGAGCCCATGAACATCATACACATTAAGAGATTCTATGCATGAATATCTTTGAACCATTATCTATAAGACCCCTAACATGGGGGCAACTTATGTTGTTGTAATTTTGTCCCACCCTTTTATCTTACCTTGAACACATTTTATACTACCCTAGTCTACTTTTCATGAATCTTGATAGTAAAAGATTTGAACTCTTGGCACTCTGAACACATTCTTCATCTCATTTTGGATTGCTCTCTTTGAGAGGCATATTCTTTGTTTTGTCTAGGACATGTTATAAGTTTGAACACTTTTTGCCACTTGACAATTATGATCTTGATTATGTCTCATGAACATTATGAACATCTTCAGTTGTATTTCTATAGAGCAATTTAGCCAAGATAGTCTTGTGTAGCTTTAGATAGGTGAATAGCCGCATCTTCTTAGTATAAATATTTGTTGTTCTTTCTTGTTTTATCAAGAACCTTGCTCTCACCAATTTGTGAGCATGGGCTGTTACAGTCAGCTTAGCTATCTTATTGGAACCTCTACTCTCAAAATGTGCATCTCCTTGACTAGATGGTCCCACCTTATGCATATTTTATCCCAAAAATACCAAAAACATTAGAAATACTTTGAAAATACCAAAAACATCAAAACATGATCCAAAAAAGAACAAAAACATTGTTTCATGCTTTTATACATTTGTGCATTCCCATTCCATCATCCCACACTCTTGCCATTTTATGAGCAACTGTTAGGTTTGAATGTTCTTGCCATTTTATAAGCAACTACTAAGTTTGAATGCTCTCATCATTTTATGAACAACTATTAAGTTTGAATGCTCTCACCATTTTGTGAACAATTGTTAAGGATGCTCTTGCCATTTTGTAAGCATAGAAATACCAATTCATTTCATCTTATCCCACACACTTGCCATTTTGTAAGATCATTCTTTCTCATCTCATCAGCATCTTTTTTGCCATACCATTCTTGTTTTTTTGTTGTATCTTCCATTTCTTCTATAACATTCATCAAGATAGTCTGATCATCATTTTTCTTCTATCCCATTTCCTGGGAGAACTACATTTGGCCTAAAGTTCATGTTGGAACATGCATCTATGGCACTATTTAGGCAGTGTCCACTTGTCTTATACATCTGGAGTCAGCTCAGCCAACCCTTTCCTTTCTTCTCTTCCCCCTTTTCTTCTATCATTATTCCTCTTTAATTAGGGAATAATTATCATGTCATTGTTCTTTGTTATGATGTGGTGGAAAGTAACACCTCTATCACACATACATGAACATATATCTTTAAACTGCACTAACTTGGTTTTTGTTTGTGTGTGTTTATTTGAGTTTCTTGGTGTTTTGTTGTGTTTTCTTGGTATTTTTTTGTGCTTTTGCACCTCTCCTTTTATGTCTTCTCCTTTTCTCTTTTTATTATTTATTGGTCTTATGTTTCTTGGTCTCATTTTTCTATTTGTTTTTTTTTTCTTTTGTGTTTCAGAACATCTTGATGATTCACATGGATCTTGATTATTTATATATTGATCCTATGTTATTATGTTGTTCTTGGACCATTTTGTTTATTTGATTGTTGTTGGTGTCTTGTTTTTCTGTTTGATTTTGCTTTCTCTTTTGTGTTCAAGAATGCTTTGATGGTCCACATGGATCTTGATTATTGATATTTTGGTCTCATGTCATTATGACGTTCTCTCCTTTTAAACATTTTTGTTCCTACTTGAGTCTTGATAGATCATATCTTAATTTAAATTTAGGTTCATCTATGTTTATTTTTTCTTTTTTTTTACTTTTTTGTTTAAATGTAAATCATTGTAACTATGGTTTTGGTCATTGTTTCACCATTATCCTTAGTTATAGATATTCACATTTGAACTGGCTCAACACAATTGGAATCTTATGTCATTCTAATTTATTCATACTTATGATGCCTAATTTATTTTGCTATAGTAATTACTTTATGCTTAGGTCTCAATGTTTTAACGTCAACATCAACTCTAACAAACAATTCTCAAGAGAAAATTCATCAAAACCTAGGTTCATGATATGGAATTAGGCTTCTAGGTAACATGTATTTTATCACTCAACTCTATACTTAGACATGCATCTCTTCACATACATTGTGAGTCTAATTAATTATTGGTCATTTTTCATCATTCCTCATTCTATTTTTCCCAAACTTGGGTGAACTGCATTGGCCTAAAGTTCACGATGGAACATAAGTCCATGGAACTATGTAGGTAGTGCTCAATTTCTATTGAGGTCAGCTCCGCTATCTCCATTCTTATTTTCATCTGTCTCATCACTTTATGCATTCTCATATGCTTAGTTTTATATGGCTTTCTAAGCCAATACACCATCACATGTACATTTGCATCCACTTACTTTAACCTATCTTTTTAGTTATATCCTTGAGCTATTTTTGCTTACCAATTACCCATGCATGGGCACAGCATATAAACCACATCTGAATCGAATCATCTCTATAAGGCCAAATCATTATTTATTCTTTATCAATGATCAAGATTCACCCTACTGGGGCACAATTATTTTATCATGATCAAATTTGCTCTACTAGATTACTTCTTATTATCTTCTCTTTGGAGACCTCATTCTAGTGGTGCATCCCTTCCTAAATCAAAATGCTCTCTCTTTTCCTATAATTCTAAGATCTCCACATTAAATCCCATGACGGCAATATTTAGTGTGTAACTTATCTTATGATTGATCAATGTTGTAAGCGTGTAGCTTGTACTCTCAAATTGGGTATGTTTATAGTGTATCCCTTACATTTATGGATTGAATATTTCCCATTCCCCCCATCTCTGGGGCCTATTATACCTCTCATTATATTTTTATCATTGATGATAATAACATGTGCAAGCATTAGTTCATCTAGATGTGATCTATTCCATGGGTTAACCTCTCACTTTCTCTCTCTCTTCGAGAGTCCATCCTTCTCTTTCATCCTAGTATGTCTTATTGAGGGCGCATCATGGGTCTATTCCAATTTATTCTTGACAACTCTTTTCTTTGAAAAGATGTTGCTTTACCTGAATGTCTCACCACACCTTCTCAAATAGGGGGAAAATATAGACATCTAATCCCTAACACCCTTTGTGTTGAAATTATCAATCTTACTCGAATTGCACTCAAATGCAAATTATAGGTCAAAATCCTTAAAATGTCTTAATGGTTCGAACTTGTCACTTATAAGTGCTAGTTTAGGTCAAAGTATCCCTAAATAGGGTAATGTAATTTATGGGCTAGCTAACTTTGCTTAGATCATTTTGAGTCAAAATGATCATTTCACCATTTAGTGCTCTAGATCACTCTTTTCTTCTAATTCATTGATACATGTCACGTACCTTTATTACTTGCTATTGGCAACATCCTAAATGGGAATATAGCTCCAACACATCTAACATCACCTTCTAGTTCCTCTCCAATCAAATTACAACCCAATAATATGACTTTTTGACCATTTTGATTAATTGAGGGCCAATTTTCAAATAATTTACCAAAACTCTCCACCTCTATCATATCTTAGGCACTTGATCTTCCAATTATTCTCATTCTCAACAAGAGCCTTAAATGTCATGAACTTTTGAAGGGATTCTAAATTTTCTTTCAAGAATATAACCCAAGTTATTCTTGTGTAATCATCTATGAGTAACATGAAGTAGTTATCTCCTTGAATGCTGTGAATTCTTTCAGGCCCTTAGAGATCAATGTGTATAAAGTTCAAGGGTCTTGTAGTAGAGTACTCATTAGACTTATACCTTATTCTAGTCTGATTACCATGTTGACATGTCTTGTAAAGTGTGTTTTTAGGTTTGGTGATCTTAGGCATATTCTTCATAGACTTCTTAGTGATAATCTTGACTAGATTGTCAAAGCTTATGTGACCTAACCTTTTGTGTCATATCAAACTTTCATCTATATTTATCATGAAGCATATCTCCTTCTTGATCTCATTCAAGACATATAGATATGCAATTAACCTTCCTAATTTAGCTCTCCTTATCTCACACCCTCTATCATGAAAGGTTAGTGTGTGTCCTTGATTATACATTTGACTTACACAAATCAGGTTATGTTTCAAACCTTCCATATATAGCACACTTTGTGTCTTGGTCTTCCCATTGTCCAAACTCAAGACACCCTTGCCAACTATATTGACAGTTGTGTTATCTCTAAACCTCATTATTCTTGCAGCATTCTTATTTAATAAGATGAACTTGTTTATGTCTCCTATAATGTGGCTTGAGAAACCACTATCTATATAACATTTCATGCATTCATCTTGAATTTGAAAGGCATTATGAGCTACTATAGAATCCTCTTTGGTATTTTCTTTCTCCTTGGCAAATAGTCCATCTTGGCTCTTGAGCTCAATAAGATTGGTCCTAACTTTTTTTGGCTTCCATACCAATTTTTTATCCTTCTCATGCATTCTTGTTTAATCTTGAGGTCCTTCTAACTCTATTAGATAAAAATCTTGCAATGTGTCCTATATTGTGATCGATGTAGCAAACAACATTTCTATACTTACCTATTAAGTAATTACTCCTTTTCTCATGGTCCCATGATGACTTGTCCTTTATTGAATTGGGCTACCTAATTGATATTTTCATGTTGGTACTCTTGAATTTTTATAAATTTTCACACTCTCTCTCAAACTTGCTCATTTTGTTTATGAGATGACCATGCTCAACATTAAAGGAATCTATATTTGTATTTAACTATTCATACTCAAATTTTTTACTTAAACCTTGTGTTAACACCTTCTAACTAACTACTGACATAATTGATAGTGTTATTTTGAAGCTCTAAATCATTAAGGGATCTTATTATCTCAGCTTCAAGGTCTACATCAGCTTCTCCTTCTTCATTTTCATAGTAGACTTCATCATATATGTTATCTTCTTCCTATTGATCACAAGGTATCTTGTGATTTTTAGGATCACCTTCAAAATGTTAGACTTGTATTCAAAGTACCAAGATCTAATACCAAATGTTGGAATAAAAATTACTAAGAGGTAGGGTTGAATTAGTCTTCAAAAACTTTTACAACTTTACTTTATCATTCATGAACTATTAAATCAATAAAGTGAACTTAGCAACACATCAAGAACCATGAGACAAGAGCATAACACATAGAACACTTATTTGAGTAGGAAATACTTAAGGGGAAGAAAAAACACTAATATATGAAAATATACTACATTAATATAATAAAAAAATTAATATTTAGTGAATCACTAACTTCACATGGAGCACCAACCCCAACTAGCCAAGCACCCACTTGACTAGACTTTAGCAAGCACCAACTTGCAAGGAGGCACCAACCCCCTAGATGACTCAGGACTAACTTAGACACATGATTTATTTGATCACTTTTAAGACACATTTTTTTTCAACCAATTTATGATGACCACTTCTTTAGTTCTTCACATTTTTAGCCCTCTCAAACTACCTTCTAGGCTCCTTCGCTCAACAAGGTCTCTTCAAGACAGATTAGGTCATTTGACCTTGATATTCATCTAAAGTACACATATTATACTTTATATTCACCCTTATGATGATATCTAGTACTTTTTTAATATCTTAATAGTGTTATATATTTCACTTCAACTCACTCATTCTCTAACTAGTTAATTAGGCCTAGTAGGCCTTATTCTTATACTAGGTTCTTGCTCATACACCTCTTGGTCAGACGTACACACTTAAAAATTTATATTTTATATAAAATATTCCTTATTTCATTCCAAAAATATTAATGAAACATTAAAATAGGTCGTTCATAGCATATAATACCAAAAACCTCTTTTAGGCCTCAAAGAGACCTAACTCAATTAGGCCTTCATTAGCACACATTACCCTTTGATCTTCTTGGAACACTTTAAAAATTCATACACAGTAGGAAAACTTCACATGACACTAAAATATACCTATAATAAACTTATCTTAGGTATATTACATATTTATCTCTAATCACCACTTAAAGCACACCATTAGCACTATTCACAACTAGGCCTGTGCATACCCAGAAAGTATGTGTTGAACTATTGAAGATAAAACACATATTAGATAAAAAAAAAAAGGAAATAAAACATATAAATATAACCTTAAATTCATAAAAAAAACTTCACCAATCTCATTATACTTCATTACACAGGTTAAAAGGAATCAAACCCTTCTCTGTAAGTATCCCACTTAGAACTGCCAACTAGCCTCAAAACACAGTCATGGAAATAATGACCTTAAACACCTATAAAACCAATTTAATAGAATTAAAATACATTTAAATTATATTATCAGGTAATTAAAACATTATTATATAGATATATAATATTTTCAAATGATAATATTGGTCTTGCAAACCAATTTTATGATTTTGTATCTCATTGTCTCATCTGAACTAGACAGGTCAACTTATGAGCAATATTTTAATCATATCCACTGACATAAAAAATATATATCCAAAATTAACATGTATTAAAATTCTTGAAAAAATTATCCATGCACTTTTATTCATCCCTAATCCATGATAACACATATTTAATCAACTTCTCACTATTGCTTGGTTTTCTCATTATCTGCATCTTTAGGTCTATTAGCAACTGGTCAACTTGGATGACTAGTTTAGAAAACCTAAGGTCTATAAACTACTTATAAACCACCATGGAAATAAAATATAAGTCTCAATATTTTTCATTCATCCATTTATCAACTTTAATTTGGTTGACTCTGACTGCTACAGTAAATCTTGAACAATAAAGGCCTTTCTTGTAGGTTTCACTCACTCACCTGAAAAACCAATCACACCTGGAGGTTCTTGGGAGAGTTTAATACATGAAAAAATCACTTAAATATCCATATAAATCCATTATAATCACTTTATAATATTATCTTTCACATCAGGTCATTATTAGGGTTTTAGAGAGGGTTAACACTATTTCTAGTGTTAACGATTATTCATAAAGGACTACCCCTCATTTCCAAAACTAATGCCTAGATACCTTATATACTACCATTCCCCATATCTAATCAATATTTTAAGTTCCCATGCAAAGGTTACACATTCTAATGAACACTTTAAATTCCTTTTTAGGTTGAGATCCCTTCATTTTATGCACTTGAAAGACCTCAAAACCACTTTTCATGCCTTTTCTTGAAAACTTTGACCTTAAAATTGGTCAACACACCTAAGATAATCTATAACACCAATAAAATTCTCAAATTATCATTTTTATCTTGAAATCATAATCCCATACCTCATTTGTACATGCTCTCTCTCTCTCTCTCTCTCTCTCTCTCTCTCTCTCTCTCTCTCTCTCTCTCTCTCTCTCTCTCTCTCTCTCTCTCTCTCTCTCTCTCTCTCTCTCTCTCTCTCTCTCTCTCTCTCTCTCTCTCTGTGCTTGCTTAGTCCTTGACCTGCAAACCATATTAAGCCTTGAAACTGACCTTTAAGCCTCTTTTAATGCACTCTTTACCTCACTTGCATGATTACACAACATATAAAAATATAAAAAAATGTAAAACATCATTCATATTTCTTTACAATAGACCATGATGGCTTATTAGGCAAAACAAGGTCTAGAGATGGTCTACTTGCATACTAGGTCTATAGGTCTTACCCATGTAGGCTCACTCAAAGACTCTCATGAGTGATTCAATGCTTCATGTTCATGATCAAATAACTCATACATCCTATTATTCCTCTTTTCATATATTTCATCAAGACGCCATGCTCAAACCTTCTTATTGGGACTCTTCATGTTATGACTAGTGTCATGACTATGCTGCTTAAGCACTTGAAACTTGAAAATTGACCTTGAAACACTTATTGATGCTCTTATACCTTTCTCACATTTCTTATATTCTCCTCAAACAATGTCATACCTCTCAATTATGCTATCAAACAAGAACATTCTTCAATGACCTCATGAACACCTTTCTTGAGAACCTTTGATATCAATGACAACATCAATGCCAAACTTTCAATAATAGGAACAATGCTCAACAAGAAGGTATGTACAAAAAGGGAGGAAAAATAATAACTAATGAGTCTCATGAGAGACTCACTATCATTATGGCCTATGTCAAATAAATGAACTATGATTGTGTGTGATGTGTAAAAGGCAAATTATGGTCCCATAATCTACTATACTGAGTAATCTATATTTGGCCCCACCTATAAAGTAGTGCTAAAAATATATGACACTAAATTTGGTGTCATGTGAACTACAGGGGTCTTAGGGACCCTTATGTTATAATAATTTATAGGTGGCATAGGTTTCATATGTTAATAACCTTGAGAACCCAATAAGGTTGGTCTCAAAAAAAAGGTGAGTAGAGGAAAACCCTCTAAAGTCTATAACATATCTTTGATGTAGGGGTCTATCTAATAATGCTCTTTATGGGAAACTATATGTACAAGTCAATAAAGTAGGATTAGACCTTGCCTACATTGGTGGCTCTACTAAACTCTATTAGGATCTAGGGAGCACAACTGATTACCATATACAAGCAACTAACATGCAAAATTAAACCAGAATCACAAGTAACTAGAATTCAAAAATAACACAGAATATGAGAGACAATACCCAATTGTATTAATACTCTTTCAGAAAGAAATACAATAAAGAAGATGCCACAGTCTTCTTCCTTACACACCTCTAGGGCTCCCACACCTCTAGGGCATAAACAGTAAATCTCTTCAAGAGCTCACTCTCTCTCTTACGGTCCCAACACATAACTCAAACATAGAGTTGGTGTTCACCTCCAACCAGTCAGTATCACTACTGCCAGTACACTGAGTATACACACATACTCAACTGAGTACACAATGCACTCCAAGTAGATCTCCCATGAACTTGTAACAACTTGCAACTCAAATGATCTTACTTTGGAAGGATCTGCCTTGCCTTCCTCTTTGCTCTCCAACTGATTACACACCGTACTCCAAGTAGATCTTCCCTGATCTTGCTCCTTGATGTGTTGCTGTCACCTTGGATCTTGCTACCCCACAGATCTCCTTTTGACCCTTGCACACACACACCCCTATAGATCAACTGACCTTACTTACCCATGTAGATCTCCACCCTGATCTTGCACACCCTACAAATCAACCTGATCTTACATACCTAAAAGAACCCCTCTGATTCCACCATGGAAGAACTCTTCTGGTTCTACAAACCAGTACCCACACTTGGCACTATGGCACTAGGAGGAACACACCTTGCTCTCTTCACTCTGAAGGAGCTAATTTTTTCTCTCTTACTCTCTAGCACACTTTACAATACAGCCCATGAGTCTCTTATATAGATCCCATGCAAATAATAATTAGACATCCAATTACAATAATTAGATCCATAGCTCAAGACTATAATTAGCCTTCTTACATGCAAACAACTAGTTCATTAACTAACTGTCCGTGAACTAGCAGTTTTGGAACCACACAGGCGACCGACGTTGGTCCCTGTCTGTCTAAGGGTGACTGACGTCGGCCGATCCCTGACTGTCATCGGTAGCTTCTTGTCTCCACATGACCAACGTCAGTTGGCCTGACTGATGTTGGTGACTGTGACACTCAACACCCTCCTCCAATGTCTGCATTAGTGAAGCTTTTAGCTCCACAACCTAACAATCTCCCACTTAGAGATAAACAGCTACACTATACCTATAACTATACACCATCTAATCTATTTCCTGGATTGTATCCCTCTTCAAGCTCAATCTTGAAGACCAACCACCACAAATTTTGTGGTGCACCTCCTATCATCTAAGTAACCTACCACATCCACATCTACAAACCCATGTAGAAAAGAACTTGACCCTGCATAGCATGTCGACCTGCTACTAGTCCCTCTCAGATACCTGAGAATCCACTAAACTGCCCTCCAGTGCTTCTTTCCTAGATCAGCTCCAAACTTTCTAACAGCTCCAACTGTGTGAGTAACCTCAGGTCCAGTACACATGTACTTAACCTCATCATGTGAATTAGGACGTTGTTCATATAACTGTCCAACCCATCGGTGTGTTAATCGGTTTCACACAATCATCTGAAGACAAAATCAACCTGTGATCTTCCATGTCTCTAGAACACACTCATGCCAAAGAATTTTGCTGCTCTAAATTCCTCATGACATGTCACTAAACTAACCTTACCCTTAGCTCAGCAAAACCTTGTCTATCTAAACTTGTACCAAGCATTCCATCCACATACAGTAATAGGATAATGTTGCGACCATCATCCACCTGGTAAGACAAACACAATGGTTATACTGACATTGACTAAAGCCCTGCTTTGTCATCCACCTGGTACCACCTGTCAGACCTGTACCACTGTCTTGCAGCTTGCTCAAGACCATATGACCTGGCCTTCTGTCTCACATGTCCATTCTCTCTATTATTTAACTAAGGTATCCATTCATCTTTCAATGCTTTCTTTCGGCTGGCAACCCTACCAAATCTCCCATTTGGTTCTACATCCTCATTCATGCCATGCTCCCACTATTTCCTGGATCCTTCCTACTCTATAGTGAGCAACGAGTATAAAGAAGAGGAACAACAAATTTGAGGCTTACTTATAGTGAGCAATGAGTATAAAGAAGAGGAACAACAAATTTGAGGCTTACTTACCCTTTCAGTCCTCCATATGGGCATTTGAGACTCCTTGACAGCTTGTTATCCACCCAAAATCCATTCTAGTGACCGACCTCAGTCACCACACAGTCTACATCTGACTGACGTCGGTTCCATGCGACTGTCTAGGTCACTGATACCGGTTATCCTACTGATGTTGGTCTCCACCTGCCTGACACCACTGACTCATCTGGTCTGCAGATGACCGATGTCGGTGCCTACCTATTTGACACCAGTTTCCTATAACCGATGTCGGTACCTATGTTTTCCTGTGAGTAATGACTTTTTACCTACGAGCTTACTTTAAATCAAAACCCTATCCAAACTACCCTACTCAGAGATATCTAGTTCCATCCACTGATCTATGTCTGTCATCTCCTCCAAGAACACCAAGGCTTTCCAATTCTTAAGTTTATTAAATACATCAGTCTTCCTTTTCCTGCAATAAACACAATCCTTTCTTGTAGCATCCCACTGCTCACAAAAATTTCAATCTTTGCTCTCCGAAGCTGAACTCTTACCATTTGACTTAAGAACATCCATTCCCTTCTCACTTATGTGACCAAGCCTACAAAGCCACACCTATGCAACAGAAGTGGAATCAGTAATACAAGCAAGTAGATAAAGAGTACCTACTTTCTTACCACATGCTAATTCAAGTGCATCCTTGGTAACATTCCAAGAAACTAATATGAGAGTTACTATGCATCTCTCATCACCCAACTTTCCTAAAGTAATTAGCTACATCTTTAAGACTGGGACCTGCATGACCTTTTTCAACACCCATGTGTTGGCCACCTGCAATTTTAGCCGCACTTCCCCTTTGCCAATACTATGACAAGGCTCAATAACCCCTCTAATTAGGGCTGCATGGAAAGAGGCAACAAAATCTATGAACCAAGATTCTACTTTATCCAAAGAACATCCCAGAGCATCCTATGCAACAACACCTGCAACACCTGCTTCTTCAGTTCCTTCATGTTGATCTTCTGCCAACCAACAATATTTTTTTACCTGCTCTTTCTTTCCATAACACCGTAATTGACCATTCGTGCCTTTGAATTCCTCCATTCTTAGTTTACTTTCTTTTGCCATTGCTATACTCCCACTCAATCAGAAACCCCTGAGAGTGACCTGTAATCAAACACAAACCTGCTCCCTGCAACCTTAGCTCTGATACCACTTATTAGGATCTAGGAAGCACAACTGATTACCATATACAAGCAACTAACATGCAAAATTAAACCAGAATCACAAGTAACTAGAATTCAAAAATAACACAAAATATGAGAGACAATACCCAATTGTATTAATACTCTTCCAGAAGGAAATACAACAAAGAATATGCCACAGTCTTCTTCCTTACACCCCTCTAGGGCTCCCACACCTCTAGGGCATAAACAGTAAATCTCTTCAAGAGCTCACTCTCTCTCTTACGGTCCCAACACACAACTCAAACATAGAGTTGGTGTTCACCTCCAACCAGTCAGTATCACTACTACCGATACACCGAGTATACACACATACTCAACCGAGTATACAACGCACTCCAAGTAGATCTCCCATGAACTTGCAACAACCTGCAACTCAAATGATCTTACTTTGGAAGGATCTACCTTGCCTTCCTCTTTGCTCTCCAACTGAGTACACATCGTACTCCAAGTAGATCTTCCCTGATCTTGCTCCTTGATGTGTTGTTGTCACCTTGGATCTTGCTACCCCACAGATCTCCTTTTGACCCTCGCACACACACACCCCTGTAGATCAACCAACCTTACTTACCCATGTAGATCTCCACCCTGATCTTGCACACCCTGCAGATTAACCTGATCTTACATACCTAGAAGAACCCCTATGATTCCACCATGGAAGAACTCTTCTGGTTCTACAAACTAGTACCCACACTTGGCACTGTGGCACTAGGAGGAACACACCTTGCTCTCTTCACTCTGAAGGAGCTAATTTTTTCTCTCTTACTCTCTAGCACACTTTACAATACAGCCCATGAGTCTCTTATATAGATCCCATGCAAACAATAATTAGACATCCAATTACAATAATTAGATCCATAGCTCAATACTATAATTAGCCTTCTTACATGCAAACAATCGGTTTGTTAACTAACTATCCGTGAACTAGCAGTTCTAGAACCGCACAAGTGACTGACGTCGGTCCCTATCTGCCTAGGGGTGACTGACATCGGCCTATCCCTGACTGTCATTGGCAGCTTCCTGTCTCCACATGACCGATGTTGGTTGGCTTGACCGATGCCGGTGACTGTGACACTCAGCACCCTCCTCCAATGTCTGCATTAGTGAAGCTTTTAGCTCCACAACCTAACAAACTCTATGGTGTATCTATAGGAATTGTCCTCAAATTTATAACTGATAACTATGTTATAATAGGTAACTATGTTGTAACCTGTAATTGGGATGTAACTACCTATGGGAGAGGCAGAGGATACTCATATGGAATACCCTCAACTATGACCACCTAATTTTCATGTATATATTTTAGGCATATGTTTAGTATGGATGGGATGGCTTGTAGTTATTATATCCATGGCCTACCTAGTACAATGTCAAATACACCTACATTAGGTACCACTAAGAATCTAGTGGCCACATGTGTTGGTCCAACCTATAGTGGAAGCATAATCTCCCTGATGGAGCTCTAAACATGGCCATTAAAACCATTGATAATTATGTATGTATGGGATATATCTTTTTATAAATACCCCAAATGTTTTATAAGTGTGATAGTGCATATACGAATGCTTAACTTTTTGTCAACCATAACACTCTAGATAGGATGATGATCTATGTAGGCTCATACAAAGAGTACATAGAAATTTGTATCATCATCAAAAATATTCTTCTTTGAGAAAGTGATGAGTGGTCTAGATAGAACTATAGTGTGTTACATACCAATGATATTGTGATGTGGATGTGCTTCCTCTATAGTAGTGTGATATTAATTTAGTGGTGGATATGCATGATATGTGTAGTGAACACCTAAAGTGTTCCCTATGTCATTCATTGTGTTATTTTTAAATGAATCTTAAAATATATTTAATGCCTTAGCTTCTATTTTTTTGTACTTTTAGTGCCTCTATGGGTGTTCCCACATCAATAATGTTAGCCTCAATCAAATATTGTATCTTATGTTTTAGGTTAATGCATCTATTTATTGTATGGCCTGGTGACCTATGATACTTGTAGAACGCATTGGAATCATAGTTATTTAAGAGATTTCATGTCATATCAACCTCCTTGATGGGAGGGAGATATATGACTTTGTATTCTGAGAGTTTTTATAAAACATGTGTTAGCAATTTTTTAAGGTTGGTGAAAACTCTACATGGAGGAGCTAATAAAACAAGGTGAGGAGATGGCTATGGAGCTACGTTAACTATGTCCTTTAGATCACTCTTATTTTTAGTGGCCCTTACCTTGTATAGAGGCTTACTTGAACTCTTAATAGTTGATTCTGATCCAGACATATATTTCATTTTTCCCATTGATATAAGCTTGACTTCTCTTTTTTTTATTGTGTGGCACAAATATATAAAGGTTGGTAACTTCTTAAACAATATAGCTTAATGTAATGCTAGTAGAAGACTTTGTTTGAAGATGTCTTGAATATTTTTATATGCCATGGGGCTAGTCAATTTAGCTAATATAGTCTTGTATTATAAGGCATATTTGATAATAGACTCATTTAAATTTTGTTTCAACTATGCAAACTTGAGCATATGAGATATTTCACTAATGTTTATGGAGAAGTGTGTTAAAAACATGTCTATAAAAGGATTGAATGTGGTGATAGACTAATTTTATAGATCATAAACCCATTGTAAGGCATAATCCTTTAAACTGCATGGGAATAACTTTATGAAAAGCCAATCATTAGACATATAATCCAAACATGCTATGTGAAAATCTTAGAGATGGTGATTTGGGTCACCCTTAACATCATACAATGTAATCTTAGGTGCCATGAATTTGGATGCAAGGGAGTTGTCTCTATGTGATGTGCCAAAGGTGTATGTAAGAGAACATCAAAATCTAAGGCATGTGATGGCCTAGTAGATCCTTTATCAATATGTAACACATTATCCTATAGAGCATGAACCTCATGCATAAGGGATTGTACATATAGAGTGGATGAACTAGCCATAAGAGGTGTAGTTATCACTGAAGATTGTTGAGTTACAATTTTTGGTTTTGCTAGCTCATTTGGTCCCAATGTAGGTGTAGCAATGCTATTAGCTGGGAGAGTTGAATATTGACCATTGTTTGATTTTTAAATTTCTTCGTGAATGATATTAATAGTATTATCTTAAATATATGAATGTTTGTGCATAAAATCTTGAAATTATTTCTTATCGATTTCATCAAATCGATTGTTGAATTTTGCCATTTTTGTTTGGGAAGTGGGAAAACAAAATGTTGTATATTTTAAACCTTTAAATAATTTTAATATAAGAAATATTTCAAAAAATACATATTAAAACAAATCTGATATTTTAGAACTAATATATGAGCATAGACACAAAAAGGATACAAACCCTAAGAGCATCTAGGGTTAGGGTTTGTGCAATGTTTGAATTAAGTGGGGTTCACAAAATGTTTTAACCTTTTAGTACTTAACAAGTGTAAATCCTATGTTTGTTAAAGATATAAGTAGATTAAATTAGGAAAATAATATGCAATAAATACAACCATTGATTTGTTATAGAATTGACTAGCTTTGACTTTTCTAAAAATAGTAATAAATAGTATAAGTAAGAACTTAGCTGGAAAATAACTAAGACAGGTGATTTGGGTGCTAAAAATTGAGGTGAAATTTGGTTGAAGTATTTTAAACTATATCCCAATGTAAAAACTCCTTTTATATAGTAGCACCACATTTAGAAAGTAGCACCATTATTATAAATGTGGTGGTAGTGTCTTGATATTATTGGTAGTGTCCTCTATGCAGGACTGTCTTGAGCTTCTAAGTATACCTGTGTCTAGATCTCTGAGGTCTACTACTATAAGTAAGAGTTTTGAAACCCTATATTTTTCCTATAATTATTGATTTATTGATCAAACTCTAATCCTCCATGTAGTTAGGGCATCTGGTTGGCATGAGCTAAAAAGTGTGTTTGTTAGTAGGGTAGGCTAGACATCTTCAACAACCCACTATGAAGATAGTTGCTTACATACAAATAATCTAAGGATGGATAAATCTTGATGTAGTTATCCCCACTTAAGTTATGGTGTAAGTGCAAATGAATCTAGTATGATAATGACTTTGAGTTCCTCAAGTGTGTTTGAGACTATAGTCTGGGTAATCTAAGCTTAGGACTACTATAGATGGTAGTATGCATAAGTAAGGTATAATAGGGATTGATAACCTTAATTTTACATAACTTGTTTTGAGTTTGAATGTGTATTTTTCATCTAATTTTCATTTAGTGTTTAAAGGGATAAAATTAATGTATTTATATTATTCTATAGATTGTGCAGGTGATAAAAGATGTTTATGCTAACCCTAGGAAGTTCTAGTTTTGAAAATATATTTGCTTGGGAAATAAAGAGGTAAAGGATAGTAGCACCATTTTTGGGACACTAATACCATGTGGTGCTAGTGTCCTTATTATGGCACTAGTGTCTAGCTAGTATAACACTAGGCATGAAGGGCCAGGATTAGTAAATGAGGGTTTGAGACTAATTTAAGGCTAACTAAGGTTACCTATGGCCTACACAAAGGTTGGATAAGTGTGATAATAGGGTCTAGGATATTTCTAAGGATAAATTAGCGATAAGAAGTCTCAATTATCACTTTTAACACTCAAATACCACTTTTAGGTGATTAAAGTTACATAGGTCAATATCATCGATTATGGGGAGTGATCCTCCCAAAACACAAAGTGATCCCACTGATTCGTAGAAAATAAAAACATGGAAACAAAGAGGAAATGAAGTGAAAAAGAGGTCAAAATTGATCGTTTTTAAAATTTAGAGGGTGATAGGATATTCTCAAGAATAGTATGGGGTGTGTTGGTCCTACCGAGTATGTTGGATGTATAATTATGATTATAAGAGGAGTTTGTTCATTGTTAACTCATTCAAAAAAACAAATTGACAAACATTACACTTCAAGCATAATCCCTCGGATTGGGCAAGGTCTAGGAGAATATAAACAGCTAGAAAAACATAAACACACAATCTATACCTTTTTTTATGAATTTCTTCTCCAAGCTAGATTCAAGTTTGTTTGTGCCTAGATTATAGAGCTAGGAGTCTTTATCAATATCACTTGTTTATTTTGATGGCATCTCCCTTATCTATGAGTTGTTGGGTTGAAGAATGGAATAAAATTTGGAGCTTTTCACTGGATTTTTGCAAAGTTTTTTTTCACAAAAAAAGCTTGCTATACATATAGGGGTCATTCTATATGTATAGCTTGATCATATCGATTATAAATATTAATTGTTCATCAAGATGAGAGGTTAAAAATCAATTTAAGTTGAGTACTTAATGCAATAAATATTTTGGAAAGAAGTGTAGACACCTAAATCTAGCCATCGATAACCTCCAACCAAACTTTTGACCAATTTCCACCTAAAGTGCACAATTTGGCCTAAAAACACTAAATCACATTAAAAGCTTTGAACCTAACATATTCAAATGCTGATTTTGGATAGAGTATCATTAAATGGGGTAATGTAATCTATGGGCTAGCTAACTTTGATCAAATTATTCTGAGTCAAAATTCCAATTTTACACCTAGGTGCTCTGGATTGCTCTTTTCTATCAAATTTCTTATACAAGATGAATGTCTTTTTTATTTGATGTTGGTAAAATCCTCAATGGGATAATGGATCCAATGCATTTGACATTGACTTCCAATTCCAATCCAATCAAATTTTAGACTAATAACAAGGCATTATGATCAATTGGAGTAATTTGTGCACAAAGTGCTTAATCATGCTTAGAGATAATTAATCTAAATCAAGGCCTAATTAATAATTTCATGGAAACTTGTTGAATACTTATTTTTGGAAATTAATATTGAATATCTACATCATCAAGTGACCTTATTTCTTGGGAAGACATCCCTAGGCCATAAATGCTACAAATATTAAGGTTCATGCCTCCCATGCCTCATCAATGCCCTCCATGCCTCTTAATTTATCATCGATCCCAAATATTTATGAGCCTATTTATGGATTTTAGTTACATAATATGATTAATCCTTAGCCACACATCTCAATCTTGAGATGGACAGTTTAGGTTGATTCTAGCCATTCACAAAAAATTTATAAATAGAGAGGTCATGAACATCATTTCCAAGCTATTTTGGTGAAAAGTTATAATACACAAATGATTATAAAATCCATTGTAATTAGTGTTACCATGTCAAATTGATTCCAATCCAATCCAAATCTACAAGGTGCCAAGGAGAGATGGAGGTAGCCAAGCTTCCATTGATGAAGACTTCACGAGCACAAGTTGAGCAAACCACTATAACAAGCATTTGGAGCATCCAAGGAAGGTGAAGGATTCTTGTTTTTCTTTACTTTTTAGTTGTGCTTTTCATTTGTTTTTGTTATTAAGCTCAACCTAGTAACTAGGCCTAGAGATGTAAGCTAGTTAATGTGTTGGTTTTTCAATTTGATTTTATTTTGGGACTAACACAATACTAATCACCTCTCTTGAGTCAAATTCTTAGTTCACAAGAAGTTAAAGTAATGAGTCAGGGCTTCCAAATTATGATATTTTCTTGCATTTATGATAGTTCTTAACAAATTTTTGGGTGATGTCATGATGATGTCAAAATTTAGAGATTTGTTGAATATTTAAATATTGCATAATTAAAAATTAGCCAATTTTTATGGATTGTTTACTTAGCCATTTTATTTTATTAGATAGGATAATTATTCCAGATTAACTTCCATGTGATTTATGTAATATCAAAATTTGACAATGTGTTCTAGTTAATTACCTTAGAACATCACTTACAAAACAATTGGTGTTAGAGTGAATTAGATGAAGTTGATAGTTGGTTATAGTGTGTTTCCCTAATCAAGGATACCCTAATGTGTTTTAGAATATGCATGTCAAGTGTGCAGGTGAATTTGGGTGTTTTAATGATTTTTGTGATATTGAAAGAAATTGATTTTGATTGTAATTTAAACACAAAAGTAATGAAAATTGAGTATCTACAATGGCATTTAATCTTGACCCTTATGGGTTGATCTTATCCCTATATAAGGACATTTTGAATCTTTATCGAATATTGTGGTTACTTTAGTAATATATTTTTATAAATTATTATTAATTTTAATGTGCACACATGTACCTAAAATATGAAATCATAATTTCCTCAACAAACACTTGAACCATTGAATTAGGGGGAATCAGGCAAAAGGGATTTGATTTTGACTAACCTTACCCGATATCCATTGAAAGAACAAGAATTGCACTACTACATTGTTAATGCTCTAAAGAGGGATCAAACTCAAATGTATTTCTCCAACATACATATGCATGTGAAATGGTGAGATGCAAATCTAGATACTTTATTTCCTAGCTTACCCTTGGGACAAGCATGTAAATTTATTAATACTTCAGATATAACTCTAGTTATTCAGTGTAAGTAAAATATAACTTTTATATAGATATTGAAAATTGATAGTGTTCATCCTAAATGCCATAACAAATCTATTTATATAGGAATATTTTATAATTAAAATTAAAAACCTAGTGGCAAGTAAATTTGGACCCAAAGACCTTAAAGGGGACTCAAAATCAAAATCTAGAAAGGGGAAACATGTCAAAAAGGAAATTAAAAATTCAAGGGATAAGATAATCAAGAAGGGGACAAGATATAGGATGACATATAATATTTTTCTTATATCCTTTCCCAAGCTCAAAATAACCTCGAAATGATAAAGGGGTTTAGAGATATCTATTTTTTAAATGTGTTTTAAGAAAAGTGGATAGGAAAAGTGGGTCCTAAGGCCATAAAATTTTATAAAATAAAAGGGGAAAACACAAAAGATAAACATAACTAGACATTTAATTTTTAGTTAAGATCCATATAAGTAAAGTGGTTAAAATACATTATAAAATAAGGATTGTGCTAGATTTGGGTGTCTACATTTACCCTCAACACCAACCCACACCTTAATCTAGAATTTTAGTGAAACTACAATATTGGATAATAGAAAAAGAGAGAATACAAACTTGTGTAAATGATTATTGTGTAGACTTTTCATGTGCCATAATGATCCAAAATGTTTGTACAAAAGGATATACATGTTATTATATATGATTACTATTTAGATGAAGAAAAATAAATAACCATAAATGAAATATTACAAATATTATTCAATGAACAACTACATCTATATGTGTGTCATGGAGAAATAATAAATGTTAAGGGTTAAGAGTTGACTCGGTCACTGTGGAAAAAAAGAAGGAAATTTTAGCATTTATTCATTTCCTAACCAAGGAAATGGATAATCTTTCAAGTGTTCAATGTGTTGAATAGAACCATTGAGGGACACAAAAACACTAATGTGTTGACTTTAGTATTCATGATGTTTGGATAAATTTTCTCTTATGTTCAAAACATGAGAATTGAGGGTGATCAATCCCCAATTTATATTGTACATGTATAAAATAAAAAACATCCATTGAGGGATGTAAATACCTTAATTTACATTGTTGGTATTTGTAACCCTAGGATGTGAAATAGGTTGGAATCCATAATGGATTTCCAAGTTATGTACTATGCACTTTAATTGAATCAACCATTGCATATGGATTTAAATTCAATTGTCACTTTGTTCCTTTGTTATTATATGCATTATCAAAAGATCATTTATAATATCCATGTCCCTATCATGTCAGTAGATATAAAATTGTAAATATTATTGAAGATATGGCATGAATATTTATCATGCCCCTTGAATTTGAAAATAGTATAGTGTGCATAAATTTTTATCATGCCCCCATTAATAAATGTAGAATCTATAATTGTATATAACTATAGATTTATAAATTTTGTTTGAAACTTGTGCATGAATCTGTATCATGTACCCAAAATTATGTAAATTTTTAAATGTTCTTGTAATGTGAGTGCATATGCATGTCATAAACCCCCATATTTTTTACCAATGATTGAATTTTTTAACCTTTTTGCATCCTTTGAAACTATAATGTGTGTCAATGTTGGAATCTATAATTTTTTGTTTATAATTTGAATGTATGTGCATGGCATATGCCCCAAACATTATACCAATATTTGAACCTCTAAGGTAAAAATATGACATAATGACTAGTCAAATATCAATTACATAGTGATTTTGTAGTATTTTCCCATTCCCCCCTTTCATGGAAACAAATGAGAGGAGAAAATTGATCAATTCAAAAGATATAACAAGTTAGATAT
Organism: Torreya grandis; assembly: GCA_037957365.1. NCBI lineage: Eukaryota > Viridiplantae > Streptophyta > Pinopsida > Cupressales > Taxaceae > Torreya > Torreya grandis. The sequence goes on from JARHVA010001627.1 coordinate 2,546,119, forward strand.
TTTTGATCAATTTGAATGGTTGGAATATTGTTTATTATATTTGAAATTTATTGTTATGTAAATGATGTTAGTCTCAGCAAAGTATAAATGGTAAAATAGGAGATAATCATAGTCAATTGATAAGTATAATTACTAAAGGCAATGGTGTTTATATCAATATTTTTATATTTTACCATTTTTGAAGTTGGCATAAGTAATTAAATAGCATCACAATGTGGTATAAGGTGTCATGTGTGTCCTAATGCACTTTATAGAACACATTTTTGATATAAAAAAAACTTGAGATATCACTTAATAAAATTTTGATTAGTGAATTAACTTAATTACACACTAGGCATAGTAAAATTTAATTGTAAAAAGTCAAATCAAATAGATAATAAAGCGAAAAATTATTTTGTGATTTCATTTTCACCATTGAATTTTTTGAATTAAGCTCTAAATTTTTGAGATGCCTAGTCTATGAGCTATATTATCACTTTGATTTATGTGCTTAAAGACTAAAATATAGACATAGACTACAGATGATCTCCTATATATCTAAATTTATCAAATTTTTTGGTAATTTTTATAATATGTGGTCATTTTTTGTGAAATTTACTTTTTGAGTTTTTGAATATTTTGTCATTATGAGAGTTGGACATTCAGAATCTAATGTTTTTGACTTGTCAAGACAAGATCATCCTTTTCATGATGTTATTATCTCAAATGGGACAATATTATCCTAGATGGGACCTTTTTTTCCATAATTTTATCCTAATTTGGTTGTCATATCTTTTTCTATTGACCATATTTCTAAAAAATTGTGTGTATACTATATTTACTTGAATATGAAGCTGATAGACTTTGTGTGTGTTTTTTTTTAGTGTCTACATGCACATGAGTTTCAGTATGGGAGACACATGAGTACCTTCTTATATTTTAGGCTAGATGACATTGATTGGTAGATATTAGAAGAGGTTGGTTTAGCATATTTTGGTTGATTGGGCCAAATTTCATATAATATGCATTGGATGACTATATTAATGGAGTATTAGAATCCTGATACATGTACTTTCTAGTTGTCAATGGGAAAGATGACTGTCACACTAGAGTATGTGTGGCATATCTTACAACTTCCCATTGTTAGAGAGATTCCCATGGTGATAAATGTAGAGGGTTTAGGATATATGCAATTATTTCATGGATACATGATTGGTAGATTAGAGGGTGTCGATTGGGGTAGTACAAACTTGTTGGATCATATTATACAATCTAATGTTTATAAGTGTGTAAATGTATATGTTATATACTAACATTGGTTTTAGTAGTAGATGGTAGAGTTATAGCTATCTTATATCATATGTATTATATATTTCAGGCCATTGAGGAGAGGGATATGATATATTCCTGGGGGCATAGCATATTATCCTATTTATATCCATAATTATATAGATTTACATTGTAAGTACACATAAGTAGTCATGGAATAATGACATGATTGCATATATGGGATACAAGCACATCAATAGAGTGTATCCCTTTGTTAGCCATCATGAGGATTAGGCTCATCTTGATATCTTTGCATCTCAGTGGGTGTTAACTTAGTGGAGGGGGTTAAACACTATGGTGTATAGGGTGAATTTTGATAGGCTAACACCTACTATTATTTGGTGGTGGTAATATCTTATACATGTTAGATATACTGAGGATGTCTGAGAGTTATGATGCATATGAATTACTATCTGGATACAAGATTGGTTCCTTGATGTATATGAAAGATTATAATATGAGCAAGTGATTTTATAGTTTGGGTTGATTTATAATCTGCCTATAGTGACTTGTCCATAAACATAGATTATTAGAGTTTTTATTAGAGTAGTTTTGAGGCCAAGGCCCATAAGTGCAGATTTAGCTCTTCATCTAACAATAAAGTGTTATCATGTTGTTCCATTAACATAAGGTGATGATGTAAGATATGAAATAGATTATACATAGTGGTGGATTAATGCATGATGAGTTGAATTATTTTTAGTTGTATATGATTGACCTGACATTGTGCCCCTAACATAGAGTGGAGGGGGTGGAGATAGATGAGGTGAAGCTAGAATAGGAACACCACCTACACCTTAGCTTGTAACACAACCAATCAATGGAGATGCCCATCTTGCTACATTGTTGTGACTATTATATATGAGTGTGAGTATTTATATGATTATATGTATGTGCATTAATTAATATTCATTTATAATTTGTTACAAATTTATTCTTATAATTTGGTATTGTTAGTGATGTATATTGGTTGACCATGATAGATGTGTCCATCTATACTCTGATGTAGTGTGTGCCTTATGATGTATTGGGTAGTGGCTTGGTGGAGAGAGTGGAATATATTATAGGTGAGCACACATATTTATTTGATTCATGTGAAATCAAAGTTGTGGCATATATTTAGTTGTTTATGATCATGATGGCTTACACATAGATCTTGATAGATGGATTTCATTGAGTCCTTATCCTAATATGTCTAGGGATTTGCTCAATCAACTTTTACTTTTCAATTTAAGCATACACATTCAATGGTTTATATTGGAATACTTGAGAGCCATATTAGATGGTATATATCATGGTCATCATCGCATGGAGCAATAAGACAAGATGGGGCCTTGACTTCATAGGCTACGAAGCCAATCAGTATTGATAGTTTAGATGATGGGGATGCCCCAATCATTGACTAACATTTGTATTACAAACATGATTTTATATATATATATATATATATATATATATATTTGAGATTGTTTCATATATGTTAATGTTTGACATGTGTGTGTTATATGCTTTGATTTTTGCATTTATGAGTTTCATAATTTTATTATTGTTGATAGAATATCACAAGAGTATGATTGTATGATGTATAATGTGTTGTTAATAATTTTTGTATGTTAGTATTCTTTATTTCTTAGTATCATGTATGTGATATCGTCACTCTAAATTGATTTCCAAAACTGTTTAGAAAATGAAGTCACTGTAATTTGGCTGGTAGATCTATTGTTGAATAATTTGAAATGGTTCCATTTCAAATTATTCAACAATCTTGTTGAATTTTAGTTTTAGTTGTTCCATAGATACTTGATTCACTTTTTACTTCCATGTATGTTTCAGAGAAGATATATATGTTCTTGTAACATATAATTTTGAAGCATTAGTAACTATACCTATTTTAGTATCACTTCTATCGAGATCTTGAATGACTAATGGTTCTCGAGTAGGAATTTTTTGGGATAATTTGGTCATGGTAGAATGTGAACTAAAAGGACTTATTCTAGTGGTTTTTTTTAAAAGGCTAATAGACCATTTGTTCCTTACTAGTAATGTCATGGGATGTTTTAGTATTCTTAGAATAACTACTAGAAGAAGTGGGAGAATAAGACCTTGTTTTCTTGTTTTCAAAATGAATAACTCCTCTATTAGCAAGTTGCATAAGTTTTTGTATCAGAGCATAAAAATAATTATCATGATTCCCATTAATACCATGGTAATTGAAAAATGGTTGACCTTTTATCTTCTCAAATATGTGAGGTGGATGATAATAATTCAGAGAATAGTAATTGACTAATTATATAGTAATGTATGTAAGATATCATGTGGTAAATCTATAAGGTGATCAAATTGAATTGGTTTCTCTTAGTATAAGTTTATGTTTTTACTATAGGATCTATTTTTTAAATTGATTATTTTTCTTTGTGTAAGACCTTTATTGATTGATCTTTTCTATGAATTGTTGGTTTAGAAGAAGGTATTGGAGATGGATTATGAATCCCTTTTGTCAATTATTTTCTTTGGTAAGCATCTTTAACTATGTGTTTTCCTTTTAGAGAAGGTACATTATATTTTTCATTATTATTTACTAACTCACATGTATCTCAGTGCATATTCATATATAAATTATTGAAAGAGATGTCAAGATTATGAAATAATCTTTCTTTAAGTGGAGAATGAAGGCCCTTACTAAATATTAATTATATTTCCAAATTTGAATGTCGATATGTAAAAGTGTAAAGCATTTGTGAATTAAATAGTGTAATCTCCAATGGACTCATCATCACCTTGCATTAAACCTTGTACATGTTTAAATGCCAATTTAGGTAATTTGTGCTTATGATAATCTGATAAGGATATGTCTTCTAACTTTTTGAAGGTAGCTATATAAACATTAGGAATATAATATAAGAAATTTCAAGCATATCATGTTAGGCTTATATGGAAAGCCTTTAAAAATATGCGGCCATCTTTGGCCCAATAACCAAAAGAACACATGTATTGTGTTAAATGGTTGGTAGGGTCTCCATGACCATTAAATAAAAGAAGCATAAGCATGATAAACTCTATTGGATAAAGATAATAAAATACATTTTGTGTAATATGTTGATCTTGAATTATATTATCTTTAATATTAGCATGATGCGATGATAATTACAAAATTATATTCAACACATGATTTTGAAAGTCTCCTATAACATTCATCATAGATACAATATGGATAGTAAGAATAACTGTGGTTTAGAAAGGTGCACTTGTGGGTTAAAATTTACCGTCTACTTTAAACATAAGTACAATGGAATAATCATGACTATCATTATGTTCTAATTCCACATCATTAAATTCTAAGTCCATATCATTGCATAATTAAGAAACTTTTCATATAGGATCATTCATATCACATGATGTTTGTAAAGAATAGATTATATCATTATGAATGTCATGAAGATTTGTATGTATTAAATTAATATTGCATGACTTTTCAAAAGGAGATAAAGAAATGTTATGCTCATTTGCATTATTTTTTTACTAGAGAGAGAAGGAATAACACTTGTTTCTTCTAGAGAGAGAAAATGTGAATCGTATTCTTCTTTTGTAACATTCACATCAGCTATAGAGAGAAAATGAGAAGCACATTTAACTTTTGTAACAATTGCATCATGTATGGAAATAAAAAGAGAATCACATTAAACTTTTTTAATATTTTGATCATTTAATGAAAATAAAGGAGAATCACATTCAACTTTTGTATCATTTGCATCATCTATCAAAAGTAAAGGATAAGCACATTCAACTTTTATAATATTTGCATCATCTAGAGAAATTAAATAAGAAACACTAATAATTTTTGTAACATTTCATCATCTAGAGAGTGAAGAAGAACACCTTTTATATTTTGTAACATTGGCATCGTTTATATCATGAGAAGCATTTATGCATGTAAGGGTAGTGTTATTAATAATTTCAGTTATACAATGGTTTTTGTGCTTATGCATGTTTGATTTATAAAATATAATGTGATGAAGTGTAGTCACAAACTATAAATATAATTGAGGTATTAAATAAATAATCTATTGAGGTAAACATACCCTTATTTCTAAAAAATGGGGACCCTTGTGTCAAATTGTGCAAATTTGTACCCCAAATTGAAATTTTCATTTGATCAAGAGCATCATTAGCATGTTTTTTATGTCCTTTTTATTTTAGATATCATCCACACCTAGTTTGGTTGACTTATTTGTTTATGGCTCTAGTTCATCCATAACCAAGCCTTAGTTTAAAAATTCTATGTTGGGTCCTTTACGTCCCAAACCCCTTTATTCTCTTTTATCTTAGCATGGTCTAACTATGCAGGGTCCTTTTTGTATATCCTAGACAAGTCATAAAGTTTTATCCTAAAGTTTTAAACCCTAGGCTAAAACCTTATGACTTATATTTTATTATTCGTAGGGTCATTTTTATTATGTTTCTGACCTTGGTCCAAAATATTTATTCCAAGTCCCTTTTAATTCATGAGGTCACTTTAATATGTCTTATACCTAGCTTAAGAATTTATCCTAAATCTTTATTCATATTTATTAATATGAATGAAAACCTTAGCTTAAGTCCTATATTATTTTTGAGTTGACTTAAATATTGTGCTTGTCTATAGGATCAATGACCCGCATTTTCTTGGGTGAAGTTAATCCAACGAAGCAAGATCAAAATGGGAAGACTAATTATAGGAACCAATCTCACTCCACCCCATGAATCATGATCAAATGGTGTGAGTTTGATCAGATGAGAAGATATAATGGCACGTAATCTGGGTTTAAAATTCAAGCCATGACAAAAGGCCTAAAGCTTGAGCTTGTCCATAAGATCAATGGTACACATCTACTCACCCAATATTGATCAGATGGTGAAAGCCAAGTCAATACTTCAACAAAGCCTTGAGATAAGTGAGAGGGTGATAAGTGTCACCTTCTTGGTAAAGGAATATTAAGAAATGAATAGCATTTGACCTCAAAGATTAAGATCCAATAGAGCATGTTTTCCCAAACAAGGATAATCCAATGGTGCAAGATGAATGTTGAAAGGTCTAGAAAGATGTAGAGATGACATGTGGCATAACTATAAGCCACTAAATTAAATATCAAGCATCTTTCCAAGATCAATGCTCCATAAACAATTGTACATATTTAAATCAATGATCTATGGAGTAGGAGGTACAATTATGTAGGATAATATAATAGAGTGCATTTAATCTAGATAATTGAGATCAACGGTGCATAAAAAATGTTGAAAGGTCAAGGCAAATGCAGAAGTGACAAGTATCATGACCATGGGGAATGTAGAGAGTATCTAGTGGTATCTAAATTCTTGGATTGAGATCAATGATCCATGTAAAGATAATCCAATGGTGTGAAATCAAGCCAATATTTAAAAGGGTAATGGTTATTTTTTGAATATAAATGAGAAAAGTGCCACAAAAATTTGATGATGATGCCACATAATCAAAAAACAACAAATCTAAAGATCTTGGGGGTTTATAAAGGCAAAGTATAAATGCAAATATTTAGATCAAATATAAGGCATAAAGTTCATATAAGTTAGACAAGCTACCACCATTAAAGCTTTGAGAGGACTTGAAAAAAATCCCTAACATCTACAAAAGCCCTAATTCAACCTTGTGAATATTATAATTGAGCCAAGGAAGATCAAATTATCATCTATGCAAGAAAAATTCAATCCAAACTATACTATAGACCACTAATGGATAATTTGAGTGAATTTTTATCTATGGCAGCTAGAAGAAGTGTCTCAAGGGAATATGTGGAGCTATATCTAACCATGGATGTGGAAGGAATAAGTTTCAAAGATACATAGTTTGATGCCACAACTTTGAACATAGGAGATATCCACTGGTCCAAAGTATTTTGGAAAATTATAAAGTAATAGGCCATCACCAAAGAAGAGGAAAATAATGTATCTATGAAGAAATGATATTATGATGTAGTGGTGATCCAAATGATAGGCCTTCATTATGTTGTGGTGAAACTTGAGGTACTACACTATATAGATATCTTTGATTCTATACTCATAGATACTAAAATTGATCAGGGCATGATATTTCATGAAAGTAGCTTTAGGAAAATTGCCTATATTTCTCTTATAGCCTTTAAAAAATACTATATATTGTTGAGGCCTCAGGTAGACATGGCAACAATAAATGAGTGGGCCAAGAGAAATGACATGAAAAACATTGTTACCCTATGGTTGTACTCTAGGAATCAAGTGTTCTCAGACTTCAATGGCAACATCCCAATCAGCGAATTTAGAACTAGGATCAGGATGATCATGACTATGATGAACAGGCTATGTGGAAATTTAACAACCAAATATGTGGATGGGATTTAGGTGCCCTTGGTATATTTCATGGTTGAAAGGTAACTCACCCCTCTCCTAGGTGAGATAATCTACACTTATTTGAGCAAGCAATTCTTTATAATTAAGAATAAGACTAGGGGTCAGTTTTACATGATGTCATACTTGTTGGATGTCTTACTTGCTATAATTTAAATTCCTATCCTTAGGGAATGGTCACTTGATGAGATACAAACTATCTCCTAATACTATTCAAAATTACATATTTTCAAATATAGGGGCCATATTCAATTTATTTATGATTATGTTTCCCCAACCTTAGTTGAGGCTATTACAAGGAATTCAGTGCCAAGGGTCAACCCCTTGATCAAAAAGATAATAGAATCCATGGGGGACATCTATTTATATCCTAATTGAACCATAATTAGGATTGAAGGAACATAATGCACTCCACTTAGACTACCAGTTCATGTGCCAGTCAAACTAGTTAAACAAGAGGTAGCACACCAAATATGTAATGGTATATATGATCTTTGCAAGACCAAGAAGAAGGGAATGCTCCACACCCTCCCCATAACCATTAGTAGGACTATGTTTCAATAATGGGATAATATTGAAGCTGCCTCTAAACACAGGACCTATTTTAGTTTACAACATGATAAACTAAGATAGTGGGATCCCCAAAGAAGAGTTGTGCGGCACTTGAAAGCTAAAGGAATCAATATAGTTTATGAGCATTAGCCTGCTACTTTTGATCCAATGTACACCAAGGCATATTCATTTATCAAGGTCTTAGAAAGAGTGAAGAAACACAACATCAAACTAAAAGTAAGACTACCAAGGGAGTAGAAAGGAAGTGATGATATATAGTAGTTAAGACCAAGGCAATACCATTTACTAGTGGGTCCATCTTCTAGACCTCCTCTAACATAACCACATAAAGAGGTGTAAAATCCTGAGGCACAAATTGAAAAAAGGATAGAAGAAAAAAGGCCTGATGAGATTGTATCTTCCTCAGCATAGGTAGTAGAGTAAGGGTCACCTACTGAGGAGATTGACATAATAGCAAAAGACCCTAGGGAAATAATTGAGGATACACTTACCATGTTAGATAGTGCCTGTGATTTTGATAAAGAAAAGGCTCAAGCTAAAGAGATAGAGAAATAAAAGGGGAATGAATTAACCTTGGACTTTGTTTTAGTGGATACCTTAAAGAGAAAATTTGAGTTAGCATTGGTCCCAGTAGGAAGCAAGATGCCTAAGTTGAACCTCACTCACCCTTTGAGTGAGGTCAACCTTTTCAATGAGGAAAACCCAATCTAGGACCCAACCATCTCCAAATGGTTTGTATATGACAAAGTTTAGAAGATCCCTGTTATACATCATCTTTGTGAAATTATAAAGTCAGTCAACATCATTGTCCATGATGAACCCAAGCCATGGATAGTTTTTCTACAAAAGGAAGAGGAACAAAGGATGATAGCTCCAAGGGAGCCAAGTGAAAAATAGATGGAAACCCCAACCCCAATGATAACAGAGTCTTTAGTTGGTGTCAAATTTGACCCAATAACTACCAGTATATAAAGGGTGATTGAGAAGAAAGTCATGGTTAGAGGATAAAAGTTCACTTTTCAAAAAGTGGAACCATTTATTGGCTTGAATCCAGTAGGAGGACAAAAACCAAGAGAAGGCCCTATTCTTGAGTAAAATATGCTCAAATTGGTCAAAGTACAGCTAGCCTAGTTATCAATTGTCCTCAAAGGCATGCAGCAACACAAGAAGAATCTATAAAATCAAAAGGAAAATTTAGAGAATCAAGCTATATTGTGAGTTCATGATTCTATGATTAATATGTTTGAAGCATCCTTCTATGACATGTTTAATTCTCTAAATTTAATAAGGTAAAAATAGAATGTATTGAGCCAACAACATGTAATAGCAAAAAACTTAATCACCTAATGGTAGAATTCAAGAGATAAAATGAAATAATTGACCAACATCTTGATGGAAGATCAAATCCCTAGTTTCAAGACCATTATCCTAGCTCATCTCAACACAGTCATGGGATTGATTGTGGATAAGATCAAGGGTTTGAGCACATGTCTAAGTATTTTAAAGGTCTCCTTGAGGATATAAAAAATTGCTAAATAGGATGGAACACTCCTAGGGACCATGATCATAAAACCAACTACACTCAGCTCCATGGGCCTCATCACAGATGAAGAGCTCAAACATAGAACCACCCTAGTCATGCAAGATTTAAAGAGCATAAGCCAAAGCAAATATAGAGTGGACAATAATAGGGACATGGATATGATCCTAACAGTAGAGGAAAATATTTTTGAAGCAAGGATAATTAAAGAAGCCTTGGGAATAAATGATATAAACCTTAGAAACTTGGCAGACTAAGAAGATGAACTCTTCATGGATCATGGTGTTAAGCTCATATTGATTGATAAGTAGCATAAGAAGGCAATGAAGGTTCTTTAGTAGAAATAGGGGACTACATCAACATAGGGGCCTCAAAGCTAGTTATGAATATTATTTATTTTGTAGAAACTTTTTAATATTTTGAAAATAGAATATTATTATTCTAAAGCACATTATCTATAGGTCAATCCATTAGGAAAAGTCTAGTGTATTCTAGAACTTTGTAAAAAAGGATAATTGTCCTTATGCTTACTTTTGTAATTGGATATGACTAACTGACATACTTCCTTACCTTCTATAAAAGGAGTAGTGTCAATTGTAATAGAGGGGGAGGTTCTTAGATCCAAAATCATTTTTGTAAATTTTGAACAATTAATATAAGCAAGGAATTCTATAAAGTCTGTCCAAAATTTGCTTATGTCTTTTGTTATCCTAGTTTCTCTCTCATTGGCTTGTTTTGATCTCCATATTTGAATGGTTTTTATAAATTCTTGATGTTTAGATTTGAATACAGAGTTGTTAACTCATGTCAATGCTAGGTTAAATTTAAATTTTTTAGGTTCATTTTGTTTGTTTACTCTCTTTGTAGTGGGCTAATGTTGTTTGCTTACAGGGATAAATCATTAAAATGAACTTGATTCTTAGTTGCATTATTTCACACCATCCTTAGATGTTTGCCTGATGTCTGATAGGATTTAGCTTATGCTAATTCATGTCACACATTGGTTAAGTACATGCCTGGATGATATTTGAACTTTGTCATGATATTTGGAATGAAGATCAACAACATTTCTTCTCTCCCTTGCCCTTCCTTTTGCTCCTTTTTTTACTAGGTCACCTTAGATTAGTTTCATTATAAATGTCCATCTTAGATTAGCTTTTAGCTTAGGTTTGAGCATAATTCATTAAAAAAATTATAGATCTTCATCAAGTTCATAGATCAACTAGAGACCATGGTGGCTCCCAACCACCAAATGTTATAAATATTATGAAATATTCCATCTGATTTACCTCTATTCCATCAAAAGATAACAAGATTATCACAACCTATAACTCATGCATTGTATTATTTAAATCTTAAAATGAGAAGTGTCTTGGACACTCTAGGCACCTGTGATACATATTCAGGCATCAACAAGTGAAGCTTTCACTATAACTAGAAGGAAGACTTCTTTGAGTTAGATATTTGAAAATTTGGTATATATTTGCTCATTTTGGTGTATTTTGCTCAAAGATTGATGTATTTTTTGCATATTTTTGCTTATTTTAGCATTTTTTGTAAAGATCATTGAACTTTATGGTCTTACACCCATCTTTGTGCTTCCTTTAGACAAAGATCAATGTTATTTAAAGGTATGTGCTTAATTATGGTAAAGATAGCTTAAGGTATGTGGATACAATGAGTTGAGATTAGTAATAAATGTTTTTTTTAAATATTAATAGATCCTTTGCAAATCTGAGTTCATCTAATCTTGAAACATGCAAAGATCATTCATGCTAACATAATTGGACTTATCTTTGAACTAATTTAGTTAAATATTGATGTCTTTTATATATATATATGAAAAAATAGCTTAATATGCAAGTCTAATCATCATTCTTTACAAAGATAGGAGTTACACATCATTTTCCAAATAGGGTTCAAAGATTTTACAAGATGGAACTACCACAAGTAAGATCCTCGCCAAGGTATTGCTTGGTTAGGTGGTTCTCTAATCAATGTTTCAGGTATCATACATAATTCACCAAGAAATCCTAAAAGGTATTTGCCTTATTTCAATCCTAATGATGTTTTCATAGCTAAATAACATGTTAAAATCTTTAAGTTTGCTTTAACACTTTTGAATGTTGTTCATGAAGATGTAGTATGTAGATTATTCCCATTTAGTTTCAAAGATGTTGCATATGAATGGTTTCTCAACCTTCTACAGTGTTACATAGCTAGTTGGGATGATTTTAATAGAATATTTATTAATCAATCTGGTAAAATCATTAGTCCATCCATTCTATATCAGCAATTCACCACTATTAAAAGAGATTCTAATGAGACTATTAGAACCTTCACTGCTAGATTCTAGAAGTTATATAGCATAACCATAAATCCCTATAGACCTGATGAGGATTTAGCCTTAGAGGTTTAAAAGGATGCTTTAGACTCCATGACTTATGTGCTCTTTAAGATTTCTATTAGAGTTATAAACACCTTGGCATTAGCTTATGTTGAAGCTGTAATAATCAATGATCAGATGCAGCCTCACGATCAGCTTGCATATGTTATCCCAAATATCAATCCCAATTTCTCAGCACTAAATATCATTCTTAATGCTAATCAAACACTAATAGTGAACTAATTTCCCTTAAACCATGCTCATCCTCACCAAAATTTGGGGTTCTTGAATAATGCTACAAATGGATTTTATCCACAAAGATAGAGAACTTTAGTTCCCACTAGTAATATCCATCAAGCTGATAACTGAGAAGCACCAAAGAATGAATATGAGTCCATAATTAAAATGTTTCAAAATTTGAGCATGGATTTTCTTCAATTACAAAAACAAATCATAAATAATAGGAAAAATTCTAGCAAGGGTTACTCTTTTCAAAGGTTTAATGGACCTACAAATAGGTTTCATGATAATAGTAATGATGAGTCATCTAAAAACATGCATGTAATGAATCTTTGTGATATAGGTCTAACTAATCATTTTAATGTCTTTGAAACATATCAAAGTGAAAATTACACATTCGGACCTATGCCTAATCAATAATTTATTGTAGAGACATTTGGATTTGTAAGGACATTTAAATCCTTCATGGAACGGGCCCTTGACTTTCCATTTCAAGATGAGGATGAACTTGAAGATGTTCCAGAAGAAATTCATGACCTTCAAAAACATCTAAAGGAGACTTATCCATTGACCAAATCAAAAATCATTCAATCTCTAATCCTACCTCCTCAAAGTCTCAAGTCCTTTCTTTCATGGGAAGATATTCAAGAAATAATGCAAGGAGAGGAAGTGATGATGGTTCAAGATAAATAGTCCCATGAAAAAAAAAATAAGATGAGTTTCAAGAGAATTATCAAGAAATTGCATTAGATGATATAGATCAAGTCCAAGTTGACCCCTCTTCAAAATATAGCCATGAAGATAATTCATAAAGAAACATTTCTGAAATTATGGATATCCCTAAGGAAGATGATCAGTGGCAGTAGCTATACAATGAATTATTGAATGAAATTGGAAAGATTGAGTTGGTAGATGATGAGATACAACATCAAATGAATGAAGGAAATATTATTTTGGATATCCCAAAATAATAATAACTAGAACTAGTTTGAAAATATGAGATACCATTCTCTACAGAAGATGAAGATGAGGTAAGTGCAAAATATCAAGAATTTTCACATATTATAAATGATAAGACTAAAAATAAATGTCTTTAAATTTTAATGGACTATGATGAAGAAGTCTTATGGGATGACTTGGAAGACTTTTGTGCAAATATTGGTAATCCTCATATAGAACTTGATGAAGACACCCATCCAAGTATACTAGATAAATTATCATGGTTGAATGAGGATGACATAAGACATTACCAATCTATGAATGAAACAAAATTAGCACTCTTATTTCAAATTATAATAATTTGGGATGAAGATGATTGGGTCCTATATTCATATCTTCAATCTATGCATCTAAGAATGCTAATAGGAGGCCAAGTTGCATCACCTAGAAGACATAAATGTGCAAGTGTTCATATATTCTAGAAGATACCATCAAAGGGAAGCAATCATAATTCAAGGTTCTACAGTGGAATAAATAATTTTCCATTTAAACTTGGAGGTAGGTTCTTTATGTAGCTAGTATAGGGCTTATTTTAGTTTCTTTTGTGTTTCTTTCCTTCTTGTCCCTTGTTTGTAAATAGGGTTTATACATATTATTTGCTTTCTTTTTATTTGATTTTGGTTTGGTGGGTTTGATTTCTCTACCTTGTTCCTTGATTTTGATAAGTCCCTTCAGATAGCCCTCAGCTCAAAGTTCACCAAATTTCTCAAAAAAAACTCCACAATTCAGGAATATAGATATGTTTTCTCAGCAATGGTTGATCATAGATTATTAAAATATGAGCTTGATGTTATAGTTTGGATAGACTAGTAAATACTAATGGTTATAATAATTGTTCCTTGGGATTTTGAACATTATTTTGGTATAAGCCTATTTTTAACAAAGATTACACCTATAAGATGAAAGCTTGAATTATTAGGACAAATTCATGTTTGCACTTAACAAATATCCTTTCTTGTGATAAAGGTTATAACCATAGGTGATTATTTGCCCTATACCTAGCTAACTTAGTTCCCAACCTTTGATAGAGAGCCAAAAATGATCTTAAAATACAAAAATAAGAACTTTATGGCAAAATCCAAAAACTTTTAAAGCAAATGTGATTCTAGTAACCTCCACTAGGGTTATGGATGCCTAGATAATAGTGGAGTAAGGCCTTGAATGGAGCCAAAGGTATCTCTATCGAGGCTATGGACACCTGGCTAGCTGTAGAGCAATGCCCATGCCTTTCTTATATAAAGCATTATCCTTAATGAACATTTAAATATTTTATAAGTCAATGTCAATGGTTAAAGTCATGAAATATGGAATTTGTTTCCTAAATCCCATGGAAAATAGTAAGTGGAATAAATCACACACACAATATAACTAGGTTTTGATGTTTAATCCTAATTCTACATGTGCAAGACTTGTTTCAACCATGAATTGATCTCAATAATTGTACTTGATCAAATGGAATGAATAAACTAGTTATTGGTCTAAACCACAGTCTTTAGATTCTAACATATTGCTATTTTTCCCTCGAAAGTTGCCATTTATTGAGGTTAACATACCCCCATTTCTAAAAAATGGGGACCCTTGTGTCAAATTGTGTAAATTTTTTTCCCAAATTAAAATTTTCATTTGATCAAGAGCATCATTATCATGTTTTTTTACATTTTTTATAATTTGAATATCATCCATACCTAGTCTAGTTGGCTTATTTGTTCATGGCTCTAGTTTGATCTTATTACTAATATTAGATCTTTGTGTTTTAGTTGCAGGTTCAATGGAGTTCATTTTGAAATGGGTAATACTCAGGGTTTTGTGTTTAACTATTTTGCTAGCCTTTGGTCTGTAATTGATGAATGGAATTCATATTTGATTTGATAAAACCCTAGTCTAAGGTTTTAACCTAGGTTCCTTTTGAATTTAAATTTGGTGGGAACATTTTACATGGGAACAATTAATTATGCTATGGACTTAATTTAATTTTTATCCTGAGGCTTAGTAATATTTTTCAACACAATCAAGCCTTAGTTTAAAAATTTTATGTTGGGTCCCTTTACATCCCAAACCCCTTTGTTCTCTTTTATCTTAGCATGGTCCAACTATGTAGGGTCCCTTTTGTATATCCTAGATAAGCCATAAAGCTTTATCCAAAAAAATTTAACACTAGGCTAAAACCTTATGACTTATCTTTTATTATTCGCGAGGTCCTTTTTATTATGTTTCTAACCTTGGTCCAAAAGCTTTATGCCAAGTCCCTTTTAATTCATGAGGTCACTTTAATATGTCTTGGACCTAGCTTAAGAATTTAGCCTAAATCTTTATTCATATTTATTGATATGAATAAAAACCTTAGCTTAAGTCCTATATTATTCTCGAGTTGACTTAAATATTATGCTTGTCTGTAGGATCAATGGCCCACATTTTCTTGAGAAAAGTTAATCTAATGGAGCAAGATCAAAATGGGAAGACTAATTAAAATAAATAATCTCACTCAACCCCATAGATCATGATCTAATGGTGCAAGTTTACTCAGATGAGAAGATCTAATGGTACATAATCTAGGTTAAAAAGTCAAGCCACAATAAAAGGGTTAAAGCCTAAGCTTGTCCCCAAGATAAATGGTATGCATTTTCTCACTCGATATTGATTAGATGGTGTGAGTTGAGTTAAGACTTCAACAGAGCCCCAAGACAAGTGAGAGAGTGACAAGTGTCACCTTCTCGATAAAGGAATATCGAGTAGCCAATGGTATTTGACCTCAAAGATCAAGATCTAGTGGAACACATTTGCTTGGATAAGGATAATCCAATGGTGCGAGATGAACATTGAAAGGTTAAGACAGATACAGAGATGACACATGGCATAGCTATGGGATACTAAATTAAAGCTCGATCATATTTCCAAGATCAATGCTCCACAGATGATCATACATATTCAGATCAATAGTCTATGGAATAGGAGTTATAATTAAGTAGGATAATCCAATGGAGCACATTTAATCCATATAATTGAGATCAACGATGCATAGTAAATGTTGAAAGGTTAATGAAAATGTAGAAATGACAAATTTCATGACTACAGGGAATGTAGTGACCAACCAATGGCATCTGAGTTCTCATATTGAGATCAATAGTCCATATTGAACCATGTAAATATGATCCAATGATGCAAAATCAAGTCAAGATTTCAAAGGGTAATGGTCGATTTTCGAATATGAATGAGCAAAGTGCCATGATAATGCCACATAAGTAAAAAAATAACAAATCTAAAGATATAGTAGGTTCATAAAGGCAAATGTCTAAATGTGAAGATCTAAATCAAATCTAAGGCACAAAGTTCATACAAGCTCAAAAAGCTACTACCATTAAAGCTCTTATAAGACTTGTAGAAAATCCCTAGAATCTATAAAAACCTTAATTAAACCCTATGAATATTATATTTGAGCCAAGGAAGATCAAATTGTCATCTGTGTAATAAGAATTCAATCTGAACTGCACTATAAACTACTAGTGGACAATTTGAGTGAATTTTTAGCCATGGAAACTAGAAGAAGTGTCTTAAGGGAATATGTGGAGTTATATCTAACCATAAATATGAAAGGAATAAATTTCAAAGATACATAGTTTGATACCATGACTCTGAACATAAGATATATCCACTAGTCTAAACTATTCTAGATAATTGAAGAGTAACATGCCATCACCAAAGAAGAGGAAAAGAATGTATCTGTGAAGATGAGATACTATGATGTAGTGGTGATATAGATGATAGGCCTTCATTATGATCTATCAAAACCTAAGGTACTGCACTATACATATATTCTTATTCCTATCTTTAGAGATTCTAAAATTGATTAGGGTATGATAATTCACGAATTTAGCTTTAGGAAAATTGTTGATATTTCTCCTATAGCCTTTTTAAAATAATATAAATTGCCTA
Organism: Torreya grandis; assembly: GCA_037957365.1. Taxonomy (NCBI): domain Eukaryota; kingdom Viridiplantae; phylum Streptophyta; class Pinopsida; order Cupressales; family Taxaceae; genus Torreya; species Torreya grandis. Next base: position 2,563,491 of record JARHVA010001627.1, read on the forward strand.
ATACTCAGGTAGACATGGCCACAATAAATGAGTGGGCTAATAAAAATGACATGAAAAATGTTCTTACCCTATGGCTATACTATGGGAATAAAGTGTTCTTGAACTTCAATGGTAACATCCCATTCAACTAATTTAGATTTAGGATCAGGATGATCATGACTATAATGAATAGGCTATGTGGAAATTCAACCACCATATATATGGATGGGATCTAGGTGCCCTTGGTCTATTTAATAGTTGAAATAGAACTCACCCCTCCCCTGGGTGAGATAATTAGCACTTGTTTGAGCAAGCGGTTCTATGTAATTAAGAAGAAGACTAGGGGTCAGTTTTACATGATGTCATACTTGTTTGATGCCCTGCTTGATACAAATAAAATTCCTGGCCTTAGGGAATGGTTTCCTAATGGGATACAAACCATCTCCCAATATTATTTTTAATTGCATATTTTCAAATATAGAGACCATATTAAATTTATTTATGATTGTGTTTACTTGACCTTAGTTGAGGCTATTATAAGGAATCCAATGCCAAGGGTCAACCCCTTGATCAAAAATACAATTGAAGACATGGAAGACATCTAGTTTTATCTTGACTTCACCATAATTATAATTGAAGGAACACAATGCACCCCACTTAGACTACCAATCCACTTGCCAGTAAAACTAGATGAATAAGAAGTAGCATACCAAATATGTAATGGTATATATGGTCTTTGCAAGACCAAGAGGAAGGGAATGCTCCACACCCTCCCCATAAACATTGGTAGGACTATGTTTCAACAATGGGACAATGTCAAGGCTACCTCTAAACACAAGACCTATTTCATTTTATAACATGATGAACTAAGGCAGTGGGATCCCCAAAGAAGAGTTATGGGGCTCTTGAAAGCTAAAGGAGTCAATGTAGTTTATGAGCATCAGTCTGGTGCCTTTGATCCAATGTACACCAAGGCATCTTCATTCATCGAGGTCTTGGCAAGAGTGAAGAAACATAACATCAAATCAAAATCAAGACTACTAAGGGAGAAAAAAGGAAGAGATGATATATGGTAGTTAGGACCAAGGTAGTACTATTTACTATCAGGTCCATCTTCTAGACCTCTTCCAACACAGCCATAAATAGAGGTACAAAATCCTAAGGCATGAGTTGAACAAAGGCCAAAATAAAAAAGTCATGATGAGATTTCATCTTCCTCAACCCAGGTAGCAAAGCAAGGGTCACCTATTTAGGAGATTGACATAATAGCATTGGACCCTAGGGAAATAATTGAGTATGCACTTACCATGCTATCCAGTGCCTATGAATCTGATGAAGAAGAGGCTCAAGCTGAAGAGATAGAGAAAGAAAAGGGGAAGGAATTAGCCTTGGACTTAGTTCTAGTAGATACCCCAAAGAGAAAATTTGAGATGGCATTGGTCCTAGTAGGAAGCAAGAGGCCCAAGTTGATCTTCACTCACCCTTTTAGTGTGGTCAACCTTTTTAGTGAGGAAAACCCAATTCAGGGCCCAACTATCCTTGAATGGTTTATATATGGAAAATTGTAGAAGATCCCTTCTATACATCATCCTTGGGAAATTACAAAGTAAGTCAAAATCATTGTCCATGATGAACCCAAGCCATGAATATTTGTTCTACAAAAGGAAGAGGAACAAAGGATGACAGCTCTAGGGGAGCCAAGTGAAAAATAGATGGAAACCCCAACCCCAAGGATAATAGAGTCTTCAATTGGTGTCAAATTTGAGCCAATAATTTCTAGTCTATAGAGGGTGACTAAGAACAAATACATGGTCAGAGGAGAAGAGTTAACTTTTCAAAAATTAGAACCATTTATTGGCTTGACTCTAGTAGGAGGACAAAAATTAGGAGAAAGCCCTATTTTTGAAGAAAATGTGCTTGAATTGGATCAAGCACAGTCAACCCAGTTGTAGGTTTCCCTCAAAGGCATGAAACAACACAAGGAGAATCTATAAAATCAAAATGAAAATTTAGAGAAGTAAGCTATATTTTTAGCTCCTGATGCTATGATTAAGATGTTTGAAGCATCTTTTTGTGACATGTTTAATTATCTAAATTTAATAAGGTCTAAATAGAATGTATTGAGCCAATAGGGTGTAGTAGAAAAAATATTAATCACCCAATGGTAGAATTCAAGAGATAAAATGAAAGAATTGACCAACATCTTGATGGAAGATTAAATCCCTAGTTTCAAGACCATTAGCCTGGCTCATCTCAACACAGTCATGGGATTGATTATGGATAAGATCAAGGGTTTGAGCACATGGTCTAAGTATTTGAAAGATATCCTTGAAGATGATAAAGAACTGATAAATAAGATAGAACACTTCTTGGTGACCATGATCATAAAACCAACTACACTCAGTTCCGTGGGCCTCATCACGATGAAGAGTTCAAACAAAGAACCACCCTAGTCATGCAGTAAGTCAAGAGTAGAAGCCAAGGCAAATCTAGAGTGGACAATAACAAGGTAATGGATATGATCATAATAGTAGAGGAAAATAATGTTGAAGTAAGGAGCATTAAAGAAGCCTTGGGAAGAAATGATAGAGACCTTAGAAACATGGTATACCAAGAAGATGTACTCTTCATGGAGCCTATTATTACCCTCAGGTTGATTGATGAGCAACATGAGAAGGCAATGAAGGTTCTTCAATAGAAATAGGGGACTACATCGACACAAGGGCCTCAAAGCTAGTTAGGAATATTATTTTTTGTATAAACTTTGTAACATTTTGAAAATAGAATATTCTTCTTCTAAAGCACATTGCTTATAGGTCAGTCCATTAGGAAAAGTCTAGTGTATTCTATAAATTTGTAAAAAAGGATAGTTGTCCTTACACTTACTATTGTAATTAGATATGACTAATTGACATACTTCCTTACCTTCTATAAAATGAGTATTGTCAATTGTAATAGGTGGTAGGTTCTTAGATCCAAAAAAAAATTTGTAAATTTTGAACAATTAATATAAGCAAGGAATTCTACAAACTCTATCCAAAATTTGCTTATGTCTTTTGTTATCCTAGTTTTTCTCTCATTGGCTTGTTCTGATCTCCATATTTTAATGGTTCTTATAAAGTATGGATGTGTACATTTGAATGTAGATTTGTTAACTTGTGCTAATCCTACATTAATTGAAATTATTTAGTTTCATTTCATTTACTTACTCTATTTGCATTTGGGATAATTTTATTTGCTTATAGGGTTAAATATTTAAAATGAACTTGATTCTTATTTGAATTATTTCACACCATAGTTAGATGTTTGCCTGATGTCTAATAGGATTTGATCTAATGCTACTTCATGTCACATATTGGTTAAGTGCATTCCTATATGATATTTGAACTTTGTCATAATATTTGGAACGAAGATCAATAACATTTCTTCTCTGCCTTACCTTTCTTTTGCTCCTTTTTTTTTACCTAGTCACCTTAGATTAGTTTCATTATAAATATCTATATTAGATTAACTTTTAGCTTAGGTTTAATCATAATTCATTAAAAAATTTATAGATCTTCATCAAGTTCATAGATCAACTAGAGACCACAGTGGCTCCCAACTACCAAACATTATAAATATTGTTGAAATAGTCCAGCTACTTTGCCTCTATTCCATGAATAGATAATAGGATTATCATAACCTATAACTCATGCACTAAATTCTTTGAATCCTAAAATGAGAAGTGTCTTGGATAATTTGGGCACCTGTGATACATATCCAGGCATCAATAGAATCTTTATATTGTAATGCATGTAACATGGGAGGAGTAAGAAGATGTACATCAGCATTATGTTCCTCTATTTCAAAATTATGTGTTGATTCTCTAGACATATTGATGGGATGAATCACTCTAGAGGTATTGGAAGGTATCCCAGTGCACAATTTAAATTGTTTGGATCTCCTATGTAGCCTACATGGAATAATAGTTAGAGAAATATGTAGAATTATTCCAAGGTGTTTAGACAAAGGCAATATTAGGAGAGTGAACTTTAATTATATGAAGGAGGCTTTCCTAAATGATTAGAAGGATGCCCTAAATGCATATATATGATGGTGTTATGATACAAATTCTAAGACCATATATCATAAAAAAAAGGGAGGGAAGGGTAAGGCATATAAGAAGATCCAAACTTTAGCTAAGTAGAAATTTTGCTCAAACAACACCTTAGAAGGTTCAGTGTGTGGTAATTAGTGCTCATCAACTATAGTTAAACACTCAAATATGAGGAAACATGGAGTAAGAGTCTGAATATAATGACTATGATCAGGATTCAATAACATAAGCATATCCTTGTAATAAAAATTGATTATAATGAAAAAATATAGCACATTTTATTGTAATGACTTTATAAAGACCCATTTTGTAGCATAAAATAGCAAAAACACATTGAAATGAAACAAAGAAAGATTAGAGACTAACTAGTCTAATACAATTAGAATATATGAAATACACACCCTAACCTACTCATAATAAATCATATGAATGTTTACAATAATTATATGAATCCCAAAAACATAAGTCAATCTAAAATTGAGAAATAAGAAGAAAATAGAATAGATAAGAAATACCCATGAAGATTCTGACATAATTTTGAATTCATCTCATTTCATTATATTAAAATCTCCCTTCCCTAGGTATCAAACCAACAAGTATGCCAACTAATAACATAATTCCATCATCAAGGCAAAGAGTGACCATGGGCAATTAACCAACAAGCTAGTGAATGAACTAGGCTAAATAGAACACCCCCCTCTTGGAAAGTAGACTAATTGACCCATTTTAAATTGTTTTGTAGATATATTTATAGATCAAAAGGGCCCTACCCACTTATTTTTATGACGGCATAGTTTGCTACAACTAGAAGCGCACACAAAAAAGACAAAAGCAAGAGTGGGAAAAGGAGATCATAATCAAATATTCCACTTATTGGAGCCACCTAAACTCATGATGATTTGTCCAATATTTTATGTGGGTACTACTATAATTGTTTGGATTTATCATTTTTTGTCCTTTTAATGTGACATGTCTTATAACTACGTGATATGTGGTAGTAAAAAGTGTTGTGACTAACCACGAAAATCATGGGGAGTTACGAATGTCATAAATAATTGAGAATGTCATTAAGAGCTTGAAAGGGTGTCAAAGTGTTTCTATGGACTAAAAAGTGATGTAAAGATGATGAATGAGTCCACATGTCATGAGGAAGCCACAAAGAATTTTGAGTTCCGTGAAGTGCCACCAAGTGATCCAAATGTTGCACAATGTTCTACAGAATCATGAATCATTAAAAACACATCCAAATGTTGTGCGAAATCTACAAAATATTGAATATGATTAATTGCTATGAAATATATTTGAAATACCTCTAAGATCTGTGAGGGGGTCCAAGTTCTATGAAATGGCACATACTAAGTTGCAAACAACTATAAATGTTGTTAAGTGTTGTAGATGAGTCCTTCAAATAAGGAACATGAATCAATGACTCATACTCGATAAAATAATTAAGTGTAATAGACTAATAAATATTTTACAGTCTATTAGTGTAAAATTTTCCCAAGATAATGTTAAAACTAGTTAAAAATAGTAAACGCTCACATGAATAAGTCTTAAACAAGACTAACTTACTCAATTATTTTCATGGAGTCTCAAATGTTTTGTGAATTTTGTTGTTTCAAATATGGGTCCTTACCTTTGAAAGAATGGTACATGTAGGTCACAAAAAATGGAAACTTTTATGGGGAAAGCACTGCCAAGTGTTTAAAACCCAAAAATTCTTGTTAAATTCTAAAATATTATCATAAATTATGTAATAAAATATAATGTCTTCAAAATAAACTTGAGTAATAGTTTCAATCTTACCACACAACATACTTAACGTATAGTGATTCATTTATTTTCCCTTTTAGTTTCTAGCACAACTAGAGAGTGATCACTTGATTAAAGTGTTTGAATGGTATTATATTTTATTCATGCATTAGATGAGGGAGGAATGCTTGGTTATTGCTCTTTTTCCAACCAAGCATCTATAATCCAGACAAAGATACCTTTGGATCCACTCTAGGCCTTACTTCATTGCCAAACAAGCCAAAAAGTCTACAATGGAGATTACCAAAATCACCCTTTAGAAAAGAGCTTATGATTTTGATTTGAAGATTTCATATTCTCCTTTCTTTTAGTTTTTTCATATTTTATATCTTTCAAAGGGTTGGGAACCAATCAACCAAGGTGAAAGGAATTTTATAGAATATTCATTCAAAATTGGTATTTCTTTTATTGTTCATTGATTTAACCTTTTAGGGTTTTACAATGAAAATCCTACGTTTAGATTAAAGGGTTAAGTACTGATTTATTATGATTTTTGACCTTGTTTGACTTTATAATTATAGCAATAAATAAGGATAAATAGAGAGTTATCTAAAAATTAATTGTCATAGATGATCTAGGTTTTGAAAGTTGAGATCTGGGTAGTAGTATGTGTCATCAACATGATTCTGGGGTTCATCTGCTCATTGGACAGTAGCACCCAGTATAGATAGTAGCACCATATATGTGTAGTGTCTTCAATGTGGCACTAATGTCCCCTTTGTAGGATTGTTCCTATTTTTTGGGAGCACCTACACCTATGTCTGTATGTCCTATTCCTACGTGACTAAAAATTATAGCTGTATGTTGTGCCTGGAAAACTTGATTCAGGGTGCAAACCCTAATCATCCTTGTAAGTATGGTAAGTGCAAGTGAATGTTATAATGAGAGTGGTGTTGGATTCCTTGAATGTGTTTGAGCTTTGAAATGCTTGAGAATTAGGATTAGGGATGTTATAGATGGTAGTATGTAGAAAGAAGGGTAGAATATGGATTAAATAACTTAATTTTACTCAACTTTATCTTTGGTTTGAATAACTTTTGCATTTATTTTCCATCTAGTGAATAGAGGTGGATTAGACTTATATTTATAGGGTTTTATTGCTTGTGTGAATAATAAAATGAGCTTAGGTCAATCATAAGAGGGACACATGTTTGAAAAAATATATGTTGGGAAGAGTTAGGGCTAAGGATAGTAGCACCTAGTTGGGGACACTAGCACCATGTGGTTATAGTGTTCCAAACTTGGCACTAATATCCTCTTTGTAGACTACTAAGCAATTTGAATTAGGTTCTGAGAAGACAATTTTGGGACTATGTTTTGACTGACTATAGGTGATTGTGGTCCCTTGAAATATTGGAAAAGTAAGACTAATGCTCAAGGATAGGTTTATGGCTAGCCTAGGTATAGGTCAAATCAAGTGACACTTGTAGTATCCACGTACCAATTTTAGGTGATTACATTTGCCCCTCCCCTTTATGATAGTAATGCAACAAAGCAAAATGACTAGTATAAAGGGGGGAAAGCATACCTAGTCATACTTTGGAAGTGAAGCCCATGTAGATGATTTTGAATATGTGAATATGGGTCTATGTATATGAAACATAATCCAAAGCAATGTTCTGCAATGAAACATGCAAAATTTAATCCTTACTTAAGAGATGATCAAAAGCAAAAAACTGTGCTAAAATAATGTAACTAAGTAAAGCTAAGTAAAGAGAGAGGAAAGGAATGAATACACCTCATTAGGTATGCAAACTAATGCAAGAAGCTAGTGATAACCTATGTGTGTGAGTGTGCATGGTGATCATATCATTTAATAACTTGAAATGAGCTAATGGCTTGGTCAATCCTCATATGGGTGACTCAATAACTCAATCCAATTTTGACTCCATCATTACCCACCCCTACTCAGTGGATCTTAATCTCTATGAATAGCTTGGATATGACTATAAGTGTGTCTAACCCTCTCATGTAGGTGGATCAAGAACTTAAATAGGCTATGAATCCATCAGTTCCCCTATGTGACGTAGATGCATCTATAACTATACTATGCAAAGTGTTGGAAGTATCTAACTAATTAAATCTAGTTATGTATTTGGATCCACAACCACTCAAGTATATTAGGTAGCTCTGGGCCATTCAAGAATACTAACCATTTTATATAGAGTAAGGCATGAATATGGTGACAATATGGACTATGATATCAATTTTATACAACATAGAGAATGACATAGAATTTACCATTCCATCTAATCAACCTATCTAAAGTTGAGTATGTGGAAACTATGTGTAGCACATATGCCCCCAATCTGGTATGTGAGTATACTAAATTTGAATAAAGTGTGTAATAACTAAATCTTTGTAACTTATCTAAATGTATAAGTGATCATGTCATGTATGATACCCCCAAATCTAATCAATTGTTATGAATATGAGATAAAATGAATATATCTAAGCTAAATATGGACATAACTACCAAACATGTGACTGTATTTGTGTAAAGTTATATTGTACTTGGTGTACTAGTCTGAATGATCTAGATTACATTGAAGTTAGGGGTACTTGATAATAACTCACTATAATATAAATTAGTGCCTTATGGCACTGGTGTCCTAATCTAGGCACTAATGTCTACCTGGTTTGATTTTTGAGTGATCTAGACTGAATTTTGAAACTCTATTTTGTTTTGTGTTTGCCCTAAGACTGATGTCTAAAACTAAGCTTGTGTGTTGAAATGTTTCTGTGAGAAGAAATGTAAGAGCCTAATATCTATGATAAACCCCTGTGAATTCCACCTCTTTTGATTTTAGTTGTGAAACCTATGTAAGAACTACCCTCTAAAGAAGTATCTCTACAAAATGTGTTAGTTGGAGCATGTGCATGATATCCCAATATAATGTATAAACATAACATCAGAATGTAATTATATTGGAGCATAAGTGGGAAATCTAAGATGTATGTTTAAATATTGCATTTCAAAAGGGTGTCAAGATAGATTTAATCAATGTATATAGCAGCAAAATCTAAGTAACTACTTAAGGGGATGGGGCATGACGTCCATCAAGGATCCTAAGTAGGATAGGGTAGATGTATTAGATCTCTCATGGCATCAAAAATTGGTGTGTATAACAAGAAAATACAAGTGTCATAGTGTATAATTATATAAGTAAGTAAACATACAAACACTTTAGGCATGCAAAAGTTAGGCCAAGGGGCCACAATATAAGGGACATGGGCACATGTCACTAAGTTTGAGAATGAAGACATACAGGGACATGTTCAAATGTCCAAATATGCAAACAACAAGTAATTTGGCATAGAGCCACATAAAAGAACATGTTTAAATGTCCTCATATAGAAGCATGAAATATCTCACACAAGGGACAAGGGTAAATGTCCAAGGCATACAAATAATGAAGTGGCATAAAAGCCAAAGAATAATGGCATATTCAAATGCCCCCAAAGATAGAAGAAGCATAGGAACATAGTCAAGTCTAATCTAAAAACTAGACATGAAAGCATGTTTTAACTATGTAGTATAAATTTATGTAGATGTTAGGATACATATATATTGAGTCTAACTAATGATAGTTGAAAAAACTTGAGCAATCAATAGCAATGATCAATATCAAGATAAATCAATGCATAATTGGGATGTATAGTATAGAAAGATAAAACCTAGTTATATTAACTATGTAATAAATTCCCCCAAGTGGGCAGATGCATCAAATGTATAAACCTAAATTAGTGTAAAATTTCACCAATTGGTAGATGATAACTAGTCTAGATTAGTGTCGTGGATCGAAGTCCTATCTAAAATCTACAAGCACTCAACAAGAATAAGTGAAGCATATGTGTATGATAAAACCAACTATACTAGTATATCTTTTAATATGTGATATCTAGAAAGTATTATAAATGTAAACATAGAAATGCATACAATCTATAAAATTTTGTATTTTTTAAATATTTGAATGTTTTTGTATTTTGGCATGTTATATTATTTTTGTGTTTTCTGAGTATAAGCTATGTACAAGAAATTAAAAATAAACTATGTACAAGGAGTGAGAGAGAGAAAGTAATACTAGAAATGTAAATGAAATAAAATACAAGTGTAATGTCTCTATAGACCCAAGATCACATCCATAAGATATGGATAATCAAATGGTGGATCTGGTGGAAGATCATCTAGTATTGGATACTGAGCCTATCCAAACTCAAATAAGTCATTATCATCATGGTCATCATGCTAGTCTGTATGTATCATTGGGGCCTTATCCTTGGAATGAGTCTTGAATATGTGCATCCAAATGGCATGTTGCTCAACTATGTAAGATGTCTCTCATGTGGTCCTAGGGTAAACTACATTAGACTTTGGAGTATCTGTGTGAAACCTATGGTTCTCATCAATGTCATCACGTAAAATGTGAACCATGTGTCCATCATAAGTGAATGCCAATCATCTCTATGACTAATTAACTATAGCATCCATCACTTATAACCATGTACTACCAAGTGTAACCTATATATGGGTGTCTCTACTCAAAATGAAAAATAATGTATTGGCCACCTTGGGGCCACATGCAATTAGTAATGTAATATTTCTAATGGAGTCCTGACAGTGTATAGCATGTTGTAACTCACTCCCCTAATAACCAATGTGGTGTAAAAATCCCAAACTACAAGTATTAGGATCAGAATCCTCATCTATGTCCACATGTGGAAGATATTTATCTACCATAAATATCTATATAGTCAATGGATCATGTCGTGAATATTTATGTCAATGATGACTCTGTCACAATGCACGTATTTGCATAATAGATCATATCATTGGTGGTGGTAGTGGTGCCTATGGAGGTGGAGGCTATATAATTTGGATAGTGCCCTTAGCCTTGAATTTATTTAGCTTATGTTACCATGTTACACATGTGTTTGTATCATGTCCTACAAGTCTATTTAAGTGGTAAAATAGTTACCCTTCCTGTGGTGATAATCTAATAGCTAATCTATGTAAGACTATGGGTAATAACATCAATCCTATATCAAGTAATATTTATAATATCTACTATGGTAGGCCTTATGAGCTCCCTATCTAAATTTGTTTAATGAAATCAGTATCCATGGATGTGACCATATGTACTAAATGGATCAAGGGATCTACTATTGACTATAGCCGAGTATGGGATCATGTAGTTGTAGAATCTTGAACAAGTGATGCTACTAGTATAGGGCAAGGTATAAATACCTTTTAATTATCTTTATATTACCTTGGGCACACTAGTGTAAAGCTCAATCCACATAAATAATCATTGATGTCTATAGGTGGTTGATCATCCTTTATAGTGGCCTGTGAATCTATGTCAAAATTATAAATGTAAGCCTCATCTAAATTAACAAGTAGTGATAACTAGGCTATGAAAAATGTTGATATTTTTTGTGCAAAAAAATCAAAAACACCTTATGTCTTAAGGGAGACCCATAAAAATTTTGATAAAAATATTTTAAAATGGCACAAATACCTTTTCCAAGACCAAAGTAGAAATTGTAAATTTTTATACATTTTAAAACTTTTCAAAGTGCACCCAAACCTCCACTTTCCTACTTATCAAATACCTAGCAGGAATCATAACTTACATTACAAATTGCAACTTGAAAAGTTACAAACTATAATTGAGACTCTGCTTTCTAATCTTCATCAATACCAGTGGAAATTATAACTCATGTTATAATTTTCAACTTTGCAAATTCATAAATTGAAACACAGACTCTGTTTCTCGCCTTTCACCATGACCCAGTGGGAATCAAAACTTTCAATACACTTTATAACTTTGTAAAGTTGCAAAGTGTAACCCAGGTTCCACTACCTACTTCCAAATAATTTTCCACCTCCAATAAACCCTCTCAGCAGAAAGTGGAGAATAAAAAATAAATTATAAAATTGTAAAGTGACTCCATGGACCCGTGTTCCCATTATTCATCCATCTACTACCATACTTAGCATTAATTACATGATTTGGGTATATAATTAGTATTTTTGTGTCATTATCAATATTTTAAACCAAATATAGATCTCCATTACCAAGTAAAGTTACAATACAGACCTTTAAGACAAGAAACATCACTAACCAGAGTTCATTCACCATCATTATCAAGCAATGCAAATGCCATGCTCCAGATCCACCATTACCAACCCCTATGCACAAAAATATAGTATTCTCCTAGGTTACCAAAAATTTTCCTTTGGTATTTTCTATTTCATTGATGTCATTGTTCTTCTCATCAAAGCATAGGGTTCTCTTGCAAAAATTTAGGGTTTTATCTGTGGAATTATCAAAAGAATATCATCATTTTTATGGTTGATCATGTTTTCTAGTTTTTACCTACAATTATAGAGTCTTGTTGTTATAATTCATCTAGGTAATTTCCATACTTAAGGTTTGCATAAAATATGAAATATTCTAAAAATATACCCTGCATAATTACAAGGTGAAAATCCCTCTTGCTATTACAAACTAAAACCCTGCGGAGATTAAACCTTGCAAAAAAACATAAAATCCTCATTTAAATTTAGGTGAAGATTTCCTTTGCTTTAACACTCTAAGTTCCAATCAAAAGTTTGACTTGACTTTCCAAACCATTTTCCCACTGGACATTTTATCATACATTACAAATGCAATTAAAAATTTAAATACATCTAACATCAGTTAGACTTTATAGTTGTTGTTACACATTATAATCCCACCAAAAAAATTAACTACAAAAGCATAACAAAACCCTACCATGTTCAAAGTGGAAAAATACCTTGTAATTATAAGTCCAAATCCTAGCCAAATCTATATTTGGTTTTCCCACACCTATTTACCGAGTGTACATGTCTAGAAAAGAGATGAATTTCAAGTCAAAGGGACATGGTATCCCATCCAGCCTAGATTCAAACACCAATGAGATAACTAACACATACGTATATCACATAGACCTAGTAGACTTATGGAATAAACTCAATGCATAATTCAAGAATGATTGGATTCAAATTGTAGACACCAAAACTGGCCACAATTGGCTTTCAACTAGACTTTAGACTGATTCCTATCAACCATTACAAATTAAGCCTAGAAATCATTGAACATTCAAAATTTGATTGTGCATCATTTATCAAAGCTTAGAATAACATTGAGACGTCCCTAATTAGAGTCTTCTATTGTATATAATAATAACCTCTCATGGATTCATCCCTAATCATCTTACAGCATCATAATAATCAATTTGGCCTATGGACCTATTAAGTGGGGGCACATGAACAAAATCAAATCTTGGAAATGATAAAAACCTAATCAAAATTAATTAACAAGCTAAACCAAATTAAAAGCCTAGTTAAATTATCGATGAACAATTAATGAACAACTAAAAAATAAAATTTGAAAATTTGAAATATCCTAGCTTTTCATCATTTCCTTTATGAGTTGTCAAGCTCTTTGAAATATTTGAAAATATCTATTTTGGAGACCCATGCCTAGTAATTAAAAATCATGATTACTTGAAAACTATTAACTCTACAAGGGTTATATTTGACTCACCTAGGTTAGGTTTGAACCCATTCCAAGCCTTAAATCGACCCTAACTCACCTTGGGTGAGATTTAAATCCTTAGGCTATAAATACAATACCATGTCTCTTCATTTTTTAATCTCTCATAAGCCAAAGTTATAATGCAAATTTGGAGAGAGACAAATCCATTTGATTTAATGTTATAATGACAAAATTTCCTTTTAAGTAGTGTTATAATGCCAAAAGCTTAATCCAAGCAACATCAAACCACATCAAAGCTAATGGTGCCAAGGAGGGAAGGAGCCAACAAGCTTCATTTTCTAAATACTTCTTGATGCACAAGCCGAGCAAGCCACTCAACAAAGCATTTGGATCTCTCAAGGAAGGTAAAGGATTAGTTTCTTTTACATTTTAATTATTCTTTCACTTGTCTTTTGTTATTAAGCTCCTCCTAATATCTAGGCTTGGAGTGTAAGTGTAAGTGTATTTTAATTTGAGTTTTGTTACTTCAACTAACATATTATTAACCTCCCTTATTGGATTCCTATGATCACAAATGGCACACCTAGTGGGACATAAATCATCCCATACAAGTAAGGGGATGAAAATGTTGCTCTTAGTTTTTATATTGAGTGCTTGAGAATCTTCAAATTTTGAGTTTTAACTTGTTTTTTCATGTATTCTATTTTTAGTGATACACAAATTACATAAAGACCAATGTCGATTCCCTCTGACCGACATCGATCCTATTAGAACTGACATTGATCTTATCAAAATTGACATTAACCTCTATGTATCTTTTTGGTTTTATGCTCATCTTGCTAACCATATTTTTTTGAAAATCCATATTCTATTTTCTTTTATTTTTTCAAGTAGGAAGGAACTAACATTGATCTCTATCAATCGATGTTTGTCCCTCTATGGACCGGTTGACATTGATTTTTATAGATCAACATTGATCCCTGTGTGGATCGATGTTGATCTCTAAGACATAAAAATAGATAAAAACTGAAAGCAAATAGTGAAATGTTGTTTCCTAATTCATATATGGGCTTCTAAGCAGGCAAAACCCCTCTAAAAATTGTAGGACATAAGCTAGAAATAGGCAAAACTTTGAAAGTCATTAAGTTTTTAACATTTTGTTTGGTGCATAAAAAGAATTTAGATGTTTTTATGCTTATTTATTTGTGAAGGTTTTTGCAAGTTTTTCAACTAAGGCCAAGGGGACAAAATTTTCATAACACATCTCATTTTGGTGCATTAAAATTAACTTTAAACACCTACTTACATGCTCTTGAGAGAGTTCATTTTATGCTTTTATTTTTTAAAATTTATTTATCTTATCAAAATGATTGATGCACATATGCTCTCCCCCATTCCCTTTAAGGAAATCAAGTGACCAAAAGCACTCATTCATTACCTCAGTCACTTTAGTTTAAAAGCATGAAAAGAACATCATTAAGGCTCTCCTCAAATTTGTATAGTCTAGGTGAGCTAAATGCGACCTTAAAGTCTTTTCACTTGTCATTTATTTTTATGCATTTTGGATTATGAGCGAGAGTTCATCGCCTCCTCACAGGTTCTCTAGGGAAGTGTTGACCTAGGAATTCATCTCCTAACATCATTTTAACCCCACTCCATGATGGGGTATACAAATTAAGGTTGACTTATTGGGATTTTTGTTTGAGAAATTTAGCAAACTCCATTAGTAAGATACTACCTTAGACCATAAGGGCAACTTGAACATTACACTACATTGAGCAAGTGATGGATGTAGTGGTTGTGAAAAGGACAAGACCTTTTCACAAAAATCTAATTGATGCATATCCAAATGACATAAGCATCCCTTGTGTTAACCATACTTGGGACCATCTATAAATGCATGAAAATTTAGTTTTAGAATAACCCCACTTGTCACAAACATATTGTTGATGTAGGGTGAGTAGCCTAAAGTTCCATGTCACCATAAAATATCTTAAGATAAGGGGGTGTAAAAACCTTACTCATTCATGCACTTTTATTTTTGGATTAACACTTAAAATACTCTTAAGATCATGTATATAGATTGAATTTGATAGTATTATGTAACCTTGTCAATTTTAGGATCTAGAACATTACACTTAAGTGTTTGTGTCATTTAATCCTTTATTTCATGGTTTTTGAGTCTAAACTATCTATTTTGTTTGTTATGCCATGTCTAAATGAGTTTTATTTGTAAATCACTCTATTGTTTTCTGAGGCATTATGCCATCCATTTGGCACCATAACTTTTCTTTAGTCTTTTGACAAATCTTATTTGTCTGTCATTTGATTGAAAAGGGTAACGTTACATTGCCCAATTCAATTTAGACCTTTTTGCCTTTGAGTCTTGAAACTAATCATTTATCACATCTTTAGAGTGTGATAACATCATCACACTGCTCAATTTATTTCATAAAGTTATTTGCCTTGTGCTAAATTCTAATTTTGAAACCAATCCACGTGTGCCTTTTGGATCTTTACCTAGTACAGTTATGTTATTTGTCTTTGTTTAACTTGTTATTTGTCTAAATAAGCCTAGTTTTCTTAAGTTGAGTTTTTAATTAACCTTGAAAAGTTTAAATCCAAATATTGATTGATTTTTACCTATGCCTTGTGTAATTTGGGCCTAGACATTGATATTTCTCTTTTGGGTTGTGTAACTTAGGTTAATTCTTTACCCAATTCAAAAACTATTATTTGTGCCTCTATTTGGGAGAAATATCCTATCTCCAAGTGATTTTTTTTTATGCCTTATGCCAATTGACCAATTTCATGTCTAAAATTGAATGCCTAATCTATGCCAAAATATTCATAGTTGTTAAATTAAATCATACCTTTTGTTTAAAGTCTAGCTTTTGTGATTGTTTGGCTGAAAGTCTTAGCATATGCCTGTTTGAGCCTAGATTTTCTGTTTTGTTTGGCCAATAGACCTATAAACCTTTATTTTCTTATATTAGACTTGTTTAAAACACTGTGTACCTAGATTCTAACATTCCTATTTTATTTCATCCACTTGACCTTTTATGTGAGAATTTAACATTAGACATTTGAGGTTAGATTGTCTTATACCAAGTTTTAGTATAAACCCTTTTGGAGATATAGCTCCATTCCTTTGACCAAGTTAGACCAAGTTCAAACCATTTATCTTTTTAGACATTATTTCTTAGATTTAATATAAATCTTAGCCATTTTGTCATGAAACATTCATCAATGATTTGAGTATGCCTCACTATATTCATAGTGGATCCATATACAATCTAGGATATGGTAATGTAATCGCATAAGAAGACTTTGTTTAATACCCCTATGGTTATGATTTAATTTGTGGTACAAATCCCTATCCACCTTAAAACACTCAATTAGGGGAATAAATCCAAGATCCTTTAGCCTAATATTTATTTAACATGCCTCCATACTTGAAATAGGACCAAGAGAAAATAGTGCATTACTTAGCTAGCATACCGTCAGTTGTAGACCAAGGTCAACAACAACTATAATACATTACAATGTCATTGGCATACGATCCCTATTTTTTTATCATCACTTGCTTACAAATAAGTATGAAGTCTTAATCAGAGCCATAGAGGTGGGGGCTAAGTTTTCAATAGACTTCCCCCATAAAAACTTTCCAAGTCTAGTTCAAGTGCCTTACAACATACCTTATAATCAAAGCATTAAACATGCCTCTTCTAGCAATCCTCAAACTCTTGTATTAATGCCATATTAGGACCCATGTATGTTTGTCATAGGAAAAGGCCTCATAGAGGACCACTTCATACAGATGCAGATAACATACCAAACTTATTTAAACTTACCACATAATTTCAATAACATGACCATGTCAAATGCTTCACTTATTGAGCTAGCTCCTTCAACATGAGTCTTAATCAAATTGATAGGCCAATAAAATTAGGGTATACACTAATTATTTCTAATCACTTTAGTTGGATACATTTTCAATTCCCCCACCATTGAATAAGTGTCTACTACTTCTATGCAAATAAATGAGCCAAACATAATGGATCACACGTAAGTGTCATCCAATCTAGACCAAAGTGGTATAACTACACAAACAAATAGTCCATAACAAAACATGCCTCTATTTAACACCATGAGTGATTCAATAATTCAAGGGGAAGTAACTTCTACCTCCTAACCATAATTGACTACCTATAATCCTCAATTAGCTACATCATTAAGCATGTAATCATAAGGATTAAGTAGTCAAGCAATAGCTAGTGTCATACCTCAAAAAAATGTGATGAATGTTACTCTACCACAATAGGTGATGACTAATATTACACATCAATAGGCATAGTCCAATATACCAACACAATGGAGGTAAAACATTCTACCACCTCAACAAGGGGAAACCAATGTTCCACCTCACCAAGTAATGATGAACATACCTCTTCAGTCATAGACCAACATATCGTTACAATCACAAATGACATCTAATCAACAGTGTACATTTATTGGTCAGTGACAAATTTTGAACCTTTAACAAATGTCTACTTCTCAACAAGGGTTCATACAACCAAGAGATTTTATTATTCCAAAAGTGTTGATTAGGCAATAATTACCTTTTGTCCCCAACATGCCATAATTCCAAAGATAGGGCCTTGTTTCATAATAAGTTCCCCTTCATCATCTAGGTTTGACTAGTCAATATTAATTCCCTAATCAACCTCAGCATGCACATTACTTCACTCAAATCCATATCCTCCCATTTCAGCCATAATTTCCCCAAGACCAGGCCTATATACAAAATCCCAATCTAAATATCACTTTGTAATAGGTGTAATTCCAACAATCACATCCTAATCTATGTATGCATATTCCTGGTTAATTTCCTAACCAAACCAACCTTCCATAGAAAACCATGCCTCCACTATACCCCAGTCAAAGTAATCCACTTTTGACTTCCTAGCCTCCACCTCAGGCCAATGTTCCATCTAGTTTCCTAGTGCAAGAATTGCAGTAAATGAAGGATCCAATTACCTTCATCCAAGTTAAGAAATAGACCAAGAAGTTTAATTTGGATGACATTTTTTCTTACCCATTCAATATGGAATATTTTAAAATACCATTTCCTCTAGGGTATGAACCCTTTAAGTTTGAAAAATGCAAGGGTAAAGGATACCCCAAAGCTCATTTAACCAAATTCTTTATTAATTTCTAGTTAGTGGCTTATAGTGACATATACCTTCTACTATTGTTTCCAAGGAGTCTAGTAAGACAAGCTTTGGAGTGGTTCCTAAAATTTCCTAAGAACTCAGTATCTAATTTTCATAACCTTTTAGACAAGTTTGTGCAACATTTCTCCTACAATATTGAGCATGAGATTTCATTGGTAGATTTGACACAAGCAAAGCAAAAGGTCAGTGAAAGTTTCATAAGCTATCTACAATGATGGAGAGCACTTGCTAGCTGGTTCACCCATAGTTCACCAGATAAGTAATTAGTCATTGTGTTTACCAAAAATTTGCATAGTGAGATATCCTACCATCTAGATTTATAGTGTGCACATACCTACAAGGAAATCATTGATAAAGGTTTGCTTATCAAAAAGACACTTATTAACAAAGGTATTATCAAGCTTACCTCATCTAACTAGAATCAAAATCAAAACCAAGGAAACAACCAAAATCAAAACCAAAACCAAGTCTAAGTGAACGCATCACAATCAGCCCAAGCCTACAATTATGAAAAGTCCAAGCCATTTAATTATAATAAGAATGATGTTGGTAATGGAGTAATTGAGTCACAATGTGTCCTAATAGTGCAAACATCACTTTCTCAATCCATGCCACATGCAAATTACTCTTAACCAACAACCTCTTCATCAAGCACAACCTAGACCAATGTAAAAAATATAGTAACCTTTGCCTTTGTAAACTCCCCCTCTTCCAAATAAAAATAGGAGTACTCATCGATTTTTCATTGACCTTGGAGAGCCTATTGAAGCCATGTTTCAAAAACTAGTTGTCACTAATCTGATTAGTTAATCGATTCTCAATTATTATCCTAAGGGAATTCCTTATCCATATTGGTATAGACAAAATGAATTTTGTGAGTATCATTGGGTTAATGGACATAATCTGCATTATTGTGTACAAATAAAACATCTTATTCAAAATATGTTGGAAAATGGGGAGATAACATTGGATAATGGAGATTATACATCTAATTAGAACCTTTATATTTATCAAAACCCCTTTCCACAAAATAAAAATAACAACCACTAACAACAAAGGATAGAATAGAAATAACAATAGTATTAATAGCCAAAACAACAACAATAATAATAAAAGTAGTAGAACAAACATCAGCTAAATAGGCAAAACCAAAGCCAGAATGATGTGAACAAGCAATAGACTTACCACATAATTTCACGTGACTAAAATAAGGTTGTAGGCCATATTACATTATGTCATGTTTACACCATCTCCATCAATCCAAGACCAAGTGATAACCAAACAAGACCATTGCTAATCAACCCCAGCCAACCAACCTATCCAAGTGATCCTTATTTGACTTGGGACCACATACAAGTGTACTAGTAAGTAAGGATTAGTATTTTTAGACCTTATGCTAATAAGTCACTTTTGACCTGTGACCACATATAAGTGCCCTAGTAATTGAGACTTATCATATTTAGACCCCCTTAACCATTATTTTCTAGAAACAATGGTCCTATATCTAGTCTTGATTGTATAATCATAACTTGGTAGTCAAATATTACCATACCAAGCCCACAACCATCTACTACTTCACCCATCCAACCCACCATTCTATCTAAGAATAAGCCATTTATAGCTATCTAGGACAAGACATTTGATATTGTGGAACAACTTTAGAAAATACCTACAAAAATTTCCATCTTGGATTTTTTGTATACGTCTACCATCCACAAAAACATCTTGACTATGTTCTTTGCCTAATCCCAAATTCTTAATCATATATCCCTAGATAAATTCTAAGCTTTGGTTGGACATGTAGTCCCAGGCCATTATTTATCCTTTGATGATCGAAGTGATATATCATTCCTTGGCCCTCTGCATAACAATATATTATACATCATGTCATCATAGGCACAAAGTGAAGCATGTCCTCATAGACAATGGATCAAGGCTAAATATTGTGTCTCTAAAGTATATCAATCATATCAAATACATAATAGCTAATCTCCAGCTAGAAAAGTTAACAATCGAGGCCTATAACAATGAAGAGTGGGAATCACAAGGAACAATCATCTTACCAGTTATCATTAGGACTTTTACCCATGGTACATTATGCCATGTGCTAGACCTTGATTTGTCATATAATTTTCTATTGGGTAGACCTTGGATAGGTAATATTTATACAACCCCTTTAACATTTCACCAGTGTATTAAGTTCTCTCATTCAGGTATGGAGGTCATTATCCATGGAGATTTACAACCATATGAATATTATAAGCATTTGGAGGCCAAGTATAAAAGCTATAACTACCATTTTGGCTTAAATCTAGTTCCCAGAAAGGACAAGGGGAAATAAATTCTTGTTGATTTTTTAGAGGTCAATTGCATTGACCCAGATACCCTTGATTCATCTTCCCATATGCCACCTCCTAAAATTTCCAATCATTTAACCATTTAGCTAATGGCCAAGGAGAATATTTGACCAATGATACATTCCACATTACCAACCTTCTATAGATCACCAAGTCCTATGGATGACCTAAATCCAAACCACCTTGTATGGAATGGATATGAAAGGGCAAAGGCAAACTACATAGTCTAGCTCCTATCATTTTCATACCATCTACTAGCCAAGAATAGGACCCTCTTGTAGATGATGAATCATGGTTATACAATGACAAACTAGTTGACTATTATCAAAATGCCAAGTATCTTATTCCTAATCAAATTATGGAGAATCATGCTTATGAAGGAGTGGGCCTTGGTCCTAATCAACAAGGAACACTTGAGCCAATTTCTACCACTCAGTACAAAGGATCCTATGGTCTTGGATTTAAATTGCCTTGGGGTGACCCCACATATCTTATTCATGTTTTAATGCCAATTATTAGTGATGACAATGTTGGAAGTGAAGCAGAGTCTGATCATAGCCCTTACAAAGACCTAACCATTACTAATTTGTTTGACACTCATGTTATTTATACCCATAGACTAGTTATTCACAATAATCTACTTTCTTTATGTCACCCTTAAAGTATAGACTAGGATCAACAAGAATCTATAGTGACTATCGATGAGTTTGAGAATGATAAGGCCTTTTGTGATTTTCTAGGCCTAAAGGACAATATTCCATTGGGAGACCACAAATAAGGGTTCTCAATCAAACTAGATCCTACAGCCTATTTTAAAGAATGGGTAAATGCCTTTAGCCATAAATAATTAAATAAAACATTGAGGTCCCAAAGTGAAAACCTCTTTGAGGAACTTTTAGATCAAGGTAAAAGTAAAGAGAAAATCCAGTCTAGTGGTGAAAACCTACTTCAGGCACCATTAAATGGGGGTGTTCAGCCTTCCTCAAACATAGCTCAGGAGACCACCAAAGATGAACTTGCCTATGGGTCTGAGTTCAACTCAAAAGAACAAGATACCTTCAATCAAATCATTCAAGAGTTTCCAACATTGTTTGTCACATGGCCATACTTACCATTGGGATATTTTGATTTATCTTGCCTGGGGGAACTTAAACAGCCTATCCAAATAGAGGACTTTGTCATTATAGGCCAATTTAAATCTTTGCCAACCATTTTGGGATACGGTTCCACTCTTCTTATGGAAGACACTATAGAAGTCAATCAAAACCCTAGATGACTCAAAATGGATCAAATTAGGTACATCCCTCACTGAGGAGGAATGTGAAGTCTTTATAGTCCTTTTGAGGGAATTTATTAACATATTTTCTTGGGCCTACTCAAACATGCAAATTTTATGCCCCACCTTATTTATACACCACCTTGTTGTACATCTTGATGCTAAACTTATACAAGAAAAATTATGTAAGATACATCCTCACATTATTGTATTAGTAAAGAAAGAGTTAAAAAAATTCTTGGAAGTGAAATGTGTGCAACTGATCGACTACTTAGAGTAGATTTTGAATGTTGTCCCAATCAGCAAGAAGCTATAAGGAATCAAAATCTAAACTAATTTTAGAGACAAATAAATATTTCCCCAAGGATGAATTTTCCCTACCAAAAATTAACATTATAGTCAACTCCACAACCAGATACAAAATGCTTTCACTAATGGATGGATTCTTAGGATACAACTAGATTTGGATTGTGCCTAAATACCAACATAAAATAGTGTTCACCACTCTATGGGAAACCTTCTATTATCAATTTATGCCATTTGGTCTCAAAAATGTTGGGTCTACTTACCAAAGATCCATGACCATCATATTTCACAATATGATGCATGACATTGTTGAAGACTATGTCAAGGACATATTAGGAAAATCAAAGACCAGGGTTGAGAATCTAATAGTACCATAATAGATATTTGAGAGACTACATTAATACAAGGTCAAACTCAATCCTAAGAAGTGTGTTTTTGGAGTTACTTTAGGTAAATTTTTGGGCTTCATTATGTCTTGTAGAGGCATTAAAGTTGATCTAGCCAAAGTATAAGCCATTACTGAGATGCCACCACCATCCAATTTGAATTAGCTCCATAGTTTACGGGGTAAGATTTAGTCTATCAAAAGCTTCATTTATTAGTTGGATGACAAATTTCATCCCTTTACATACCTACTAAAGAAAGGTTTCACATTTCATTGGGATGATGAATTCCAAAAATCGTTTTAGCACCTCAAAGACTATCTTGTCAATCTGCCTATTTTGTTACCACCAATGCCAACAAAGTCATTCTTATTGTATCTATCTGCCATAGACAAAGACCTGGGGGCACTTCTACCTTAGCATGATGATAATAGAAAATAACATGTTTTGTACTATTTAAGTTATACATTGGTCACATATGAGCACAATTATATGCCCATTGAAAAAGCTTATTTAGTTATGGTCTTTGTAGCTCAAAAATAATAGAATTACATGTTAAACAACAAGACCATGGTTATCTCCAAAGTCTATCCACTCAAGTATCTTTTGTCTAAAATATCCTTACAAGGTCACATGGCCAAATGGATCATGCTTTGGAGTGAGTTTGAGATCAAATACATCAACCAAAAGGCCATCAAGGGATAAGTTCTTGTAGATTAACTTGTTAAATCTCCCTTGTAGATAGAACCACTAGCATTCCAATTCCTAGATGAATCTATTATGACCATCATTAAAAAACCTCTTGAGGAATAGTATTAGAAGCTATATTTTGATAGATCATTCATGATACATGGATCAGGGGTAGGCCTTTTATTTATTACACCATAGGGAGATCTTATCCCTAAATTATTTCAGATCAGCTTTCCTTATACTAACAACATGGTTGAGTATGAATCACTTGTTATAGGACTTAGAGAGGTATTATAATGGAACATTTGGCATCTAAAGGTTTATGTTAATCTCAATTAATCATCAATCAGGTTACAAACCACTTTTAGACCAAGGATGAAAATTTGGTACCATACAAGGCCATAGTCAACACTCTCAAATAGTATATTACCAATATACAGTTTGAACATATACCAAGGGCTAGTGATAAAATAGAAAATTCAATGGCCACCATTGGCTCTTTGATTCATCATGTAGACATGGAAAAAGAATACCAATTCCTCATTAAAAATATGCTAGCACTAGCTTATGAACCTTCAACCATCACAATTAACTACGATATTGTTGGTCCTAACTCTATATGGCATTCAAACCTTTTCACCTATCTACATAACCACATTATGCCACCTAACCTATCATGCAAATAAGCCAAGGCCTTTATCCACCATACCACATGTTATACTTTACTTAGACCAACCTTATACTGCCATAACTTTTATGGAACTTTGCTTCATTGTTTAACTTTGGTAGAATCAACATTAGCATTATGGGTAGTCCATAGAGTATGTGGATCCCACACAAATGGGGCCATCCTAGCCAAAACGCTCCTATATACTAGGTATTATTGGCCAATAATAGATGTAGATGTAGCTGTGTATGTTAAAAAGTGAAACAAATGTTAAAGGCATGCCAATCTGATCCATGCCCTGGCCAAGACTCTAAAACCAATGCTTACACCATGGTCATTCGCTACTTGGGGCCTCGATCTCATTGGGAAGATAAACCCCACCTCATCTGATGGCCATAAACACATCCTTACCATGACTAAATATTTTCACTAAGTGGATTAAATATATACCCCTCAATTATGTGACTAAAAAGTAAATTTTCAAATTCATTTTCAACCATTTCATCTACCTTTATAGTATCTTATCTGGTATTATATCTGATAATGGCATATCATTCAAAAATAAGGCTATCAAATCATTATGTGTCAAGTACAAAATTACTAAACATTTTCCATAGCATATTACCAATAAGGTAATGGCCAAATAGAGGCATCCAATAAAACCATTATCAACAACCTTAAAAATATTTTCAATGATGTCGATCATGATTAGTACCTCAAAATATTGTATGCCCTCTGAGCATACCACACTAATTACCATACTCTAATAGGAGCCACTCTGTATTCACTTGTTTATCTCCCTAAGGCCATTCTTTCCATTGAGAATGAGTTACCTTCATTGTGCATCAATTTGAAGCATGTCCTAAATGATGAAGACTATCGAGTAGCTTGCCTAAGAAATTTGGAGTTACTCGATGAAAAATTCATGGTCATAGTCAATAACCTACAAGCATATCAAAACCAACTCTGTGGCCATTATAACCGATGGGTCATAAATAAAAAATTTGAACATGGTGACCTTGTTCTCAAAGAAAACCAACAAAATACCATGGTCGAAAAGAAACATAAGGGTAATTTCAAACCCAACTAGATAGGCCCATTTATCATTATTGCAAACTATGGTGCTAGACTCGCTACACCATATGGGGATGAACTTAATGAGCTAATGAACATACACCTCAACTATTACTTCACTTGAGAGACTTGAAACATTATTTATGAGGCTTCCATTATACCATAATATTGACATTCTTCTTTGTACCATACCATTCTACCATGCCTTTCCTATCAACCAAGTTGTTTTCACCCTCCTACCCAGCCCATTGACCTTGGTTATATTTTTTGGGTCCCATGGCCATTTTCATCATGGAGATTTTGATCATGTTTTAATAGTTCATTCAGTATTCTAGATAGAGACTACATTTTAGAGTAGGATGACAGTGGTTTGGTAGTTGTATCCTTCATTTCTTATTTTATTCTATACCATATGAGTCTGATTATAACTGCCTTTGGATAAATCAATGTCTTACCATTGTGCTAACAATTAGAATCACCTATGGAAAAATTAGTATCATTGACCTATATCACTATTTCCTAATTAAGACTACCTATGGGAAAATTAAGAACAACACCTATGTTAGATGGTGGAGCTTGATCTTATTTTAATACCCAGTTCTTGATAGGGGGTGTGGGGGGAAATGCCCCCTACTTAGGTCATCATGGGGGTCTAAAGGGGGTAGTTACCATATTTGGAACCTCCCTAGTGTGGTTTGGGGGGGTATCACCCTGAAGCAAAAATTTGTTAAAAATGCATTGTAAAATATTTTAATTTTGTAATAAATCTAGACCATTCACTATTATGTCATAGCTCTAATGGTAGAAATTATGTTTGTGCATTTTTACCATGATATGTAACCCCCTTTTTATATGAAGGCATTGTAATCATGGCAGCATGTTGTATGTGAGTGAAGAGGATATTGTAATGGATGTATTACAAGTTTTTCTCTTCATTTATTGGACTGAATAATGACTTGTTATTTCTATGTGGATATAGCCCATATTGGGTGAACCACGTTAAATCTATGTCTCTATTGTGTTGTATTTTCTACATTTTATTTCCATATTTAATTCATTAATATTTCTCTATGTTTTACATTCCTAATAATTGGTATCAAATCTGAAGGTTTATTTGGTAGATAAATTCATAGGAAAAGAGGGTTCCTGGTTTGAGTGGGAGCAATGGTAGAAGAAGGAAATTTTAAGGTTGAGAAGTTCAATATCCAAAAATACCAGCTATAGAAGATGCAAATGGAGGACTATCTATATTAGAAGGATATTTTTCTACCATTGGGGGGAATAGAAAATAAGATGGTAACTATGAAGGATGAAGATTAGGAGGTTCTTTATAGAAAGGCACTAAGAAAATATGGTTGTGCCTTGTAGCATCAGTGACCTTGAATATTTAAAAATGAAAGACAACAACCTCCAACAAGGTATTTCTTATGAAACATTTATTTAATTTAGAAATGTCAGAAGGTGGGTCTGTTGTTGATCATTTAAACAAATTTAGCATGGTCATAAATTAGTTAAGCTCTTTAGGAGTAAATTTTGATGATGAGGTTAGAGATATTTTGATTTTGTGTTCATTACCAGAAAATTGGAATGGATTGGTCATGGTTGTGAGTAATTCTATCTCTAGTTCAAACACTTTAAAGTTTGATGATGTTATTAGTGTTATTCTTAGTGAGGAAATGTGATGAAAAAGCACAAGTGAGACATCAAGTAATGCTTTGACTATGGAGAATAGGAGAATAAAAAAAGACATAGAAAAGGGACTAGGGAATTGTGGTAAGTCTAAAAAGGGCATATCCAAATCTAAAGGAATAATGGTGTGATACATTTGTGGGAAGAAAGGACACTTGAAGAAAGATTGTTAGTTTCAAAAAGGGAAACAAGGAGATAGACAACAAGATAAAATTTATGAAGCAAATATAGTAGGTGATGTGTTACAAGATGCTTTAATCCTTTCTTTAGATAACATTAATGATTCTTGGGTGTTAGATTAAGGGGCTTCATTTTATGCTACACCCATAAGAAATATTTTCAAGACTATGTTCAAGGTGATTTTGGATAGGTTTATTTGGGTGATGGTAAACCCTATAAAATTGTAGGAAAGGGTAAGATATAGATAAAAATATATAATAGAAACAAATGGTTGCTAAAAGAATTGAGGCATGTTCTTGAATTGAGAAGAAATCTAATTTCAGCAAGGCAGTTGGGAAGTGAGGGTTGCACAAATACATTTGAAAATAATTTGTGGAAGGTCACTAAAGGATCACTGGTAATAGCAAAAGGAGATAAGGTAGGTAAATTATATTTATCTAATGGTAATATTGACTCTTCTATTGCTTTAGATTTTATAGAAGTGGATACAAAATTATGGCACCATAGATATCATCACATGAGTGAGAAGGGGATGCAAGTTATCCACACAAAGAATTTGTTGTTGGATTCGAAGAAGGTGGATTTGGATTTCTGTGAGAACTATGTGTATGTAAAACAAAAGAGAGATAAATTTCTCAGAGTTAGGAAGACAAAGAAAGATGAAAAGTTAGAGCTTATGTATATAGATATATAGGTACTGGCTCAGGTATCATCCCTTGGTGGCTTTTCTTATTATGTTACTTTTATTGATGATGCAACTATAAAAACATGGGTTTATTGCATATGAAAAAAATTGATGTTTTTGATACTTTAAGAAATGAAAAACATTGGTTGGGAATGAGATAAGAAATAAGTTCAAGTGTGTCAGATAAGATAATGGAGGTGAATACTGCAATAAGGAATTTGATCATTATTTTTCATCTCATGGTATTCGTAAAGAGAAGATGGTTCCAAGAACACCATAATAAAATGGTGTGTCAGAAAGGATGAATAGGAAAATCATGGTGCGTACAAGGAGCATGAGATTACATGCAGGGTTTCCCTTATAGTTTTGGGTAGATGCTATGAATAATGTTATTTACTTGATAAATAGAGGCCTTCAAGTCCATTGAATGGTGGCATTCTAGAAGAAGCATGGATAGGTCAAAAGGTAGATTATTCCTTTTTAAAGACTTTTGGTTGTGAAGCATTTGTCCATATTGATAAATAAAAATAGAACCAAGCTTCAAGTAAAATCTAAAAAATGTAATTTTATTGGATATGGAGTTAATGATTTTGGTTACCATTTATGGGATTTTGAAAATCACAAAATCATTAGGAGTAGAGATGTGATCTTTAATGAAAAGTCATGTACAGAGATCAGATATAGGGAAAAAATCAAGAAAAGCCAAATATTGAATATGCATTACTTTATGAAATCACTAGAAATGAAATTCCAAAAGTGCTAGAAAACCAAAATGTGCAATAAATACAACAAGTACCTCAACTCCTAGAAGTGTAGTTAGAAGATCTACCAAAGTAAGTAGACTCCTTGAACAATACTCTCCTTCACTTTATTATTTATTATTGACTGATGGTGGTGAGCAAGAAAGCTATGAAGAAGCAATGTAGGTACAAACTAGAATGAAGTGGGAGCAAGTAATGAAAAAGGAGATGGATTCCTTGGTACATAGCCAAACTTGGGATTTGTTTCAATTTCCTGTAGGTAAAAGAGCATTGTAGAATAAAAAGGTTTATACGTTGAAGGAAGAAGATGGAGGCAAAAAGAGGTACAAGGCCAGACTTGTTGTAAAGGGTTTTGTACAAAAGAAAGGATTAGATTTTTATGAAATATTTTTTTTAGTAATTAAAATGACTTCTATAAGAACTATTTTAAGTTTGGTAGCAGTAGAAGATTTGCACCTTGAACAGTTAGATGTGAAGATGGAATTCCTTCATGGTGACTTAGAGGAGGAAATATATATATATGGAGTAGTCATAGGGATACAAAGTCAACGGTAAGGAGAAAATAGTTTGCACGTTGAAGAAGACTTTGTATGGCCTAAATCAAGCTTCAAAATAGTAGTATTTAAAATTTGACATGTTTATGATAGAACAAAGTTATATTATATGTCATTCTAACCACTGTGTTTACTTTAACATATTAGATAATGTCAGCTATATTATCTTGTTATTGTATGTAGATGGCATGCTTGTTGCAGGGTCTAACATGCATGATATCAATGAGCTCAAAAGAAAACTAGTAGATTCATTTTTAATGAATGATTTGGGTGTTGCAATGCAAATCCTTGGTATGAGAATAACAAGAGATATTAAAAATATAAAATTGACATTATCTCAAGAAGAATACATCAATAAAGTGTTAGTCAAGTTCAATATGCAAGATGCAAAACCAATGAGTACACATTTGGGAGGACACTTTAAATTAAGCAAGGAACAATGTCCTAAAATGAAAAAAGAAATCAATTATATATCCAAAGTGCCCTATGCTTTAGTAATTAGAAGTTTAATGTATACTATGGTGTGCACTAGACCAAACATTACTCATACAATGGGATTTGTCAATAGGTTTATGAATAATCTAAGAAAAGAGCACTGGGATGTAGTCAAGTGGATTCTCAGATACTTAAAAGGGATCACTGATAAATAGTTATGTTATGAAGGTTTAGATGTTACCTTACAAATATATGTTAATGTAGACATGACTGGAGATTTAGATGGTAGGAGGAGCACCACATGTTATGTAATCACTATTGGTGACACAGTAGTTAGTTGGATTTCAAAATTTCACAAGATAGTTGCTTTATCAACTACAAAGGCATAAATGTTGCAGCTATAGAAGCAAGTAATGAGATGATATGGATGCAATAGTTCATGGAAGAGTTGAGGTAGAAGCAGGAAGATTATAGGTTGTATAGTGATAGCTAGAGTGTGATTCATTTATCAAAGAACTCAATATTCAATTCAAGAGCCAAACATATACAACTAAAGTATCACTTCATTCATTCAATTTTAGAGGATGGTCAATTGAAGTTGGAAAAGATCCATATGATTCAGAATCCTATAGATATGCTAACAAAGGTAGTCACAAAATAGAAGCTGGAGAGTTTTTTAGCTTTAATAGGTCGTTAAGGATAACAAGGAAAATGAGAAACATGTCAGGGTCAAAGTTCAAAGAAAATTCCAAGGAAGAGTTGTAGCCATAGAGTTACAACAATCAGTCTCTAGTGGGAGATTGTTAAATGGTAGAGTCTGATCTTATTTTAATGCCCAATTCCTGATAGGGGGGTATGAGGGGGTAACTCCCCCCCACTAGGGTCACCATGCGGGTCCATGGGAGCAATGACCATATTTGGAGGCCCCCTAGTGGGGGTTCAAGGGCAGCACCCCCAAAGCAAAATTTTGTTAAAAATTCATTGTAAAATATTGTAATTTCATAGTAAATCTAGACCATTCACTATTAGGTCATAGATCTAATGGTAGAAATTATTTTTGTGCATTTTTGCCCTAATATATAACCATCCTTTGATATGATGCCATTGTAATCATGCTGGCATGTTGTGAGTGAAGAGGATATTATAGTGGATATATTATAGGTTTTTCCCTTCATTTGTTGGACTGAATAATAAGAATGACTAGTTGTTTCTATGTAGATGTAGCCCATATTGAGTGAACCACATTAAATCTATGTCTCTCTTGTGTTGTATTTTCTACATTTTATTTCTTTATTTAATTCATTAATATTTATCTATGTTCTATATTACTAAAAACTTAGTTATCATGCCTTAAAGTACCACCTTACCATACCTATGTCATACTACGCCATTTGCCTACTTTGCCTATTTTATTTGAAACTTTTCTACTACCTAGTTAGATTCCTCCACTATAAGGTGGAACTATAATGACTTGAGGTCCCATCATGGGACTATGTAGGTAGTGCTTGATTCACATTGAGGTTATCTCAGTCACCCCTTTGCCACGCTCTTGCTATTTTATGAGAAATTCAAGTTTTGATACTCTCATTATTTTATGAGCTTGAACCATTTAGCAGCTCATAATTCTCCATCGAGTTTAGATTCTTCAAAAATTCTAAAAACATTTGAAACAGATCTAGAAAATCTTAAACATCAACCACTTCTTTACCTTAAAGATTTTGGGATCCTTAGCTACTTATCATTTAGTTTTTGCATCCTTATTGGCTTCACATCCCACATTCTTTCTATTTTTTGATTCCATTCCCATATTCTTCTACCATGCCATCATGTTTTCTTTCTCATCATTTTTTTCTATCCCATATCCTGGGAGAACTACATTTGGTCTAAATTTATTATTGGATCTTGCATCCATGGAACTATGTAGATAGCGTCCACTTGCTTAGTGCATCTGGAGACAGCTCAACCACCCCCTTCCTTTCCTTATATTCCCCCCACCTTTTTTTTATTTGTGTCATTGACTCCTTCATCCTAGGAGAAATGTTCATCATTTTGTTTATTCTATATTTGTGCTAACATTGTTATTAACCATTGTTTGTTCTTGTTTCATTTTATTCTCTTTATTTTATTTTATTATTCATTTTCTTGGTTTTTTGTTTGTTTGTTTGCATGTTTACCTATTTATTTGCTTTCTTGTTTTTTGTTGATTCAATCTTTGTGTGTTCATTGGGTGATTCCTTGTACATTATTCTTGAATCCATCCATATTCCTATGTCAATGTTATCATCATGGTTTTTATCATTGGTGCATTATTTTCAAATGTTTATTAGACCGTGTATCAATCCTTATGCATATTTCAGCTAGGTCATCATGGTGTTCTATCATGATGCCTACCATCACATGCTACAATAAAAATTAGCTCAAGAAGTCAACACAGCAATGTGTCCATGATGTATTTCCTTGGCACCTAAAAATTTCCAATACACTCCAAATCATGTCCCACATATAAAGTAGTTAAAAGATGACAGAAATTTAACCTTTGTTAGTTTGGATGAGCATCTCCCTACTAGCAGGTTGCCTAAATTCATATTTCTCCTTTGTACCAACTTTTCCATCATATTTGCCATCATCGAAATACCAATTATTATAACCACCTCTAGGCAAATCATTGTACCTCATCCCACTTGTATTGCTAATGATTCTAACCACATTTGGGCAAATCATTGTGTATAATCCCACCCACAAAGCTAATGATTATAACGGCTTATGGGAAAATCAATATGTTTTGATCTATCTAGAGATTAATGATTATAACTATTTATAGGCAAATCATTATCTTTTTTTTGCCTAATTGGGGCATGTTTTCATTATGATAATGCTTATAACCACCTTTGGTCAAACCATTATCTCTATCTACCTAATTGGGACATGTTTTTATCCTACCAATGATTATAACTGCATGTGGGCAAATCATTATTTTTTTTTATGATTATAACCATCTTTGGGTAAATCATTCTTTTGTTACCCTAAGGTTTTTTAAATTATTATAACCACCTTTGGTCAAATCATTATCATTTTTTGTCTCACATATGCCAATGATTATAACTGCCTATAAATAAAACATCTTACTTGTCTGCCTGACTAGGTCAACTCCATATGCTACTGATAATTACCACCTATGGGTAAATTAATCTTTTTCACACCCATTTATATTTTTGGTCCCCTCATTTCCTCCTTTTGAGAGACCTATCACTGACCCCTTTTTTTATCGCTCTCTCAAGGGGGCATCTACAGTTCATTCATTATCATTGAAGTCATAGGCACATAGGACCTTTTCAATATTTGAGAAGACATTTATTGTGCCTATAACTTACAATGCCTTTCCAAATAGGGGCAAATTATAAACACCTAATACTGGCCACAACTAGTTTTCAACTAGATTTAAGACTAATTCTTACCAATCATTGAAAAGTAAGCTTATGAATCATTGAAAATCCAAAATTTATTTGTACATCATTTATCAAAGCTTAGAATCATGTTGAGACATCCCTAATTGGGGTATTCTACCATATGCAACAATAACCTCTCATGGATTTATCCTTAATCATTTTGTGGCATCACAACAGTCAATTTGGCATATGGACCTATTAAGTGGGGGAATATAAACAAAAATAAAATATTGGAAATGCTAAAAGCCTAATCAGAATTAATTAACAAGGTAAACCAAATTAAAAGCCTAGTTGAATTGTTCATGAAAAATTAATGAATAATTAAAAAATGAAATTCAAAAATTCAAAATATTTTAGCCTTTCATCATTGCCTTTATGAGTTGTCAAGCTCTTTGAAAATATCCTAAAATATCTATTTTGGAAATCCATGCCTAGTAATTACCATGATTACTTGACAACTATTAACTCTACTCGGATTATATTTGAGTCACCTAGGTTGGGTTTGAACCCATTCCAAGCATTAACTCCACCCTAACTCACCTTGGGTGAGAGTTAAATCATTAGGCTATAAATATAATGCCATGTCTCTTCATTTTTTAAGCTCTCATAAGCTAAAGTTATAATGCAAATTTGGAGAGAGACAAAATAATTTGATTTAGTGTTATAATGCCAAAATTGCCTTGCAAGTAGTGTTATAATGCCAAAATCTTAAACCAAGAAACATCAAGCCACATCAAAGCCAATGGTGCAAAGGAGAAAAAGAGCCAACAAGTTTCATTTTCTAAAGACTTATTGATGCATAAGCTAAACAAGCCACTCAAAAAATCATTTGGATCTCTCAAGGAAGTTAAAGGATTAGTATCTTTTACATTTTACTTGTGCTTTCACTTTTTTTTTGTTATTAAGCTCCCCCCTAAGATCTAGGCTTGGAGTGTAAGTGTTATTGTGTTTTTATTTGAGTTTTGTTATTTAAACTAACATATTACTACCATCCCTTCTTGGATTCCTATAATAATAAAAAGAATCTACGATAGTTGTTTTTCTTAGGCTGAAACCTTCCCACTCTCAGTATAAAGCCCCGAGTTTATGCTCACCATAGCTAAACACTATGGTACTAAGAAAAAGGAAGTAGTGAATGATAAAGGGGAGAAGATTTTGAATCTTGATCTAGACTTCATTGATATTGTGTTTTTGATCCTAAAATTTGAAATTTACATAGACATTACCCTTGATTCCTTCAAAAAGTTCTATTAGGATAATAACACATCTTGTTTATGGTTTTTAAATAA
This sequence comes from Torreya grandis, assembly GCA_037957365.1. NCBI lineage: Eukaryota > Viridiplantae > Streptophyta > Pinopsida > Cupressales > Taxaceae > Torreya > Torreya grandis. The sequence continues at coordinate 2,597,936 of JARHVA010001627.1, forward strand.
ATAATGGTTAAAAATACCTAGATCTACATCCACAAGAATGCCTAAGACCCTGGCTAGGATAGACTTCAAGGATGAATTAGGAGATATTATTATACTCTTGCACAGAGTTAAAGGGAGCCCAAATGCAAATAATGATCAAGATTGTATGTACCAATATATTTGGGTTAACCATAAGAATAAACAATGCATTCACTAGGCCCAGTTGATTAGTGACTCCATCCACAAATGGTTAATGGAGGTTCAAACTATAGGAAAATTTTATATGACCACCTACCTTGTCTATATTTTATCAAAAGGGAGGGTATTTCTGAGATTAAACACAGTGTCAAGTCACATCAACAAGGTTTATAACTATTACCCTAATCTCACCTTAAAGGGGAGCAAACAATAATTCAGAAGGATTAATTATGATTTTATCTACTACATCATGATCATGTTTTAAAAAGAACTATGGAGGAGAAGATTTTCTAATATTGCAATAGTACAAATTGAAAATTGGGGGTCATACTTTATTCAATTCCCCACATACTCTATATCAAAATTGGTGGTTTCAATGGGTGTCTTTACACCCTTTCTAGATATGTAAGTGACAAATGGGCCTTAATGGAAATTATGAGGCAACTAATAGAAACCCACATGTTCTTATCAATCAGATACAAGATAGGAATACACTTCCCTATCAGTATATCACCCTTCTCTATCTAAGGCCAAATGTGCAGATGTAGAGATGACTCATATGACCTTAAGAGCTCTTGATGCTAGGCCCTTATATGATGTGACTCATTATGTTGCTATTATAATGGGTTGTTCATATTCCCACATTCCTTTTTATAAGTATTATTGGTAAAATATGCAAGGTGACTAAGAGGTTAGGTTGAGAGATTATATTAAAATGACCTTGGAACAAATTAAGACTTATTATATGGCATCAGTTTTAAAACATCTAAAAGATTAGGAATAGCTAGTGGATAGGGTATATTATGATAATCAAGTCTATCTCTAACCTCTTCCTCTAGTCAAGTGGTCTATACCTAAATCCTTCTCCTTATTACATAGGACCACCCAAGTTATAAACAAAACATTGAACTAGTTAAGGAGCAAGGGGGATAAAATGACTAAAAAGTCCTTGAATATCATAGACAGGTTGAGAGAAGTAAAGGATAAGGGTGTAGTGGAAACAATAGTAGAGGGTTCTAACAGTAAAACTCAAGCAGATCAGGTAATGGGGCTAGTTGTCTTACACAAGCAAAAGCAAAAGCAAAAGGCAAGAAGGGCTACTTCCAGCAACCTAGCTAATGGATCAAGCATTATCAGTTTCCATAGAGGACACAACTGCTATCTAACCAACATAATTAATCCCTCCTATCACTATTGTCTAACTAATTATAGTAACCCCTCCTCTTATCTTCAATATCCAACAAGTGCAAGCAATTAATTCTCATATTTTTACAAGCCCGCCAGTGCAAATAATTGCTCTTTCATTTGACTCCCCAATACAAGTGACTCCTTTAGTATCAATCCAATCAACATAATTGGTTATTCTAACTCCACCTTCACCTCACTATTCTTCAATCACTTCCACCTCATCCCTTATATCCACCACTGCGCCATTAATCACCAACACCACCCAGTAATACATGGTTGTTGACTTAGTTATTATAACTACAACCCCACTATCTATCACAACCATTAGGTCATATACAACCCCATCTTCATCTTCCATCACACTACCCATTTCATCCACTTTGGCAATTCCCACTACATTGATTTATTTTTTTGTTGCCTTAGTCTCCACCCTTCTACAGGTTCCCTTGTTCCAACCACATGTGCCTACCTCTCCACCTATGTCACTTCCAATTTCCACACCCCCGTTAAGCACATCCACCTCACCCATCCAAGTATCCTTACCTTATTCCACTCTCATATTTACCCAAACCCCCACCAAAGAGGTGCAAATAGAGAAACTTATGGATACTCAACCTACCAATAGGGAAGAGATATCTAAATCATTAGCCAAGGACTTGGTAGTAATGTTAGTGGTAGATATGGTACTTGTCATGGTAACCACCAGTGTAGTAGCTTTAATTATAGACTCATAGGTAATAGTGTATGTTGGAATATCACATGATTCATAGGTAGCCACTTCAAGTTGGCTAGCACAATCAATATCTAGGAAGAGGAAATAAATGATATCTCCCAGCACTATGGATATTGGTCTATTGGAAGCATCCAAATGACCAAAAAAAGGCCCTAAAACTATCTCAAAATTTTCATATGATGCAATAGGGGGAAAATATGTGGAAATAGCAATTCCCCCACCTGATAAACAAAAAGAAGATTTAGTGGTAGGGGATTACTGGATATCTAAGGTGCACTTGGGTCATCCAACAAGATAAGGACTAAAACATGATGTTCAGAAAAGTATAAGTTCACTCTTTGATAAAATGGATAGTGACAAGGTCATTAAAGATGAGTTGAAGAATAAATTTGAGCAGTTGATAGTTGCCTTAAGAAATTTCATAGACCCAACTAATCTACTTGATTCTACCTAGCCAACTCAATCTCTCTCTATCCATGGACTACTACAAAACTTTAAAGGATGATCATGTAAAGGTAGAGATAATTAAATATGAAGAAGAGGTTGAAAGGGTAAACCTCTACTTTCCCAAATTATAGGCCATTAAACTGATTGAAAGTGATACCCTCATGTTAGAAAATATAATAAAAAAATATTTTAGAGCATGATGAGCTGGGGAGGGAAACTAAAATTTAGAATCAAAATAGTTAGTGAAAGTATTGAGAAGGCCAAGAGCACATTTAATAAGGCCACAGATACAATATATGATATTGAAGATTTTGTAAATTGTCATGTGATGTAGTGGATCACTAAGATAAACCTCTTCTTGTTCAAGAGATCCAAGATAAATTCAAAGGGGTAATTAAGAAATAATCAACACATGATACAACTTTCAACTTGAATTCCATCCACTGGTTCATCAAGTATCATAATACACTTGATCAAATGGGAAAAGACATCCAAATCTACAGAGTTGCTTTTAGAGAACTATCTGAGGTAATAGTAGAATGTGAAATCAGTAATCTTTACATGTTTGGTCCTGATGAAGAGTGCCTTCAAGAGATATTCAACAGCTTTGATGCTTATATTGAGAAGATATAAGCAAAAAAATACAAGGAATCCTTAGAAATCATTGTTGTAGATTGATTATATGATTATTTGAAACATACATTATATAAACTATAATTATTGTAAGATACATTATAAAGTTCAAGTTGAAAATTGAAATTATCATTTTGACAGCTCTTAAATTTAAGCTGAGAAATATCTACTTATAATTTTCAAGTATATTTTTGTCAGGCTTTAGTTGAAAAGTGCAACTTGCATTTCACACTTTTCCTTTTGATAAGTTGAATGCTTTTAGTTGTATAAACTCATGTTGTAATTTTCACTTCCCTTTTTGTCAAGTTGAATGACTTAAACATTGTAAAATTCTCAACTACAAATTGCAAGTTAGGTTTTGCAAGTTATTTCTTAAAATATCCAAAAAGCATTCAATTTTAACCAAGTCATGGTTCATTTTGGCACCCCATTTCTTGGGAGAGATTTCTTCAACTAAACTCAAGGATAAATGGTTTAACTAAAAAACTCCAATGGATTTTCATCCCTTTTTAACACTTGGTAAAGCACCCAGTTGTTGCATAGTTCTTTTCCTTCTATTCCACCAAAGTTTCCATTTCAAACTGAAAAGGATGAAATTTGCATGTAGATTCCCTATTTTCTTGCTCCAGAACTGAGTGTAAGGGTTTGTCAACCTCCTCTTTCTAAAGGGAGTGATTTTTTATATAAATATGGGTTTCTTATGTAGCCCATAGATCTTTTTGCTATTAGATAAATTTTTCTACTCTTGGGGAATTTATCTACATGTTGTAACATAGAAAATACTAAATTGATTGAAGTTTTGCCTTCCTTTGTCTTGTGTTATCTTTGTGTATGTACATATTTTATTAAATTTAATGATCTAAGTATTATTTCAATTATATAAGAATCACTTGTGGTATTTATTTTTCCCTTTCATAATCTTATTGACAAAAAATCAAGAACTTTGTTCCTTGTTTGATAGAATACCCAATATTACCTTTGATCTCATATTTATGTAAGATTGTGTTTCAATAAACTTCAGCATATTAATTTTTCAACTATGTTTAATAAAATCAAGCATTGATTTCCACTAGAACCTTTTAGTGTATCACCATTTTTTCTAGTTTTAAAACTCCTAAAACTCTTTGCCTCATAAGTTAAAACCCAAGTTAGGAGCAAAATCACTACGAAAGTTATAGTTTGAAGTGAACTGGTCATATGTTAGTTACACTAAGCTTATTGAAATTAAGTCAGCCTTCTCTAGAGGTTCACCTCAATTTTCCAAAGTCTCATAGCTTGGAGGTGATCCCATTATGTTATTAGATTTCCCACATACTACAACTCACACTACTAGTATAAAAACAAAATAGGTGTAAAATCTAATTGATAAAAAGAAGCTCATCATCTATCTTGGATGAGGATGTATATACTGTGAGAGGTTGTTCCTCTATGCTCTATGAAGGTAATTAGGCTCAAAGAGGTTAGTCATCTATCATCAAAGAAGGTAGTTTTGCTCAGAGAGGTTGGTCCTCTATCATCAATGAAGGTGTTTGTGTTGTAAGATGCTCTGAAGGTGTTGTATAAACAAACTTACTAAAATCCCCCACCTCATAAGTATACATCTACTTAATGGGAATATGATGAGGTGGAGGTTTCATGAGAACATGAGGTTTCCCATTAGATGATGTACTCGGTTTAGGAGGCTCAGTGAGCCTACAATATCTAAATGGTTGATTATCTTTTGGACATATATATATGTACCCATCATAGCAAAATTTAACACGTCTATGGAAAGTGGAAGATACAACCTCCATAATATATATACAGGGTCTCTTGAGTAGTAAATTATAATGTAAATGGTTTGGCATGACCTAAAAGTGTGTAGATAATGTCATTGGTCCCACTATAATATCTAATGTGATTGATCCTAATGTCTGTCTAGGAATGACATCAATCCCTCAAATGTTCCCATGGTTTGAAAAAATGTGAGATTACATATATTGAGTCCTAAATCACTGTCAATGAGAACTCATTTAATATCTATGTTATTGATTTGAGATTGAATATTAAGTGGAAATTTTTTATCAATGACTGATTGTGAAGGTAAATCCTCATCGAAAAAAGATATCACATCCTCCACATATTTGAAAGCATTCATGATATATGTAAAATATGATGCCTCGATATCATGAGACACAAATGTGTGATTAAGTGTTTGAAATAGAATATCTTTGAAGATTATTACTTTTTGAAGTGATTCCAAGATAGATATTTTAGTTAGTGTATTCTTTAATTGATCCATAATATCAAACTCTCTTTTCTAATCTCTGGGTGCTATCATAGTGTGTTAGGGGATAAATGTTTATGGTAGGGTTACATTGTTTCTCTATAGGCTAAGGAGGCACCCTATTATACCTAGTAATACCTTGAAGCATAGGATTTACTATTTATTTAGGGTGAATAGTAGAGGCAGGATGGGAGTGTAGATAATCAAATGGTCTAGGTGGAGGCAGAACAAAAGGATTTCTCTGATCCCTTTATCTTCTAATAGTAACTGGAGGTAACTCCAAGTGAGCCATATAACATTGATTTGTAGGAAAATGGAGATCACACGATGGTGGACCGATATGTGAAATAAGCTTAACTCAAATTGAATCCATGATAGGAGTAACATATATGTGTGTATTTCTACAAATATTTGGTAATAAACATGTTAAGAAAAGTACCAAGCTTTGTACCATGAAGTGATAGATGAAGTCTATCATGATAATCATGGTAGCAAGCTAAAAATTGAGACTTGGTAATTACTGGAAATGTGAACCCTAGGGTTACCTAGGTTTTAGGGTTTTAGAATCTAGGGTTTCTTTTTGTAATAATTTAAATTAGATGTAAAATAAATTTAAACCCTAATGTAAAATTGATTTTAATTAGTTAGGTTATCTAAATAAAATCAAAAGTATTCAGCCCTAAATTTATTGCACAAAATTTGGATGAATGCAAGCTAGGGTTTGAGTAATATTTGAAGTAAGTCATGTTCACCAAATGATTTAACCTTGTAGGGTTTAACAATGAAAATCCTATGTTTATATTAAAGGGATGAGATGCTTAAATCAACTAAATAATATGCAATAATTATGTACTGATTTATTATGATTTTTGACCTTGTTTGACTTTCTAATAATAATAATAAATAAGGATAAATAGATACTTATCTAAAAATTTATTGTCATAGATGATCTATATTCTAAAAGTTGAGATATGGGTAGTAGTATGTGTTGTCAACAAGATATTGTTATTCATCTGCTCACTAAATAGTAACACCCAGTATGGACAATAATACCATCTATGTGTAGTGTCCCCAATATGGCACTAATGTCCCTTTTGTAATATTTTTCCTATTATTTAGGAGCACCTATGCCTGTGTATGTATGCCCTATTCCTACATGATCAAAACCTGTAGCTTTATGTTGTGCTTGAAAAACCTGATTCAAGGTGCAAACCTTAATCTTCCTTAAAAGTATGACATGAACAATAATTTTGTGTGTGTTAGTAGGATAGACTGGGCATATTTAACACCCCACTCTGTAGAGAGTTGGCTATATACCAATACTCTGAAGAGGGTTCAAGCTTGATGTAGTTATCCCACCTAGGGTTTGATGCAAGTGAAAGTGAATGCTAAAATGAGAGTGGCCTTAGATGCCTTGAATGTGATTGAGCTTTAAAATGCTTAAAAATTGGGCTTAGGACTATTGTAGATGGTAGTATACATAAATTAGGGTAGAATAGGGATCAAATACCTTAATTTTTCTTAACTTTATCTTTGGTTTAAATAACTTTTGCATCTATTTTGCATCTAGTGAATAGAGGTGGATTAGACTTGTATTTATAGGGTTTTGTTACTTGTGTGAATAAGAAAATGAGCTGAGGCCAACCTTAGGAGGGGCACACATTTGAAAAAATATTTGTTGGGAAGATCTAGGGTTAAATAAATTATCACACAGTTAGGGACACTAGTTCCATGTCGCTGTAGTGTCCCAAATATGGTGCTATTGTCCTCTTTGCATATTGCTAAGTAATTTTAATTGGAGTGTGAGATAATAGTTTTGGGATTATGTTTTGACTAGTTTTAGGTGTTTTTGGTCTATTTAATGACTAAAAAATTAATTATAATGCTCAAGGATAGGTATATGTCTAGTCTAGGGATAGGTTAACACAAGCGACACTCTTAACATCCAATTACCACTTTTAGGTGACTAAATTCATAGACCTCAAGGCAATGTTTTAGTGTGATAAAGTGTAATCATGACTCATTTTCAATTTAAAAGCCTTTCTTAATTCATGCATTAGTCATAAAATAAATACTTAATTTACTACTGAAATAACAATATGCTTAAACATAATGTTGATATACAGTCAAATTTTTACCAAATTTCCTAAGTTTTAAACTATTCACAATGATTTCATCATCATTAAACTGATTTGAAAGTGTCTAAGGGATCTTAATGTTGTTGTAGCTTAGCCAAATATCATAAAGCACTGTGACTAAGGTGAATGTCATAATGAACACAGCCAAATGATGTGAAACAATGACAAAATACCATGAAGAAAGGGAAGGATAAGATGTTAAAATTCATTTCAAACTTCCAAGAGAGACAACTCAAAAAAATGACAAAAACATAACCAAAAGTGACATAAAATAACACAAAAAAAGAGTAAATAACATAAAGCAAGAAAACCAACAAACAAAAAGTAGGAAAAAAATAGAAAGGAAACTGCTTTAACTCTACTATAAGCCGAAACTAAAGACGCACAACCAATGCTTGGAGGATGGACTTGAATACTTTGCATGATGCATTTAGCATTTCATGGCAAGATTAGGCTTCCATTTTTCATAGACCTTAGCCTAACAAAGACATCCTTGTATTCTTCCCAAAATCCATCCTATTAAAGCACTCCAAACACAAGGAGATATACAAACAAATGTTTCACATGATGATATTTACCAAACATGAATTCAATAGGATAATTAAGCTCATAGATGTATACCTCAAAGTCAAGCCACTTGAATTCATGGAACTCATTTACCTTAACCTCTTTATTTTTTGAATTGGAGGCAAAATGGGTACCAACTCTTTTTGAGGTAGTTTAACTAAGAAACAATCTTCTATTTCTTCATTTTGCATAGGCTCAACAAAGATTTCTACATTTTTTTTATCCTTTATTTCTTCATCACCAATGTCTTGTTTTAGTAACTTGACTTCTACAACAATGAATTGGTCTAATTCTATGCAAGATGTGATTCCTTTCTCACTTGTTGGCTCCTCTAATTCCTATAATTCTTTTATATAAATCTCTTCTACATCACTTTCAAAGTTAGAGCATGCACTAATTCTTCTTAATTAACATATGCATTAAAATCACATGCATTTTTATCTATAACATATGCCACATTTGGTTCAATCAGTAGATCCACATGAAAATAAGCATAGTTCACTATTGAACTAGAAGACAACCCCTATTTAACTTGATAACTTTCGCATATGCTAGATTCAAATTATTTATTATAGATGTTTTGAAGAATATGGCTATGAGGGGATCTAAAGCATTAATGTAGGTATCAAGAATAGTATCCTCTTGAGATCCATAACTATTGGGAATATCTATATAGATCTCTTGAAACCTGAGATTTAAATCTCTTATTAGATATTGTGTTTATCTATTGAGCGTGATCAACTAATTTATCAAAATGAAAGGGTCAACTAGCTGTCCAAAATGTAAAAGAAATGCATCTTTTAACATTTTCCATTTATGAATTGAACTAGACATTTAACCAAAAAACCAATCATACTCAAGACCATTTAATGTGAAAGGAAACAATCTACATGCCACATCCTCATGCTAAACATTTAGGAATCTCATAATACTTTTGAAAGTGTGAACATGGCTTTCCACATTTCTATTAATTTAGAATTTTGGAATTTATTTGAAAGCATTTACAGGAATTTCATATTAAATTCCAAAAAATGTCAATGACTATTTCACCAATCCAAGCCATGTTTTACCTCTTTTTGATTTTATAGTTTTCTAAATTTTAGGTATTTTTACATATTTTATAAAATTTAAAAATAAAATAGGGAGAAAAAAACTAATGATTAAATTCTACCATAAGACAGACCAAAAATCATATACCATGGATTATTTAAAGGCCTTCCTTCTAGTGCTAGTTTTTGTTGATGTCTTCAAATGTACCTATGGGATGAAGCACTCTAAAGTTAAAAATATAGGGCATTCAACCTCTCATTTAAGGTTTTTTGAAAAGTATCCCAAAGCACACATTGCAATTTGTGTCTCTCATATCTAACTTGCATGGAATAGTGGTTAGAGTAGTATGTAGAATTGTTCTAAGGTATTTAGATAGAAGCAATATTAGGAAGTGGTATTCAAGTTTATGATGGAGGCCTACCTAAATGATTAGAATGATTCCCTAAATGCATATATAAAATGGTGTTATGATACAAAGTCCAAGATCAAATATCATTAAAAAAAAGATAAAAAAGAAGGAAGGATAAAGTAGAGAAGAAGGTCCAAACTTTAGTCGAGTAGCAATCTTGCTCAAGCGACACCTTAGAAATTTCAATGTGGGGTAGTTAATGTTCATAAAATATAGTTAAACACTCAAATACAAGGAAACATAGAGAAATATTTTGAAGATAATGACTATGATCATGAGTTAATCATAAAAGCATCTCCTTGTAAGATAAATTGACTATAATGAACAACTATAACACATTCTAATATAATGACTTTATAAAGACCCAGTTCATAGCATAAAATAGTGACAACACATTGAAATGCAACATAGAAAGATAGAATACTAAATAATTCAAGATTATTTGAATATATGAACTACACATCTTATCCTAGTCACAGTAAAGCATATGAATGTTTACAATGACTATTTGAAACTCAAAAACACACAATGTCAACATGAAATTGAGAAATAAAAAGAAAATAGAATAGACAAGAAATACTCATGAACATTATAAAATAATTTTAAATTTATCTCATTGTATTCTATTAAAATATTCCTTCTCTAGGTAGCAAACTAGAAATTAGTCTAACTAGGAATGTAGTTTGGTCATCAAGCTAGAAAGTGACCGTGGCCGATTAACCAACAATCTAGTGAATGAGCCAACCTAAACAGACCAATCCCCTCTAGGCCAGAAAACTAATTAAACCATTTTACAATGTTTTTTAGATATATTAATAGATTATAAAGGCCCAAATCACTTGTTACCATGATGGTATGGTTTGCTACAACTAGAAGAACGTGCAAAAGGGATAAAAATAAGAGTGGGAAAAGGAGATCAAAATTAAATATTTTGCTCAATTGAACCACCTAAACTCATGATGATTTGTCTAGGATTTATTATGGGGATTTCCATAACTGTATGTATTTATCTTTTTATGCCCTTGTAATATGGTGTGCCTTACAACTAAGTGATGTGTGGCAGCATATAATGTTATGACTAAGCCTAAATGTTAAAGGGAGTTGTGAATGCCACAAAAAATTAAGAATGTTGTGAAGAGATTATAAGGGTGTAAAAGTGTTGTAAGGGACTGAAAATTGATGCAAAGATTTTGAATGATTTCACATGTTATGGGGAATCCACGAAGAAGTTTTAATACTTCTAAGTGATCTAAATGTTGTGCAGTGATTTGAAGAATTGTGAATAGGTGAAAACATGGCCAAATGCTATAAGGAATCTACAAAATATTGTGAATACACTAAAATGTTCCGAAGGAGCCACAAAATCTTACAAATAGCTATGAAGGGGTCTAAGTTTTGTGGAATGACACAAAATGAGTTGTGGATAACTTTGAATGTCACTAAGTGTTGTAATGAGTCCTGTGAATAAGGAACATGAAATCAATAACCAATACTCAATAAAACAACTAAGAGTAATAGAATAAGAAATACTTTATAGTCTGTTAGTATAAATTTTTGCAAATATAATGTGAAAAATAATCAAAACATAGCAAAATCTTACATGAATAAGTTCTAAACAAGACTGAATTAGTCATTTGTCTTCATGAAGTCTTAGATGTTTTGCTCATTTTGTTGTTTCAAATGTGGGTCCCTATTCTGGAAAGAATGGAGTGTGTTGGTCACAATAATATGGTTAAGAGAGCTTTCTAAAGGAGGATTCATGGAGTTAGGCTATTCTATTTCAAAAATAGTATAGTCATTTTCTTCCTCACTATGTCCTTCTTTATAATCATTACCTTCATAAGCATATTCCTCACATACATCATTAACATTATTAATCATATAAAGATCATCATTAGTCCATTATTTAGAGTAATCGTAGGGTATAGATTTGATAAATAAATAAATAATCTAAGGGATGGATATTATTAGGGTTTGGAATAGAGGTAGACATTTTAGTACATTCAATATAGTAATCATAGGGCATATAGTTGTTATAAAATAGAAAATCCAAGGGAGGAGGTGTTTTAACCTTTTAGCATTTAGCTTATGTAAATCCTATGTTTGATTAAAAGTTTGAGTAGATTAAATTAGGGAAATAATATGCATAAAATATATCCACTAATTTGTTATAGAATTGACTAGCTTTGAGTTTTATAAAAATAGTAATAAATAGTGCAAATGAAGACTTATCTAGAAACCACCTAATATAGATGATCTAAGTGTTGGAAACTGAGATGGAAGATAGTCTGAGTGTCATCAAGTAGATCCCTATGTTAGAAATCTTCTTGGATAGTAGCACCACAATTGGACAATAGTGTCATGTGGCTCTAACATCTTGATATTAGCACTAATGTCCTCTATGTAGGACTATCTCAAACTTATGGTTGCATTTGTGTAGATTTATGGGGTTTGTTCCTACATGAATGAATTATAGAACTATGTATTGTGCCTATAATGAGTAGTTTATGGTGAAAACCCTAATCCTCCATGCGAGTAGGGTATGACCTCAAAAGTGTGCTCATTTATAGGATAGGCTGGACATCCTCAACTCCCCACTATAAAGATAATTGCCTATATACCAATACTAAGAGGAGGGAACAAGCCTGATGTATTTCTCTCCACCTAAGTGTCAGTGTAAGTGCAAGTGATGCTAGTATAATAGTGGCCTTGATTTCCTTGAGTGTGCTTGAGATTGGAAATCTATAAAATCTGAGCTTAGGGATATTGTAGATGTTAATATCCATAAGTAGGGAAGAATAGGGATTGATAACTTTAATTTTTCTCAACTTATTTCATGTTTTAATAAGTATTTTGCATATGATTTCCATCTAGTAGATATAGGGATCAAAACATGTATTTATAGTGTTTTTTTGCTTATGTGAATAATAAAATATGTATAGGCCAACCTTAGGAGGCTTTTTCTTTTGAAAATATATTCATTCAATTAAGTTAGGGTAAAATACATGAGCACCACTTTGGGGATACTAACACCACATGGCTCTTGTGTCTTTACTATGGTGTTATTGTCCAACTAGCAGAACACTAGGCAAAAAGGGCTAGGATCAGGAAATGAGGATCTGGGACTATATTTGAGCTGACTAGGGATGCATGTGGCTAACATGAAGGTTGGGTAAGTGTGATAATAGGCTCTAGGATAGGTATAGGGCTAAGCTAGGGATAGGTAGTCTAAAGTAGCACTATTATCATTCAAATACCACTTTTAGGTGATTGCATTTATCCCCCATTTATGCTATAAATGTAGCAAAGTGAAATGACTAGGATAAAGGAAAAAGAAGCATACCTGGACTTACCTAGGAAGTGAAGCTTGTGAAGCTAGATTTGAGTATGTGAAGCTAAGTCTACATATATGAAGCATGATCCAATACATGTCTTGAAAATGAAACATACATAAATCATTCCTTACTTAAGAGATATCAAAATCAAGAGACTATGTTGAGTAAAGAAGTAACTAAGTAAAATTGAGTAAAGAGATGGGAAAGAGGAAAGGAATGAATACACCTTATTGGGTACATGAATTAATGCATGAACCTAGTGATAACATGTGCGTGTGCATCTATATAGTGATCAATTAGTGATTAGTTTGGATTGAGCTGAAATCTTGATCAATCCTCATGTGTGGTTGGCTCAAAAACTCAATCTGGTTTTGACTCCATCATTTCCCACCCTTGCTTGGTGGATCATGACCTATGAATAGCTTAGATTGGACTGATAGTGTGTCCAACCCTCTCATGTGGGTGGCTTAAGAACTCAAGTAGGCTATGACTCCATCATTACCCACCCATGTATAGTATATGTATATAAAATTAAATTATGCAAAGTATTGAAAATGTCTAATTGAGTGTATCTAGTTGTATATGTTAGCTCTACAACCACTTAGATACATTAGGCAACTTTGGGCCACTTGGGAATGCCAACCATGTAGATGGAGTAAGGCATGAAACTAGTGACAACTTGGAATATGATGTTGGGTATATATATCATAAAGAATGACATGGAATTTGTCTTTTTATTTAATCAACTAGTGTGTAACTAAGCATATGTATTCTAAACTAACTTATAAAAAATTGCATTTAGATATCTAAATTGAATATGGAAATGGTCATGCCATGCATGATGCCCCAAATCTTAGAAAAATCATATGTATCTGAGTTGAATTGATATGAATCTAAGTAAAAACTATTTATAATTGATAAACTTGTAACTAGATTTTTACAAACCTGTATTATACCTATTGTATTATTCTGGCCAATCTAAATTGTTCTAAAACTAAGGCTATTGGACATTAGTGCCATATCTTAGACAGTAGCACCATGTGGTGCTAGTGTCCCAATTTGGGTGTTAATGTCTTTCTAGACTGAATTTTGTGCCACTATACTGCTTTTTAAGTCACTATTTTTCCATTATGTTTACCTATGTTTAATTTTTTGTAACTGAGCCTATGTGCTAAAAAATGAACTATGAGTGCAATATAAGAGCCTGATCTCTGTGACAAACCCCTATGAATGACCTTCTTTTGAGGGTAGTTGTTGAACCTATTCAAGAACTATCCTCAAAAGAAAAATATTTATAAAATGTGTGTTAGTTAGAACATTTATGATAACTACATGATAATCCAATATAATGTGCAATATAACATCAAAATTTAAGATGATCTGAGCATAGATATGTAATATAATATGTATGTCATGTCTAACATTTCACAAGGGTGTCAAGATAGATGTAATCAATATATGTAATAGTAAATCTGAGTAGAAATGAGTAGTTAGCTAGGGGATGGGGCATGCTGTCCATCATGACACCCAAATAGGAAGGCTAGATGCATAAGGTCCCTCATGGCATCGAAACCTAGTGTGTGTAACAAGCAAATATAAGTGTCATGGCCATGACCAAGACAAGAAACCATACATGCAAAACATGAGGCATACAAAGTAGGCCAAAGGGACATAATACAAGGGATATGGGCACATGTCACTAAATCTAAGAAAACATGACATATAATGACATGTTCAAATGTCCACATATGCAAGCAATAAGAAAGTTGGCTTAGAGCCACATAGAAGGGCATGTTTAAATGTCCACATACACAATCAGATTATCACACACAAAGGACATGGGCACATGTCCAAGGCACACATATTGTGAATAGAAGTGGCATAGAGCCAACGAATAATGGCATATTTAAATGCCATCAAATAGAAGAAACATATAAATACAATCAAGTCTAAAATAGGTAAGCTAGAAATGAAAGTATAAATGAATGTGTAACACAAATCTGTGTCATAACTAGGATGTACATATGTTGAGTTTAAAGTAATGTTAGTCAAAAAAAAATTGAGTATGAGTAGCAATGATCAATATCAAGATATAAAAATGCTAAATCTAGAATGTAGAGATATAAGGATAGAACTTGGTGATCAAAACGTTGTATAAGATGCACCCAAATGGATGAATGTGTCAAGTGAATAACCTTGAATCAGTGTAAATTCCCCCAATGGGTAGATAATAACAAGTATGGATCAATGTAATGGACTTGAGTCCTATAATCAATCTATAAGCACTTGACAAGAACAAGTAAAGCAGGTATGTATAATAAAATTGACTATACAAACATAACTAGCATATGTAGTGTCTGGAAAATGCAAGATATGTAAACATAACAATGCATACAATTTGTAATTTTTGTGTTTTCTAAATAATTATTTGAATGTTTTTTGTGTTTTTTCACATGTTATATTATTTTTGTAGTTTCTGGGTATAAGTTACATACAAATCATATGAATAAGTAATTGTTGAGTGTTTATATGTAAAATCTCCTTAGATGCATGATGTTCACTGGGTTTTTGATTGCTTTGTCATCAAGTGAAGCTAGATGGTATACTTTTGGACTAAGTTTTTCTATGATGATTTATGGTCCAAGCCAATTTGGTTTAAACTTTCCTTAGTTATCTTCTTTGGTGTTGGCATTTATGGGATTTTCTTTTAAAACCAAATTGTTGACTTCAAATTCCCTATTATGGATGTGATTATTTTAGGTTATCTAGATTCATTTCTGGTATGCCTAGAGATGATCAGTAACATGAATGTGTGTGTGATAAAACTATTCTAATTTATGGAGACATCTTTTTTGTGTTGATCATATGTGATGAGCCCTTTTAAAGAGACCCATAATGAGGGTATTTCTAACTCCAGTGGGATAATTGCTTTTATGTCATATACCATTGAATAAGGAGTAGCTCTTATCAGTGTGCATATATTAGTGCAATAAACCCACAATGTATAGACAAGTTGATTGTGATAGTCATTACCAAATTTGGTAGCTATTTTACTGAGAATATTATTGATTGTCTTGTTTGTTGCTTTTGATTGACCATTGCCCCATGGGTAATATAGAGTAGAGAATGTGTTTTAGATTTTGTATTTGGCACACAAAAAATTCATAGTTTAATTCTTGAAAGAGGTTCCATTGTTTGTGATTATGGTTGTTGAGAGGCCAAAGTGGGAAATAATATTGATCATTAAAAAACAACATATATCTTCTCCCTTTATGGATTGTAATGGGATGGATTCTACCCATTTTATAAAATAATCTATAGTTGTGATAATGAATTTGTGACCCCCTATGGATTCTGGGTTATCTTACCAATTAGATCAAAACCCCATATTATGAACAACCAAGGGGATGCAACAGGTTGAATTTGTTATGAAGTTACATGGTGTACGTTATCATGGCATTGACATTTTTTGCATAACTTGGCATATTCCTATAATTCTTGTTCCATGTTTGGTCAATATTAACCTTGTCTAAGTAACTTATGTGACATTGCTTTACTACTAAAATGACCACCACATTCACTATCATGTACCTATCGAATAGCCAACTTAGCTTCCTCAATTTTCAAACATCATAGTAAGTACCCCTAAAAATATCTCTTGAATAAGTCCCTACCAAAAATGATATATCAGATGGAGTTTCTCTATAGTTTATGTTTTTCATTTATTGTGAAAGTAACAGGTGTAATAGATTTATTCAACAATTTATTTATTTCAGAGAACCATTCAAATAGTGTTGTACTGTGAGTGGTAACTATAAATATTAGAGTGACAAGGTTTGCATGGGATATTAACATAGATTATAATCATTTGATAGTGAAAATAACCTAGTTTTCATTTATGTCAATGGGGATCAATGATGTGACACTAACCATTACATCGACATGATGGTTATCTTTATATGGGATGTTTCTTATGGATAAATTATCAAACTGAGACTATAGACATTGAACCATATTCTTTTAAGGAATGAAGCGTTATTCTTTGGTTTGTTAGCTATATATAACTTGATTGACAATTAATTGTGAGTCCCCATAAACTTTTATTGATTTAATTTAGAGAGCCTAAGCTACTTGAAGGCCTAAGATAAGAGCTTGGTATTCTATGATGTGGTTGGTACATGAAAAACTGAGTCAATAAGCAAGAGGTATTGTGTGCTTAAGTGGATCAATGAAAACAATTTTGCTTCTAGAACCAGATGCACATTTTGAACAATCAAATAACATTATCCATGTATCTGAAGTGGTGTTATATGCTATGAAGTCATCTTTGAAATCATCATTAATAGGATTTATATCCAATAATGGGGTTACTACCAATCGATCTATAATTATTTGACCTTTTAATATTTTTTGTAAAATTATTTTGAGGTCAAATTCTATGATTAACATAACCCATTTTTCAATATGGCCTGAAAGATGGCATTTTGACATGAACAACTTTAAAGGATCAAATTTTGTAATGATTTGTGTCTCATTATTAATCATATAATGTCAAAGCTTCTAAGTATCAAATATAAGTGATAAACAAAGTTGATTACTACATAATTTATTTCATAGTCAACAAGTGTATGATTGATGTAGTCAATATCCCTCTCTTTATGTTGATCATTGTGTTGTGTTAGGAGTGCACCAAGTGCATGATCTGTCACTGAGAGTTGAAATAGAAGTGGCTTGTTAGGCACTAGTGGGACCAAGATAGGCATATTTAGTAAGTATATTTTAAGTGTGTCAAATCTTTATTAACATATGATGTCTCATTCAAATTCTACATCCTTTTTAAGTAGTCTAGTGAATGATTGGGTCTTATCTATGAGTTTTGCCACAAAATAGTGTATTAACTAAGTTTTACCTTAGAAGGAGAAAAGTTGATTTAAATTAATAGGAGGCATATCCATGATTACTTTGACTCTATTGGGGTCAACCTCAATGTCACATTGGGATATTATAAATCCTATAATTTTACCTGATGAAACCCCAAATACACATTTCTTGGGATTAAGTCAAACATTGTATTTTTTGAGTCTCAAAAATTTATCACATATCTATTGCATGATGTTGTAACTCTTTTGATTATGAAAGAAAATAATTGATGTAATATTTGACTATCTTATGAATAAGATCATGAAAGATATGTATCATTGTCCATTGGTATGTGGTGCCTACATTTTTAATCCAAATGGCATGACTATATAGCATAAAGTGCCCCATGGTGAGGTGAAAGAAGTCTTTTCTTGGTCTTCTTCAATGATCTTAATTTGATTGTACCAGTAAAACCATCCATAAAGGAGAGCATCTCGTAGCCTATTTTGGAGTCAACTATCCTATCAATGTTGGGTAAATGAAATTCATCCTTAGGACATGCTTTTTTTAGGTCTCTAGAGTCATAACAACATTGGATTTGGCCACTAGGCTTTATAACAGGAATAATATTAACACCCATTGTGAGAAACTAGTCGAATGAAGTCAACATTCGATAGCCATTAGATCTCATATTTAACTAAAAGAGAAACTTTGGGGTGCATTTTTAAAATATTTTATTTAACTAGATTGGTGTCAGGATATAGTGTAATTCTATGTATTATGGTTGAGGGATCAATGTCAGGCATATAAGAAGAAGCCTAGGTAAATACTTTAAGAAAATCTTAAAATCTAATGAACATTTTTATCTTCTAATTTATGTAAGGAAGTAGCTAATAAATGATACAAGGATCAGTATATTTTCCATAATTGAATTTGACTATTTCTTCATTCAGTGATGTAGATTGATCCATAGTGTATGGTGTTGTGGGGATAATATCATCTATGCTAGGTAACATATCATCTGAGTCATCTAAATGCTCACCATGCATGGGCACTTTTGGAATGAGGAAACCTATTATTATGATAGAAGGAAGATAGATCCTCATATGTGCTTAGGGATTCTAGGAGAGCCTCATCATTAGCAAACTCATCAAGAATAAGTATATCTAGAGAAGTTGTATCATCGATAAGATTAGGGTAAACAATTGAGAGTGTAGAATCATGGTTTACCATATTATCTGCATGTGGAATAGGTGGACAAAACATGATCTGCTAAGAATTATGGTGAAAGGACTTGGAATTATATGTGTTATCTCTATATCCAAGTCCTTGTCTACCTTGTTGATCATATACCTCAATAGGATTAAGGATTCCCTACTTGTGTTTATCAAGACCTATCTTGTGTAACCCATATTCTGGAAATATATTAATGCAGAAGGAGAAGTGAACTTATTATCCTATGTTATGTAAGTAACTAGGGGAGTGGTATGTGTGATTTGAATAGTAGATTAAAGTGGTGTTGTATCAAAATATATGTGAGGAATATAATTGTGTGAAGGCTCTATATAGTGACAATACTTGAATGGGTCTTTATCCAAAGGGCATGTATATATATGACCTCTATAGATAAATTTTAAACATGCATAAAAAGTGGATGGAATTACATGCATAATATGTATCCATGGTCTTCCAAGCAAGATATTATAATTAATATCATTAGGCATAACTTGATATGTGGTAGGTAGTGTTATAGGCCCCAATGTAAGATTTAGTGTGATCTGGCCCAAGACTTTGCATAAAATATTATAAAACCCTCAAATGTTCATATTAGAAGGATCCAAATCCTTAGAATGTATATTAAGAATCCATAGAAAAAAGATATTACAAATGTTCAATCTTGATCCATTATCGAATAAAACCCATTTGACACCTACCTCATTAATTCATAAGGTAATATAGAGAGGTAGGTGTAAAACTATGATGTGTTGAGGTGGGAGATCTTCCCTCTCAAAATAAATATGCTCTTTTGTCCATTTCATAGTATTAACTATGGAAACAACATAAGTTGGCAGCATAAAAAATGTCTTTGTATGTGTCATAATGTTATAGGAGCTCTAAAATGGAAACTATATCTAAAGAAGCACTACTCTGATCAACAAAGCTATAGCCATGGGTTTTGCTAACCTATCAAGCTTCATTACCACATGAGGACATCATAACCTAGACCATAGGGTCTATTAAGAGTGTAGAGATAATAGTAGACGCACGATGGTGGCTAGATGTGTGTGATATAGAATGAGGAGGGATAAGTGAGACCAATGATGTTTCCTTATGTCTCAGAGTGGTAGGGAAGGAATCAATGTGAACCAAAGAGCAAAATTCATCTAAAGGAGACTTGTCAATTTTAAGTAATGTAATTATTATCTGATGTAATGTGTTCTCTATGTGATTAAAGATTAATGTCTTAATTGCACTCCACATAAGAGAAAGATAGCATGTTAAAGAAAGAATGAAACATATGACAAGCACTTTACTTGATATGAAGCATAATGTATTCATTTATCTATGTTTTTCCTAAGTTCATTCTAAATTAAAAGAAACAAGAATGCAAATGAAAGTATTAAACTTTGCAACAACAAGTGATACAATTCCTCTATCATTATTATTATTATTAGGTCAAATAAAATCATAAAGTGTATGGATTTGAAATTGGAGTTTTAGAAATGTGAACCCTATGGTTATTTAGGGTTAGAGTGTTTGCAATGTTTGGGTTCACCAAATGTTTTAACCTTTTAGGGTTTAGCTTATAAATCCTATGATTAATTAAAGAGCTGAGTGGACTAAACTAGGGAAATAATATGCATAAAATATAGCCACTAATTTGTTACAAAATTGACTAGCTTTGACTTTTGTAAAAATAGTAATAAATAGTACAAATTAAGACTTATCTATAAAATATTTAATATGAATGATTTGAGTGTTGGAAACTAAGATGGAAGCTAGTCTAAGTGTCATCAACTAGATCCCTATGTTAGAATCCCTCATGGAAAGTACCGCCACAATTGGACAGTAGTGTCATGTGGCTCTAGTGTCCTAATATTAATACTAATTTCTCTATGTAGGACTATCCCAAACTTCTAGGTGCACTTATGTCTCAATTTTTAGGGTATGTTCCTACATGCATGAATTATATAACTTTGTATTATGAATATAATGATTGATTTATGGTGCAAACCCTAATCCTCTATGTAAGTAGGGTATGAGAACAAAAGTGTGTTTATTAGTAGGATAGGTTAGACATCCTTAACACCCCACTATTAAGAGAGATGTCTACATACCAATAATATAAGGAAGGATCAAGCCTGATGTATTTCTCCCCACCTAAGTGTTGGTGCAAGTCCAAGTGATGTTGGTATGATCGTGGCAATGAGTGCCTTGAGTGTGATTAAGATTGGAAATCTAGAAAATCCAAGCTTAGGGCTATTATAGATAGTAGTATGAATAATTAAGGTATAATATGGATTGATAACCTTAATTTATCTCAACTTATTTCATGTTTGAATAGGTATTTTACATTTGATTTCAATCTAGTGGATATAGGGATAAAATCATGTATTTATAGTGTTTTGTTGCTTATGCAGATAATAAAAGATGTCTAGGCTAACCTTAAGAGGATTTTTATTTTGAAAATATATTCATTCGATAAAGTTAGGGTAAAGGACATAGGCACCATTTTGGGTAGACTAGCGCCACATGGATCTAGTGTCCTTATTATGGTGTTAATGTCTAGCTAGCAGAACACTAGGCATGAAGGGCCAGGATAGGAAATGAGGGTTTGGTATTGCATTGATCTAACTATAGATGAATGTGGCCCACATGAAGGTTGGATAAGTGTGATAATAGGCTATATGATAGGTTTAGGGCTAAGATAGGGATAGGTAGTCTCAAGTAGCACTCTTAACACTCAAATGCCACTTTTAAGTGATGACAGGAGGACTATTAGGATTTTAGATAGAGTATAAATTTTAGTACTTATAAACTTTAATATGGTAAGAAATACATGAATAATATTCCAATAACACACTCTCACATACAAACCCTAAGGTAGAAGGTTATAGGTAAAGTTCAAATAAGATGCGGGTTCATAAAAATGTTTTATCTAAAATTATATTAATAAAATAATAACCCTTTAATTGTATATAAACTAATAGAATATAATTTATCTATGAATTAGTAAAATAAGCACCAAATATAACTTGATAGCTATGGTTTTTCCAAGCAAGTTCTACAAGTGTAATAAAATAAATGCAAGAGGATAGAGAAATACTTAACTTATATATCATACCTCCTTTATCTATACAAAGTAAAGGTTATGTGAAGTGACATTAGTTTTTTAATTTCTAGATTTGGTGACTATTTTTAGTTTAGGATAATATCATTAGAAGGATAGGAATGGTAGTTGATCTTGACCCCTACAGGTCAATCTTGTCCCTAAAATAAATTACTTTCTAACAACTAATGAAAATTTTGGCTCAGTACAAGATCAATAGAAGTAGGATAGGAACATCAATCGATCTTGACCGCTATGGGTCTATCTTATCCCTATTAAAATCTACTTTTTGGCAATTAATTTTCTATTTTTATCTTGGGACAAGATTAGCAGAAGTAGGATAGTGATGTCAATCAATCTTGACCCTTATGGTTCGATCCTTTCCTTGTACAATGAGATTTCAAATCTTTCCTAAATGTTGTGGTTATTTTAATAATGTGTTTTTTTCCCTTCTTAGCCATTTTCATGTATGTGCATGTACCTAAAATATCAAACTTTAGTTTCTTACACATACTTGAAACATCAAATAGGGGGCAAAATCGGGTGAAAGGGATTTGAGTTGGATTGACCATGGTCAATCCCAATTGAAATTCCAAGTGTTACACTACATTATTAATGCTTTAAAGAGGGCTCAAACTCAAATATAGTTATCCCACCTACAAATGTGTGTGAAATGGTGATATGCAGATCTATATGTTATTTTTCCTAACTTAATCTTGGCAAAAGCATAAAAATGTATCAAAGATTTAGATATGGTTATAGTAATTCAGTGTAAGTATAGCTTTTGAAAAGTGAGAGTGTTTGTCCTAAATTCTTCCTAATAAATTTATCTATATAAGAATCTTTTAGAATTTAGATTAATAACCTAGTGGTGTGCAAAGTGGACCCAAAGACCTTAAAGAGGAATCAAAATTATAGGCTATAAAGGGGAAACATGTTGAAAATGAAATTAAAATATCAAAGGATAACATCATTAAAAATGGGATAGGATATATGATGGGATATAATATTTTTCTCATGTCTTGTCTTGAGCTTAAAATAACCTCAAACAATAAAAGGGTATATATATATATATATATATATATATATATATATATATATATATATATATATATATATATATTAAATGTGTTTTAAGTGAACTGGATAGGAAAAGGGGGCCATGAGGTCATATAAATCACAAATCAAAATAAGAAAACACAAAATATAAGCACCACTAGACCTTTAATTCTTAGCTAAGAACCATATAAGTGAAGTGGGTAAAAGACATTATAAAATAAGGATTATACAACATTTGGGTGTCTATAATGTTGAGCATGGTCATTGATGTCTTAGGTTTTCATTAATGTCAAGAAGAACATAAGGTACTAATGCATTAATGACAAATAAGTTGTGTTTGATATCTTGGAGAGTATATGGCATATGTGTAGGTTAGTGATGACAAAGAAGAGGTTTTGAGGCATCCATAGATGTCTCGATGAGGATATGATATTTAATATTGACCTTTGGAGAGATAAAAATGCACCATTATAGCTTAAGAGAAGCCAAATCATCACTACACATCATGGAGATATGAATAACCCAGTAAGTTTGTGCATTTATTGTTGGTACACAAAAAGTCAACTCTAGTCAAACTAAAACATGGAGATGATGTACTTAGTGCCCTAAAGGTGCCCTAAAATTTTTATGTCTTGATGAGTTATCCTCTTCAAGTTATAAGCCTTCAAACTTACTCTAGTAGACTGTGACATTCTAAAGACTGTCAAGTTTAAGCCTTGAGAAATCATTGTTGAAATTCAAAAATATGAACATTAGATTTCAAATGGTTGTGTGCATGCATTAGACTAGTGAGAAAAGAAGTGATTATATAAGGCAAGATATTATTTAAATTAAGTTGGTGTAAAAGGAAAAGTTGGATTATACTACATGAATATCGTCCCCTAGGTGGTCTCATGTCCTAAATTTATGTACAAGTGTATTTATTTTAGGTAAAAGTCAAAGGTTCTGACTATGGTAAAAACTAGAAAAACCAATGGTCAAATAAATGCATGTAGAGACCAAAACATTTATAATTTTGGAATGGTATAAAAATAAAAGTTTCATTATACTCCTTAATTAACAACCTCAAAGTGTAATTTTTTCATGACAATAAATACAAGAGAACTTGTTGCTTGTCAAAGTTGACTATATTTTTGCATTTTCTAGCAGAATAGAGTGAGCTTTTTGAAGAAGTGTTTTTGAGTTATTTAAGATTGATATAAGGTTCCTAATATATTTTATTATTACCATAATGTAATAAATTTTATATCCATATATGGATTTTGATTTAAAGTGTTTCTATAGATGTTAGAAGTCACATTCTTCATGACTATGTTTTGAGGCAGAATGACAATTCTACGTATGCAAGATAAAGTGAAGTGTTTGAGACTCTAGGAAAAAATTGATTTTATAAAATTAACTTTAAATTGTTTTTTTTATACCTAAATGACATATTTATTCTTGATATAATGTGGAAAGACATATTAAGGAGGTGAAACATGAAAGCTAAAATGGCCTATCTAGTTGTGTTTGAAAAATGAGAGAGAAGCTTGTGAAAGTAGTCTGTAAGACCAATGGTTGACACTAGGGTTTGAGATATATCTATTTTATAATTATATATAGGTCATATATAAATTATAAATTTTTATTATAAGTGTTGTAAGTGTCATTACATGAGTTGAAGACAACATGCTTCAAGACTATGTTTTCAGGGTCATTAGCAGTTTTTTGTGTGTTAGTAAAAATGATGTTTTTGAGTCATTTTGAACTAATTTGAAGGATAAAATGTGTTAAAATTAACTCATTAGATATATTCATGAGAAAATGTGTTCAAATTACTATATTCATAAGGATAAAATGTGTTCAAATTAACTGTACACATGCCTTAAGAACCCAATCAAAAGCCTTTGAATTTTCATACCTTCATAAGAGTTTTCAATGCATATATATCATAATTTAATTTTAACACATTTTTATGCATGAAAAACTCTTATTAAGGTATGAAAATTCGAAGGCTTTTGACTGGGTTCTTAAGGCATGTGTATAGTTCTGAGTGAGCTTGTGAAGTGGATTACTTTGGGGTCATTTTCCCTATTTGATGAATTATAATACAAATTTTTTTTATCATGTGGTAATTAAGGTTATATAAATTTATTTTAATTACATGTTTATGTGAAATATTTTGTCATATGCTTCAGATATTCAACACTGACTTTTTTTGTGTTTGAAGGGCTAATTGCAAGTAGTCCTAATGGCATGGTTCAAGGGGTCATATAAGATCAAAAGTGGTATGGACCTATATGTATGTTATAAAGGGTATATTTTAGTCATATTTTATGTTTTAAATTCATTGGGATAGGCTCAAATTGTTCCAAGGAGGTCTAAGAGAAACATGTGCTCAGAGCAAACCTAATTACATTAGATCTCCATTAGGCCTAATGGTAGTTTTGGATCTTAAGGGTAATGGCTGACCTATATTGTGATTTTTTCTTGTATGAAAATTTTTTTATTACCTATTTAAATTATTATCCAATTACGTAAAGGTCCTTGGCTGACCAATATGGGTGAGAGCAAGTAGTTGGTATAAATACAAGGCCTAATTGGCTTATTTAAGCTAGTTAAGCATATGAGAACATAAGCGAATAAAAGAGATCAATGGAGGAGAATAGGTAGGTAATTTATACCTTCATAATGATGCATAGTATCATTTGTGAACATCTATTATATATTATGTAATTAGATGATTAGGCTAATTGACCTAATCAGCCTAAAAGAGGAATGTTGAGCAAGAGAGCCTAGAAGGTTGTTTGAGAGAGGTAGAAGACTAAGGAGAGATAAATGAGTTAATTATTATTTATATACCATAAATATACATCATAATTATGTTCTAGGTGTATTATAGAGAGTGGATTTTGGGATAGAGAAGAGAAAGAGTTGAAGAAGTCGTCACCATCCATTGATTGAACAATAAGTTGTTGTGAAGATGATCAAGCTTGTCTTGGCTGGGTTGGTGCTTAATAAAGAAGGGAGTTGGAAATTAATTGTATGTTAGAGATTTAATAATTTTCCTTTAAGTGTCTGGGTTAGTTCCAAGTCACTTAGGGGGTTGGATCCTCCTTGTAATTTATAGCTTGTTAAAGGATTAGTTGGGTTGGTGTTTGATTAGTGAGGGGTTGGCACTCCTTGTGGGGTTGGTGGCTCACTAAATATTGTTTAATTTATTATAAGATAGTATTCAAATTGGTATTACAGTGTTTTTCATCCCCCATTAGGGTTTCCCAGATATAATTTGTGTTCATGTGTTGATATCTTGCTTTTTGCTTATGTGATTGCTCTTCTATGCATTGTTATATCTCTATGCTAGATTGAATGGTTAAAGAATGATGAATGAAATTGAATGAAATTTTTTCATGCTAATTCACCCCCACATCTCAATTTTTATGATTCCAAAATACAAAATGATAATAATTAGGTTAGTCACAAACTAGGGAATTCATATAGGTGATTAAAGCAAATTGAGAAGGTTGGGCTCATACAAGGCAAGTAGATATGAGAGAAGGTTGTGAAAGAGACATATGTGTATGAAAAATTAATATTAGGTAAGGATGGGTCAATAATAAAATTTCCAATTGTCTAATACTATATTTTATTATCCATAAATTCCCTCTTTTATTCTAGCATTGAAAATAAAAACAATGTTAGGGTAAAGGATAAATATGTGTACCTTAGTGTGTAAACACACTTTATCTTTGAGAGAATGATATAATTGTGTATCTTGATCCAAGAAAACCTGAAATTTAAAATATAATAATCAATTTCCATTAAATTAAATTTAAAATAAATTTGACTAGTGAAGCATTAAAAATTTTCAAGAGCAAGGAAAGTATACACCTGTAAGTGGATGAATGATGTTACCCTCTAAATATTTGGAAATGTGTTTCCTTTTGAAGTATTAGAATTTGGGGGTGATCATTCCCTAATTAATAATGTCATAAGATGATTATATCTTAAGTAAAGTGCCATCATTCCAATTGTGGGTTGGAAAAATAAATGTCCCGACCCTCATGATGGAGTAGTGTTAAGTCTTGAGTAACATAAAACCTTAACCACACTATTAATTTAATTGATCTTGAAACTCAAGATGAAAGGGGGAACCTAAATTAATATCATGTTTATTTAATTAAATATTTATATAGGATTATAGATTCAAAATTTTATCTTCATTACCTTCAATACCATCAATGTCAACTTGAAAATTAAAAAAACTATAGTAGTGTGTGTGCATGGATAATGTGTGTGCCCCATAATCTAGTCAAATGTCCCAATATGATATAGGATGTCAAAAAATCTACATGACACTTTTTCCTTAATTTAAATTTTAAGGGTTTATGTATTTTAATCCCTGGGTTGTTGAAGGGTATGAGTACAGTAAATAAGGGTAGAAATATGTAATAAATATAGCCACTGATTTATGTAAGAATTGACCTAATCTAATATTTCTAAAAATAGTAATGAATGACACAAATAAGTACTTAGCTAGACACTAATTGAGATAGATGAAATAAAAGATAAAAATTGGTGTGGAAGTAGATCTAAGTGTGGAAAATAGGGTCCAAGTGTTATAAACCCTCCTAGACAATAGTGTTATACCTTGGATAGTAGTACTAGGGCAATAGTGTCCTACTTTCAATGTTAATGCACTTGTGTAGAAATTTGTTTGATCTTCTAGGTGCACCTCTAGTTGAGTTTTATCTATATATAGCTATGTGGATAAACTTTGATTCACTATCTATACAATATTTTGAGATGATTCAGGATTAAACCCCAAACCTCTGTGTTGTTAGGGTATTTGAGTGGCATAAGTAGCAAAAGTGTGATGTTATCTTGGTAGGTTGGACATCCTCAACACCTCATTATGTTAAGAGTTGCCTACATACCAATGCTCTGAAGAGGGATCAACCTTGATCTAGTTCTCCCACCTAAGTGTTTGGTGCAAGTGCAAGTGCAAGTGAATGGTAGTATGAGTGTCGACTTGAGTGCTTTAAATAAGGCTTGAGACTATAAATCTATGTATTATGGGCTTGGGATGGTTGTAAATGACTATATGCATAAGTAGGTCATAATAGGGATTAATAACCTTAATTGTACATAACTTGTTCTAAGATTGTTTGAGTATTTTGCATATGATTTCCATCTAGTGGATAAAGGGATAAAAGTCATGTATATATATACTAATTTGGTGATTTTTTAAGGTTTAAAATAGGTCTAGGCTAATCCTAGGCATCTTAGGAATTGAAAAGATATATGTTGTATTTGAAATTAGACAAGGGACATTAGCACTAAAAGTGGAAATTGGTAAGAGGTGTGAGTGTCCAAGGTACAGTGCTAGTGTCCAAGTGATAGAAATTGGGGAACTAGGGGCCTAGATCCCTATGGGAGGGTCTAGGATTAATTTTGAGATGTCTAGGTATGTAATAAAGGCCCATGTGAAAGCTATATAAGTGTTGAAAGATACCCTAAGATATATTTGGGACTAATCTAAGGATGGGTTATCTTAAGTGACACTCATTGTGTTCAAGTGACATTTTATATGACTATATTTCCCCTCTTTATTATATAAATGCAACAAAGAAAAATGACTAGGATAAAGGAAAAAGAAGCATACCTAGACTTACCTATGAGGCGAAGCCTATGAATATGGGTATGATTGTTTGAAGCATGCTTTATTATGTATCCTATAAATGAAACATGGATTAATTCATACTTACTTAAGAGAAACCAAAATTAAAGACAAAATTAAGTATAAAGATAAGAGAGAGAGGAAAGGAATGAATACACCTCATTGGGTACATGAACCAATGCAAAATCTTGGTGATATTATGTGTGTGTGCATGTGGATAGTGATCAAATCGGTGAATAGCTTAGATTGAGATGATATCTTGCTCAATCCTAATGTGTGGGTGGCTTAATAACTCAATTTAGTTTTGAATCCATCATTTCCCACCCCTAGTCATTAAATCATATACTGTGAATAACTTGGATTGAACTAATGGCTTATCCAAACCTCTTATGTAGGTTCCTCAAGAACTTAAAATAGGCTATGACTCCATTATTACCTACCCATCTGTGTAGATGTATATGTAACTAAAATTATGTAATGTAATTTTAACTATGTAAGATGGCCCTAGGTCTATTTAGAAACTCTAAAATGAAAAATAACCGAGGGGCCACTTGAGTAATCAAGGATGTAGCTCAGGGACTACGTTGAAATACTAACCATGGTAGATGGAATAAGGTATTAATCTAGTGTAGAACTCGATGCAAATGGTGTCTAAAGTATAAAACATAGAGAATGTCATGGAGTTCGGTATTATATCTAAGATGATATGGTACAAAAATGATCGTGTGGAAACAATGTGCCACACACATGCCCCTAATTTTAATATTTGTGCATATAGATTCTAGACTAAGTTGTAGCAATCTATGTCTGTGTATTTGAAACTAAAATAAGAGTAATCATTCCATGCATAATTCTCCTAATTTGATCAAACATGATATGATTTTGTGTAAAAAAGAGCATAAATTGATCAAATATGATAATATATGACTAAAATTGTGCAAACTTGGTTGTAACTATTGTGTTACTTTGTAAAATCTAGATTTTCCTATTTTGGGGATACTAGATAATAGCATTGTACCTTAGATAATAGAATTGGGGTGATAGTGTCTTACTTTCAATGCTAATGTCCTTTTGTGTTTTTTCTGTGCAAACTGAAATTGATCTATGTTTGACTATTTTTATGTGTTTGCCTAATTTTATGCTTTATATTTTGTGTTTGTGTGCTAAAAATTGTTCTCTGAGTGCACTCAAATGGATTGATCTCTATGAAAACCCCTGTGAATGGCCCCTCTTTTGAGGGGAGTTGTACTTTTACTTTAACTATCCTCAAAAGAAAATATATACATGATGTATGTTAGAATAAGAGTGTATGATATCTGCATAATAAACCAATATAATGTGTATAATTGACATCATAATGTAAGATAATTTAAGCATAATCTAGTAATGTATGATGTATGTTATATCTAGCATTCACAAGGTTTTTAAGATAAATATTACAATGTAAGCATATATATGAACACATATCTAAGTATAATCTATGTAAACTACCTAGGGAGATGGGGGATGTTGTCCATCAAGGCATTATTGTCTCCAAATATTGCACTCTATAAGAGAGTGTTCAGATATCCCCTAGATTTGGGCAACATTGGATCATTTCACATGCATATGGGTGTGCCTACTAGGGAAACAAACCTCTAGGTTGAAGGGCTAGCTCCCTATATATGAGTCTCTACAAAACCACTACCACTGGACCAACTTTATCAAAGGGAAACCAGTTATATATTTGCATAAAGGAAAATCCTACTCTAACAAGGGTGATACACCAAGACTATGTTCCACATGAGTATCACATTCTAGTGCATAATGCATCAAAAGCACAAACATTCCCAAGCTCTAAAGAGTCTAACATAAGTGTTTCAACATAGAGGTGAGATGTGCAAGTTAACACAAGGTAAATGAGTTGAAAGTTAGACCCTACACATTCCTTAACAATAGTACACATGCATAAATGCAATACACTCAGACACATTTGTGTGACCAGCTAGACTAAGGACTCTTGTTCATGCATGAAGAATGAAGGGGCAAGAGGATGAAAAAAATCATCATAGGCTGCCACCATACATCACTTTCACACTCAGACAATCGTCTAGAAACATGAAAGAATAGACCTATGCTAATGTTGAAAGGCAAAACATGATATCATTCCAACAAGGCTCCATTGTACTGGGTATTTTTTTCTTTTTCCCTTGCACAAGGGAAGTATTTATATCAAAAAGAGAAGATGAGGAGGTCTTTAGTGCCAAAGGGAAGGAATTCATTCTATTGAAAGTCTCCACTTTCATTTGCAACTGACTTTGTCGAATATGCTCATTCGAGTCATCTGATTGGTCCATGTCACCCTCTTGAATGCCCTTGGCTTGCCCTCTTGGAGATGATTTTTCAATGGTTGCTTAACAGAATATAGATATGTAGAGATGGTGCTAAAAATGGCTTTTACTAATGGAGCTACCTATTAGAGATTTGTTTTGGTGCCCAACTGCATCTCATTGGCTTGTCATGATGCACAATGGCATGGAGAGAAGTTATTTTTATTCTATTTGGTTGTCTTTCCTTTTTGATTAGTCCTCAAGGAATGACTCTAATCAGTGATTCTAAGTCATTGATCGACTAGGCATGGATGCCTATGGATCATCCTCCATCTATCCTTGATAAGCTAACTTTGCTCTAGCTCATGCCATGTGGTATCTTCTCATTATCTTTATCTTTTTGAAAAGATTGTTTTAGACAAAATGTTCAAAACAATTCTTTTGGGTTTTCACTAAGTGTCCCTTCAAGAACTTTCTGAAGGACACTTTTACTAAGAAAGACCCTTCAGATTGGTGAAAATGCCCCTTTCTACGGGTAAGAGACCTTTGGAAATTTATAAATGTACCCTTTAGAAGGATGGAGCTGCCCTTCAAAAGAGTTAAACTACCCTTTGGAAGAATTGAACTGCCCTTTGGAAGAATTGAGTTTCCCTTCAAAAACTTTGAAAGTGTTCCTTTGGAAGTGTTAAAACCTTCGAACTTATTGAAATGGGCCTTTCTGAAGGGAATGTGCCCTTTGAAAAAGTTGAACTTTTACCCTAGGAAATCTAAGAGGCATTATCAAGACCATTTTAGGTTTTTTAAGCCCTATTACTTACTCACTTCAAACCTCTCATTGATCGCTACCTATAAAGCAATTTAAGACTTGCTCCTTAGAAAACCTGAAGTCATGTATCATTGAAAACCCACAAAGCATTAGAAGGATTAATTTGGGTTCGTAAACCCAGATTACTTCTACTTATTAAATTTCTATAAGTCAAGTCATTCAGAGAACCTGACTTGATCTTAAGGAGTAACTCAGGTTTATGAGGGGCCAAGACTTGACTTGTGGAGAACCTGACTTACACTAAAATGGAGTTAAAACACTTTAGCCTCTTTGACTTACAACTTTGGACCTTTAAAATGACCTATTCTTGTAACTATTATTCAGCTCTCCTTGAAAATGGTTGAACAAATTGTACTGAGGTGAAATTTGATCAATAGGCACCTAAGGAGAAAAGGGGAGATGCATGAGAGAACTCATGGTATCTAAAATTGGGTGTAAATGTGACAATCAAGAGACAAGTGTCATGGCCATGACACATATATGAAAGCATACATGCAACACACATGAGGCAATAAAGTAGGCCAAGGGACCATAATATAAGGGACATAGGCACATGTCACTAAATCTGATAGAAGGACCTATTCAAATGTCCACATATGTAAACATAAAACAATTTGGCTTACATCCACATAGAAGGACATGTTCAAATGTTTTCATACATAATCAAGAAATCACACACAAGGACATGGGCACATGTCCAACGGATATACACAATTAAATTAATTAGCGTAAAGTTGTAGAACAATGGCATATTCAAATGCCCTCAAATAGATGTAGAAGCAAAGAGGCACAATCAAGTCTAAATTAAAAAATCTATAAATGAAAGTATGCATGAACATGTGGTATAAATATATATAAGATCAAATATGTATATAAATTGAGTTTATAGTAGTAGTAGTAGTTGATAAAAATATAACTAGTATAGAATGATATAACCTAGTAAAGTGGAATCTATGTATAGAATTCCCCCAATGGGAGAATATATCAATATTGAATTAGTATATATGTGTATTTGCCCCTAGTGGGTAGATAGTAGCAACTATAGATCTATGTGATGGACTTGAGTACTATAAGAATCTATGAACACTCAAAGAGAACAAGTGAAACATGCATGTATGATAAAAATTGACTATACTAAGATAACTAGCATATGTAGTACTTAGTTATTATATAAAGAATGTAAACATGGATATGCAAATAATCTAAATTTTGTGTTTTTGAGAAATATTTGAATGTTTTTGCAGTTTGAAAATATTATATTATTTTTGTGTTTTCTGAGTATATAAACTATGTACAAACAATCATGAAAATGAAACTATATACAAGGAGTAAGGTAAGAAGAGATATACTACTAACCTATGAGTCTTACAAGAGACTCACAATCAATGTGTCTAGTATCAAATAGATGGATAGTGATTGTGTGTGCTATGTGATGAGGTATCTAGGATCTAAGAATCAGATGCACCAAGTGATTTGTAACTAAAAATATCTATGGAGTAGGACTCTGAATCTATGAAGTTGATTGAACTGGCCTATGAGATATGGTGCATTTGGGAACCCATCTAGTAGAGAAGCTATAACTAGATTGGATGATCTATGCTATAACATTAATCTATGTGGTGTTGGAGAGAAAGGCCCTCTAGAATCCAAAACATCTCTCTAATGTAGGGGTCTCTCTAATAAAGGTCTTTGTGGGAGAGTATGCACATGTGGTAATATTATAGGAGTATACCTCACCTACACTAGTGGCTCAACTGATATCTAATGTGTGTTAATATACTATGTGTGTTGAACATAAATTGGTGTAAGTTGTATGACTTGTTGTGGATAGGTAAAGGATACTCATATAGAAAGCCTTCAACTATAACCACATGATTATCATGTATATATTTGAGACATATATGTAGAGTGGATGGGATAGCCTAAAGCTAATGAATCCAAGGCCTACCCAATAACATGTCAAATGCAAATGTACTGGGTAATACTATAAATCTAGAGGCCACCTATACGGGGCCAACATGTAATGGTAGTACCATCTCCCTGATGGAGATATGATCATGGCCACTGAAGCTACAAATAAATTTATATGTCTAATAAGTGTCTAACTCTAAATAACCCAGGTGGTGTAGAAGTGTGATAATACACATGTTGACACTTGACCCATTGTCAACCATGACACATTGAATAGCATGATGATCAATATAGGCTCATAAAAAGAGTGCGTAGAAATCTATGTCATTATTAACTATCTCCAGCTCTAAAAAAGTGATAAGAGGTCTAGTTGGCACTGTATTATGATACACCCCAATGACATTACTTAGAGGGTGTGTGTCCATTATTTGAATATAATAGGATGTTGGTGGTGGTTGTGCCTAATAAGTATAGTGAACACCTAAAGTGCATGTTGTCTCATTAGCTATATGCTTTGGAAATGGATCTAAAAATATTTTCAATTTTTTTTCTTCCATGTGTTGTGGTCCAAGTGCCTTTTTAGGAGTGTCAATATCAATGATATTAGTTTCTATCAAATCTTGTATCTTTTGTCACAAGCTAATGCATCTATTTTTAGCATGTTCTAGTGTCCTTTGATAGTCGCATAATGCATTGCAATCATATTTTTTTGGAAGAGGCTTAGTCTATCAACTTCTCTGATAGGATGGAGAGATATGACATTACATTCCAAGAGTTGTTATAAAAACATGCTGGAGATTGAGGAAGAATCGTTAACGCTCTCCTTAGAGGCGTTGATAAGACCAAATGAGGAGGTGGATCTATATCTGCATTAACTATTATTTTTGAATTATTTTTGTTCACATTGGGTTACCCCTTATATGGAGGCTTATTGAAACTCTTAGTAGTTAAATCTAATCTAGTTGTGTACTTTAGTTTTCCCATGGATATAAGCTTGACTTCTTGTTCTTTCACTGTATGACAAAGATCTATGAATGATGGAAACTTCTTCAATAACATAGTTTTATGCAATGTCGATAACAAACTCTGCTTGAATATGTTTAGAGTCCTCTATCTACCATGGGGCTAGTCATCTTAGCTAATATAGTTTTATATCATAATACATATTTAGCTATTGGCTCATTATATCTTTGTTTGAGTTGTGCCACTTGAGCATAGGAAACCCTATCACTGATATTGATTGAAAAGTGTGAAAACATATTTATCAATGGATTAAATTCTATCATAGAGTAAATAGGAAGATCATAAAACCATTGTAGTGTATAATTATTTAGACTATGATGGAACAACTTAGTAAGGATCTAATCATTGGACACATATCCAAACATGCTGAGTAGAAAACTCATAGATGGTGCTTTGGGTCACCTTTACTATCATAAAGAGTAAGCTTAGGTGCCATAAATCTAGATGGTAAAGGACATACCACTATGTGTTGTGTCAAAGGTGTATGTAAAAGAACATGAGAATCTATATTCATACTAAAATTCAATTTGTATAACTTGAGCATGACTTGTGACACCAAAACCATAGGTATCTCTTACTAACTTACACAACCAACTTAGGCATGTTTTCACTATTTCTCAGTCATCTGAAGCCTTATAGATTCAGCCCCTATTATCCATAACTCCTCTCCAAAGAAAATATCTATCCCCTAGGGTCCCTTTCCCCCTAGAAAATAGTGCCATAAGTTAGACTATAACATTGGGACCCAGGGTGTTCACTTTTCAGTGTTGTCCAAATCCACAATAGCCTCAAACAGTCAAATTTTCGTGAATCCTTATCTTTTCCCTTGTCAACCTAATGTGAGTTCATCTAACCTAGAATCACTATTTTCCCTATAAAATCCCATTCAAAGGTCATTTATAAGGGTTGTCAATCATTCAAAAGGCACAAGCTAGAAATATACTAAAGCACACTCAAGTAAATCTTCCTATTCTCTGCATACAGTGAACCACTATTATTTCTAGCCTATGCAAGCTCCTGCACTAGTCATGAGTCATCTCAAGCTTTCCCAAATTTGCATACACTTACATTTCATACATAGGATTTCATAATACACATTCAAATTGAGAGAACTACATTGTCCTTGATCCCTCTTCAGAGTATTGATATGTAGGCAATGCACACACACAGAGAGGGTGTGATTGCATGTTTAGTGCATATTACACACTAACCCCTTTTTTTAGTTGGATTCAAGATCACCTATCAAGCATGAAGAGTAATTAGGATCCTTGAAGACAAAATTAATTGCATATGGAGTTTTGTGAATAACTAAGACTTGATATTTCAGGCGCAGGGTCTCCTAGAATAGATGAATAGAACCCAAAAAGCTTAGACACTAAAAACTAAAGTGCCAAAACTTGGAATATAGTGCTAGACCTCTAGGTGTCCCATGTTTGGTGCTCTTATCTAGGTAGAAGATAGACTTTTGGATCCTATTTCTGACAGTCTGCCCAGCTGGATCAATAATTTACAGCATCTATCTCCTCTGTCTCAACCCAGAATCAGCTAAGTTTTACTCTTTATCCCCTTGTTTGCTATTTTTAGAAATCAATTAAGCACTTCCAGATTAAATAAATTATTAGGTTAATTAAGGCACATTTATTCATTTATTTTCCCCTTAATCTAAACCCCTTTACTATTTAGGAAATTAAACCTATAGTTTCCCAAATTTAGTAAAACATTTGGTGAACCCGACTTACTTTAAATTTTTGCACAAAAACCCTAGAAACCCTAGGGCTAATTAATTATGATGTTTTTCAATATATTCTTGATTTTCCATGAATTTAAAAATTAAAAAACTACAAATTAATTGAAATCTTTTCAATAATTCATTAAAACCCTAGTTTGCACATACTAGGTCCTATTTGCATACAAATACTTTCAAACCACTAGGGAAAATGTATTACTAATTTTAGAAATATTTTCAAATTTTTCCTAAATTTTTCAAGCTCAATTCTACAAATTTATAACAAAATTTTCAAATTATTACATTAATTTTTTTTTTAAAAATCATTTCAAAGCCCTAGTTGTATCAACTAAATCCTAGTAATTTTCAAGCAAAATTCCACCTAATTCTTACAAATTTTGATTGAATATTAAAATCAAAAAATCACTTCAAATTTCAAAAATTCATATTAAATTCCAAAAAAAATATTTGTCTCAAAACCCTAGTTGCATCTACTAGGTCCCATTCAAGCAAGTAATTTCTCATAATTTTTTTAATTTTATCTTGCATACTTAGCTCAAAAAATAAATTTCAAATTCAAAAGTTCATACTATTTTGCAAATAATATTTCTAAAAAATCCTTGGTTGCATATACTATTTCCTATTACTTCTCGAGGTATCACCTTACACCCATAGCTAAATTGCAAAAATGATGCTCACTTATTTACACATGCTTATTACATTTCTTACAAATAATAAAGAAACCATAATGGGCCTTATCATGTACATGAATGATGAAGTCTATCATATGTTAGTACAAAGTTTCATTCTTTGTTTTGCATGTTTACTTTTTATAGTATGGAATGATATCCAGCAAACTATCTTTGCATATATTAAGACACCTCTTATCCCACCTCCCTTGGAACCTGTCTTCCATGTTGACTACTATTGCATGGTTGATTTCACCATCCCACAAGTCACTACCCATTGCCAAAGATCCTAGCTAGTACCTTTCATTCCTCCACCTCCTCACCCTGTCAATTATCTATGCTTTACTCTCGTACACACTACTAATCCTATATAGATAATGGATAATGTGGTTATAACTATTACTCAACGTGTTTTTATCCCTCCTCCACCCACCTAAGAACCTTACAACTGACATGTTCCATCATGTCCCCAACCTAGGCCCCTTACACAAACAGATTCAAATAAAGTATATGATATTGTGGATCAATTACATAATACTACAGCAAAAATTTCAATGTTAGAATTGCTCCAAAAATCCAATGTGTTTAAGGACATTCTCTATCAAGTACTCACTCAGACTTCCATGCCAGCTAACTCTGAGCCTTCTTATTTTGCATCAATGGTCAACACACTAAAAACTATCGAAGATGTCATTTATTTTGATAAAGAGGACACACCATCTCAGGGAGTTATTGATCAAAATTTACCACTATTCATACAAATTCAAATCAAAAATAGTGTAGTAAAGAAAGTTCTAGTTGATAGTGGTGTCAGGATAAATATACGCAATATCACATTCTTACAGGCTATGGGTGTAGATATGGCATCTATGTAGAATCCATATAAGACTATTAAAGGGTTTGATGACATACCATGAAAAATATTGGGCACCATTATTTTAAATATCATGGTAGGGCCCAAAACCTTACTACCTAGTTTGAGGTTATGTCTAGTCCTCTCCATTATAATATTTTACTTGAATGACCATGGATACATGCAATGAAATCCAATCCTTCTACTCTACACCGATGTGTCAAGTTCATTCATGACATTTATCTCTACACATGTCTAGCAGATAATTAACCATTCAGATATTATTGAGTTATAGAGTCATCTTCGACTATTTTTCCAAAAGGGACACCTTCTCTTATCATGCAGTCACCACTTCACCATATTCCTCTTGATAAAATGCATACATATGAGTTGGGAGAGACTAGCACCTCTCACATTCCTCTAATTCTAGATATATCTCCAACTCCATATGCTCAGCCAATTATAATAGCTATAGTCACTCCAATAGTCATAGTAACTACACCTATTACACTTACAGCATCACTAATAGCAGTTCCAGTAGTGCTAGTTGCTCCCATAGATATAATCCCTCTGGTCGATACAAATACTCTCATAGCATTCTCATCTTCTCTTATTATAGTTATCAAGACTCCTATTTCACAATTACCCCTTATGATAAATTTAGAGTTACCTTACGTACATGATGTTGATATAGATTCCTAGGCTACTTCAAATGA
Organism: Torreya grandis; assembly: GCA_037957365.1. Taxonomy (NCBI): domain Eukaryota; kingdom Viridiplantae; phylum Streptophyta; class Pinopsida; order Cupressales; family Taxaceae; genus Torreya; species Torreya grandis. The sequence continues at coordinate 2,636,840 of JARHVA010001627.1, forward strand.
TGATGATACAACACCCACACTCCCAGATAATTATCTATGTGGATTGAAATTTACACCAGTTGGCCTCAGAGAATATCGAGATGATTATAGAGTACTTATTAAGCATCCTACATCACTCTTAGCATCTCACAACACATTCTTAGGATATACTCCATATTCATGACCACAGATAGATTATTGGGCACATACAATTAACATGTATGAATAAAAATATAGTCATTTAGATCCAGGTAGGTAGTACACAACATCGATCGCAAATCTTACTATAGATGTTACTTGATCATAAATTAATCAAGCTTCCTACAATATGACATAGATCTATCAACAGATTATCACAAAAAGAAGGTGACCCATTTTTCCTTTTTCATAGGATCACCAACCATGATATTGACTCATATATAGCTTTACAATAGTGATTAGATAAACTAAAACATCGAGGCATTATACAGATCATAGAACCACTAGTTTTTTCTCCAATTCAACATCAAACATAGATACAATATCCATCACCAGTATAGAGGGTTCATACACCTCCATAGATTTAGGATTCTAGACAGTTTTTAGCTATAGTATTCATACCTAGAGCAGTGTCATTGAGATCTCATACATCTAAACATAAAGCACATGTTCAATGGGTTTATCCTACTTCTAAATGGGTCCTTAAGAGACCTAAAGCAACATCCACTTCTCAAAATTATAGAGGGTCCCCATAATCAATTTTTACTTTAGAGATTTCAAAGCATTTACAACATATACGGCTTTCAAAGCCATAGTCTTAGGATTTCCATCGTGCTTCATGATCATGCATGATTGCACTCTTCGATATTGGATACCATGACAAGCAGTCTCATCTAAGACCATTGATTACCATCATTTCTTTCTAATATTGATTGTACATATTATCTCCTACTTGAATGTACATAGTTTCCTTTACTTGATTATACATAGCTCAAATAATTCAAAATATAAAAACAATATAATATTTTAAAAATACAAAAACATGTCAATTGTATGAATCATCTATGTTTTACATTACTAACCATTATGTTAGACTTACATTACATTGTTTTATGCTATTTTTCATTGATTTATCTATATTACCAGGTTTCACTTGATCTTATTTGAGTTTGTGCAGTGCATCAAGATCCTTGATTACTTCACTCCACCCATCGAGGGGGCATCTTACTTCTACATTCCAGCTAGATATCGATACATCTACCCATTGGGGGCATACTCTACATGACTACACCATCTAGGTTATGTCATTCTTACACTATATGCTCTAGACATCTTGTTGTAGTATATTCCTTACTTGCTTACATAGATATCACATCGACATCCATTAGTATATATCACACTTTTGTATTTCATAGCATATACATTAGTCTTGTATTGCATATCTTATATACTATTGCTTCTTACTTTCCATAGTTAGATGCATATTTATATTTATATTACTTTGCATGCTTCCACTCTTCACTTTGATTAGCTAGATATGTTTGCATTTTTCAGTTCTTGTTTATTTCCTACTTACATTTCAAGACATTTGTCAATGTCCTTTATTCTTATCTATATATGTGTGCCTTTAGACACTTGCCAATGTCCTTTATGTGTGCCTTTGGACACTTGATAAAAAAATTTGTGTGTACCTTTTATGTGCTTGTGGCCTTTGTGCCAATCTTTGCTTGTTCCCATTTTTTGTGTATGTGGCATTTGAACATGCCTTATATACCTTGTGTGCTTATTTGTCCCCTTGGCCACCCTTACATGTTTCTTGCTTCTTGTTTTGTATGTTTGTTGCTTGATTGCATATCTTTGTGTGTAATTCCATGATTCCAATCATGCATTTACCTTGCATCTCAGATGTCATGATGGACATCATGCTCCATCCTTCCATGTCACTAACAGCTAACAACTAACATTTTGAATTCTAGTTTACTCTTATGCACATGCTATTACATTGTTATATCTATCTAGGCATACCCCTGTAGATCTAACAATCTCTCTATATAAATTTTGTTATATCTTGAGATAATGTATATCAATTTTATATCTAATGTTTTCACAACTTAACACACTTTCAAGCCTTCTTCTTATGAGAGTAGTTATTGCAGGGTCTTCATTCCTATCCTTATAAGAGGGGGAAATAAATATGGGTTTTGTCATAGAGATCAGAGCTCCTAACAGTCAAAAAAGTAGTTTTAGAATAGTATAGTCCAGAATCTAGAACTCAGCACAAGCAAACTAGACCAAGTAGATAGCAGAGAATTTAGATTAGTCATTAGTTTTAGCTCTGGACAATAATGTTAAAAATGAGACTACAATGCTAGACCCCAAAGTGTCTAATTTCTGGTGATGTTTGACAAATAGCAGAATATTCAATTTTTCCAAAATCAGGTAGAGAGGTGAGTTCAGTCATAGATTTGCCAGTATAGTTCAGTCTAGATATCAATAATTTTTAGCACTTATTTTGCTTAGAGAATATAGATATAGGAGGCATCATGTGCAGCATGAGGGTTTCCTTTTTAAGTTCAGACATGGTAGTTGATACAAATTTTAGTTCAAAATATATGTTCCAGACACTAGTTATTGAGGGTAATGTGTGCAACACATGGGCCTTCTCTATTTCCAAGTTTATAGCATTTTCTTGCACATTCCTAGTAGTTATGTATCATACTCCATTTGTAGGTGGTTAGCATCACATTCAAGTAAACTTTCAAACAAGTTTGCTTCTCATGTACCTGAGTTCCTGAGTGGCTTCCTAAGCCTTGATTATAGTTTAAGGAAGGGCTTCTATACAAGTCCAATCTCCATCTTTCCAAGTGGCCAATAGTGGCCTAGTTTCTAGTTTACATTTAGCTATATATGCCAACATTGTCAGATCACAACACATTTAGCGGCTCCATGAGCCATCTCATACGACATTCATCTATACCAGTATTTTTCTCATTCAGCTTCACATTATGAGGCAATGATGGAGTCAAAGGACTAGCTAGCCTTTGTATTCTTGAGCCACCTATTCAAAGGGATTAGACACATGATCCAGATATTGATGAGCACATGCATGATTTGTTAACATCACATAATTAGGAATGATGGAGCCAAAGGGTCTACTTTTGCATGCTTGGGCCAACTTTTAGGGGATTGAGCACTCAGCTCATTCATTGATATAACTCTTGGTTTAGCATACTTTTAGCATCACCTAATACAATCCAATAGCATAATAAGTTTTGTATTGGTTTATGTACCTAGTGAGGTGTATTCATTCCTTTCTTTTCCTTTCTCTCTCTTTACCCAGCTTTATACATTCTTATTTTAGATATAGCATATCTAATTAGAACTGATCTACTTTAACTTTCCTTTTTATAGACTTACATAGTAAAACATGCTCTCATTATGCACAACCCAACATCACATAGCCTCTTGGGTTTAGTGTCACAGGTAATTTCAGGTACACTTCTCATTTTTCCTTTATCCTAGTTTTTCACTTTGTTTCATACTTATAATAAAGGAGTGGCAAATGTAGTCATACTAAAATTCAATTTGTACAACTTAAGCATGACTTGTGACACCAAAACCATATGTCTCTCCTACTCACTTACACAACCCACTTAAGCATGTTTTCCCTATTTCCCAGTCATCCAAAGCCTTTTAGATTTAGCCCCTACTATCCTAGACTCCTCTCTTAAGCATAGATCTATTCCCTAAGGTCCCTTTCCCCTAGACAATAGTGCCATAAGTTGGACTACAGCACTAGGACCTAGGGGTGTCCACTTTCTAGCATTGCTGTCTAAGTCCACAATAGCCTAAAATGGTAAGATTTTCTTAAATCCTTATATTTTCCCTTATCGGCCTAATGCAAGTTCATATAACCCAAGATCACTAGTTTCCCTATAAAATCCCATTCAAAGGTCATTTAGAAGGGTTGGCAATCATTCAAAAGGCACAAGCTAGAAATATACTAAAGCACACTCAAGTAAATCTTCCTATTCTCTACATACAGCCAACCATTGTTATTTCCAGCCTATCCAAGCTCCCACACTAGTCACGAGTCATCTCAAGCTTGCCTAAATTCACATATACTTTCATTTCATACATAGGATTGCATAATACAAATTCAAATTGGGAGAACTACATTGGCCTTGATCCCTGTTTGGAGTATTGGTATGTAGGCAGTGTGACCACACACGAGGTGTGATCACATGTTTAGTGAATATTACACACTAACCCCTTTTTCTAATTGGATTAAAGATCACTTATCAAGCATGAAGAGGAACTAAAATCCTTAAAGACCAAATCAATTACACATAGAGCTTCATGAATAACCATGACTTGATATTTTAGGCACAGGGTCTCCTAGAGCAGATGAATAGAGCCCAAAAAGCTCAGAAAGCTTAGACACTAAGGACTATAATGACAAAACATGGACTATATTGTTGGACCTCTAGGTGTCTCATTTCTAATGCTCTTATCCAGGTAGAAAATAGACTTCTAGATCCTATCTTTGATAGTCTACCTAGCCAGATCAGTAATTTGTAGCCTCTATCTCCTCCATCTCAACCCAAAATCAGCTAAGTTTTAGTCTTTATCCCCTTGTTTTATATTTTTAAAAATTAATTAATCACTTCTAAATTCAATAAATTAGTAGTTTAATTAAGGCACATTTATTCATTGATTTTCCCCTTAATCCAAACCCCTTTACTATTTAGGAAATTAAACCTATAGTTTCCCAAATTCAGTAAAATAGATTCCAAGGCATGAGATGACCTAGTAGCACCTTGTTGAAGATGTAACACCTTGGACTTTAGATCATGGATCTCATGCATAAGACATTTTACATATGGATAGTATGGAATAACCATAAAACTTGTTTCCATTATTTAAGGTTGTTGAAATAAAATAGGTTGTTGTATAAGATAAGTTATCCCCAAAGTAGGTGTAATAGTATTGGCATCAGGGGGGTTATAAGTTTGACCATTATTAGATTTTTGAAGATCTTCATGGATAATATTAATGATGTCATCTTGTATATCTGAATATTTAGAAATGAAATCTTGAAATTATCTCTTATCAGTTTCATCGAATCGGTAATTAAATTCTTCCATTATAGGTTTGAAAGTAGGAAAATAAAAAGTTGTATATTTTGAATCTTTTAAGAAATTTAATCTATTAAAAATTTCCAAAATAAAATAATAAATCAGATCTAAGATTTTATAATTAATTGGTAAACATATAAAATATAAGGATACAAACTCTAATAACATATAAGACTAGCGTTTGGGTAGTATTAGAAGAAAGTTAGGTTCGCTAAATGATTTAACTTTTAAGGGTTTATGGAGTTTAAGCCCTAGGTTATTTTAGGGTCTGAGTATAATAAATAAGGTTAAAAATATGCCATAAATATAGCCACTGGTTTGTGTAATAATTGACCTTATTTGATATTTCTAAAAATAGAAATGAATGACACAAATAAGTACTTAGTTGGAAACTGACTAAGATGGATGATCTCAAGGCTAAAAACTAGTGTGGAAGCAAATCTGAGTGTTTCAAATAGGATCCATGTGTCAAAAACTCTACTAGACAATAGAAATGTACCTTGGACAACAACACTGGGGAGCTAGTGTCCTATTTTCAATGCTAATGTCCTTGTGCAAAAAGTTATATGATCTTCTAGGTGCACTGCTGGCTAATTCTGACCTATATGTACTTGTATGGATGAGCTTTGATTCACTATCTATGCACTATTTTGAGTTGATTTAGGAGTAAACCATACACCTCCATGTTATTAGGGTTTTTGAGTGGCATAAGTAACAAAAGTGTGTTTTTATCTAGGTAGGTTGGACATCCTCAACACCTTGATGTGTTGAGAGTTGCCTACATATCAATACTCTAAGAAAGGATCAAACGTGATGTAGTTCTCCTACCTAGGTGCCTGGTGAAAGTGCAACTAAATGCTAGTATGAGTGTTGACTTGAGTGCCTTAAATGATGCTTGAGACTAGAAATCCATGTATTCTGGGCTTGGGATGATTTTAGATGGTTGTATGCATAAGTAGGGCAGAATAAGGATTAATAACCTTGATTTTTCACAACTTGTTCCAAGTTTGTTTGAGTATTTTTCATTTGATTTCCATTTAGTGGATAAAGGGCTAAAATTCATGTATATATATTGATCTAGTGCTTGTGCAGGGTTTGAAATAGGTAGAGGTCAACCCTAGGTGTCTTAGGAATTGAAAATATATCCATTGGGTTTAAAATTAGGCAAGGGACATTAGCACTAAAAGTGGTACACTGGTGTGAGGTGTTAATATCCAAAGTATAGGCTAGTGTCTGAGTGGTATGAATTAAGGCACTAGGAGCCTAGATCCCTAGGGGAGGATCTAGGATTGATTTTGAGATGTCTAGGCATGTGTAAGTGTTGAAAGAGGCTCTAAGGTAGGTCTAGGGCTAAACAAAGGATGGGTTGTCTCAAGTGACACTCATTACCACTCAACTGACATTTTATATGACTATAGTCCCAAAATTTAAATATTTGAATACATATCATTTAAGTTCCTATAAAAAGTCTAAACTACATGTCTATTGCATATGCCTTTATATCTTTGTCAATCTATAAATATTTGTCCCATAATTTGAACCAAATTGATAGTTTGAACTAGTCTAACCCTTTGAATCATGTAATTTATCCCAAAATTTGAATTTTGTATGTATGGAGGCTTGAATCTCTATGATAAACTCACTAATATGCACCCTTTTTATGGTTAGGAATGTAGCCTATGAATTACTCATCTTAAAAGAAATGACTTAAATGCATCATGTTATATAAAAATATGTAAGCATTTAAAGCATGTGCTAATATGTGGATAATGTGTTATCATAGTATAAATATAACATCAAATCATGTACAAAACATGTATCCTAAGGTATACAAGTGTCATGTCAAGATGAATATATAAAATAGGCATGTAATAATGATTTTCATAGATATTAGTAGTGAATATTAACTTACGCAGAAAAGGTGCATGATATGGATCATGATATCACACATAAGTAGAAAAGTACATGAAATGGATCATGTTACCAAATTTTTGACATATAATCATAGATACATCCACTCATAATCATATAATGTCATGACCATGACACACATAATAGCACTCAATACCATAGAAGGCAAGAGCCACGCATAATCGATGATCAAATATCACACAAGGTAAAATCCATACAAAGACAAAGTCATTAAATGAAAAACTTGATCAAGTAAAATTCATAAAATATGGAAAGAGCCAAATAAAGAGACATACAATGATATATTCAATCAATAAAAAGCAATAGAATAAGTCAAGGGCCAAAAAAGAGACATATAATGATACACTCAATCAAGTAAACGTCATATCCTAAGGCAAGAGCCACATGAAGCATAATCAATGATTAACCTGTATAAAATGAAATAATAATAATGAAGCATAAAATAAATTGAAAAAGGCTACACCATCAATCTATGTCAAATTCATATCATATCAAAATAGCATAAACATAACATGTAGCACCATATAGAATATAAGCAAGAGTAAGACATGTGTAAGCAATCAATGTAGCTCAACATGATAAATGGAAAAGACATAGAAAAATATAACATATAACAATGTGGTCTCTAGAATAAGATGACCCTAATATTAGCATGGGCCCTAATTATAGTAATGTCATGAATTTATGCATTTATGTATCATTTATAACCTATATGTCTTGCATCTCATTCATATATACAGTGAAATGAATGTGTATGGAAAATGATATGTAATATATCAAACATGTGACAAATAACATAAATCAATGTAGTAACTACAAAAACATGTTATTCTTAGGTCATGATATTTTTTTTAGAATTAATTGATTTTTGAACTAAACACACAAATGTATAGTCTAGCAAGGCCAAGCGGAAAGGCTTCAAAAATAAAAGAATGGGAGTATTTTGAATGATCTGTAACATATGTGAAGGCATAATGTGCACTTAATATAGAAACACAATAGTGTGGAGGAAATTAAGGCAAATGACATGCAGTTATAATAATTATTTATTGAATCATAAAATATACATTATGAATATCCATTACAACCATCATATAATTTCCAAAATAAAGAATCGACTGCCAAAGAAATCCATGAGGATTTTTTTAAACAAAAATAGGTTTTTGATAAAAATCAAAAGATAGTTGAAACCCATAAATTATTTTAAAAATAGATACGCCATTCACCATCTAGTATTTTTTTTTTAGATAGTAAAACCCTAATTCTGAAATATCCATACATAATTTTCACAAATAAAAACTTTTTTTATCCAAACAATACTAACAACAAAAACCTCAAACTATTTTGAAAATAGAGTCGTTTTGCATTAGATATCATCCAAACAAGGAACAAAACTAATAAAAGAATCCCTAATAAGAGAATAAGCATGAAAAACCAAGGGCCAAAAGAGAAATTTTAGATTTGTGTATAATGAGGGGAACTCGACAATCAAGGCTAAAACCCCGACATAGAAATTAGAAATCATAGAAAGAAAGAAAAAACCTAAAGTTTGACATACTCACTATAAGAAACATGATCACCAATATGTTTTACTTTATTTTGATTAATGAACCAATATGTTTTACCTTATTTTGATTAATGAACCTAAACAAGCATAAAAATTTGAACTATTCAGATTGTATAATATATAGCAATAACACAAATTTAAATGCTATATCAGACTATGATTGAATAGTTACAATTTATTATTTATGGAAATCACTAGAAATACTAGGGTATTTAATTTATTACTATTTTTTTTTGGTCTGAGACTATGTGCAGGTGGCAGGGATAACGAAAAATGAAGATGGAGTCACTTAGATTAGGAAACTTTATACCTAGGTCTACTTGGATGGGTCCATTGGGATTTGGATGCTTGTGGCATACATAAGTATATGCAAGTGAAAGTGAAGTTGATATACAAATCAATCTTAACAAGGAGAAGATAAATTAGCTAACTATATTGATAGAAATACTTATATAATTCGGGTCATGACCAATATGGATCTGCTAAACCTACCTATAGGATCTCTTATCATATAATATATCAAGAGAGGGTTCTAAAGCCTCTAGTCAAGAAACACCACATAATAACACTAAGTAGGTCTAATAATGTACTAATAATGTAAATCTAATCTATTTCTCACTAAATCTTGTGGCACAAATGGGGGGTTAAACATAAAAAATAAATATGCAAAGTAAAACTCTACTCAAGTCAATGTAGAGGTAATCCTAAGCAAGGAGAGATAATACATTCATTATCCATTATTTATGCAAATTTATTTACTAAAATAGAAGATTAAGAGTTATTAATACTTACAATGAAGGCAAACCCATCGAGCCTCAACCTTTCCCTTAGCCAACAATGTTTTACAAGAGGTTTTTATGTTTTTTTGAAGAAGCTAAGGATGGATAATGGACTATAATCTAGCCAAGGACCTCCTAGTGAATCTCAAGCTTTCCCAAGACAAAGGTTATACTCTAAGAATCATGAAACCCTATGCAAGGAATCCTTAAGTAGAATGGTAAAAATGCAAATGAAGAAGTGCAAATGAATGATTATCTCTATTGTAAATGGGGTGAAAAGGGGGTATATATACCTGATTTGACCTAAAGATCTTCCAAAAATTTAGTCGATACAGTTGGCCCAATCGACCTTATTAGTTGAAAATAGATCTATTAGGTCTTGAACTTAGTCGACCTAGGTCGACTCAGTCTTGTAATGTGCATTATTTTCAAAACTAGGTCAACCCATTTGACTGCATTCAAGAACTGGTAAAAGGGGTTTTGGCTTAGGTAGGGGCTATTTGAGGTGGTGAATTTCTTAGAGATTCATGTGAGGGAGGTTTCAAAGGTTAGGAAAATGTATAGGAGGGTATTTTATTGGTTTTAGGTGGTGTTATAGGGAACAATAATCTTGAGAAGTTCTAAAGTTCTGCCTACACCTTTCCTAATTTACCCTTTAAGGTGTGCACTCAGAGAGATTGAGACTCGATAGGTTCTTGTAAGAGACAAAGCATCAATAATTAATAAAGTTTAAAAATATTGTGTGTATACGTATGTCCCACTAAAATATCATCATATGTCATGTAGTTGTAGCATGGGATGGTACTTCTAGAAAAGTCATAGCAACAAATAATGTTGAGCTAACTAAACTACAATATAAAACAAATAAGAGAATTGAAAAATACACACCTTTACTTACCTTAGTGTTATAGAGTAGAAATGATGTGAGAGAAAAGGAGGTATAATGAACCTGTAAAATGAGGTATAATTCAAATTTTTTTGCAAAAATAGGAGGTATAATGTGAGAGAAATGGAGGTATAATGAACCTGTAAAATGAGGTATAATGAAAAATACACCTTTACTTACTTACATTAGTTGAACTTGTAAAATGAGGTATAATTCAGTTTTTTTTGCAAAAATACATGTGATATGTCAAAAAATTCTCTACAATGTCAGGATTCTAGAACAACATTTGATTTAGAAAAAGATCTAGTAGAAATATAATTATAATCAAAATTTTGAATCTAGTGGTAAATAATTGATTATTAAAAAAAATTAAATTGTAAATATAAATAGGGTTTAAAATTATTCATTTGTAATTTTATTATTCTGATAAAAATAGAGCTATGAGAGACCTAGAGAAGCACAGAGAGCGATGATGATGGTAAGACACCAGGTGTGAGTTGGAGGATGTCTAGTGGTAGTAACTAGTGTATCTCAGGTAAGTGATGCATTAAATTCAAATTATTGGTATTTTTTATTGAAAATTAATCTAGTTGTGAAAAAGTAGAGATTAGGGGAAAACCGTGTAATGAAATTGGCCCTAGGAAATTTTTAGGTAGAATAGGGATTATATGGGTCAATGGGTAGGAAGCGATAGGTGAAATAAATGCCTAAGGCATTAATGTCAATTAAGTGAAAAATCATCATGGAATTTGAATGGGGTAGGCCATGTCAACTTAGTTTAAATTTAGGCAGGATTGTATTAGGGCCGACTGTGTATGAAGTAGCTGACATAATTCTTCAATATGTGTCCAATTGCATAGGAAACATGGCCAACTTAGTTTTAAGTGGCCGATTGCATAGGAAACATGGATAACTTAATTTTAAGTAGCTAAATGTGTTTTAAATAGGGATGACTTAGTTTTAAGTGGTTGACTACGTAGGAAAGGGGTGTGAAAGTGATAAAATATTCCTAAAAACTTCTATACCATTAGTCACACAAATAAACTATCAAATTTTAACTCTTAAGTTTATTTTTCATTTAACATGTTTTCCATTTTATTACAATATTTTCATACTTCCCATATTGATTTAGTATGATTTATCTTGTTTTGATTTGGTACAATTACTTTTTCAAACATTTGATATATCATGTTTTCCATCATATTATAATTTTTTTCATAGTTCCCATCTTGACATGGTATGATTTATCTTGATTTAATTTGGTGTGTTTATCTTTTTCTTTACATTTTTACAAACATTTGCTATGTTTAATTCATTTTACCATTTACTATCTTTTCATATATTTATTTTGCACATTTCCCATCGTGATTTAGTGTGTATTATAATTTATGATTATTTATCTGCTTCTCCAAATTCTATGTTTTCTTTTTAACCGTGTATGTGTTTCATAAAATACTAGAAAATAAATCCTACATCACATATTTTTCTATAGCATATACATCAAAATTAAAACACATGCTAGAATGAAAATGAATACATACATCCATAACACAAATACAAATCATAAACCAATAAATGTCCATATCCATACATATCAAAAGTTTGATACAACAAAACATATACAAAGTACAAATATAATATAAAAACAACTCTAAGGCTATACCTTATCATGCCTTTCTGGTGGACGAGCCACATTAGTCATAGATGCTTGTGACTTTCCCCTCTGAATATTCCAATGTAATGAGGTAACATGGGATCTAAGATCATCAACCTATCCCTATAAAATAGCCACCTAGGCTTGTACATGTCCCAACTCTATCATCGTGGCCATATGAGCAGCTAAATCCTAAGCCAATGCCTACTAGGATCGTGCCTCTCTATTTATAAATCTAAGGGGTAGTTATAGACCATCCACTCATGTCTGTAGATCTCAATCTGCCTCCCCAACCAATCGAATCCAACTAGCATATGTTGGGGTAGATGGTATAATAGGATCCTCCATAATAGTAGTATCATGATACAATAGCACCCCATGTAAACTCCTCCTCAGTAGTATTTACAAAACAAAAACCAAGTGTACATTAGATCTCACATATATATATCCATATCTCTAAAACATATAGCTACATAAATAAAATATATAAATATACATCTAATCATCTATCAAATACTCAAAACACAAACCATTACTTACCAACAATAGTATAACCAATAATGGTCTCCCCATTGTAATGACCACCTAGCACCTCTACTATAGCCTACCTCCAAGTAGCTACAATACCTAGAGAAATAACCCATACATGTTGAAGTCCTCTATGAATCCATCTCTCTATCACCCAACTCTCTATAGCCTATATTGTAGGATCTCCATGTGTAGTTGTTCCCTCCTGTGTCTTCAGTACCACCCAATGACATCTCTATCTCCTTCATGCTTGTGGAAGAACCTGTAATTTATGTTGTGGCTCAATATTATACCCCACATCCTCACCTTCCATAGCAACCATCTCCACATCTACCTCCTCATCCTTAAGTCTAGCTACCCTTTATTGTCGAGTTTAACTAGTCTAAGGTCTCACTCGATGTGGTTGAATCATAGGTATCTCTACTAGTACTCTCATACCATCTCTACCCCTCAACTCCCTAACATGTCATACCCAATAATCTAGCACTAATATAGTATCTGCTAGATGTAGCAAACTAAATTTTCCAACAACACTAGCAATAGGGTATGGCTCTACCCACCATCTATAATGACCAGTAATGTGAGTGACCCAAGCTAATAACAATAGTATCCCAAGAAGGACAACTAGCTATAATATATTCATATAATCTCACCACGTGTAACTTTTTGTAATGGTGGGGTATATGGCACAACATATACTGCATGGTCCTGTCACCACCTAACCACATAAGGAAGCCTATCATCCACAATATGGGGAAACCTAACTAGTCAATACATCAAGATCCTCTCATATATACAACTTCTTAGTAAAATAATAAGGCCCATAGTTTTTTACTCTTGAGATAACATACCATACATATCGTGCACCAACTACACCCAAATAATCGATCCCAAGTCATAAAGTGTGCCCTGCTCTAAAATAGACTAACATAAGGTAACTGTGTATAATGACACCTTCCCATCTGGCTTATAATAAAGCACATGTGATGTCACAAGCCCTATCATAACCTTATAGATGTCTACAATTGTCAATATATAAACATACTCTTAACCCAACAAAATATCTCTTTAACCTTATAGCATGTAGAGCTAGGGCTCACCTCTTAAACTTAGACTTTGGGGCACCACATATCATTGGAGTACCTACAATGGGTAATCCAAGTAGAGCATGGACATCCTCTAACATGATCCCCACCTCTATTGCATCCCTATCTACCTCCCACCAAAAAGTGTTGCTTAGTCGCTCCCATCCTCCAAGGAACATCATGACTAAGTCAACACTTAGGGGGGTCTCGTACATCTCCATAATACCTATAAATCCTAAGGATGCTAATCGAGAACATTCATAATCTAACAGTCTCTCTAGTAGATCTAGCAGCCATGCTACATCCACTAAATTCCAAAATCTCAGTCACCTCTATAAAATGCTAAACAACATAGAATGTATTAGACATCGATACAAAAATAATAAAATACATTCTAAAAATATTTAATTCCAAAAATTAACTACTTCATCAACTTGTTTTTGTCACTTCACACCCCTTTCTTACGTAGCCAGCCATTTGAAAACTAAGTTGGTCCTATTTTCTATGTAGTCGACCACTTAAAACTAAGTTGACCCTTTTTTCTATGCAACCAACCACTTAAAACTAAGTCAGCCTTATTTTCTATGCAATCTACCACTTAAAACTAAGTCGGCCTTGTTTCCTATGAAATCAACCACTTAAAACTAAGTTAACCATGTTTTTTATGTAGTCATCCACTTCTTACTAAGTAGGCCATGATTAATAAATAAATCGGTCACTTCCTAGGAAGTCAGCCCCATCTCCTAACTAAGTCGACCACTTCTAACTAAGTTGGCCCTACCCCACACAGTCAGCCACATACTCAATAACTATGTTGGCCACTTCATACGTAGTCATCTCTAATATAATCCAACCCAAATTTGAACTAAGTTGACATGGTTGGCCTCATTCAAATTTGGTGGTGATTTTTCACTTAATTATCATTAATGCCTTAAGAATTTATTTCACCTACCACTTCTTACCCATTCACCCACATAATTATGACTCTACCTAAAAATTTCTTAAGGCCAATATCACTACATGGTTTTCCCCTAATGTCTACTTTTTCACAACTAGCTTAACTTTTAATACAATCTACCAATAGTTTGACTTAAATGCATCACTTCCTTGAGCTGCACCAATTATTGTCCCTAAGCATCCTTTAGTTCGTACCTATCGTCTCCTCACTATCATCACTCTATGTGCTTCTCTAGGTCTCTCATTACTTTATTTTCTCAGAATATAAAAATTATAAATGAATAATTTTAACCTTATTTATATTTACAATTCAAAATTATTTAACTATCAATTATTTACCACCAGATTTTGAATTTTTCTAATTATGTTTCTACTAGCTTTTTTTCCAAATCAAAAGATATTCAAGAATCCTGACATCATAGCAAATTTTTCTACATACTACACATATTTTTTCAAAAAAAATGAATTTTACCTTATTTTACAGGTTCACCTATTGTTCCCTACATTGGATACCTCACTATTTCTCTCACATCATTTCTACTCTATAGCACTAAGGTAATTCAAGGTACATATATATTACTTATTTATTTCAATTATTTTCTTACTTATCATTTTAGTTTATGCTTATACTATAATTTATTTATCTCGGTGTTATTTGTTTGTAATGAACCATTTCACCAAAATCCTAGACTATTAGTGAATCTACCCAACAAGATCTTAACACCCCACCATGTTTTTAAGACTCTCATCCTCAAGATGGGTATGCACCTCCATGTGTATGTAGGAGCCTCAGGTAAACATTTCAATGCTAGTGTTACCACTCGAGACCTAGGACTCAAACATAGGTGGGTACTCTGATACCACATGTAATGAATTGTTACATCAAAAACCCACCTTGTTAGTGAATCCACCCACCAGGATCTTAACATTGTTGCTATGTCTTTTCCCAAAGCACAATCTGATGTTATAATTGTGTGACATGTGATGAGTTTCAAATGGGTCATATGTATACACACAATATTTTAAACTTTATCAATTACTGATACTTTCTTTCTTGTAGGAACCCATTGAGTCTCAACCTCTCTGACTACATGCCTTAATGGGTGCACTAAGAAAGGGGTGGGCAGACCTTTGGTGATTCACAAAATTATTGTTCGCTATACCACCACCTAAAACTAATAAAAAGCCCTACTATATGTTTCCTTAAGCTTTGACACCTCCTTCACATGCTTATCTAAGTGATACACTACTTAAAATAGCCCTTACCTAAGCCAAAACCCCTTTCTACTAGTTCTTAAATGCAGTCAAATGGTTTAACCTAGTTCTAGAAATAGTGCATGTTACAAGACTGATTCGGCCTAGGCCAACTTAGTTTGGGACCTAACGACTCTATTTTCAACTAACAAGGTCGTTAGGACTGACTGTATCGACTAAAATTTAGGAAGGGCTTAGGGTCAAATCAGGCTATATATACCCCTCTTTCATCCCATTTCCAATGGAGAGAATCATTCATTTATGCTTCTTCATCTCCATTTTTGCCATTCTATTTAAGGAGTCATCATTTAGGGTTTCATGCTTCTTGGAGGATAACTTTTGTCTTGTGAAAGCTTGACATTCACTAGGAGGTCCTTGGCTAGACCGTTGTCTATCCTTAGCTTCTTCACAACACACAACAACCTTGTAATGAAATTACTTCAACAATAAAGGAGAATAAAAGCAAGATATCACAATATGACTAAAATATAGTAGAATATATGAATAAAAGACAAGCTACTTCAAGGGGGAAACCTCCACAAGCTTTAATAAGAGCAGAATTCACAATATGATTATAAAAAACTATCCACTACCTCTTATATATAGTCTACCTAGGCCATGGTTACTCCATAGGATGACCTGCTAACCCAATGAAAACATAGAGAAATGTGATATAACATCAAAGAGGGAATTAAGCCACAAGTCAGCTATTCTTATCCTAGTACATGCAATAGGTTAGGGGCATAGCATGCCCTTCCCCTTCGAACCAACATTATCCTCAATGTTGAAAAACTATGGATGTTATTGTATAAAATATTCACCCTCCCAAGTTGTATCCTCACTACTCAAGTTCTTCCACTTGATCAGATATTCCTTAATCTCTCTGATTCTCAACCTCTTAGTACGTGTTTGTAGGATCATCTCTAGTTCCAAAATAACTCTTCCTTCTTCATCTAGTTTTGGTAGCTATGGTTGGGTTGAATATTTTTATCTAATCAACTTCTTCAAGTAGGAAACATGAAATCTTGGGTGTATGTGAGATGAATGAGGCAACTCCAACTTGTAAGCCACACTTCTAATTTTTTGTAGAACCTAATAAGGGTCATAATAATTAGGATCAACTTTGTTGTCCTTTTTTTGTTGCTTCAAGGACATCTGCTTGTAAGGTTACAAATGTACAAAGACCTAGTCACCCACATTTAAATGTCACTCACTACAGTGTTGATCTATTTTTTATTTCATCCTCTTTTGTGTCAATGCCTAATTCTCTCTCAAACTAGCCAAAACCTCTTATTGATGTTGAATGTGCTTCTCCACATCTCAAACCTTGGTTTGTACCCTTGAAGAAGAAGTGATGGAAAGTGGATGGTAACCATATAGTGCTAGAAATTGGGACATTTTAGAAGAGGTATAGAAATATGTGTTATACCACCATTCTACATGTGGTAGCCATTTAAACCAATGTTCTTGCTTATCTAATACAAAACAGCAAAGATACCCCTCTAAACATTTGTTGACCACTTCTATTTGTCCATCAAATTAGGGGTGGTAAGATGAGCTATGAGCTCGCTGAGTACCCAAACAAGAAACTAGTTTAGTCCAAAATTTACTGGTGAATATAGGATCACAATCACTTACAATTATTTTTGGGGTTCCATGTAAGTTTAGAACTGCCTCAAAAAAAATAGTCATTACTGTACTTGTTATAAATGGGTGTGAGAGGGAACAAAAATGGGCATATTTTTTAAGCCTATTAATAATTACCAGGATAACATTCTTACATTTAGAACAAGGCAACCCTATGATGAAATCCATGGAAACCTCCTCCCACCTTTGACTAGGAATTGCTAAAGGTTGTAACATACCTGGGGTCTTAAGTATCTCACCTTTGTTATGTTGGCATATCAAGCATTCTATCACAAAACTTTTTACAACTTCCTTAATTCCTTCCAAAATAACTTCTCAATTGATTTTGTGATAAGTTTTCAAGAACCCAAATTATCCCCTAATTAGAGATGCATGCATTTATGTAAGAATCTTATGCTTCAACTCTAAATCTTTGCACAAGTATAACCTATTTGTATACTATAGGGCATTACCTTTCCATTAAAAATTTTTAGAGACTATAAAACCTTGTAATAAATTCTAAATCAAAACCTATGTATCAATGTCCTACCCCCACTCTAACCTAGCTTCATCTACCTAACCTACTTGTAACATGGACATTGCACAAAGTAATGGTTATGAGGATGTATCCCATTTGGATAGTGCATCTGCTACTACATTATCTTTACCCTTCTTGTATATGATTTCAAAATCATAGTCCAACATTTTTTCTACCCACTTTTGTTATTTATCATAAGATAATAATTGTTCCAAAAAGTATTTGAGATAATCATGATCTTTTTTCACCTTAAAATGTTTACCCATCAAATAAGGCCTCCATTATTTTATTTTATGAAGAATAGACACCATTTGTTTCTCACAGATAGGTTTTTGGATATTCTTACCTTTTAATTTATGACTCTAAAATGTAATGTGTCTTCCTTCTTGCATTAGTACTACTCCCAACCCTGATCTGGAAGCATCACATTCAACAATAAACATCTTTGACAAGTTTGGAGTAGCCAAAACTGGGGTGGTGTACATAGTTTCTTTTAGGTGCTCAAATGCTTTAGTGTCTACATAATTCTAGTGTAAGTCATCCTTATTTAGTAATGAAATGAGTGGAGTTCTTATGATGCCATAACCTTTCACAAATCTCCAATAGTAACATGTTAGTCCTAAAAACCCTCAAAGGTTTTTGATATTTTTGGGCATTGGCCAATCCACCATAGCTTTGATCTTATGAGGATAAATTTTATCACCTTAAAGGGATACAATTTGACCTAAGTAATCTACCTCCTGTACTCCAAAAGCACATTTGGATGGCTTCGGATAAAGATGACATTGTTCCAAAACTATCAACACATGTTGTAAGTGTTCTTCCCATGTCTTACTATAAATCAATATGTCGTCAAAGAAAACTATCAAAAACTTCCTTTAAAAAGACCTAAAAATAGTGTTCATCAAGCTCTAAAAAGTAGATGGTGTATTTATAAGACCAAAGTTCGTTAGCAAAAACTCATAATGGCCCTCATGAGTTCTAAAAGCAATTTTATGAACATCTTCATCTCATATTCTAATTTGATGGTACCCTAAACAAAGATCTAATTTTTTGAAATAAATAACACCATGCAACTCGTCAAGTAAATCATCAATTACTAGAATATGAAACTTATCTTTGATGGTGTACTTGTTGAGTTCCCTGTAATATGGACACACCCTCCATGTGTCATCCTTCTTATGCACCATAACAACTAGTGATGAATATGCACTCTATTTGTGCCTGATGATTCCTGTCTCCAACATCTCATGAACCATCTTTTCAATCTCAATATTTTTTGCATATGGATATCTATATGGTATGATATTTGGTTTTTGACCCCTTATAAGTAGTTGAATGACATGATCATGTTCTCTTTTTAGTGGTAGTCCTTTTGACATGGCCTTAAAAATAGATGGGTGGTCATCAAGAATCATCTATAGATTAGGATGTGGAGATGACTTTATGGGTTGAACTTATATGGAACATAATGATGCTATAAATCCTTCTACCCCCTTTTTTTAGCATTTTTTCATCTGATGTGAACTAACCAATTGTGGAGATTTTGACCGTAATCCTCATAGTTCATTTTTTCTACCTTCAGAATGAAAGTGCATGAATAATTCGTAGAAGTTCATCTCAATTGTAACCAAGGTTATGATCCATTAGAATTCCAAAATAATGTCTATACCACCAATGAGAATAACAAACATAGGAGAATCTAGATTGTACTAACCCATAGCAAGCTTAATACTATGGCATTTCCCTAAACAATCGATTGTGCCACCATCTACAATCATGACCTGAAATCATGGTGCTAGGTAAATGAAATAATTCATTAGAGTGGACAACTTATGGTTGATGAAATTATGTGTGATCCCTAAGTCAATCAACATTTTCACCTTATGTTTCTTGAGGAAACCCACCACCTTAAGTGTCTAAGGAGTGATAATACCCAAAAGTGCATGACAAAAGATTATAAGTTTAGAATCTTTAGGTACCTCTTCTAGCTCTTCCTCATCATCATTAGAGGTATCATCATCTTCATTGGATCCCTTAATGTAGAATAAATTCTTCTCAACACATCTATGTACTTTGCTCCACTTGCTACCATAGCTAAAACATAATCCTTTTGCATGTTTCTCTTCAATTTGTTGAGGGGTCAATCTAGTAGGTGGAAGAAATGATGGTGTTGATATGCTACGATCTCTAAATTGAGTGAATGGTAGCTTATTTTTGGCTATGAATTTTTCCTCGGCCTTGCATTCTATGATAATAGAGTCAGAAACCTTAAGTGGATTAAACCTGCATACCTCATAGTGAATGTGGTCCTTGAGGCCTCCCAAAAATAGGTCATTCAAGTTCTCATCAAAAATTATCTCCACACATAAAGATAGGTTCTAAAAATTATGAATATAATCCTTGACTAAACAAGTATGTCATAATTTTTCCTGTTGGTTGAAGTAATTATCTATCACACTATTAGTATAGTGTATTACAGCTCCTCTTAAAAAACTGACTAGGTGACAATGAGAGTCATCTTTTTCTTTTGAGCACACAACCATCGATATTAAATGAATTATTTAGGTTCTAGATACAAGGGTGCCATTGTAACCTTCTATTCACATGAGATCTGATGTAGATTAAAAAAAACTCCATTTAGTTGATCCAATTGAGTCGATCATTTCCATCAAATTTATGCATATTTACTTTTGGTAATAGGTTCCATTGTGACAAGGTACTTGGATTTGGATTAGGCTGGTTAGGAGATCCACATTGGTGGGGTTGTGTAATAGTGATAGTTGGATGATTTGACTAATTATTTTATAAATCCATTGTGATGTATGCCAAACTAGATTGTATGGATTTCATATAAAATTGTATGCCTTATATCTCACTTTGAATGCCTTGCACATTGTAGTCAAGCTGGCTCACTTTGTGATCTATCTCAGAGAACCTTGGTATAAAGGATCTATTAACTCCCCATTATGACTCCATCTCTTCCTTGTGAGGATTTTTTGCTAGGGTTTTGGCACCGTTTCCTCATCACTTAGTTTGTAGTCCTACCATAAAAGGGCATGACAATGTCGACCTTGATTGGTACTTTTGACCTAACTTTGACCAAGTGATTTCATACTTATGTCTACCTCAAATATTAAACTACAAAGAACACACCCTAGATATATTTTTATAATATTTCCAAAAATGTAAATAAATCTAAAAAAATCCTTGAATTGCACACTTTAGAGTGATTTTATGAAAAACCCTAAAATAGTGATAACTTTTACAAACTAGATATAATTAAGCTTAAATTTTAATGGAAACTTACTTGAATGATTTATAAGCTCCAATAAAAAAATTACATATAAATTCATAACTATTTGTGAGATATATCCAAATTATAAGATCTAGAGTTTTTGACCTAACTATGACCCAATTAGAGGCTCTGATACCAGTTGTAATGAAATTACTTCAACAATAAAAGAGAATAATAGTAATATATCACAATAGGATTGAAATATAGTAGAATATATGAATAAAATACAAGCCACTTAGAGGGGGAAAACCCCACAAGCTTTAATAAGAGTAGAATTCACAATATGATGATAAAAAAAACTACCCACTACCTCTTATATATAATCTACCTAGGCCATGGATATTGTTGTCATTCAAAAAATTCACCCATAGATGATTTATAGTGTATTATCATATAAAATGTGAAATTAGATGACTTAAGCATGTATAATATCACCCAACCTATAGGTCTTATTTCTTGCTCACTCAACCTTTCTCGACTAGACTTTCACTGATTCCCAATCACCCATAGCTTCCTAGACATAGCTTTTTAGGACCCAAGCAACCCTCTTAGACCCAGATCCATCTCCCCAAGGCTCATCCTCTAAAGATAATAGTGCCAAATTTGGACAGGAGCACCAGAATTCAAGGGTGTCATATTTTCAATGTTATTGTCCAAGTTCACTTTAGCATCAAACAGTCAGATACTCTCCATTCCTTATATTTTCCCTTGTCAGCCTAATACAAGCTCATCTAACCCATGATCATTATTTTCCCTATAAAATTCCATTCAATGTCCATTTTGAAGGGTTGACACTCATTCAAAGGAAAACAGCAAGAATACAAGAGGGTACATTGGAGCACTCTTCCCTGTTCTTTGCATACAAACTTCCAAGACTAATTGAAGCCTATTCAAGTACTCATACAAGTCCCTAGTCATCCAAAGTGCATTCCAATTTCACATCTAGTTGCATACATCACACAATTTCACCAATCACTTAAAATGGGAGAACACATTAGCTTGATCCCTCTTCAAAGTATTAATATGTAAGCAGCATGCCCACACACGGGGTGTGAAGTGCATCCAATGTATCCTTTACACACTAACCCCTTCTCTCTTTCCCAAGTTTGTTATTCAAGTTCAAGTACTAGGATCTCCTAGGGGTTTGGAAGATTGAATTAGACACACAATGAGTTTTGCATAGACCTAGGCTTTGATATTTAACTATCAAGGTGTCACAGGCCTACCGATCAAAACCCAAAAAAAACTAGACCACCAGGACAACAACACCAAAAGTGGACAATCGTGTTGGAAAGTTGACTATAATGCCAAGTAGCAGGGTCTCTTGATTTTAACACTATTTTCCAATCTAGAAATAGAGTTCTAGGTTCTATTTATGACAGTCTACAATCCCTGCACAGCAATTTCTAGATCCTGCATCATTTGTTTTAGCCCAGAATAAGATAAGCTTGATTTCATCACACTTTTTACTATTTTTAGAAAAGGTAAAAATACATATCTATTTACACAAATTAGTAGGCTAATTAAGATACATTAATTATTGATTTGCATTTACTCTTACCCTTATTTGCTTAGGAATTAAACCCCTAATTCCTAAAAAGAATAAAACATTTGGTAAACTTGACTTACTTTGAATTTTTGCACAAAAACCCTAAAAACCCTAGAGCTAGTTATTTTTGAGTTTTTACAATATTTTCCTAATTTTTATTAAATTTAAAAATCAAAAAACTATAAATTAATTGAAATATTTTCAAAAAATTAACCCAAACCTTAGTTTGTACATACTAGGTCCTATTTGCATACAAACACTCTCAAACCACTAGAAAAAATATACTGCTAATTTTGGAAATATTTTTAGATTTTCCTTGCTTTTTTAAAATTAAAACTACAAATTTTCTATAATTTTTTCAAATTATTACACTAATTTTGAAAATATTCATTCAAAACCCTAGTTGTATCAAATACATTCTCATTTATTCTTTAATACTTTTCGCATAAATTTTCTAAAAATTTAATTGCATATAAAAACTCAAAAAATCAATTTAAAATTCAAAAGTTCATAGTATTTTGCAAATAATATTTTGGAAAAATCCTTGTTGCATGTACTAGTTCCTTCTTTGTTGTTTGAGGTATCACCTTACATTCATACAAAAATTGAAAAAATGATGCTCAACTATTTGTATATTCTTCTTACATTTCTTGCAGATAACAAAGAAACCATAATGAGCCCTATCATGTACATGAATGATGAAGTCTATCATATGTTAGTACAAAGATTCATTCTTTGCATTTCATGCTTATTTGTCATTATATGGGATGATGTTAAACAATTTGTTCTTAAAAATATTAATCCATCTCTTGCATCACCTCCCTTGGAACCTCTTCCCCGTACCAAGTCATGTTGTATGGTCCATTTTACTCTTCCCCAGGTCACTACCCATAACTAAAGAGCCCAATTGACACCTTTTGTTCCTCCACCTCCTCAACCTATCAATTATCTTTAATTTACTCCTGTAACAACTACAACTCCTATACAGATAGTAGATAATATGATTAGAGTTATTACTCGATACATAACTATGCCTCCACCTACCTAAAAGCCCCATCACCCTACTATTCCATCTCATCCTAGGCCCAACCAAC
Source organism: Torreya grandis (assembly GCA_037957365.1). Lineage (NCBI taxonomy): Eukaryota > Viridiplantae > Streptophyta > Pinopsida > Cupressales > Taxaceae > Torreya > Torreya grandis. The sequence goes on from JARHVA010001627.1 coordinate 2,660,683, forward strand.
CAGCACAAGCATATTCACACAAGGCATATGACATTGTCGATCAGTTGAGAAACACTAACAAAATTTTCCATATTAGAACTATTACAAAAAAATAATGTATTTAAAGACATTCTTTATCAGGCACTCACTCAGACTTTTATGCCTCTTGATTCAGAACCTTCTTATTTTGCATCAATGGTTAATACTCTAAAAACTATAGAAGATGCAATTTCTTTTGATAGTGAGGACATGCCTTATCAGATGGTTATTGATCAAAATTTGCCACTATTCATACAAGTACAAGTCAAAACCAATGTAGTCAAGAGAGTTCTCGTTGATAGTGGTTCTGAAATAAATTTATGTAATATCACATTTTTATAGGCCATGGGTATAGATTTGGCATCAATACAAAAAAAATATAAGAAAATCTAAGGGTTTGATGATATACCATGATAGACTTTGGGTACTATAACTTTGGATATCATGGTGGGCCCAAAAACCCTCCCAACATAGTTCCAGGTCATGCCAGCTCCTCTTCACTATAATCTTTTACTTAAACGACCTTGGATACATACTATGGGTGTTATCCCTTTCACTCTCCATGAGGAATATCTATACATATATCCAACAGATAACTAACCATTCAAATATTATCGATGTACAGAGTCATCTTCAACTATTTCATCTTATAGGACACCATATCTCACAATATAACCACCACTTCATAAAATTTCTCTAGATCAGATAAATACATATTAGGTTGGCAAGACTAGGACTTCCCACATTGCTCCACTCATAGTAGAACCATCAACATCAGTTATTTTACCAGTCATTATAACTCTAACCATTCCAATTACTTCATTGGTTATAGTTCTGACACCTATTACACATCCACTATTACTAGCAACTGCACCAACATCTCTAGTTAATTCCATAGTTACTCCACCAACTATAGATATCTCAACAATAGTGTTTTCTTCTACTACTATCACTGATAATACTCCTATAGCATAGTTACCCCTTATGGTAAATTCAGAGTTACCATATGTACACAATGTTGATACAGATTCACAGGATTCTTCAGATGATGATACAGTACCCACACTCACAGATGACTATTTATGTGGACTAATCTTTACACTAGTTGGCCCAAGAGAGTACCAAGATAACTATAGAGCTCTCATCCCACATCCTACATAATTTTTAGCATCTCACACTACACTCTCAAGGTATACTCTGCACTCATAGCCACACGTAGCTCACTTGGCACATAAAGTCCACATGATTACTTTTATAGATAAGAAGTTAGTTATTCATATTTAGGCAAGTAGCACATAAAATCAGCCTCAATTCATGTTACAGACAATACTTGATCATGCATTGACCTACAGTATGACACAAATCTATCAGTAGATTGGCATAGTAGGATGGTTGCCCATTTTGTACTTTTCATAGGATTACAGGCCATGATACAAACTCATGCACAACCTTACAACAAATATTGAATAAAATACAAGATCGAGGTATTATTTAGATTATAGAACCACTAGTAGAACCATCTCCACCACTTCCACTAAAGTCACTTACCAGTAGGGTTAAACGTCTAAGATCAGAATCAACATCTCCACCACCAGAGCAACCCTCAGTTTGCCCTCAACATGATGACATTACATACACAATATTTATAGCATATGATGATACTTATGATGATGATTTTGATGTATTTGACGATGGTCAAGATCATTTCCTCTATTTTCATCCCCAATAAGCTCCATCTTTGGATCCCTTCCCACCCCCAGCCTAGTCTTTTATATTATGATGTATATACTTGTACATATTTTCTTTCTAGCATTGATTGGACATCGGTTTTGGAGTGGCTTTCATACAAGCCTAATCTCCATCTTTTGAAATGGCCAAGAGTGGCCTAGTTTCTAGCACACATTCGACTATCCACGCCATAGTGTTAGATTTCTAGCACATTTATGGGCTCCATAAGCCATCTCATCTGACATCTATTCTATACTAGTATCACTTCATAGCTTCACTTCATGAGGCAATGATGGAGCTAAAGGGATAGCCTTTGTATTCTTGAGCCACATATTCAAAGGGATTGGACATACAGTCTAGACATCAATTAGCACACGTATGATTCGTTAACTTCACTTAGTTGGCGATGATGGAGCCAAAGGGTCAGTCTTTACATTCTTGATCCACATTTCAAAGAATTGAGCACTTAGCTCCATTCATGATATTAATCTTGATTCAATACATACTCATCATAATCTAGCATCATAATGATTCACATATCATAATGTGTTCTCTCTACGCACATCCAACATCACACAACTTGATGCACTTTTCCCTTATAGGTAAGTTTAGGTATGCTTTTTATTTTTTATTTATCTTAGTATTTCACTTTACTGCATCACTAAAATAAAGAGGGGGGCAAATGTAATCATATAAAATGCAAAATTAGATGACTTAGGCATGGCTAATAGCACCCAACCTATAGGTCCTCTTTCTTACTCACCTCAACCCTTCTCGACTAGACTTTCACTGATTCCCAATCACCCATAGCTTCTTAAACTTATTTTTTTAGGACCCAGGTAACCCTCTGAAACCCAGATCCATCCCCTTAGGGATCATCCTCCTAGGATAATAGCATTGAATTTAGATAGGAGCACCAAAATTTAGGGGTGTCCTATTTTCAATGTTATTGTCCAAGTTCACTTTAACACCAAATGGTCAGATTCTTCCAATTCCTTATCTTTTCCCCTATCAACCTATTACAATCTTGTCTAACCCATAATCATCAATTTACCTATAAAAGGTTATTTAATGTCCATTTAGAAGGGTTGGCACTCATTCAAAGGAAAAGAGAAAGAATATAAGCAAGTACACTCAAACACTCTTCCCTATTCTCTACATACAGCCCTCCCAGACCAACTTAAGCCTATTCAAGTACTCATACTAGTCCCTAAATATCCAAAGTACATTCCAATTTCACATCTAGTTGCATATATCACATAATTGCACCAAGCACTTCAAATGGGAAAACCACATTAGCTTGATCTCTCTTCAGAGTATTGGTATGTAGGCAACGTACCCACACATGAGATGTGAAGTGCATCCAATGTATCCTCTACACACTAAACCCTTCTCTCTTTCCCAAATTTGCTATTCAAGTTCAAGCACCAAGAGCTCCTAAGGGTTTAGAAGATTGAATCAGTCACACAACAAGTTTTTCATAGACCTAGGCTTTGATATTTCATTGTCAAGGTGTCATAAGTCTGCAAAGCAAAACTTAGAAAACTAGACCACTAGGACAATAGCATCAAAAGTGGATGATAGCTCTAAAAAGGGATAAGAGTGTTGAAAAGTGGACTATACCACCAAGTAATAGGGTATCTTGAGTTTGTTACTACTATCTAATCCAAAAATAGAGTTCTAGATTCTATTTGCAATAGTCTACCATCCTTGCATATCAATTTCCTGATCCTACATCATTCATTTCAACCCAGGATAAGCTAAGTTTCATTTCATCACACTTCTTACTATTATTAGAAAAGGTAAAAATACATATATATTTACATAAATCAATAGGTTAATTGAGATACATTAATTATTGATTTACATTTAATTAGACCTTTATTTTCTTAAGAATTAAACCCCTAATTCCCAAAAAGAATAAAACACAGTGCAAAGGAGTTTTTAGTTGTGGGGCGCTAAGCATAAAGGTCTTGCCTAGGGTGTGAGAGTCTAAGGTATTGGGCATGGAATTATTATCGCTCAACTTCACACATGAGCATTATTTATCTCATTATAATGATGGGAACATCCCCAAGGTGTGGGACCATTGTGCTCCTTGGGATGAACCTCTAGAGTAAGTTGGATTCCTTTTATTCTAAGCTTACCTAGTTTAAATGCAGCATCCAAGCCTAAAGATCATAAATGTAAACAATCACTAGTATAAACCTAGGATCTTTGAGAGGAAAATGGAGGGAAAATGTAAGAGATGCTAAAAATAAAAAGGCAATGCACCCATAATAGATCGATCACTCTTACTACCGTAAACACAATACAGACTCTTGAGAATAAGACAATATCACATAGTTTCTGCTAAGCCACTCTAAATGCATAAGTATTTCACATAGAGGCATGAGAACATATCACAACACTGAGAGGGATGACAAATAGTCTACAAACATCGTCAACAAAGACCCAGGTGTGTAAAGATGCGACCTGCAAGTGAGTTTCAAGTTCAATGTGGAGGTGCAGGGAATGGACAATGATGAGAGGGGTAAATGTTACCCATAGTCAAGGATAAACAAACACAAACAACACATAGAACATCAAAAAAATAGAAAGAGGTGAAGTTAATTCTCATTAATCTGCAAGACGTAGCTAATGCAAGTGCTCATAGAGGGAAAATTTTAGTAGTGTGAGGCTACTAAAAATGTGTTTACCCTTTTACAATGGAAAACTAGGCTTTTATAGTGAATCAAGCCTATTTTATAAAAAATTCACCACTTGGGGTGATAGGTATAACTTTAAATTCACTTGTGGTGTGTCACTACTAATTCAATAATTTTGGTAGGTTGATTAGATCTGGAGTTGGTGGCAAGATCCTCTTGGGATACATGTGCATAGGGGAATGGAAGATATTTCTAATAATGTTAGAGGGTGGCGTGAATACACATCTCGATGACTAATAACCACTTATGTATTTAATCACTCTGATAGTGCCTCAGACTTTGCTTAATTGCCTCTAACAACCTTCTTCATATTCGGCTACCACTAGGCATATGGTGCTTCATGGTTGGTCTTATGTGTGGTGTTGTAGGAATGTCCTGTGTCACTTTAGTAGGCTCTCAGAGGAACCTTTTAGAGCTTTAGGATAAAGGAAACATGGTTGTGACATGTTGAAGGCTAGTGTTTAATCTGGGCAAACCAAGAATTTCATTATGTAGAATGAGTGTCAGGCCACCACGTGGCAATGATGGAAAAAGGGTTGTGTCTTACATAATAAGAGGGAACAGATGTAGGATCCTACATAAGGGCACATAACTACATTGGCTAGGTGTGAGGATATCCTTAAACAAGATTGCACATGAAGGTTGAAGGTCTTTAGCATGTCCTTCATGACCTATAACTGTTCCTTGTGTGTTTTCTCTACTTTGGCCCTTGGGAGCCCTAGGCCTTGTATCCCTAAACCTATGTGCCTTTTGACCTATGCACCACAAAATCTTGCACACAGACATGTATTAAAATCTTTATGTAGGCATGAGTCATCACTATATTATTGTGCAGACTTGTGTTTCTATCTTAAGCTTGAGCATAAGTGAGAAGCACCTATGCACTTTATGCTTGGAACATTTGGGCCTTCACAGGTGCATTCTCTCTTTGTAAGCCTTGGAAGGTCATGCACCAATCGAGGGTGACTTAGAAAGTCAACACTTTTGGTGACCTCTATGGGTCATTTGCCTCCTAATCGAGAATCTAATAGCCTTTGAAGTGATCTATTAGGCACATAGTCATTAAAGCTACAACCTATTTGGCCTATACCTGAATAGATTGAATTAAGTTCTGCCCTCAACAAAATAAAAGGGAGAAGAATAAGCAATAGATGTGTTAAATGTACTTAGAGGAAAATAAATCTAAACTAAGACTATAGGCACTTTAGGAAATACAATGTGTATTATTCTAATCTACAAATATGTGCCTTTATCCTCCAAAGTCAAAATAGAAACCTCTTAGGTCCTTTGTATTGTGCACCTTCTTATTGTTGATATGTAATGGGTGGAGGCATGATGACATCTATTTGCTATGAAGGAGGCACTTAAGTATGCTCATTTTTTTAAACCCTCCTTTGATTGATGTTTCTACCATGTTGCATAGAAGATTTCCTCTTAGATGGTTGATGTCTTTGAAGTTGAACCAATCCTTCCTAGATCGCTCAGTGCCTAACTACACTCTTTGCTTAGATCAGTCCCTCTGAAGTGCAAGAGGCCTATACTCAGTGTTTGGGAAGATCATAGATCTAGCAAGTTGCCATTGTGCTTCTCATAATTATTGCTCCAAGTGTAACATGCCTCTTGGAAACCATTTTGTGACATGTTTGGGTGTGTAAAGATTAATAACACTCATCACCATAGCTTCTTCTACATTTTCACATGGCACCTTAGGCTCGATTGACTGGAATTGATTCATTAGTTTGAATGAGTCTTGTGATGACTCATCTATACCTAGGTGTATACCTTGCACCCTATGGGTCTCTTCCATTTATGTGGTTGTAATCTTTCCTACATGCACATCTTGCATTTCCATGATATGCAATTGAACATGGCCATTAATGTAGATCTAGTCATGGGTACACTCCTAAGAGGATGCCAACTTACATTTTAGGCTTACATAGAATTCCTCCAGCTCATCCTAGAAAGAGTCATCCTCCTATGCCTATGATTATGCCTACATGCCCACCTTAGGGTGATCACAGTCACTCTCTTTGAGTGCACACTCCTCTTAAAGGTTAGCCTTTTCTTTGAAGTCTTCTTCCATAGAACCAAACATCATCTCATTCACCCAAGAGAGGTCAAGCTTAGGCCTTTAAATACACTCTAGAGTGGCATAGATCGAATCTTCCTCATTAAGGTCCTCCCCTTCTACCACCACTTCATTCATTAGCTCATCAACCTATTGCACTATCAGATTGCATCTATCTTCTCATAGTAGAGTTGGTTTTTTTGGATTGGTGGCACAAAGGGGACTACCAATGATGATCTCCTCATCATTCACTTGAATTATCCTCCTCATATGAATGGTTTGCACTTGCCTTCCATACAACTAGTCCTCCTTTGAAAAGGGATATGGTGGGAGGGCAAAAGGCTTCAATTAGCATAAAGGAAGGGGAATTTACAAGGTTGGGCATTGAAGATACATGGTCCAAGAAGGCTGCCATGACTATGTTTGAGGCTCTTAAGGAAGGACATGTTCTTGAGCTAGCACAAGCACTAGCTTTATGAAGCTTAATACTTTGAAAGTATGGGATTTACTTTAACACACAATGGAATTATCCTAATTGAAGCTAAGGACTTTGGGTACAAAATCTTTATGTCCCATAAGTTGGCTTTAAGGCACAGTGGGAGCTTACTTGAAGCTAGGAAAGGAAAGAGTGAAGGTGATCAGTTGTTATTCAATTCTCTGCATCTACACAAGCAACTGATGCATCTACTCTTCCTTGCCTATGATCTGTCTAGCCAAGCATTCTTCTTCAAATCTACGTTACTTGATCATCTCTTGTTGCCAAGTTTGAGATCGATGAGAAAGTTCCTCTTGTTGTTTACCATACCCCTACTCTCTATCGATCTCCCTCAGCTATCTCTAGAAATCAAGATGTATATCATTGAGGATCTATTAAGGTAGATTATGAGGGTAGTAATGTTGATTGGGAGCAAGGTATCTTACATAGGGATGATTAAAAGCATAAGCAAGTTTCCATAAGGACTGAATTGGGGAAAGGTTACAAACACTTGCATGAGCTTAGTATGGGAAATGGGAAGGCACAAATGCAACATTTTAATGGAATGAGGGGTGGAAAGACATATTTTAAGCACTTAGACTACTTAAACTAGTAGATTCAGACATTCAGAGTCACCAGGTGCTATATGGAGTGTCTTCAACACTTGATAACGAAAGGTATCGCCGATCCCTTAGCTCTTTCTTTTAACTTGGTCCCATTAGGCATACCAAAAATTGCTATCATTTAAAACATGCACCTATGGATGCTCTATGGTACGGAGGAGTTTTTAGCTATGAAGCGCTAATCATAAAGGTCTTGTGTAAGGCATGAGAGTTTTAGGCACTAGGCATGGAATTATTATCACTTAGTTGTACACATGAGTATCAATTATCTCATCACAATGATAGGAACATCCCAATGTTTAAGACCCTTGTGCTCCTTGGGACAAGCCTCTGGAGTTAGCCAGATTCCTTATATTCTAAGCGTACCTAGTTTAAGACCAGTGCACAAGCCTAAAGAGAAGAAAGGTAAACTAACACTAATCTAAGCCTAGGATCTTTGAGAGGAAAAGGGAGGGAGAAGGTAAAAGATGCTAAAAATAAAAAGGTGATGCACCCAGAATAGAGCAAGCACTCTTACTGTTGTAAACATAATATAAACCCTTGAAAATAAGACAATATCACATAGTTTCTACTAAGACACTATAAATGCATAATTATTTCACACAAAGGCATGGGAATGTAGTGCAACACTGAGAGGGATGACAAATGGTCCACATACATCATCAACACAAACCTGGGTACGCATAAGATGCGACCTGCAAGTGAGTTTAAAGTTTAATGTGGAGGTGCAGGGAATGGATAATGGTGAGAGGGGTGAACCTTACCCAAAATCAAGGATTAACAAACATAAATAACACATAGAACATCAGAATAACAAAAAGAGGTGAACTTAATTCTCATTAATCTACAAGACTTAGCCAATACAAGTGCTCATGGAGGGCAAATTTCAACAGTGTGAGGCTATTAAAAATGTGTCAACCCTTTTACAATGGAAATTCAAGATTTTATAGTGAATCAAGCCTATTTTACAATAAATACACCACTTGGGGTAATGGGTATAACTTTAAAGTCACTTGCGGTGCTTCACTTGTAATTCCTAAATTTTGGTAGGCTAATTAGATCTAAAGTTGGTGGCAAGATCCTCTTGGAATACACATGAAAATGGGAATGGAAGATCTTTCTAACAAGGTTAGAGGGTGGCATGAATCTACATCCTGATGATCAATAGTCATTTATGCTTTTAATCACTCTGACATCACCTCAAACTCTATTCAATTGCCTCCAACAACCTTCATCATATCTGGCTACTACTCGACATGTGGTGATTCATGGTTGCTCTTGGGTATGGTGTTGTAGGAATGCCATGTGTCACTTCAATGGGCTCTTAGAGGAGTCTTTTGTAGCTTTTTGATGGAGGCAACATGGTTGTGACATGTGAAAGGCTAGCACTTATTTTAGGCAAACCAATAATTTATTTATGTAGAACAAGTGTTGGGCCACCACATGGAAATGGTGGAAAAAGGGTTACATCTTGCATAATAATAGGGTGTAGATATAGGATCCTACACAAGGGAATAAAACTACATTAGATAGGCACAAGGATATCCTTGAACAAGATTTTACATGAAGTTTGAAGGTCTTCGACACATCCTTCATGACCTATAATTGCTCTTTACATGCTTCCTCTACTTTGGCCCTTTGGCACCCCGAGACTTGCATCCTTAAACTTGTGTGTTTTTTGATCTGTGTGCCATAAAATCCTACATGTGAACACATTTTAAAATCTTTATGTAGGTGTGAGTCATCACGATACTGATGTGTAGACTTGTGCTTCTATCTTAGGATTGGGCATAGGTGGGAAGCACTTGCACACTTTATGCTTGGAGTGTTTGGGCCTTCACAAGTGCATTCTCTCTTTATAATCCTTGGGAGGCCCTGTGCCAATCGGGGGGTGACTTAGAAAGCCAATAGTTACTCTATAGGTTGACCTACTAACCCAATGAAAGTATAGAGAAATGTTATATAACATCAAATAAGGATAAGTAAGCCATAAGTCAGCTATTTTTATCCTAATACATGTGATATGTTAGGGGCATAACAAAACTCTTTCAAAACACCATTGGCTAAGGGAAAGTTTGAGGCTTGATGGGTTCATCTTCAAGGTAAGTATTCCTAATTCTTGATTTTATATTTTAGTGGATATATTTGTATGAATAATGGCTAATGAATGTGGTGTCTCTCTTTGCTTAGGATTACCTTTATATTGACATGAGTAGAGTTTTACTTTACATGTTTATTGCTTATGTTTATCCCCCATTTGTGCCACAAGATTTAGTAAGCACTAGATTATATTTACTTTATTATTGCATTATTAGACCTATCTGGTGTTATTGTGTGGTGTTGCTTGACTAGAGGCTTTGTAACCCTCTCTAGCTATATTATATGATAAGAGATCCCTTAGGTAGGTTTAATGGATCCATATTGGTCGTGACCCCAATTATATAAGTATTATTAGTGGTATAGTTTGTTGATTTATCTTCTCTAAGTTGGGATTGATTTGTAGATCATATTCACTTTCACTTGCATACAATAATCATCTACCTTATGCTAGATTTATCTTTGTGACCCATACCTCATTATTTTTGTGCATGCCATTGCATCTACTTATAAACCATCTTGTACAATATAAGGAGCTCATTGTCTATATAATATCTTTTAAACTCTAATTTTACTTTTGACACTAGGTTAACCTATAATATGTGGAAGAGTGATGGGTTGATATAAACCCAACAACTTCCCAATGAGTGGTTGAGTGTTTCCTACATGTCCAAAATTTTGAGAAGTAAAATTAAGCAATAGATAGCTCTTCCCTTTAAGTGTATATATGTAATGGTGATCCTTTTATTAATGTAACCTATGATATAACTTTATACAATCCATATTGACAAACATGGCATGGCTTTAGTGATTTAGACTTGGCTAGGTCCTACTTCTTGTGATTAATTTCTAGTTTGCAAGATTTAGGGAAGTCCCATTCAATGTGCATATGTATATAAATATCTTCTTGACAAGTGTTATATGGGGAAATAGGCTTAGACCTATCATGTATAAATAGAGAACTCTTTGGGTATTTTCTCATGCCACTAACCTGTGGAACATATAGACCAATCCATTAAGATGATATGAATTTTTAAAATGATCATTGCTTGGTACACATATAAGTCTGATGAAGGTAGATGGTTTTAGAAATTTGGAGTTGTCTGTGTATGGCTAGGGGTGTCTAAAAAGATAAGAACAATGATTTGATTATCATGATATAGTTTAAATATGATAATAAACATATTGGGCATAGATCAAGGAATTCGTTTAGGTGACTAATAACAAGTGAGGAAGGTTAGACTTATAGAAGGCAAGTGGATAGGAGAGAAGGGTGTGTAAGAGTTATATGTGTATGCACAAGTCATGTGAGGTTAGGATAGGTTAATACTAACATTTTCAAGTGTCTAATACTATATTTTAGTGTCTATGATGCCTTGTTAAAGATGTATTTCCTTCCCCATATTATATGCATGACTAATTATAAGATGTGAATCCAATGGATCGTAATCCATATTTTATACATTTTGAAGTAGTTGGTTTTTGGTGTCAGGCATGCTCGGCAATGGTTCATGCCAGTGTTTCAACCTTATCTTTTCTCAAGGCCCCTTTTGTTTTTGTTTTTTGGACAAGTCCCAGCTTCCCTCTGCTATTAACATGTGGCAACTCGATGCTTGTTCAACTCAAAGAAGTTCTCAGTTTACCTAGGAAGAGCACCAACTCTCCATGTGGTGACCAAGTGCTCATCCAAGGGAGATTTATTTTTATTAGGCCTTCACATAGTGTCATTAGCTAATAAGGGTATTAGGCAGTGCCCACTATGCAGTTACAAAGAGGAACATGGACCTTCCATGTGGTGCCCCCATGCTCAATTTTTTAAAGGAATCCTCAGCATCTCCAAGAGTAGCACCAGCTTTCCACATGGCATCACGACGCTCTGCAAGATCAAAGGTTCTTTTGTCAGGTCTCAAGATTGTGCCATTGGTTGATGAAGTTGAAAAGAGGGCCCACCAAGTAGTTACAACAAAGAGGAGGTGAACCTTCCATGTGGCATCCTAGCACTTGTTTAAGGCAAAGTTCTCTTGTCAAAACTAGGAGTTTTGTCATTAATCAAAGTAAGTGGGCCCTCATTTCCAAAAACATTATAGAGGTATTTTCAGAGGCATACACGTGTCACCATTGTGATTCTTATAAGTGTCATGGGCATCATAAGGCATTGCAGTTGTGTCATATCCAAGATTTTAAAAAATAACTATGATCATGACTTGGATCTCCTCATTCAGTTGTAACAATCTCATCATAAGCATGAGTGCCTATTTCTAGGTGTCGTTTATTCATGCAGCTATCACATTTATATAAGTAGAGCTCATTCCTTTTAGAAGGGGCTGATAAGTGATTAATTATTTTTATTATTATCAAAGAGCAGGCATTTGTAATAGTCTAGTTTTTAGAATAGAAGTGGCAGTAATTACCATTTTTCATTCTACAACCTTAGTAGGTGCCCCTCATGGGTCAGATTGAATATTGTATATTATGCCCTCTAGGCGTTTTGTATTTTGTTCTCCACTTAACAATGAAGAGGATGTGGTGTTCTCTATCAAACTAAGTGGAAGTTATTTATGTTTCTTATTTCCTTTCTCTACTTCTGTAGTATTGGTTCTTGTTCATGTTATAGAGTTTAATTCATGCATATGTTCCTTTAATAGTTTATGATATTTGAGGGTTCAAGCTATTTTATGCAAATATAGGTCCATACTTTAAAAATATTAGTGCATCGCCTTAATTAGTTGACTTTAGTTTTATTTTTATTTCCTTCTTATCCCTTTTCATCCCCCCAAATCAATTTCAAGACTTAGATTTTGAAACCCTCGAGGTTGTTTTACAGACCGCATTTGAGTCCCACACCTGTAAAGCTTCCCATAGAAGGTTATTTGCCTAGAGAGAGAATTTTAGGCATCAACAATATATTCTTTTCTGGCATGCCCGATGTGACCTGACTACTAGTTTGATTGACTAGAGGTAATAGTGTATGAGCCATAGGCCTATTACAAGGTCAAAAACAATGAATAATCCAAATTTTTTAACACCACCTCTGGGAGCTCCAACTCACCAAAAGGCTACAGGATCTAGCACTACTGAACAACATCAATAGATGGCTATTTAAGGCCCACTAAGGAACTTCATAGCGTGGAATAGTAGCAACTCACTTATCCTTTCAATACCCCGAGCTAAATGGGACCTTATTCTTGAAAATTCCTTAAAGGCACTCCCTAAATTCTCATGGGAGGATTTTAAAAGTGTAGTAGAACATCTCCAAGATGTTACGAATGTATGCATTGTGTACTATGCACTATGTCACACAGTAGAATGTGGACTTAAGGCTACTAACCACTTCTTTCAAAGGGCAAGCTCTTGATTGGTACCAATCCTTATTGCCCAACTCCATCACCACCCAGGATGACTTGGGTAATAGATTCTTGGAACAATTTAATGAGAAGATGGATCGATCATCTCTCCTACAATAGCTAATTACCATAAAAGAGCCTCATAAGAGGCTATTACTGATTTCAACATTAGGTTCAATAAGACCTAGTAAAATATTATGATAGTAGCTCGATCACCCACAAGAATGGCTATTATCTTCTACCTAAAGGCCTTTAACTTGGATATAGTGATTATGATTCAATCCCTTGGGGGCAAACATTGTCAGATGCATATGAGCTAGTAGTTAGAGCTAAGAACAGCTTGATAGATGCTAGAAAGCTTCCCCCTCAACTACCAATATTAATGTTCCCAGAGATATCGATACCACTACAAGAGGAGGTACCAAGAACCTCACATGCACCATCTTATATGTATATATATTTGCCTACTCAGGCTTGCACATCCACTTCATCCTCACTAGTCGTGAAGATGAATGACATAAAGAACATCCTATGAAACTTTTCTAATGAGATAATAAATCTCAAAAGGCCATAAGCCATGCCCCTAAAACCCTTTTCCAAAATTACCATGAAAGAAGAGTGCCATACCATCCAAACCAATACCAAGAAAGGTAGAGGCTAAATTGCCAGGCACCATATCATCAAGCACCCAATCACTAGACATGACCTGTGAGTCAAATTGTTTCGATGCCTAATCTATTACAAATAGTTGTGCCAAGTGCAAATAGATAATTGGTCGCAAGCCAAAATAACTTGGTAGATGATTCCAATTCATGGTGCTTCCCATGTAATGACATGCACACACCATATAATTGCCTAAGAGATAATCTATAGTAAAAGGTCATTAAACAAAGAAGGAAAGGGAATATGCTTAAGTTAGCCTCCTATGAATACCAATCCCTAGGTATGGAGAATGTTATCTTAATGGCACAAGTATACGGAATGTCTCTAGATCAAGAAGAGGATATAGCCCCAGAGTATGTACTTTTATCCTATGTAGAGGGTGAGGACATGGTCTATGTAAGCGAGATCCCAGTATCGAAGGCCCCATGAGTCCAATCAGACTACTTCACCTGGTCTAAGAAGAGACTGGCAAAGACCCAAGAAGACTTCACAAGGCCTAAGGTGAATTTCAAAAAAGAATCAGAACCCCAACCACCACCTCTGACATATCAAAAGTGGAGTGAAATAACATAAAATAAGATAAGGGACCCTGAGGTCCAATTGCAAGGGTCGTATAATGTGATGGAATAATTAAAAAAGGCTCCAACCAATATCTCCCTTTGGAACATTTTATCTATCTCCAAGTATAAATCCTTGATGAAAGAAGCAGTAGAAGATCAAGAGAAACTTGTGTGGGCCATTTCAACTACAGAGCCAACACAAGATAAAGGAAAATAGGCCATCACCAGTGCATAACCTTAAGTGATATTTGCATTCATCAACTCTTAAGTAAGGGTAAGTAAGACAAAACCTACCTGATTCTATTTGATACTCATTATGGGGAAGAAGTTGCTACATAATTCCATGATCGATTCTAGCACCAACATTACAGTAATGCCCAAGCATATTGTAGATGCACTACAATTGTAGTATGAACCTTTGAATAAAGGGGTGATGTAATTGGATGGGAAGAAACTCCATACTATAGGTATTATTAGGGTTCTCCCTATAACATTGTACTCTTATCCTAAAATCATAGTCACCTAAGAGGTAGTGGTGATATACATTCCATTAGTCTTTAGGCTATGTCTGTCTAGAGATTTCACTGCCAAGATAGGTAGATACCTATCTTTGGATTGGTCCCATTTAATCCTAAGGATTAAAAATGGTTTGAAATTGAAAGTGTTGTTTAAGATAATGCATCTAGAACACCTAGCAGATGAGGCTATGATGAACTTTGAAGTAATGCACACCTCTTTCTTAAAAAGGGAGATGTATTACATAGAAATTCTCAAAGAAGAAAGAATGGTAGATAACAGGAGCCCAGAGGAAGAAGTCCTCATCAACAAAACAATTGAGAATGATCTTTTAATAAATTTTGATGCCACTGGCCTCAGGACCTATGTGATTCATGATGAATATCAGGCCATCCCCAAGATGATGAATAAAGAGGATGATTAGAGTAAAGAACCTAAAGGTGAGTCTAATTTTTAGACTCTACATTTAGATGGTGTGAAATGTAAAACTAGCTCTAGAGTCGGTATCTAATTAGTGTCCCCATTTAGGAAATAAACCCTATGAGCCTTCTGATTCCAATTTGCCTACATGAATAATGAATCCAAATATGAAGTGATAGTCCATGGACTCGGCCCCATTGAGCATATGGGCATAAAGCAGCTAAAAGTGTTTGAGGATTCTAAATTAGTGGTAAGACAGGTGAGAGGGGTCATGGCTGCAAAGGATATTTATATGAGGTCTTACCGCCATTAGATATGGGATTTGATCAAAGTATTTAAAGCTTTCAACATCCAAATCATCCCTAGGACAATGAATGCAAAGGCAGACATGATGGCGATAATTGATTTCAGTTTGATCTAGTGATAGAATTATTCACCAATGAGCAAGCAGTACAAGTGATCATTAGACCCACCATTCTTGAAAATGACTAAAACTAGCAAGTGTTTGAAAGTGATTCCTAGATCACCATGTTCCTCCAACAATCATGCGAATTTATAGAGCAGTTGTAGCTAAAGATTGAAGAAGCCTACGGGGATTAAATCATGCAAATAAAATATAATAATCTGCCAAAAGGGCTAATCACCCTAGAAAACCTATTTGATTTTGATGATGTGAGGAATGATAAATTGAAGTTTATTATAAATAAAGGTGACTACTTTGAACTCGATGTTAAAGGCATAAGAAAATTGAAAGTAGGGAAAGAAGTTTCTTGAAAGGACAAGGACCAACTAATGTCTTTATACCACAAGTATGAAGGAGTGATGGCTTGGACCTATGATGACCTAAAAGGGTGTGATCATGAAATGATCTAGCACACCATCAACCTAATTGAAGATTCAAGACTCGTTCAATAAAAATAAAGGCTGGTTAACCCAAAAATTGAGTCTCTCATGACTCAAGAGCTAAGAAAACTGATTTACCCAAGAATCATATCCAATCAAGCATTCAACTTGGGTATCCAACTTAGTTCCAATAAGAAATAAAAATGGGGAAATTTGGCTATGCATGGACTTCTAAGATTTGAATAAAGCATTTTTGAAAGATCATTACCCCCTTCCTACCATGGAATAAATCCTCCAAACAGTGGTAGGTGTAGAAATGTTCTCTCTATTGGATGGATTCTCTAGTTATAACCAAGTGTGGTTCAATAAAGAGGACCAACATAAGACCATTTTCACCATGAAGTGGGAAACCTTTCGTATGCAAAGATGACTTTCAGTCTCTCCAATGTAGGAACCACCTTCCAATGAGCCATGAACATAGACTTTAAGGGCCTAATCAACAATATCATCCTCATATATTTAGATTATCTCACTATATTCTCCAAGAAGAAGAAAGACCACTTTGATCATTTGGAGAAGGTTTTTAAAAAATGTCGAGAGTTTGGGGTTTCTCTTAACCCCCAAAAATGTGTTTTTGGAGTCCTGCAAGGTAAATTGATCAAATACATAATGTCCAAAGAAGGGATCACCATTGATTCAGAAAGGGTAAAGTCCATTAGGGACCTAACCTTATCGGTAAATAAGAAAGGAGTCAATTTTTTCTTAGGAAAGATCAATTTTATCAATAGGTTCATATCTGACTTTACGAGATTGGTAAGGCCAATCGCATTGATGTTGAAGAAAGATTAGCCCTTCAAATGGACCACAAAAGGAAGAGTAGTATTTTACAAGATTAAATAAGTGATATCAACTATCCCTATGTTAGTTAATCCTAACTTATCCAAATATTTCATCATATATGTCTACGGGGGTGAACATAGCCTTACAACTATTTAACTCAAAAGGAAGAAGAAGGGAGAAGTGAGCACCCAATCGATTTCTATTCAAACACCTTGTGCAAGTATGAGGTTAAATATAATTTTATTGAAAAACAAGCTTTTTCCATTGTTAAAATCCTCAAAAAAATTAGGCACCTTATGATAGGAAGCAAAATTATGGTGTATGTGGCACATTCTAGCATCAGGGAATATATAATGGAAGGTGAGATCATAGAAAAGAAGGCCAATTAGATTACTAAGATTCTAGAATATGACATTGAAGTCAAGAAAATTAAAGTGATATGAGGAAGAGGGATATATGAATACTTACCCCAATGTGCAGGTACCCCAATAGAAGAACAAGGCACACCAAAAATGGTTTTGGTGAATCAATATGAAATCGACAGGTCATAGGCTACTAATAGAACCCACTTCATAAAAATTGATCGATATTAAAATGGGTTCCCCACACATAAGAGGTGATTATATAGGTTTTAAGGGGCCAGATATACTCTATTTTAGGGAGTCCTATTTAGGAAAAACTTAAAAGAAGATTTGCTCTGATGTGTTGATAATAACTAGGCCAATACAATCCTCTAGGATATGCATTTTGCCCCTTCAAGTGGTGATTTCTCAACAAAGATGATCATGACCAAGATCATGTATGTGGGATATTATTGGCTGACCATGTTTGCATATTATCATTAGGCAATCAAGAAATGTCAATAATGGCAAGCAAAAGAATTTGACCATGTCAAAAAACCCAATTATGACTGATGAGCCCTTCACATAGTGGGGATTGGATTTCATTAAGATGATCAATCCCATCTCCAACATAGGTCACGAATGGATAATTATAACCACTAATTATGTCACAAGGTGGACTAAAGCAACCCCGATGAAGGAGGCAACTAAAAATATGGTCCTCAGCTTCCTAGAAGAACTCATAGCAAGGTTCAGCCCTTTGAAGATGATCATATTGGATAATGTAAAGGACTTTCTCAGTTCCAAGATTTTATAATTGGCACTCTGAAATGGAATTTTCCTAAAAACTTCATCTAATTACTACCTGCAAAGGAATGGGTTGGCCGAATCAATGAATAAGAATCTCATAATATTGATCAAGAGAATGGGCATAAACATATAGCGAGAGTGGCATATGCATGTGAAAATGGCTTTGTGGTCGACTGCATCACTCCCAAGTAGATTTTGAAGACATCCCTGTATGAACTGGTATATGGGAAGGAAGTGGTCATGCTCATATCAATGGAGATTCTTGCCTTATAGCTTTTGAAAGTTGTTGCGATTGCAGAGAATGAAGTGATGGAGGTCGGGTTGGTAGAATTACTCAGCCTCTAAGAAATAAGAGAGCAAACCAACAATGTGAAGGTCACCTAAAAACAAGTAGTTAAGTGATGGTTCAATAAAAAATCATCAGACCTGGGCTTTAAACCAGGGGACTTGGTCCTTGAATATGACCAAAGGGCTGCAAAGCTAAGCCAACATGCAAAATTTGATTCCCTATGGAGGGGGTCACTTCACATCATTAGAGATAAACAAGGTAATGCATTCAAGTTAGAAGATGGATAAGGAAATACATTAAGGATTTTGGTTAATAGAATTGACTTAAAGTACTTCAACTAACTTACTGAACTTCCCCTTGTATAATTGTTAGTTAGTTTCCCTTCTTTGTTGTTATTTCCCTTTATTCATTCATTTTACTTTATTTGTTGTTGTTTCCATTTGAGAATAAGTTATGTTACCACAAGTGGCTCATCCCATTACTAGGTATCCATACCCTGGCTCTCCTTATTTTGAAACATTCTCTAAAAGATCATTATTTATCCACTCCTACCATTAATGTTAGATGCTCTTTATTACAAGATCCCCCATGAGTATCATCATAAAATCTCTTACAAGTTAATTTGCAAGTGTGTGTATCACCCTTAACATTTATGGGGTGCTCAGATTCAAAATTTTCATGATGATCGTGCATAAAAGCATTGGCTTATAAACACTTCTTTCCTCATCAAGACAAACATTTGAATGCCTAAGATTCCCCAAGAGAACTGAGTGAAGAACATTGAATAATTAAGTAGAGCATATTGAGTAGAGAGATTTGAGTTAAGAATTATGAGATTGGTAAATAGGAGTTGATATTTAGTGCCATCCTTGAAGTAGAGAATGAAACATTTGAGAAGGATTTATAAAATGGAGACTTCTACATCCTCATTTGGTAACAAAAAACATCTAAAGAAGCAGAGAACCCATGGGTCAAGTATTCATGGAGACCTTCCCCCACAGTATGTAATGAACAAATCATATGCTTCCACTTTCTCTCAACCAAGGCCCAAAGTATCAAATGTTAAGAGTATCACCAAGAGACATTATAGAGACTCTGCATAGATCTTAGATTATGCAGATGATATCTTCAACCCCAAATTGGCTAAAAACCTAAAGATCCTGAGAGAGAGCACCCATGCCTAAATGATTGAGAAGGTTTGAAGGATTGATTATGAGTCATTTGGGTATAAAATTTAGAAATCCACACTGGCCCAGTACATAGTGTCTCTTGTGCTTCCATACCTAAAGATTGTTTCCCTATGCATAAATAGATATAACACCAGTACTGGTGTTATTGCAGTTAATAACCTCCTAAAAGTGGATGTCAGTACTGATGCCATAAGGGAAATGATAGGGCTCTTAAGTGACCCCAACATCGATGTTTATAGTATAAAGAGCCTAAATAATGTTTGGGACACCTAAGTCTTCAAGACAAAGTTCATCAATTTGCTCCTCTAGAGTAGTTACACCGAATTGCCTCCTCTACCCATCACTCTCATGAGTTTTATGATGCAGGACATGAAAGATGCCCTTTCTATGTCAATTTTTATCTTTGGGATGGACTCAAATGATCACATCATCGATTTCCAATTGGGGATGGTCTTCATATTAAAGACAGTGAGCAAGGAGAGAGTTCTACCATCCACATTAAGTTGGTGAACTTCTCAGCATAGAATACCTTAAGTTATTCCTCCTTCCTCCTCCACTTGATCTTATATCATAATTCCCACTTATTCTTTTCATACTTCACCTTCAAATCTATTGAGATGAGTACCCATCCTAACATGGTCATCCCCATCTCCATGTGGACCCACATCCTATCGACCACATAGGATTACTATGAGTTTTTAGAATGCTTTCTGTCTCTGGTCCTCATTGACCTCAACCATGAACCCATCCCTTTTAAAATGATAGATAGCCAAAAATCATGGCTAACCAGTGGTAGAATTCTAGTTGATTGGTTCTTAAGGGCATATTCCACCTTCATTCAGGGCTATGGATATACAGAAGAGCCTTTTTGGCTCCCTCGCTTACTCACAGATAGAACTCTAGCCTTGGAGTTGGCTTGTTAAATCAGTGTGGTGGACTTGGTATATAGTATGGGGTAAAATAAGAAGGCCCTATATGATGTCTCCTTTGCAAGTGGAGGCATCATGGTGGTGAAAAGGTCACAGGAGCACGTACTCATGCTCAAGCTTGTAGAGCTCAACCTTGACCTCATTAATGAAAAATGGAATTATGACCCGACTGGTCACATAGTCACTTTGAAGACCACCACCCCATTCAATCATGAGCCCCAACCATACCTCAAGGAGTGAAGGTCATCGATGGAAGAGGACATCAAGTATTACATGGATCTATCAAAGATCCAATTTAATACCCATAAGCCATAGGATTCTTTTTATGACATGGTCCAAAAGTTTGACCCCACCAAGAAATTGATGAAGGGATTGAGGGCACAACTCATCCAAAGAGACTAAAGCCAGGACAAAATAGATGCCTATTGGAAATATAGGTAGGAAATAGGTGATCCATTTTTGAATTATGAGGATGTAAACATAGATAAAACATTTGAAAACCTCTGAGGTGAACACCATGAGGTGGAAGCTCTGGTAGAAGGAGAATTCTCTATCGAGGAAGAAGAAGAAAAGGAGGATACTCCTTCTGAGGAAGAGGAAGATGCCCCTCTAGATAAATAATAAGAGGTTTAAATGGTCTAAATGCCTTAAACCTAGCCACCTCCTCTATATCCATATATGACTACACTACAATAGCAATAGGTCTCTTTAGGGCATTTCATGATAGGGTCTTCTCAACCCAGATGGCCCGAGGTGCAAGCCTCTAGTTTTCCCCTCAAGCCTATGCAAAAGAAGGTACACTTTTCTTAGCCCTTTCTTTCTACTTTTACCTCATTCTTCACTCCCTCATCACCCTCCACCATTTCCACTGAGCTCACACCATTTTTACCCACCCAACCCTCATCATCCACATCATCATCTATTATGGCACAATCACCTTCTACCCCGCTATACAACCTCCCACCTTTCTCTCCTTCCACCCTAACCCTTCACCTATTCTTCTGTGAAGGAACATTGTTTATTGCTTCATAGGATCAAGTGATCATTCCTTTCAGGTTGTCATAAGTATCCCCCTTTATAGGGTAAATATTCAATCATAAGAACAATTTCATCAATAGATTGAGGCTGCTAGAAAAGCTCGACTAGCCTGGGCAAAGAAGAAAAGAGGAAAATAGGCCAAGGGCCAAATAATGCCTCATATGTAGTCATTTTTTGACCCAACACAACAATCCCTAATGATTACACACATGGGAAACCCAAGTAGTCAAGCCCCAAAAATAGATTCAACTGGGGGACTACTCAATATAAGCCATCAGCCTCAATCTCAGCTAGGCTAAACCCACTAACAGGGTCAAACTGATGAAAGAAACATAGAAGTTTGTCACTATGGACTATATCAAATAGGTTGTTAGTTAAAGATAAAGTTGAAACTCAGAAGGGTGAAAACTATGATCGACCACCTCAACACTGAGGCTAAGATAAAAGATGCAAAGCTCAACAAGATAAGGTCTGACCTTCAAATCCGCATCTCCAATGAGAGCTTATAGGTAGAGGCCAATTAGAGGGACTAACAATGGATTAAAGTAGTTGAAATAAAGACCAAGATAGATGGTCTAGAAAAGGAAAAGGTGACTGTAGAAGCTAAGCTACATGAAAAGGAGTTAGAGCTTATGTAGACCTATCAGAGTCTCTCAAAATCTAATAGAGTACATCAACAATTATAGCAACATACGTAGCAGTAATCCTCAACTAAGGACCAAGAGATCCTACAATTAAAGAATAACCTCACCACCTATTCCTAAACTGTAGGGTTCCTCCCCATGATCCAATAGTTGTATATATCTTACTGGGAAAGGATAAAGAATGTGGCTACTAACTTGAATCCAACACTCAGGTTCATCATGAACTAACAACTATTGAGCTCCTAGGTAAGCACATCCATAGACGAGGTCCTTGTCTTTGTGTCCCCTAAGGTTCAAGACTTGAAGCTCCTTGTCTAGAATATTTACAATGAAATGGATGGGACACTATAAGAAATAGGGGTGGTTGATCGAAGGTAAGTGACAGTGAAGGTAAACAAGTTTCTAAGATGCAATAAGGTAGTGACAAAGTGTACATCATTTTTTGATGCCTTAGAAAAGGTGGTCTAAGATTTGAAGGGATACATCAAACAGTTGGTTTAATTGGGACTCCCTTCCCCATTCCTCGTATATAATACCATCCTCTTGAAGGACAAAATAAAAAAAAGTTGTTGGAAAATAAATAGGGTGACCAGACTATGTTTATGGCTCTCAGTCATTCATCAAGTGTCTTTGAGGTGGAGAGTATATTGTAGCCTCTTGCCCAACTAGAGTTCTAGATATTGGTAGAAGTCTAAGGCTTGAGAAAAATCTCCTTTAAGTAAATCATTGACCCGAATAGAGCCTTTGAGGCTCTAAATAAGAAGACCCAACTGAAGGAGGAAGAGTGGGTGCCTTTAAAGGCTATTCTTCAAAATTTACAAGTGTTGTGAGCTTCCTTATTTTTTGAAAATTTTGATTCAACTAGTTTGTAAAACTAGATTATTGGGTTCTCTCATCCATAGGTGTATGCCCCCATAAGTCGCCAAGAATTTTGGATCGTAATCCACATCTTGTACATTTATTAGTGATTAGCTTTTGGTCTTGGGCGTGCTCGATGACGATTCATGCCAGTGCTTTGACCTTCTCTTTTCCCACCCCCCTCCTTTTTTTTGGCCAAGTATTAACTTTCCTTCACTGTTGACATATGGCAACCCTACACTCATTTAACATAGATAATTTCTTGGTTCATCCAAGAATAACATCATCTCTCCATGTGACGACTGACCACTCATCTAAAAGAGATTTCTTTTTGTCAAGGTTTCACATGGTGCCATTGGTTGATGGGTGTATTAAATAAGGCCCACTATGTAGTTATAAAGGGGAATGTGGACCTTCTACATGATGCCCCCATTCTTAGTTTTATAAAAGAATGCTCGGCTTCTCCAGGAGTAGTGTCATCTCTCTATGTGGCATCATGATGCTCCTCGAGATCAAATTTTCTTTTGTTAGGTCTTAGGATCATGTCATTGACTGATAGAGTTAGAAAGAGGGCCCACTAAGTAGTCACAACAAAGGGGAGGTGAACCTTCCACGTGGCATCCTGATGCTTGTCCAAGGCAAAGTTTTCTTAGCAGAACTAGGAGTTGTGCAATTGGTCGAAGCAAGTGGGGCCCCATTTCCAACAACATTTCAGAGGCAGTTATGGAGGCATACACATGTCACCACCATACTTATTCTAAGCATCATGGGTATTATAAGGTGTTGAAGTTGCACCATATATGGGATTCTAAAAAATAACTATGCTCATGAGCCAAAGCTTCTCATTTGATTGCAATGGCCTAATCTTGAGTGTGAGTGTCTATTTACAAGGGGCACTTCTTTATGGGGTCATCATGCCTATATAAGTAGAGTTCATTCCTTTTAGAAGGGGATGGTAAATGATTAATTATTTTTGTTATTATCAAAGACAAACCATTTTTAATACTCTAGTTTTTAGAATAGAAGTAATAATAGTTATCTTTTTTCATTCTACGACTTCAAGAGGTTCCCCTCACAGATTGGATTGAATATTATATACTATGTCCTCGAGGCCTTTTGTATTTTATTCTCCACCTAAAAATGAAAATGATGCGGTGTTATGTGTTAAACTAAGTGGAAAGTTATTTCTATTTGTTATTTCCTTTCTCTACTTCTATAGTATTGGTTCTTGTTCATATTATAGACTTTATCTCATGCATATGCTCCTTTACTAGTCTATGATATTCGAGGATTCAAGCTGTTTTATGCAATTTCAGGTCCATACTTTAAAGATCTCGATGCATCACCTTAGTTAGTTGATTTTAGTTTTATTTATATTTCCTTCTTATCCCTTTTCATCCCCGCAAATCAATTCGAAGAGCCAGCTTTTAAAACCCCAAAGGTTGCTTTACATACTGCATTTAAGTCCCACCCCTGTAAAGCTTCCCACGTAAGGTTGTTTGCCTAGAGTGAGAGTTTTAGGCATCAACAAATCCTTAGAAATATAAACCTTATGTTGGATCATGTTTTACTTATTTTTGGATTAGGTTGTCCTAAAGTAGTGTAAAACTATATATAATTAAATTATGTAAAAATATAATAATTAAGGACTAATCTGATTTGAAATTAATAATCTAGATATTTCACTTAGAAGTTTTGGAAATAACAAAGCAAGAGAGTAGAAGTGTGCTTAGATGATTCTTATTATGTGTTGCTCATAGAAGGTGAACTTATGTCTGAAAATTCTCTATACCTACATAGTCACTACTTAAATAAAAAAATACTAGCTCAATCCCTGCCTAGATGTTATTGGCAAACTTTGACCCTTGCAGTCATTGGGATTGTTTAGTGGTTCCATGTAGTGTCCCTATGCATTGTGCAAGATTGTAACTCCTAATACCCCTACACCTATGCCTATAAATGTTGTTTATGTGTGTGTTCACCTTTGATCTTATGTGTTTGTCTTTACTTTCCTTCTCCTTTCATGTAAACCCTAGTTATGCTTTTGATCAGAAGATGATCCTTGAAAAAGATGTTAGTATTTTGGGTTGGACAACCCCAACCACTTCCCACTAACCAATAATGTGGTCAAAATCAAAACTAAAATAAGAAACACAACAAACACGAGGAGGAAAGAGGTCAAGAAAATATTTGGTTAAATGATAGCTAGGATTAGGTCTATCTAAATGTGACAAGTTAATGTAAACATGAAATAAAATTAAAGCTTGGGAAAAATCCAATATAATAAATTAAAATCCATCTCAAACTCATTAAATCACCGTGAGAATATTTTTTAGAGAATAAAAAAAACATATTATTTCAAATGCCTCCTACATTATCCAGAAGATGCGAAAGTATTGACATAATTTGATAAATTCATTCACTCTAAATGTCACATGAAAAAAGAATATAAGATAAATGATGGAATATATAAACCTAACCTTATGGGGATGAGGATTTTAAGACCCTATGTTTGTGTTTGAAGAACAAAGGGGTTCACCAATTTGTCTTACCAAATCAATACACACTAGTGTGTACAGACAATAAATAAATGTTAAAACTTGGACATAAAATATTCTTAAATATATACAATCTAAACATAGTAAGTCAATATCTAACGTGTGCTAAAAAATAAATACAAATGGAATAAATAATTGATCAATACAAACAAGAACAATGGAATGACAAAAAAGATAGGAATCTGACACACTTGAGTATTATCCCAATTTTTTAGAACTGGATCTAGGTAATGTGCAGGTTGGTGTCAAACATGGCTATAAAACTTGAAAAGGATGGATTTGTAACTTTGCCTATAACTATTGAATTTGTACTAGGAAAATTCATAAGGACATCAAATTCATATTGCATGTAATCACTAAATGTGTCTTTAACTACCAAAGTTTTTCATGGCATTGTTTTTTACTTTAGATTTTTATGTGCAAGTATGTTTTCAGATGTTATATAGTGTTGTTAATCATTATACAAAAATGTTGGCCATAATTGTATGATTTATCTTCTTGAATTAATTCACCATAAATAGTGGAAAGAGGAATATAAAAGATGTAAGGTTAGCTGACTTGGGAAACCTTATAAAGGAGTTACAACTACATACCTTGCACACTTGGAACCAAAGTCAATGTAATTATCTTATGCACATGAGTATATTTTTGAGAAAGAGCTTCACCTCCTCTTCCCTAAGTGAAGTGCAAATACCTGAAGATTCACCTATCCTTATTTTGGTACAAAATGCATTTAAATCTGATTGAAAGTCATTCAATGCATGATTATAACAATGTAGAGTGTGCTTAGACTTGAATATCTCTTAATGCATGTCCTTATCACTTGTTATTAAAATTCCTCTAGTAGGTTTGTATGTATATATGTCTCATTTTTGAATTAGGAGCCTATTGGTGTGCAAACCAATCGAAGAAAAGACAAAAAATCAACATACACAAATATAAACATTAAAAAAGCATGAAAAAGGGGGAAAATTGCACAAAAAGGGTGAGGAAAGATTTGGTGGGTCAACAAATCTAACTCAACAAAAGAAAAACATATATACAAAGAAATAGAAATAGGAATAAAAATTGCAAGCACAAAACAAATGAAAGAGAAAAAGAGAACGAAAGAAACAAGACCATGGGATCGTACAGATAAAAAAGAGAAGGAAAAAACACACAAAAAAACACCAATAAGACCCTTATTCAAATCAACAAATAATACACACAAAACAATAAATAACATTACAATAATAAGCCTTTAACAAAAATTAGGTGTCTACAGTAACATATGATAACAACTTGTGTTGACCTCTAACATCTACCTACATTGCCATCTGACTACTTTAACATTGAGAATATTTTCACTTTTGACACTCTTAGATCTTATGTTGACAATACAAATTCTTATGCTAAGGTCACATCCCTCCTTTGTTATGTTGTTTTTTATTGGCCTTGCATGCATACACATAATGAACTTATTTTTATCAAATTTGAGATTTATAGAAAACCTAAGATGACAACACAAATGTGAAAAATTAGGTGAATAATAATAATAATAATAACATTCAGTGATTTAGAACTACTGTATTTTGGAAACTTACTAAAAATAACAAAAGTGTAATAAGAAACAAATACTTGGCTAAAAATTATATCTACGGAAGGAATCAAAGACTGAAACTTGTTATGTGGAGAGATTTAATGACTGGAATTAGGAATCAAGTGTTAGATCTAGGTATGGACAATAGCGTTGGGAGTAGGACACTAGAGGGGTGGCAATCCTATCTACTTAAAGAGAGGATATCAAGGTTTCTAGGTTCTCTATGTCTTCATTTATAGATCATGTACCTAGTGTAGGAGCTTGCAATCACTTATAGAGACCATTATATGATTGATTTTCCCTCAAAAACCCTAACTCCTTAACATGTGAAGACCAATGAAAATCAATGAGAAAAAGGGGTCAATGGTTGAAGTTGGGAAAAACATCAACACCCCATGTGTTGAGTGTTTCCTACACACCAATACTCCAAAAAGGGATCAAACTTCATGTAGTTCTCCCATGTTATAGTGGTGTGTGAATAACTGGTGCAATATGTTAGATGTTGGTGCAATAATTATGTGATTAAATGCCCTAACCATGACTTTTGACCTAGAAAATTGTGTTGAGACTTGAGCTTTGGTCTACTAGGTTTGTATACAATCAGAATCTAGAGATATAGGTGCTTTGCTCTTAATGTACAATTATGATACTAATGTTTTTTGATGTGGAAGCCTCATGTGTGAAAAATGGTTTGAAAATCATTAGGGACATATGCCAACCTTCCTATATCTTTTGATCTTGAAAATTAATTATTATTTGGTGGGAAGTCAGGAGAGGGGCCAAGGACACTAGAGCGGTGCACTAAATTCCCCTAAGGTGCTTATTTCCAATGGGTATTTCATCATATTGATCATTAGGTAGGACCTAAAATATGTTTAAGGTTGATAAGAATGGGTATGAGTACATTTAGGGGTCATCTATTAGCTTAAAAGAGTGTGCAAGGTTGTTAAAAGTGATCAAAAGGGGCCCTACATTAGGTCTAGAGATTAGTGTGTAAAAGAGTGGTCACAAATGCACAATTTTAGATTAAATGTGAATTTATGTGTCTACATTTTCCCATATTTTATTTTAGTAATGCAAAAAAGTGAAAGTACTAGAGTAAAAGTAAAAAGAGTGCATATTTGAACTTACCCTTGGAAAGGAGTCCTAAATGTAGGCCACAACACCAAACTGTGTTCCATACAAAACATGCAATGAAACATATGTAATATCAGTCTTTACTTAAGATGGATATCACAAAGTGAAAGATAAGGAAATATAGAGTGACAAGGAATGAATACACCTAGTTGGGTACGTAAATAATTGTGTTTTTTTGGTGCAAAAACTAGTGTAAAACTTGTGATTATGGTGGGTTGTACAATTGTAGTTGAATTAGCATTGGATAACTTGGATTAGACTGTGCATGCCATAAATCCTCGTCAATAAGTGGGTGTGCTTAAGAATTCAAGGTGTTCTTGACTCCATAATTGCCTACCCATAGTAGTGAAGTATTTTTGAATCCTTGTATGAATCCCAACATGTATTTTTGGTTTAAATATGGGTGTAAATAGTGAACTAACCAGTATAGATGGAATAAGGTTCAATTCTAGTGCAAAACTAGTGAAAAATTGGTGCAAATATTGAGTATAATTTAGGTTTGGTGTATATAATAGAAAGAATGACATGAATTGTCATTCCATCTGCAAGACTAATACAAAACTGAGCAACGAGAAAACAATGTGCCATGCACATGCCCTCAACTGATATCTAGTGCATATATATTATGAAACTGATTAAAACATCTATGATTGTAAGAAAAAACTTGTGTGATAACTTGGAACAACATGTTGCGCATGATTGCCCCCATACTGAGAAAATATGAGAAAAAATTGAGTGATCCTAGAAACTAGGATTGTGATATTGTTGAGTACTATTCTGAGTAAATGGAGGTTCTAAGAAAATTTGGAAATTCCTATTTTTTAGGCATTTGGAAAATAATGTTGAGAAATCTATAACATCATTCGAGGATGTGTAGGAGTAGAGAATGGCTCCCTAGAATGTGTGATAGACCTCTACTGAAGGGGCCTCTCTAAGATAAGCCTTAGTGAAAGTGTATATCTCTGTAGTGAGAATATTTGAGGAGGTTGTACCTTTTTAGGTGGATTAATTGAAGGTTATTGTGGCAATCAAATCTATCTACACTAGAGGGTACTCATAAGGGATACCTGGAACTATAATAACCTCATTAATATATATGCATTTCAAGTATTTGTGGATTATAAAAGGAACTACATGAATATGTTGAATCCAAGGGCATCTTAATAACATGTCAAAGACCCATACACTAGGTACGACTATGAATCTAGTGGCCACATGTATGGGACCAACTTGTAATGGTAATGTAATCTTACCAATGGAGCTATGAATGTGAACATTGAATCCTCTTATGACCATGGTGGTGGGAAACATATCCCAAATTGTGTATCCAAAATGATAAATAAGTGTGTTGGTAGACATATTCACATTTGAACCATTATCGACCATAACACTTTGGATAGGCTAGTGATAAATATGAGCTCGAACAAATAAAGAATGTAAATTTGAGTCATTGTCAACTATCTCATGCTTTACAAATGTGATGAGTGGCTTAGATGGCACTAAAGTATGATGAAAATTTATGATACCATTCAAAGGATGTTGTTCCTATGCATGAGAATGGTAAAAAATGGTGGAGGGTGTGCATTATATGCACAATGCATGCCTCATGTATTTATTATCTCATTGGTTGTGTGCTTAGGAAAAATATCACTGAAGATTTTCATTGCTCTACTTTCACTTGGTTGGACTATTGTACTCTCTGTTGGTGTGCCCACATCAATGATGTTTACATCTATCAAATTTTGAATCTTGTGTCTCAAACTGATACATTTGTTAGTAGTATGGCTTGGTGCCCTATGATAGTTTTAAAAGGAATTATGGTCAAAACCTATTGAAATAGGCCAATTCACATCAACTTCTTTAATGGGAGGGAGAGATATGACATTGCATTCCAATGATGTTTTGAGAACATTAAATGGAGTTTCTAGCATATTAGTTAACTATCTCCTTGGAGGAGTTGAAAAGATAATGCCTGGAGTAGGCTTTGAAACTACATGTACTATTTTTTTTTTTATCATTCTTATTATTGATTGTCCTTGCATTGTATGGTGGCTTACCTTAACTAGTGGTATTAGCATCTGAATTGGTTGTATGATTAAGCTTGTTCATTGTCAATAACTTGACTTATCTTTCATTTACTGTATGACACAAGTCTGTGAATGAGTCAAATTTTTTGAACATAACGGATTTATGCAAGGATGGAAGTAGACATTGCTTAAATACATCCTGTAATTCTCTATCTACCATAGGATTTGTCATTTTGTATAACATGGTCTTGTATATTAAAACATATTTTACGATAAACTCATTAGATTTATGTTTTAGTGGCATGATCTAAGCATAGGAAACCCTCTCACTGATGTTGATTGAAAAGTGTGCTAGAAATATATCGGCCAATGGATTGAATGCATGTACTGATTAGTGTGGTAAATCATAGAACCGTTGTAATGTATAGTCCTTGATAATACTCAGGAATAACTTAGTCAATAATCTATTATTGGACATAGTCCAAAAATTTTGCATGACATGCTTTAAGATGTTGTTTAGGGTCACCCCTTCCATCATATAATGGAAGCTTGGGTTCCACAAACCTTGTAGGTATAATATATACTGCTATATGTTATGCCAATAGAGTGTACACTAAATCATGAGAATCTAGTCCCTAATTAGGTTTCAAAGTACCTTGCTCCAAATGTAATAATTTAGTTTGCAGAGATTGGATCTCTTGCATAAGGGACTTCACATTGTGAGAAGAGGAATGTGTGCTAACCAAAGGCAGTGTTCCTAATGATGGAGTAACAATTGTCATGGTAATATGTTGAAGCCCTCAAGTTACCCCATTGTGACAGGTGGCACCAAAGTTGTATCCAATGGAACAATAGGGTTAGAAGTCTTAGATGATTGTCGATTAGATGATTTCTTAAGTTCATCTCTAACAAATTTGATGAAATCATCTTGCATATCCTTATTCTTCAATAAAAACCATATAATTGTTGCCTATCTATGTTGTCAAATCTATTGTCTTGTTCTACCATCATGGATTGATCAACTAAAATGTGTAAATATTCAACTTGGGAAAGAACTTGGTGTAATGGTGTGGCTAAAGTAAGAAAAACAATTTTTTGAACTTGAATGATAACAAAATGGAAAAAATAAAATAGTGAAAGTATTATAGAATATAACATGTCGTGAAAATTTTAAAATAGGTATTGTACATAACAACAAGAAGGATACAAAGCCTAACAACATCTATGGTTAGGGTTTGACAACATACGAATAATAAACAGGTTCACCAATATGTTTTATTAAATTTATGATTTATAGAGAACCTTATATGACAACACTACTATGTAAAATCAAGAGAATAATATAACAACAATGGCATTCACTGATTTGGAACTACTATATTTAGGAAACTTACTAAAAATAATAAAAGTGTAATGAGAAAACAAAGACTTAGCTGAAAATGTATCTTTTGTAGGTATTTCATGCTTTGGAGACTCTTTTGCTAGAAAATCTCTTTGAAGAATGCTTTTTTGCTTATCTTGAATTTGATTTGATTTGAAGGTAGTCGAAAGTGATCAAAAGGGGCCTTAAGATAGGTCTAGAGCTAAGTGTGTAAAAGAGTGGTCACAAGTGCATGGTTTTAGCTTAAATGTTAATTTATGTATTTACATAACTCTTTCATATACACTTGATTTAACTTGTGCTACACAAATCTTCTACTCTTGTATTGTTTGCACAACTCTTCTACTGTTGTGTCAAATTTGTGCATAATGGAATATTGTGCTCACATACGCCAAGTTAGACACAAGAGAAAATACTTTCACACTTTATTAGAGTAATCTTTCAATGGTATTAGAATATTTCTTCATGCCAATAGTTTTTGAGCCTAAATAGTCACAAAATGGACGTGCAACCAAGCAAAATATGTTTTCCACAAAAATCGAGGCTTGGCCACAAGGAACTATTTAAAGGGTCAAATTAGAGTGGGAAGTCTCGAAAAGGGTAGAGTAGCTCCACACAAAGTTGAACCTCAATCATGGAGTATATTGAATGTAAAACATGCATTATGTTAGTTACGATAGGTAGATAGATAGATATATAATTTTTTTTATAACATCCACAAGACCAAAACAATGCATGGGATTGCAAGAAAAAAATACATTTCCATAGGAATGAGAATTTATTGGAAAAGAATTTAGACATTTAGACCCTAATTCGAGTCTATACTACTATTCTAATTTTAAAGGTTCATTCATATATTGTTAATTATGACAAGAAGTTCTTTGTTTTCAATGTTTACTTCTTCAAAAAATGGTAGTTATAGGCAACTCCTAAAAGTTCACCAGGTAGCTAGTTTGAATATTGTCTTACACAAAGCATTATATGACATAATGTTATTTTGTCTCTACCATACTTAAGATACACTAAAAATATATTATCTTTACATAACCTTTTTTTATTTTTGGGTATCTTCCACTTACTCATCTCACAACTAAGTTTGTGTGATCTGATCCTATCTGATCTAATATGATCCTATCCTTGATTGAATTTTTTATTTGATAGGGTAAAACACTTTTGAAACTGGAGCTATGAACCAAGAGGTGAGGATTTTGACAACTAGACCCACATCTAGGCACTACAAAGAGGGAAAGGATCCCCCTAACAACCAAGAATAACAAAGAGGGTTTTAAGGCTCCCCCAACCTTTTACAAAAGAAGTAAAGGTACCCATGACCTTGGAGAGATGAGAAAACCTGAGGGTTTTAAGGATTCCCAAAACCAAGGGTTTTGAGGGTCCCATAACTACAAGTACATTAAAGAGGGTTTGAAGGCTCCCCCAACCTTTAACAAGTGAAGTAAAGATCCCTGAGATCAAGGCAAGATAAGAGAACATGAGGGTTTTAAGGATTCTCAGAACCAGGGGTTTTAAGGGTCTTGTAACTTGCATAACACAAAGATGATGATAAGCAGTGAATCTCAAAGGGAAATCTACCTTCATCGTGTGTTCTTTGAGGGCACTACAAACTAGAATGTCCATCAGAGAAGGAGGTCTTCCACTAGCAAAATCTTCCACACAACGTCCATACAACAGATTTACAATGAATGGGTTTATCCTCCCATTGAGTTTCACAACCTGACGAAGCACAACAACGATCAAGCTACACAACATAAGTTCAAAAGGAAAAGGAGGTCTTTCACCTCCTGAGTCATCCACATAGCTTCTGCATAATAAGTGGGATGATCCTCAATCATTACAAAGCATAATAAGAAACATGAGAGTTTTAAGGTACCCACAACTAGGGGTTTAGAGGGTCTCGTAACCTTGAGAACACAAAGGTACTTCAAAATAGTGGAATTGAGGACACTGTCAGACATAAAGACCTTTCAGAGAAGAAGGTCTTCTGCCACTTGAATCATCCATCCAATCACCACACAACCAACTCACAGTGAGTGGGTTTTTCCTCCCACTAAGGTTCACAAATTTTATAGAGCATAACACAGCCTTCAAAAAAACTTCATCCATAGCCAGACTAAGATCGTGAGACCCCAAATCTTGAAGGAGACATGGGTGGACTCCTTTAACATCCACCCTTGAACAACAAAAGGAGGCAACCGAAAAGCCGAGTCCTCCTAAATCTAACAAAAGACCTTCCATAGAGAAAAGATCTTTGAAAAGGGCCAAAGAAACCATTCCCAAATACATTAAATAGAGATTACCATTTTCCAAGCAAATGAGAAGGGTTAAAGCATGGCTTCCTCTAATAGTCGTACCGCTTAGCAAACCAGGGGAGTGGGTTCCTCTAATACCCATCTTACTCCAAAACAGACACCTGGGTTGGGATCCTCCATCAACCATCTAGTCCAAGGACCATAAAGAAACAACCATGCTGAAAGAGAACAACAAACCAGAGGAGAGTCAATTGCCTCCCCTATTATGAAAGTATTCGGGCCCAAACAAAACACAAGGCCAAACCCCACTAGATGGGTTGACCCCATCGTCACACCCCTAGCCAAACATCAGGGTAGCTTGGGGGGCAGGCACTTACCAAAACCAAAAAGCCATGTACAACACAGGTCATTAATGGTACTCCATTCGGTTTGGTATGAGACACAACTGATGTAGATCCCCCAGAGCAAACGTATAGGCTGTGTAGCTTCATAAATGCCGGTAAAGAGCTCACCATATGGTCGAACAAATACTACTTAGTTGTTGCTATCTGCCATCCAAGAGAGGGGTATATGAAAGACATCATGCATTCTTGCGCTTCGTTTGCAGCCAATGGCACAGGAGAGAGTGCTTCTGGAACCTCTGTGCTGTATACTCGAGGCCAAAATGCCACCATTGACCCAAAGGCAGACGCTGCTGAATACCTCCCAGTCTGTAACACTGCCTTCAAGCTTCGTCTGGATCTACATTGTGTACGCCAGAATTGGCAAATGATAAGCATTACTGCCTTGCATTCCTATCCCTTGACCCCCACGCTCTTGGGCATTGTCATCTTCATCTTTTCCATCTCCACCCTCCTCCCCTGAACCTTCTCGCCCACTGCCTTGTTTTGAAAATCCTCCCATTATCATTATCATTTTTCTAAAAATTTAAAACATCACTAAATTATGAGTATCTTCATTTCCTATTTAATTTTCTCGTATATAAGTTCTCCCGACAATTCATAACTAAATATATATCTATTTTTCTCTTTAAAAAATTACTTTATCCATATATTAACTTTTTCCCTAGCATTCAGAGATGTTGATGCCCCCACCTCTTCATCTATAGAAATTTAAGTATCACTTCCACATAAAATGTGGGTGCCCCCACCTCTTCATCAATATCAGTTCCACATGAAATAAAAGTCAAAAGCAAAACCTATATCATGTTTTATATGTTTTTGTCTTGATAGTGATGGAATAAAAGAGAAAAGAGAAGGCGGCAGAGAGAGAGAGTGAAGAAGAGGAGGTCTAAAGAGGCGGGATTCATTTGATCCGAAAAGGTTTTACACCAACATTTTACATGTTTCATGCGTCTAGAACGTGACAGGTTAGATCGGGTTGTTGGGAGGAAAAAGGAAACATAGAAAACATCCGTTTCTCCGAGGATACCCGTTCATCATTCTACACCTGGTTTTTGTTCAGCTTAATTCGGAGCATCCCTGAGAGACCTTGTTTTCGCCGGGTTGGAATCTCAGCAAGTCCAAATTCAGGATGGTGAAATCAGCGGGAAATTTGGAGGAGGTGATAGAGGAGATAATGAGAATGCACAGGAGTTTGCCTCCGCGGCCGAGCGTGGATGAAGTGGAAGCAGCGCTCTTTCTGATAGGAAATGCGGACACCACAAAGTTCACACGTTTGCAGATTTTGTCGAGGCAGGTGAAGCCTCCAGATGCGCCCGAGGAGCTGTTTGCAGTGATGCAGGAGATGCGAAGAATTCGAATTGAAATGCAGACCGAAGAGGAGAAGCGCGAAGCCTTGGCTCTGCTACAGCTCGAGGATCACCACAGGCTCTTTGATTATCTTGTCCAGAAAGCATCTAGTGCTATGGCTTCTTCTTCTTCTTCTTCTTCTCCTTCTCCTCCTCCTAATTATGTATTGGATGCCATTGCAAATGGTGCCAAACCTAAAAGCATGGGCAATATTGCTGATTTTGCAGCGAAGGCAGAGTACAGGGAGACACAAATTTTGGGTAAGGATTCAATATATTCTAGAGATGATAGTTTTATACAAAAGACCAAGTCTATCACCCCTGATGGAAGGTCGGAGGCGGCACCCATAAATCTGATAGCTAAATCAGAATTGGCTACTTTGGAAGAGCACCCTTCTTTCCAAAGACTTTCTGCAATTTACACAGGTGGGGTGGATTCTCTTTGCCATTCACTGCATGAAAGCTTGTAAATTTGTATAAGTTTTCAGTACCAAGATAGCTTAATTAACCTTGAAGTTGTTTTTGATAGCCTTTGCTATAAACCCGTCAGGACCAAAACTCTACATTCTTGCCCGTTTGGGCGATTTGATATATGGTAGTAAGTCTGGCCAGATGCACTAAAGAATATTAATCAGCAGTTTTGGAGTCTGTAACTTAGGCAGGACTAGGGCCAGTAGGCTTTTTGTCTCGAGGCACTATCCTGTATCCCCCTTTTGAGCTGTAAAGTCATACTGTTCATTAGGAAATAAGGTATAGTATATACAACCTATGATATGAATATGCTCTTTGTAATCTAAAGTCTAGAAGAAAAATCAACGGATGAAATCAATCATTATTTGCATATTTTGGCTTCTTAAATCAGTACTCTTAATTTTAAATATAAAAATTTCCAGCTTGCTAGATATGAAATCAAAGCAACTCAAAACTGACATGAAAAACATTCAACATGTTTCTGGAAGAAAGGATGGTACATGCAATAGCTGCTGTTTGAAGGTTGAAATATCAGTTAAACTGTTAAACAGTCATTGCTGATTTTGGTACGACTTTCAACAGACCTGTACGCCTGATTCAATTCCATTGAATAGTCAGAGTAGAACAAATTAGAGTGATAAAATATAAAGCTTTTAAACAGATCATCAGTTACCAGGTACTCTCGGCCTCTTAGATTCTATGTAAAAGTGCTTTTCAGAATCCAGTATGAGGCAGTATCTTGTACGAGTGCTTTCCAGAATGTTTGGAAAAAAATTGACAAATACTAAAATACATAACATATTTAAAAAAAAATTCTACTATGCAAACGTGAGTAGGGCTACAGCCCGAAAGATCTACATAGTGCCAATTTAAGCAAAAATGCTGTATAGCATTGTAAGTGTATGATGCTATTCGAATATTGCTATTTGTTATGAAGTAGCATTATATTTCATATGTAACAAGCCAAAATAAGACTAGACTATCCACAAGTATTCATCTCTGATACCAACAAACAGAAGTGGCCTCCCTGCTTATGATACCTACAAAACTTTCTCTAAATGTAATGATATCCGTGAGGGTTCCCTACCATTAGAGGCTACTGCTGCAGATAAAAAATAAGTCAAAGATTTTGATCTACAAATATAAACAAGCTTGTAAGCCTTGTGGGTGATTTTTCTCAGAACTTCTCTAGAACATAAATTATTGGATCTTGTCTATCATCCATGTTGGATGCTCACAAGTATAAGTATATCTAGGTTGTTAGTTCAATAGGCAACAGACCCATAGGCCTATTAACAACTTGCTTGTCAAGAATCGGGGAAGCAGAATGCACTGATGAAGGCAATTCTGGAAATTCATGACATTGTGCATGGCTTGAAGTATTTTTCTCTGATTGTTTACATTGATTCCGAGTCGGTGAACTTCATCGATGCTGCCATCTCTTTGTGCTTGTGAGAATGCTTATTATCTTCCACTGCTTCAAGGCAATCATCATCCGCATCCGCTTTGGGCAACGACTCTTCAAAATCTTGGTCCTCATTACCCAGAGCTGACAAAGGCTTGTCAACTAGGATAATTGTAAATAATAGTCGGATGAAACAGAAGACTGCGGAGGCTTAGAAGAAGGATTACTTCATGAAATTCTATGGAATGCCACATATATCTCGCTTTTCTCCTGCGGCATCAACTCTGGGACAACTCCTGGAAAAGTGACCTTACTAATGAGTAATGACAGATCAACATCTAAAAGGCACAGGCTCGTTGTTTATCAATTGTTCCCAACATTATTGAAGAGATTTAGATAGCTCTTATAAGATCTCTCTCTCTAGATTTGAGCGCAAGAAGTTATCTCAAGATTACGAGTGATATCTGCAACTGCCACATATTCACCAATGAAACAGCACAATAGGTACCATCATTCCAAAATTAAAGTGGGAAAGCAACGAGACAGACACAACCCAGCACCTTGAAATGAAGACTGTCCATAGGACTAAAACCAGGAGTCCAAGGTTGCATGTAAAGTCTCAAGTGACTGATGAACCAATATTCATGTTTAAACATCCTGTTGCAGGTTTCCTGAGAAAATAAATTTTAAATTAACACAAAATTCCATTGATTGGTAGTCATAAAATTTATCTTTTGCAGAAAAGCCTACACCTCTATGTTATCAATTATCCTAAACTTCACTTTGAGAATGAGAACTCGACAGATGGATAAACCAGGGCACATCTGTGAAAATGTGAGACCCAGTTTTTATAATGGACAGGCTAGAATTCAAAAGTGGGAATGGTATTAAAGTTAGACAAACATTTCACTAAAGGCAAGAGGTGGGATGGCCGCATGCTAAGATTTTAGTGAACATTTGCCACTTGTATCCTGTTTAGAAGTAAGTTGTTTATGATGTCAAAAGATAATCCCTTTCACTTAATTGCAGTTTTGTGTGGATCATTAGAGTTTTTGATGGTAAATCATATTTTTTGTTTGTTAGCAGAATTTTAAGTCAGTCAGTCATACTTTTCTGTTAATTACTGAAGTTTTATGTTAGTCAGTTCTGTGTTGGTTTTTAATGGAGTCTTATGTCAGCCAGTCGTACTTTCTTTTACTTTAAAGAGTCTTATGTCAGTCAGTTGCAACTTTCTTTTAGTTAAAGGACTCTTATGTAAAAGTAATTTAAATCATATTTTTTGTTTGTTAGCAGAGTTTTAAGTCAGTCAGTTGTACTTTTCTGTTAGTTACTATAGTTTTATGTTAGTCAGTAATATGTTGGTTAACAAAGTTTTATGTTAGCCAATGGAGTCTTATGTCAGCCAGTTGTACTCTCATTTAGTTTAAAGAGTCTTATGTCAGTCGGTTGCACTTTCTTGTAGTTAAAGGACTCTCTACGTAAAATTAGTTATCTCACATGCACAAAGGGAACAAGTCCAAAAAGGAAAATAACTATAAATAGGATTGTTGACACCCTAAATTGCACACCTAAGATTTTGGTGTGTCCTCCTAAGGTCTGTCCTAATCATTGGTCCAAAAATTCGCCTTGTACCGATTTTTTTAATCAATTCTCTCACCTTCCCAAGTTTTCTCTCTTTTTCGCATGTATGAACTTGCAATCCTATTGGATTTGTCCACACTCGAATCTGAGGCTGAGTTTCAAAGTTGATCCCGCTATTTCTCTTTTCGCCTCTTGCTTCATCTCCCAAGCAGTTAAGAGTCCTGAGCCTGAGAGGTATTTTCAAGGCCTCGATTCTTCAATATACAGTAGAGTCCTCAACATGATGATGTCATTAAATTCACACCGCTCTCGCTCATAGACATCAAACAGATCCTTTGCCAAAAGTCAAAATGTGGGTGATGTGGGCTACGCTCAGTAACAACAAAAGTTGGTTGAGTGCACAGGTGTATTTTCCTCTTTGATTGAGGTATGCCCCCAAAAGACATGGCTTCTTGCTTCTTAGTTCCCAAGAACTATTGGTGGCGCAATCATTTGCTCTAAGGATGAAGTGGCACAAACCAACATTTATATGAAAAGACCGATTACCATTGATATACCCTATAAGCAATTTTTCTTGTGGCATGCATTCATGCTAAGACATTTCACTAACATTATTTTTTGTATGCAATCAATGCTTTCCCTTTTGTCTTCGCCTATAAAAGGGCCTCTCTTAGCGTAATTTGTTATCATGAATTCCTCTAAGTCCAAATTTTGCCGAAGAATTGTGATCTATCAAGATTATACTTTTGAGTATATAAAGTCCCCTAGAAGTTAGAGCATGATCAAGTGCAAAAAAAGTCAAGATGGATCACTAAGGCAAGAAGAAGGGTGGTGTCCAAACAAACTTGATTTCCAAGCTACTTAAATGAACAAGATTTGGGTCTGACATAGAACAATATGTTTATGTCGTATGATATATTTGTCGAATTTCGACACTTGACGATTACCCCTAGAGCGAATTATCTTTATAATAAGTTCAAGGAATTCTTCTTCAAATGGAAAGATTTTGGATGCGGCCTTAATGTCGTTCAAGAATTCTATTCCTTCCTTTAAGTAGTCAATCGGTGTGGTTCAAGGTTCAAACTTGACTCTTGTGCCATCTTAGCTAGTAATGGCCCTATTGTGTGCTGACTTGATGAAGACAATATCGGGAATACATTTTACTTGCCGCTGAGTGGTCTCATAGTTAGCATAAGTCAATAGAGCAAGTATTTGGAGAATGCTTCCAATCTTAAGTCAATAGAGCAAGTGTTTGGAGAATGCTTCCAATCTTACCTATGGAGCATTGAAGAATTTATGGGCCAAGCTTGTTCCTTTCTCCAATACGACCTGGCCCGCCAACAAACGAAATTTTAACAAGACTTTTGTGGAGCACCACACCATGCTATGCCTAGTGCTTGAATTTGATGATTCAGTTGTCTATCCATATGCAGTGACCAAATGGTCTATATAAGGAGCAATAACAAAGCAACAACCATCTTCAATTGGGCCACCTAGATATCAAGAAAGATGGCCATTTCATTCCAATCTTATTGAACTATTGGAAGCTTCGCATATTGTTCAATACTTTGCTATGCACTCATATACTCTCAAGCATTTGCAAAGCTTTGGATCAATCGAGACTACTCAATCCCCAAACAAGGATGGTGCCCCAAGCTGAGGTACCTAAATGATAGGCACACCTTTATAGAGGCCTCGAATATGTTCCTGTCTAAAGTATATCACTTGCTATATCGGTACCCTAATCACTAGATTTGGTTAGGTTCTTTTGTTGCAATCACTAGAGGTGAACTCAACACTTGGGCAAGCAAGAAGGTCAATTAGCTACAAAGCTGACCCAATTGAGCACGACACGAGCATTTTCAAGACTATAGAAGAATGCCTCCTGTGTGGCTAGTCAAGAAAAGACTCCTACCTAGCAAAGCACATCGATCTCTTTTGATGTGACCACATAGACTTCAGTAAATACTCCATGACATACAAAGGGAGTAGCAACTCTTAGCGTCAGGGGAGGAGGGGGTGAGGAAAACAAGGAGAGAGAATCATGAAAGAGGAAGGAGTATTTTATAAAGTCCTCGCCCCAACGAATAAAGAAGTTCAAGACCACTTCGGTCTCGTATTTTGCCAAAAATAGCTCGTAAGAGTTATTTGAGACCCACAAGCAATTAGTAGTGCTCACCTCCCTGGTGACACAGACCTAAAAACCATCATGGTCAGCAAGCAAGTAGATCCAATGCAAAGCCTTGAAGCAATCTTCAATAAAGGCATTCTTAGATGCCAATAATCCATGACCAATATGGATTCATCGTAGGAACGTTCTGATTGATATTTGGAATTAGGTTCAATACATGGGCATTTGGATTGACATTTGGAATAGTTGCTAGAATATTTCCCTAGGGATTCATCTACCTGTCGGCTTTGATGGCCTCAAAATAAGTTGTTGGCAAGTCCAATATGGTTAGATATCTACGAATAAATACTGAAGTTATGGGATCTAGCAAATTCTTATACATCTCTAGTGCCAAAGGAGCATCATGGCTACAACATTGTTACATGACTATACATCTTATAAAATTTTGAATTGAACATTTTTATTGTATCATTGGGATCTCCTCGTACTGACAGATTGCTGGTGCAATACACTAGGTCAACAAATTGTGTTAGAAAGGTGTCATTAAATTGATTCCAACTAGTGATTGAGTTTTTCGTAAGATTTAGGAACTAATCATAAGCAATACATTATAAATTAAATGGAAATAATCTGCATGAAACATCTTTGTGTGCTACATTTAAGTGTCTCTGTAATCCCAAAAACACTCATCAAAGAAAAGTCGTAAAAGGAGCTGTTTTTTTTTTAATACTAAAGTTTGTTGTATGTTGTTAGGCTACCAAGGTTACACAAAGGAGTGGACATAGCCCGCTGCTAAATTTACTTTACAACTCAATAATTAAATTTACTAAGACCACCTCTAGGTTACCCTAATGTAATAAAATTACTAATACCCATTTTCAAATTACTATTGTTCATTAGAGAATTAAATAATACCCTTTAAAAGGATTAGTGGAAAATAATTTATATAAAGGGTGGCCTATAAAGGTTAAATGAAAAGTTACTTAAATAAATCAATGGAAATTTAAAAAGATAAAAAAGTCTACTACTTGTCTTATCTTGGGATGGATTAAGTCACCACCGTTGGATTGATTGAATCTCCTCCCTAGGATTTAGGGTTTCAAAACGTTGCCCTAAGTTCTCTTGTACACAAGTAAAAATCATTTTCCAAGTTTTGCTCTCATTTCTACTTCATTTCATTTGCAGGTTGAAGGGTTTGGAGGAGAGGAGCTCAAGGAGGAAAACACATTAATGGCCCAATTTATTTTGGCCGTATATAGTCATTGCATATACAATATATCAATATATACACATGTATTTAGTTTCCATATTTCTCTATTTTTAAAAAATCTTGATTAAAAATCCTCCCAAAATAATATATAAACTGTATATATACATACATTGCGCATGCGGTCGTGCGCGTGTGTATATATATCTATATACATTTATATGTGTGTGTGTGTGTATTTAGCAACACAATATAAAAAGGTATACAAACAACATAAAAATATATATTCATTTATTATGATATATATTTTTTGTTTGGGCCTTTTTGCAGGCCTGCGTAGCAGCACAGACCAGCTGGGGCTGTGGCCTGTGGGCATGACCTACAGCAAAGGGGTTTGGGGGTCG
Organism: Torreya grandis; assembly: GCA_037957365.1. Taxonomy (NCBI): domain Eukaryota; kingdom Viridiplantae; phylum Streptophyta; class Pinopsida; order Cupressales; family Taxaceae; genus Torreya; species Torreya grandis. Next base: position 2,703,583 of record JARHVA010001627.1, read on the forward strand.
GCCGGCTGGCCCAACCCCTTCCCCCTTCCTTCAAATTCGCTATAGAACCAGAAATAGCATCTTCAGTAGGTTCTATGGAAGGAGTTGTTTGAGAGGACTCACCTTGTTCAAATACTGTAGCCACAGGATCTTGATTTAGTAGTTCATAGAAGCCTTCAGCCTCAGTGTCATTCAGTATCACGTAACTGGAGTTACCATCTTCTGCCTTCTGAAATTCCGCCATTCTTGTCTTCAAAGAATACCGGGATTTGTGAGCTACTCTGGGATAAACTTAATAGAGCAATATAAAAATCAATGACAAATTTGTTTGATAAGAGATAATAAAATGCTAATGGCAGGTTTCAGTAGTAAAAACGGCAATAGAATATTCTGTCTGAATACTAAAGATAACAAAGTTTATAAAAGGCTTTAATGGCTTTTAATGGCTCTAATGCCACTTCGCTTCGACTACACAAGACCTTGGTTGAGTTTAGTCAAAGCAGCGACGGACACTGTGGTTGAATGACTAAGGCTTCAGATTATTTAAAATCAAGATACAATAGATTATTATTATTATTTTTTTTTCCAAAGAAAAAATCACAATTTCTATTCAAGGTGAGAATGAAAATCACACTCCACATGTACATAAACCACGATACAAAAAAAGAAAGGAAGGAATGGTGTCAGTACACAGTACATGAAATGCCCAGCGTTTACATCTCTCAAAAAGAGACAAAACCAAACAAAAATACAAAAACTAATATCCTTTCACCAATGCCAATACCCTCAAACCAGTTCCAAAATATGTCTCATAAAAAAAACCGTAAGACGGTCCAAAAAAACCAATAAATGCATATAAATCAGCACCAATATAAAAAAAATACAGCTCCATCTACCAGAAACTGAGACGAAAGTCTCAAAATTCAAGCATAGTAATAATGGGAATTCCATCCCTAGATTTCTCTATGACCATAGTCCCGTTGCAAGAGTTTGTCCCTCCTTGGAGAGCTATGTTGTTTGGGTACGGGTACGGGTATGGATACGGGGACGTCTCCGGTATGCGGGTATGCCATTTTTCAAAAACCTTGATTTGGATATGTCATGGGTACGTCTGTATATATATATATATATATATATATTGTATATTACTGATTTTTTTAGTAAAACACTTGAAACTACATAGTATGAAAATATTTGTCTATAAATGATAAAACACTTAAAAATATATAATATTCATTCATTCATTACTTCAAAGACAAAATATACATTCAAATCTAGAATAAATCATCTCGATTGCCCACAAAATCATGAATGCCACTCCCATTATTTTTCAACTTTATCATTTACTGACACTTTCTCTCACAAGGGCTCATCGGTGCATTGAATCTCACAGAGTGCATGCCTTAAAGGGTGCACTGGGAATGGGGTGGGATCGGCTTGTGGCACTTTGCGAGAGATATTCTCATACTATTCTATCACGCATACATCCCTTCATGCAGCCTTCATACCTCCTATGATGTCTCCTTGAAATCTTGAAACCCTGAAATATGGCTAAGTTTGAAACCCTGAAACCCTGGAATCTGACTAACTCTGAAATATGATAGGATCCTCCAAAACCTAGAATTTGCATTATAGCTCCTAGCGGTCCGAAACCCCTCTCAAACATCCTGAAAGTATATAAATAAAATATAACTTAAATTATAAGAAACTTATACTTAAATGTTTATTTTATTTATATACTGCTGGGTTCGGACTAGATTTACATTTTCTAAATTTTTTTGTTGACTTCCATTGTTTCTCCCTGTCGGTGCCTTTCCAGACGCCTCTAGGACGTACCCGGGACGTACTGGTACCTGAGGCGTACTGAAACGTGAAACGTGGGGGAGGGGGGGCGATTCCTGCAACACAGTTGGAGAAGGTATCCTCTTCCATATTAAGCTCATGATAGATATTGGTATAAAATACCTGATAAAAAAAAGGGACGCCTCCTTTAACTGGTCTGCAACAGGCATCAGGTCAATATTATAGATCTGTGCAATTTCTTGCATTCAATTTATAACCAAAGTAGAGTCTCCATAAATCTAAATTCGTTTCACTTCTCTTTCCTGAGCAAATTTAATCAGAAATCTCAGAGCCATGAATTCGGCACAATTATTGGAACCCGACCCTAGTCCAGCTTTGAATTTTAGACTGTGAGAGTTGGATATGAAAAGGATACCTCCAGCGCTGCTGAAATCAGGTGGTCCCTGCCTAGCCCCATGCCTATGTTCTGTCTATATTCAACTCATTTACGTGACGAGGAATCTTCTGTTTGACTGACATTCTACAATGAAGCATTAATGATCTGACATGAGAAAAAAATTGGAAAGTAGGAACAAGTTTTTCTTCAAAGATCTGAGCATTTTGAGCTAACCAAATGCCCCATAGAATAAGACAGGGTAAAGCCCTGAACTCTTTTAGCTCCTTTTTGTCAAACCATCTTTTCAAGCATTCCTCCACCGAATTACCATTCCACACATTTGGAACTCCTGTTATCTGTTCACACTCTTTCCAAAGATGTTGAGCATAAGTACAATTAATTAACAAATGAGAAATGGTCTCAGCCCCCATTCTACAAATAATACATATCCCTGGCCCATGTCTAGTCCGCTTTTGCATTACTTCCCACGTGAGGGCCTTATTCCTTAATGCTAACCACAGGAAAATGCGTGCCTTTTTCGGAGCATGTAATTTCCATACTTTTTTCCACCACCATCTTGGTTGTTGTAAGCCATAAGAAAACATGGCTTTGTACCCCAAGCGAGTTGTGCAAACGCCGAGAGTTTTATTTTTAGACCAAGACAAGGAATCTATTTCATCCTTCAATCTGATATGACCTCTTTTTAATTCTGCTATAAAGGAATTCCACAGATCTGCCTGATCACCGTCTAACTCCAAGAACTGAGCAGTCCTCCACCCCTGCTGCCAAAAATCAGTAGTTCTAAGGTCACTCACTTGATTAATGGTAAATATCCCTCTATCATGTAAAGAATCAATCAATTCAGAATGAAATTTAACTCCTCCATACCCCAAGATTGAATCAGCACTCACCTGAATCTGTGCACCATTCCCGACTTTCCAGATCAGATGATTCCCAAGCACAGGAAAGGCCAGAACTAAAGCCTTCCATTGTATAGAAACAATTTGTACACTTTTTCTTTGACTCCTGATCCAATCAATGAATGTCCCTGGTACTATATACTTATGTTCAATAATCTTCCTCCATAAACCATCTTTGGTAATCAGATTCCACAAACTCTTCGCTGCTAGCGATTTGGCAAAACTATGCAAGTTTTTCAATCCCCATCCTCCTTCCTCCTTTGGCCTAGCTATGGCCTGCCATTTAACAAGAGGGATTCCTTCACTTTTGTTTTTCCCTCCCCATAGGAATTTGAAACAAGTTTTACTAATTTTCTCTAACACTCCTTACGGGATGTAAGCCAAAGAATGCCAGTAAACTGGAATTGCTTCCAACACCGATTTAACTAAGGTCAATCTCCCTCCTCTAGACAACCATCTGTTACACCGATTATGAATTCTGCCTTCAATCCTCTCCAATAGCCAACCCCAATCCCTCTTTCCATAACCATTTGGTTTTAATAAGAACCCTACGTATTTAAGTCTATCCTGTAAGTTGAAAACTTTAAAAGGAAAAAAGCCCTTTCACCATCTGTTCAACCTCTTGCTCCAAAGCATTAAAACTAATAGCAGATTTTTGAATATTAACTTCCATACTTGTAGCCACACAAAATAAGTCCAGTATTTCTTGTAATTTCCTTGCTTCCCTTTCAGTCTGTTTCAGATCCATTGGTAAACAATAGAATGTCATCAACAAACAACAAGTGATTTAAGTAAATGGTCCTGCCAATTTTGATACCTTGTATGTTTCCTACCCTTTTAGCCTCCATGATAGCCCTACTCAATCCCTCTGCCACAAGCAAGAACAATAGAGGAGATAATGGGCATCCTTGCCTCAAACCTCTGGTAGGTCTAAAAAAAGCTGGGGCAGAACCATTAATTAGCACAGCAAAAGAATCAGAAGTAACACACCCCATAATCCATTTGAACACTGAAAGACTAAAGCCTACATGAAGTAACATCAGCCTTAGGTATAGCCAGTTAGTTCTGCCATATGCCTTAGATAAGTTTAATTTCATGACCATCGTTGGGAGCTTTTTTATTTTGATCGTGTGCAAACCCTCTTGAGCTGCCCCTATCGTTTCATGAATCTGCCTTCCAGCTAAAAAACCAAATTGCTCTTGGGAGATGACCTCCGAGAAAACTCTTTTCACCATGACTGCCAGAATCTCAGCAATTATTTTATAGTCTCAGTTACACAGTGATATGGGCCTAAACTCATTAAAATTCTCTGGTTTATTGTTTTTTGTAATAAGAGTTAAGAAAGTAGAATTAAATGCTCCCAACACTTTACTCGAACTACGGACCTCTTTAACAACCCTCATGAGATCACCCTCCACAAGATCATAGAAACTAATAAAAAACTCGATTGTCCAACCATCCAGACCAGGGCTTTTATATTTTCTAAATGATGTCAAAACAGCAGATAGCTCCTCCTTGGAAATCTCTTCCATCAACCTCTGATTATCTTCTTCTGAAACAAAACTGGGAAAAAAGGTAGTAAGTTTTACGATTTAAATGATGTCAAAACAGCAGATAGTTTCTCCTTGGAAATCTTTTCCTTCAACCTCTGATTATCTTCTTCTGAAACAAAACTGGGAAAAAAGCAGTAAGTTTTAAGATTTCTGCTATGTTAGCCCTGTCTGGGTCGTTATAAATGGACTGGAAATCCCAATGTCTGCAATATCCTTGAAACCGCTGACCACATTACCGTTTCCATTCTTCGTCTCCCATATGGTATTGATACTCTTTCTATGATGAGCAAACTGATGAAAGAATTTTGTATTCTCATCCCCCTTGGCCAACCAGACCGCCCTACTCTTCATCCTCCAATCAGCCTCTCTTCTTTTGAGCAATCTCCTTTTTTTGTCTTCTAAAGCCTTAGCCTTCTGCTTGTCCTCCTTGAAAATCCCCATATTATTCATTTCAAAAAGTTCGGCTAACTCTCTTTCAGCTTCTTTTAATTCCCTGTCCATATTCTTGTGCCTTAATAGCAGCCAAAATAACCACTACCTCTTTGATCTTCTTTAAAGACACTGCAAATTGAAAGCTAGCTGTTTCTCCAGAATCTGCATCATACCCTATCCATTGAATTTTAATCATTTCTTGAAAGTTTTCTTCTTCAAGCCAGTAGGGGTTGAATTTGAATGGACTTGCAGGTTTGACAACCCACTTCTCCATTTGAATCAAAATTGAACAATGATCAGACACTCCCCCAACCTCTATCCACGACCTTGACCTGTCAACTTCAGTAATTATATTTTTAGTAATAAAAAATCTATCCTGCCATTTTGAAACCCCAACTTCACCGGCTCTATTATTTCTCCAAGTTGGTCTGAGATTAATAGGTTCCACGTCCACTAGGCCAGCTTCTTAAATCTTATATTTAAAAAAATCTGCCAGCCTGTCCAACTTAGCTATATCTCCCCATACCTTTGATCTATGCAAAGTGAAATTTGAGTCCCCATCGATGATTATCCTCTCCTTCTTTAAACAGTTCATTGAGAAAAAACCAACCCTAAATAATTGTCTCTTCGTAAGGACCATAAACATTAATGACTGAAATTATATGACCCAGATCTTTAAACATGAAATCTGTCCATAAACCTGAAGCAATAACAGAGGACCTAAGTAAGGCAATATTGTTTTTCCAACCAGTAAGAACCCCCCCAGAATTCCTCAAAGCATCTAAAGCAAGGAAATTCCACTCTTTAAATAAATTTCCCAAAATCCCAATGACTTTATCTCCTACCCCCATAGATTCCTAAATCAAAAGTACATCTGGCTTGTGCATTTCGACTAATTGAGCCAAAGCCAGTCTTTTAGAGGGACTGCCAAGACCTCTTATGTTCAGGGATAAAATAATCACTTCTCACCAAGCTTAAGGGCATGTCTCGCTCTAAGGACCCTTGTAATTGACCTTTGTTTTCCCTGCTGAATTTCTTTCATTGCCTTCTCTTGTGCATAATGGAGGGGGGATTTTCTCCCTATAGTGCAAGTGACAAAATCTTTAATAGGATCAAATCCCCACCCATCCCATTTCCCCTCAACTGACATTCTCCTTTTCTGGATCTTAATGGATATCTACTAGAACCCCTAAATCCGAGTCTTTCTCACACCCACCCGACTCAAATTACCCCTCCGACACATTATCACTGGACCAGCTGCTAGAACTTATGTGAAAGTTAATTTTCTTATTCCCACCACTTTTGTTTGAGTTTCTACAACTTATAGAGGGAGTCCTATCCCCCTTCTTAACACAACGTCTCTCCCTATGGCTTTTGTCCATTTCTAAGGGAGTAGGCCAAACTTCCTTATCTTTTGAATTCATGTTTAAATGATCTGAAGAACATTTAAATACACGTTTACTATAAGAACTCTTGCTGGAAATATTCTCATTCACCTCGACCACTTCAGACACTATATCTTCCATTGATTGGTCCTCAGGATTTGGATTGTACTTGATTCAAAGGGAAGATATAATCAATCCCTTCTCAGCTTCATTTATTCCATTTGCCCCATCATTTTCCACCGGCATAAATTCCACTATCCTATCCTGCTGAATCTCCAGTTTACTAAACCTCTCACCTGTTTCTTCCGGATGTGTCCACCAAGTCCACTTTGTTGTTTTTATTTGCAAATACCCCCTTAGACTCTGACTTTCTTCTCCATATTTTTCTGAAAAAAGGTTGTGCACAATCTTCAACGAATTTGTCCATGAATATGACAACGAGTACATCTGAAAGGAATGTTAATATAATCCAAAATCTGAGTATACACCAAAGATCCCACCATAATAGCCATACTTTCTGCTAGGCCCTCACTAATATCCACTTCTACCAGTATCCAAGTTACTGCGATTTAAAAGATGTATCAACCTCCAAGGTTCTACATAGGTTATTCCCTATTGTCTGCAATATTTTCTCCGACCACAGTTCCATAGGCAAGCCAGGTAGCTTGACCCAAACGGGAATTTTTTGAGCAACTTCAGACCTAGGGTCAAAGCATGCAGACCACGCTTTCATCGACAAATATCCTGACCCTCAGAACCAACTACCTCTTATAATCTTCAAAGAATCTTCTTCCTATTGAAAAGGGAAGTCAATCCAGCCTCTAGTCAGCAAATGGAAGATGGGTCCATGCCCTATCAATGGCGCCCACACCTTCTGTACCCAACCATTGAGGGACATCTCAGATATTTGATGCTTGTTTAAATTTCCCGATTAGAGCTTTTCCAACATATTCTAAAGTTTACTCAACTCACGGATCCTCCCCTAAAACCATCCTAACTTGTGATTTCCTTTGCTTCACCACTCTTCGGGCTTTTTCCTTTTTCCTTTCCTCCGGAATGTCCAAAACATGGTCCTTCGCCCATTTCTCTCCACTTAAACATTCAAAATCCAGTCCACTGCCGATGAAACTAGATCCTCGCACTATCTCCTTCAATTCTGGACTAGACCCTACCCTGCAAGAAACCAGGTTTGAGCACCTTGAACCATCGTTTTGCAAAACCAAAATGTCATTTTCTTAAACTGAGTCAAAGTATTTGGCACCTAGCTTGTCTCTATTCCCCTCTCATATCCATCCCCACAGAGTCCCGCTCCTTTGATGACCATTGTCAAACCATCTGCCATGGAATTGCAACTTGTAACCTTCACATTTGATACTCTGTCACCACCTGAGATGGTAGATGATATGATCTGCTTATCCACTTTTGACCCAAAGCGTATAGTTGGCCTCTCAGGAATGAACCCTTCCTTGTCCCATTCGCGTGGGTCTCCTAACTCTGCACTTGAACTTTTTGACCTTGAGAAAACAAAGATGGGTATGCCCTCCGAGGGGTCATCTGAATAGTCTACAAGTTTCACTTCGTCCTCCATCTCTGTCCTCAATCAATTACTAACTATTGTTCAGGGTGATTCACTTTCCATAGTTAACAGATATAGAAAGGAATTTTTTTTCAAATGATTACCTTACAAACTTTGAAATGCCTTCCTCTCTGAATGTTAAAATGTTTTTGACCTTAGTTTGACATATTGTCAAACACTTTGTATGCAACCTTACTGCAAAAACCTTTGATTACTTCAAATGGTCTCCTCACACCCGGTTCCTTGGACAAAACTTGTTTGTGTGACCATGCTCACCTAAATAACTTGTAGCTTGCAGCCCATTCCCCATTCCAGACTACAATCTTGTAACACTGCCCTTAAAAACCAGATCCTAAAGGCCCTAGCAACGACTGTGCAGCGTTAAGCAAAAGGAAAAGCTCCGCAAAAGACCCCGTTGCTCTGAAGCGATTTGTCTACGTCAAGCACGCTACCAGGCTTTCCAAGCTTCACCATGATTATAGTGCTGGTTTGTTGAGACATTTTGTTAAATAGTTAGAGTCTTCAAAAAGCTACCAATAGAAACCCACTTTTATACACACACATTAAAATGCTTTGTCAAGATACAATAGATTATTATAGAAAATAGAAACGGGATTTTTGATTCTCAAGTTCGCATAGGGTGCAAGAGAAGAGCATACCCCTTGTTTCTATGACTCTAGACTTTCTAGACCTTACTTGACTCAAGGCCTTTCCAGATAGTCCTTTTCCTCTAAGTTCCCGATGCACAAGCATACACAACACTAGACTGTGACACGAAAATAGCCCTCTTCAAATTGAAAAAAGTGCTCATAGTGGTCCATATAGGCAATCTCAACAACCCCTGTGGTATGTGGAGTAAAGCGTGATACTAAATTCTCTTGTAAACCTTGTCCATCTCGCTCATCTTTTTGTGAACTTCTTGAACAAGTTTAGTGGTAGGACCAAAGAGGAATGGCCATTGGGGAGTGGGAAGGGCCCGTGATGGTTGTCTAAGCCTACTGAGCTCAGTCAACAACATTTTGTTCTTTCCCTCCAACACCATTGCCTTGGTTTCTGCATTTATCTTAGCCATTAGAGAAGTGCTGAGATTATTCCTCAATTCTTCATTCATACTATCAGACCTTGTCCCCACATTATTGACCATGCATCTCGTTTGGATGGCTTGATTTCCGACCCCTCCTTTATCATTTGACTAGCATCCATTAATGCATAGAATCCTCAGATACTATCTTAATTTTACTTACCTACTTAGTACCATTACCAAATTACCGTTTGACATGTCTTCTCATTCCATTGACAAATATTGTGGACCATGGCCATCTTATTAGAGATCCCCAACAACAGATTAAACACTTCTAGCAATAGTTTCAAATATGTATCTCATTCTAAGATCCCGTCCCTTAACAAGGGACATTTTGCTATTTCAAATGAGAGTTTTGACTTACCTAGGGATATTTACATGAAACCTTTCAAGTTCTTCTCTAGATGACAGAGGATTAAATTTAGGTTATATTCTTTGCATTCTGGAAGAAGGACTAGCCTTGAAAGATTCAACAATACTTTGTTCATCTACTTCTTTGTCTTTACAATGTTCAATCTTGGCATGAATCATAGATACACCAATCTTTACCTCAGGAAGTTCTAGGAAGTTATCACTCACGAGTAGTTCATTCTCCTTTTGTAGTCATTCATCTTCTATGCCTTTGATGTAATTGCGGTTAGGGATCTCAATGAAGAGATGCCTTAGACCACAAAACCTTCAAAATTACACAACAAAAATAATGCAAATTAATGCAACAATGAAACATCAATGTTCTTTTATTAGATTTCAATGGCTGGAAATACAGCTTGCACACACAATGACAATAACACAACAATCTCAAATGAGATGCGTTACAATAGATCCTTAGATCTCTACCTGCTAACTTGCAATCTTTGTAAGTATAGCTCTTTCTTAGTATACTCACTATGATCTATCTCCTCAAGTTCATTGACTAGTTGACTCATGTGTAGGGGGATGCTTATTTAGGCACAAGAGCCACGTACTTACAATATTGTGCTTAAGAACCCACTACAAGCATTAAATATTTGTAACGAATCATTGTGCGCAACATTAAATGTTCATTACAATTCCAATGCACCTTAACACATCACAATCTAATGCATCACGACGAAGTAACATTAAATGAATCTTTAACAGCCTTCTATGTTTCAAGGAATTAAATGGAAATGGTTAGGAGTTGCAATGGCTTCTTACCTATAACAAATCACAAGAACAAATGCCTAGAATGAACTACGCACAAGACAAGTTACACGAAAGTCGCAATGTACTATTCCTACCCAAAATTTTTGTTTACACTTGCAATTTTTCCGATTTTAGCTTGCAGACATTTCGTCAAACATTATGCATACAATCTATTATGAAGAAATTCTGATTGCAATCACCTAGAACACCTGTAACTAGAATTCTATATCATATATTCATAAAAAATTAATACCATCATTCATAGATTACTCAAGGCATTTTGTCAAACAGTTGGCAATCTTTCTATAGAACTGAAAACAATTAACATGAACACTATAGTCTGCGGTTCTAGAAGTCAAAATTACAAATATCTAAATACTTATTTTTCTAACCTCCAAAATGATGCCAAATATATTTGCAATAATGAATCCCAGAGATGCTAGTTTGGATTAAAATCTGATCAGCACTTGAAATGAGCGATTAGGACCTCCAAATCTCTTGTTACAGCAAACTAATCACATAAATCTTCACTTGAACAACAATACCTGAGTCGGCCAAATAAAAATGGTTTGAAAACTTCAAGAAAAGGCAACGTCCAACCTTCAAACTGTCTGAAACACACATATAGCTGCGCCTAGGGTTTTGAAACCCAAAGTTTTCAGCACTAAAAAAAAAAACAATATAAATCTGGAAGATAATTCTCCTTTCAGCACAAACCTCTTCAATCTTCAATCGAACTGCTCACTTGTGAACTTTGAATGAATCCACCAAGGATTGGCTAGGTGGGTTTTCGTCCACAAAACCAATATTGCCTTAGCTGAACAAATGATCAAGTTCTCAATAGAGTTTCCAAAGAAAATGAAATATCCAGAATGAATCACTTTTCCCCCAAATTCTCCTATTATAACCCTCATAAAAGAAGATTATTTTCTTTTATTTTCCCGCTCAACTCATAAAGTGTCCCCTTTTTAAAATTAATTTTTACTTTTGTACTTTAAGTCTAGTGACACTTTATAAAGTCACTTTATCATTTCCCTTGTTCAACTTATTAATTAATTAAATCTAAACAATCATTAGAAATGACTTAGGACAACTTATAATTTAATTAATTAAATATTCCCTTTGTCCCTTCCCAAATAGCCTGCGGTAATTAAATAGGCTAAGGGTCTTCGCTGACAGCTTATGCGAAAGAAGGGGACATTACACGTAACCTTGCAAGCCTAAGTCGCAACACCTCGCAATATTCACACTACTGTGCACCAATCATCTTGCATAAGACATATTAAGGCTCCAACCTCAATTATTTGTGCAGATCTTTTGAATTGCCATTGAATCAAACACGAACATACAAAACATACTTGCACAAAGCTTTGCAAGCAACTACAATCAAGAATTAAAACTGTGCACACTATCAAAATTGTGCAAAATAACAAACAACAAAGGTGGCACAAAACAACACAAAACTTGCACACAAATCAGGACATGTACGAAACTGTAAAGTGCTTATTTTTTTGACTAAGTGTTAGATCAAGTGTTTTTGGTTGATGTAGGATTGCAAATGAACTTAGATGTCCTTGCATCATACACCTCCGGTAAGAAAATAAACATGAGCTCTTGCCCATGCCTCTTCTAAGTGCTCTACTATTGGTACTCCTTGTTTTGCAGCTTTTGATGCACTTATCCATGTCGCGTCTTTAATTTATCGGCCTTTCCATTTTACCAGATATTCTTTGTATTCTCTATCTTGTGTTCGCTTGTTGACTCTAGAATCAATCACTCTTTTGGCTTCCTTGCGCACTTACTCAGGCATCTGTGCTCTCTAATCAATTTCTTCAACACTTGTGGTTGCACTTTCCTCACTACTTTGATCTTCATGATATGGATACATATTTGCCACATTGGAAATAAGCGATATGTCTATTCATTCATCTTTTATGCATTTGTTGCAAACTTTTGCAACACTCTGCATGGTCCAATCATTTTCCACTTTAACTTGTCATAAGTTCTTTTTGGAAATCTTTCCTTAGGTGTGCTAAGATGAAGTCTCTCACTTGATAGTCTACTTCTCTTCTCTTAATACCTTCATGATACTTGTACTACGCGATGCTCTTTTCTAATTGTTTGCGTACTTGTTAATGTAAGTCGCGCATAAATTCAACAAAATCCACTGCTTGACTAGTCTTTTTTTGTTCATCTCTGATGTTGTGCAATTTTGCAACATCTCTTGGAGTCGATCCATAAACAATTTGAATGGTGTCCTAGTACTTCTATTAACTGAATTGTTATTAACAAACTCAGTTTGCGCCATAATTGAATCCCACGTTCTTGGCTTTCCTTCAAGCATCGCAACAGATTACCAAGACTTTTGTTGACCACCTACATATGTCCATCCATCTGAGGATGATACGCTAAATTGAATTGTAACTTGGTATTCAACTTCTTCCACACCATCTTCAAGAAATGTCCAACTTATTACACATTCTTGTTTGATGCTACGTTGTGCTATAATCCACACAATCACACTTCTTCCTTGAAAAACAAGTTGATAATGTGTGTCATATCACTAGTCTTTTTACAAGCAACAAAATGTGAAGCTTTGAAAATCTATCCACAATCACAAATAAGGAATCATGTCCTCTTAGCATTCTAGGTAACCCTAAAACAAAATCCATGTTGATAACTTCCCATGGTCTCTCTAGAATAGGCAATGGTCGATACAACCCTACATTTTGACTTCTCTTTTTGGCCAGTTGAAAAACTCTACACTCCACATATGCGCACATTTGTACCCATCTTTGGCCAATAACAATTTTCAACCAACTGTGCATAGGTTTTGTCATACCCAAAATAACTTGGTAAACCTCCACCATGTTTTTTGTTAGTCAAATTCTCATGCATTGAACCTTTAAGTATACACAATTGCACTCCTTGAAACAACAATTCTTTTTGCATGAAATAATCCAACCATGGTGTTCTTCTGCCACTTACTGGCTCTATGCATGCTTTCCATGCATCTTTGAAAACTTCATCTTCTTCATACATCTCTTTCATAGAATCAAATCCTTTTACTTTCACTCGCATCTCATTCAACAAGAGAACTCTTCTTATTAACACATTTGTAACTATGTTTGACTTCTCACTTTTGTTTTTCAATAAAAAATGAGTAACTTTGCAAAAACTCAACCCACTTCATATGTCTTTGGTTCAATTTTCATTAATTGTTCATCAATTGTAGTGCTTGATGGTCTGTGTACAACACAAATTCTTTATGCAACAAATAATACCTCTACTTCTTGAGTGCTTGCACTATGGCATTGCTATGTACTTAGGGATATGATATATTAATATATATGGGTTGATGGAGATACCGACATGTGGCACACACGCCCCTTAGTTATATGAGTCCAATATTTTAGGATAAATGAGTAACTTGTGGAATTAGTGCATTGGGTAATGGTTGGCCTACATTGGGATTAAGAGGTTATCCATCCATTGTTAGTTATATAAAGGTCTATATAAAGGAGGTGAATATCATTGTACGGGAATGAAGTGTTGAGTCATCTATTGTAAGAGGATGTTGGAGGTTGTCCCCTCGAAGAGACATTGTGGAGTTATTCCTTCCAAAAGGAGTATTGTATGGTGTAGCCCCATCGTAAAGATATTATTTTATTTCTGCATATATTGAATATTTGGGCATCGTGGCCCACCTATATCTTTTGTGTTGTGTTGATCTACATTATATTATGTATATTTTTAATATTATAAATGTGGATCATAACAAGTGGTATTAAAGATTCGATTTGTGCAATTTGTATGGGGCAAAACCCTAGTTTTTTGGAATCATTAATATCTTGCAATCAGTTGTGAATTTTTGTACAATTGTTTTACTGGAGCTGATGACTATTCTAAGGAAGTAATAGTAAAAAAATTGAGGTTTTATGATCAGTTTTGAGAGAGTTATTGCTATTTTAGGGTTTGTAATAAATTCATCATATCTATCAAAAACTAAGGAATTCTTATATGAAAATTTTACTGCTTCTGTATTAGTATACAAGCGAGCTATAGTCAAAATTTCAGATTTTTTTGAATTGTTTAGAGTGATTTATAGCAATTTTATGATTTTTCATAAATTCGCTCTACAGGTCGAAATATTTGGATTTTTTTCTCAAAATTTTCACTGAAGTTGCAATATCGTACATGGAAGCTACAGTAAAAAAAATTAGACTATTTGAATAAGTTTTGCACGAGTTATTTATTTTTTAGGTTTTTTCACTTAACCCTAGTTTAAAAAAAAAAAAATCATGGGTCAAATAGATTACAAACAATTGAAACAATTGATGGAGAGTTTTACAAAAATACAAAATATTTTGGAGAAGTATTATGTGGCAAAAAGTGGGCATGTGGGGGAAGAAGAGACTAATGATGATAACCAAGAAGAGAATGCAGATGAAGAAGAAGATGATGAAAAAGAGGATGAACATAATGATGAGGGAGCTACAGAGGATTCCGGCGGAGAGGTTGAGGATCATGATGTGGAAAAAGAGGAAGAAAATAATTTTTATGATGGCAATGAAGAAAATCATGTAGGTGATTATGAAGAATAAGAAACAGAACATAATGATGATGAGGCTACAAAGAGTGCAAAAGGAGAGGTAGAGGATCTTGAAGAGGAGAAAGAAGGATTGGATGATAAGGGCTCAAATAAGGGCTCTGATACCAAATGTAACAAACCGTTACACCAAAACCTCGAGGTGTTAGTGAAATCCGCACATCAGGATCATAACATCCAAATGTAACAAACCGTTACACCAAAACCTCGAGGCATTAGTAAAATTTGTACATCAAGATCGTAACATCCCACCACGCTTCCGAAGCCCAGACTCCGGACTGGGTTTTTGCCCATACACCAGAATCCTCCGTATGTATGAGCCCTAGACGAACACTACAATGCCGACATAGCCACCCGCTTTGTGACTTGAACTTGGGTGGAGGTTCTGATACCATTTGTTATGATCCACACTTATAATATTGTAAATATGCAAAATATAATGTAGATCAACACACCACAAAAGATATAGGTGGGTCAAGATGCCCAAATATTCAATATATGTAGAAATAGAATAATACCCTTAAGGCATGGCAACACCATACAATACTTCTTTAGGAAGTAGTAACTCCACAATGTCTCTTCGAAGGGACAACCTCTAATATCCTCTTATAATAGAAGACTTAACACTTCATTCCCTTACAATGAAATTCACCTCCTTTATACAAACCTCTGTATAACTAACAATGGATGGGTAACCTCGTAATCTCAATGTAGGCCAACCATTACCCAATGCACTAATTCCATAAGTTGTTCATTTATCCTAATATATTGGACCCATATGACTCAGGGGTATGTGTGCCACATGTCCGCATCTCCATAAATCCATATACATTAATATATCATATATCTAGGTACATAGCAGACATAAAACTCTCGATCATACACCAAATATTTATTTTTTGTGTCATCTAGTTTTTCATTGAAGTAAGCTATAAGCCTACCTTCTTGACTCATCATTGCTCCTATTGCTGCACCACTCACATCGCAATCTACCTAAATTATCTTATTAAAATCTAGCAATGCCATCATTCACTGCTTAGTTACCTCCTTCAACTTTTGGAAACTATGCTCTGCTTCTATGCTCCAAATGTACTTTTCCTATCTTTGCGCATCACCTTGATGATTGTTGCGCATGTCCCACTAAGATTCCCGATGAACTTTCTATAAAAAAACGTGCTCCTAGGCAATGACCACTCAAGTATAGTTAACACCTTTTCTGGATCCATATTCAAACCTTCTTGGGATATTACAAAACCCAAATATACTAGCTCCTATTTCATGAAGCTACATTTCTTTAAATTTGCCAACAACATTTCATCTCGCAACTGCTACAACACTTGTTTCAAATGCACTAAGTGTTCTTTCTCCTTTTTGTTGAAAATCAATTTGTCATCTAGGGAAATAATGACAAACTTACCTAAAAATGGTTTTAACACTTTATTTATTAGTCTCGTGAATATACTAAGTGCATTACTCAATCCAAATGGCATGACTAACCATTTGTACAATCCTTTATGTGTTTTGAATGTAGTCTTCCACTCATCACCTTCCCTTATGCCCATTTGGTGATTTCCACTCTTGAAGTCAATCTTTTTGAAGTATCAATTCATCAAATCATCCATGTACGACAATGAAAATCTATATCTGATAGTAATCTTGTTGATGGCTCTAGAATCAATGCACATCCTCCATTCACCTCCTTTCTTAGGCACTAATACTGCTGGAATTGTGCATGGGATCAAAGTTTCTCTTATCAACCCTTTAACAACTCCTGAACTTGTCCTTGCACCTCTGCATTCACCTTCGGTGTCAACCTATATGCCGCTTTGTTCGGTAAACTCGAACATGGAATCAAATCCATTTGATGACTTATGCTCCTCATGGTAGATTGTCATAAACAATCTCTACAAATTCATTCAATATCTCCTTCACTTTGTGCATAAGTATTTCTTTGGTTGCTATGCTTGTGCTTACAACCTACACAGGCTTCAAAATCAATGCATAACATGCGCTCTCCTTTAGCTCTTTTAGGAGTTGTTTACCTGAAATCATCAAGACTTTTGGTCCCTTGTCCTCTTCTTTGCTCTTATCCTTCAAAGGATTTAAAGTGTTTTACTCCATTTTTCATCAATGTATAGGTGTTTGCGTGGCTATCATGTCACGCTTTCATGTAAAACTGCCAAGGCCTTCCAAGTAACACATGACAAATTTCCATGAGCATTATGCTGCACAAAACTTCATCCTTGTATGAATTAGTCTGAAAACTTACCAGACATTGCTCATTCACTAGAATCTGATGTCCCTTCAAGAATTAAAACACTCTACAGGGGTTTGAATGCACAATCCTCTTCAGACCAAGCTTTTCAACCATTTCTTTTGAAACAAGATTGTTTGTATTGCACTATTAACAATCAACTTGTAACACTTACCTCTAGATTTGCAATTGGTTTTGAATAGATTCTCTCTGTGCAATACTATTCTCTTCTTTTTCCGGTTTCAACAACACCCTCTTCATCACGAGAGCTTCTCCAATTTTTGGTTCATCTATGTTATGAATATATGCATTACTCCCTTCACCTGCTTGCACAATATGCACATTCACATCATTCCTCCTAATCCCTACATTGTGTGCATGTGGACACTCAATTGCCCTATTTCCAGTTTCTCCACATTTGAAGCATGCACCCATGAATCCATGACCTCTACCTCTTGTAAAATTTCCTCTACGTCTGTGCACACTTGTATCATTGCGTTGAGAAGTGCTAGCTTCTCCTTTTTGTGTAGAGTAACCTTTGTTGTTTGCTTGCTTGTCCTCGTGTGTGCAAAAACTTTCCTTCCCCTCACATTGCACCTTCTTGTTTGCGAGACAACTTTTCCTCAGCCTTTAGTGTGTAATGATAGGTTTCTTCAATAGATTGCAATTGGATCATACCATACTCATTTTGAATGGAAATTTGTAACCCATTCATGTATCTTGAGATATTCTCAGTGTCATCTTTAACATGAACCACTTTGATAGCGAGTCTATAAAACTCTTCAGTGTAAGCTTTCACTCTCATCTTCCTTTGTCGCAAATTTTGCAACTTCTTGAACAATGTTAACTAGGAAGCATAAGGTATAAATTTGGCCTTCAACTTCGCACCCAGTCTATCCTAGATCTTGATCTTATCTTTGCCTCTATGGACTTTTTTTACCTGCACATGCTCTCACCAAGGATGCATGACCCTTCAACTTGCGCATGCAAATTTGACCTTCTTGGGATCTTCCATATTTCCATACTCAAAGTGTTTTCTTGCTCAATGATCCAATTAATGAGCTCTTTAGGACTTGAAACTCCTTAAATGACTAACAGGGTCCAACTTCGGCTTACTAGTCATCCTTGCAATTGCATGCAGGAATTTATTGTTAGGTTGATTGATTGACCTCTTCTTCTGTGACTTGGTTCTCAATTGCTTCTTCCGTGGTTTCATTGTCGCTTTCATCGTTCACCACCCCAACGCCTCAAAATTGTGCAATTTCCATAGCCTCTAGATGGGCTTGCATATCTCTCATCAATCTTGCCAAGTTTGCAAGTCTTGGTGCTCTGGTCACTCTCGGTGCTCTCGTAGTGAATCCTCTTTTGTGTACCATTTCATCGAAATCATATAACAATCATTACACCTTCTACCTAACTCTTGATGGAAGATGTCTTCTCTACTTTCTACCCACACTCGCAAATTTGGAAAATAAATTTTCTCACGCTTTCTTGTAAGGAAGAAACTGTGCTTTGATACCAAATGATGCAATTGCGGTTAGAGATCTCCTTGAAGAGATACCTTAGACCACACTAACTTCAATATCACACATTGAAAATAATACAAATCAAATGCAATAATGAAACAATGTTTTTTATTAGATTTCAATGGTTGGAAATACATCTTGCACAAACAATGACAATAACACAACAATCTTGAATGAGATGTGTGACAATAAATCCTCAGAAATTTGCCTGCTAACTCGCATTCTTTGCAAGTATAGCTATTTCTCAGAATACTCACAATGATCTATCCCCTGAAGCTTGTTGACTAGCTGACTCAAGTGTTGGATAGGCACAAGACCCACCTACTTACAATATTGCGCTTAACAACCCACTATAGGCATCAAAGTTTTGTAACGCATCATTGTGCACCACAAACACTAAATGTTCATTACAGTTTCAATGCACCTTAATACATCGTAGCGTAATGCATCATGACAAAGTTCATCACAAAGTAACATTAAATGAAATTACAAAAACCTTCCATGATTCAAGGAATTAAATCAAACGGTTAGGAACTACAGTGGCTCCTTACCCATAACATATCACAAGAACAAATGTGCTTAGAACAGGCTACGCACAATACAAGTTATGCTGAAGTCACATCGTCGCAAGGCTATGTCGCAACACCTCTCAATATTTGCAGTACCGCGCATCAATCATCTTGCATAAGACTAAGCAAGACTTCAACCTCAATTCTCTACGCAAATCTTCTGAATTGTTGCTGAACCAAACAAGAACCTACAAAACATACATGCACAAAGCTCTTCACAAGAAATTACAAATAATAACCGAAACTATGTGCACCATCAAAGCTGTGCAAAAGAACAAACAACAAATGTGCGTGCACAAAGGTGGTTCAAAGCGACACAACTTGTGCACAAATCAAAGCTTTTTACAAAACTGAAAAGTGCTTATTTTTTGACTAAGTTTTAGACCGTGTTTTTGGTTGATGTAGGATTACAAGTGAACCTAGATGCTCCTGCATCAGCGACTCTCAACTGGGTAATTTTTAAAAAAATATTCTTTAGGAGGGGGTTACATTTTTGGGTTTATAAAATCGAACTTGAAACTCCTTGTCAACTTGACTGCGATTCTTTTCTTCCCATTCATAGACTATATCACCAGTTTCTCCCTGTCATCTCATCAATCTTTGAATATTAGTAAAATTTTCTCCAGCCAAGTACCCTTTGTAATCCTTATCAAGCCTTCTCTTTAAGTCCTCAAGGGACATTCATGTCTGCAATCCATTCTTTTTATCATTAATGTTAGCCTCATTGACTGGGCTCCTAACCCAGTGTCCAAGCAGGTCATATGAGAGAGTCCTCGTTGCCTTCTTAACTGTGCAATAATATTTAGGCCTTGCGAAATTGAGCTGATATTCCTGCATTAGAGCCTTAGCTCTGTGTGGATCTTTTCTATGGCTTGATTGGAATTCTTCTAATTGGAAAGGAGGTTTTCTTATGGCAGTGTTACTATCTAGTACAAAGATATTTTTAGCACTGTGCATTTGTCTTGGAAATTCTAAAGCAACCATTCTTTTGTTCAACATTTTTTGGCATTATGCAGGATGTTCTATCAAAACCATACACTCTAAGGTAAACACAATCTATATGAATTCAATAATCTTCTTTGTTCTCTAAGGGTTGCTGAAGGGTTTTCTAGAATAAATTTGGTAACAAGAAAGTTATGATTGAGGCCAAGACCCTTGGGACAAGTTTATTGTAAAACACATTATTGGCAGGCCTTAGAAACAAAATATAAAAACCGTATTTTTTTGTATGACTAGCATTGTACGACTTTTTTTTTATCAATAAAGGGACGCTTTTCAATCAAAAAATAATATATCCAAAGGTCATCAAGACAATATGTTGCAGAAAGCAACTGGGTGCACATTTGAATGGATTTCCTAATGGTCTTTCTAGAGTCAAAATCAATCATAGTACAATTGATTTTAAGGCATTTAAAGACATCTTTGTGCTGGTCAAGAACTAATGAAACAAGATGAGAATAATAGCTGAACTTACCTCCAAGAATGAAGCCAGAGGGCCTCTTTGATCTCCCCTGACCCAAAATACACAATGTTGTACTGATAACCTTTGGCTTGAATATATTTAAGTACAAAATACATCACTTTCAATCTCCTCATTTGAATATTTTCCTAGAACATGACACACCATGCATAACATGTCTCGCAACCAAGGGACAAATATTTTTCTTTAGTGGGGTCTTCCTTTCCTTGTGAGGGGAGTATTGATAAATTCAACACATCCTTATACTATTCGAAATATTGCGCCCAAACATTCATTCAACTGTGGTAGTTGTTCCCTAGAGACCTCTTTAAATCGTCAATTGTGAAAGTCTTGGTACAGAGCTTCAACTAAAAGGTTTGTGCAATCGCCTTGAGGGATAGGTTTAGAACCACTTTGCCAAGGCCATTGGCAAAACATTCTCCATACTCCTTGTTAAATGTATCCAATCCCCATGTGAAAGACACCATAGTAGGTATGCATTCTGCTACAACTTATTTTGGATTTAGTGATCTAAACAAGCTAAAACTTGGATAATTCATATTGTATAGGATATATCCTAAATTATGCATATTTGAATGTAAAAAGTAGATTGAGATTGAGCTTTACTATTTATAGAAATGACAGGAGGATAGTGTACTTAACAGGTTCACTATTTTGTTTTGGCCACTGTTTGTGTATTGTCACTTAAAAATGTCTATAGTGACTCGATGATCACTTAGCTCAGGAAACAAAGTATCAAAAGTTGCCAGGGCACTTTTAGCAGGGCACAAATGCATATGGTGGTTGGATCCATCCATTGTTTGTCGAAACCGTTTGTGTAAAATTTCGGTTTGTTCTGCCACAGATCACTGCGCCTGCTTGTCAAGATGATTTCTATATAATTTTAGATACTCGATCTTGTGCATAGTTTCAAATGTCTCTTTTTACCTTGAAACCTAGCTCCACTTTCGACACTTTGCTTGGCATTATAAAAGTGGTTAGAAAGATGGGTAGGACAACCCTAACCACACCCTGTTGAATGGTTGAGCGTTGCCTACATTCCAATACTCTTAAGAGGGCTTAAACTGCATGTAGTTCTCCCACCGATGTGTATGTGTGCTCAATAGTGATTTGTTAAAATGTATGCAACCTGTTTGGCTTTCCACACTTGACAATATGCAACTTTGATTTTGCCTTAGGTGTTCAGACTTGGCTTAGGAACTATTCCTTTGAGGGCTTTTTAGATTTGGATGCTTTAGGATGGTGCTTCAAGGATGTGCAGATAGATCTCTCAATGTACAAATAATTTTCCAAGTGATCTCCAAGTTAGATCTAGATGAGAATAACTTAGACTTGATGTGTTTATATAGGAAATTATTTGGATAATTTCCTTTCATAATTGATATGTGAAACATGTGTATTGACCTAAGGAAAGGGTTTGAACTTGAAAAATAGTTGTTTGAGGAATTTGGGACACTGTTGGTGAAGACAGATGATACTCATAACTATAGTTCAAAACCTTATTCTCGGCGGTTTCTCGGGAGGGCAAAATTTGAACCGGATCTCAAATCTTAGGAATTTCTCGACAACTTTATTGTTACTTTAAAAAACATATAAATTCATAAAATAAACTTAAATTAAATGTAAAACATTGTTAAATGACATGGGAAATGAATGTAGAGAATGCCATAGGCCCATAAGTTTATTTTCTATTAATGTAAAGCCAAAAAAGAGTACAATACTACAAAGTTACAAATTGCAATGCTTATAGATTCATGAAATATTAAATATACATATTACATTTCATCTCTAGCGCCTAATATAAGTTTGATGCGGCTGCCTTCTGGAAGTGGAAAGTAAAGATTCCTCCTCTCCAATGCCAACATTGTCAACAAAGCCAAATGTATCATCCGGATCCTCACCAACCCCTCCTGATACCTTTGCTGCCTCGGATGCTATTGCTTTTTCTACCTCCCTCTCTAAATCTACAATCTCCTCCGTTGTAAACATGGGTTTTAACTTTGCATCAACGATCCAGTCGGCATATGGATCGATCTCATCCAATTCATTAACATCATATTTATCTTGCCCATCCACTTGTCTCACGCGAAGTCAAAGATTGTATTGTACAAAGACAAGGTCATTGAGACATTGTGTCACCGACTTGTTGCACTTCTTTGTATGAACAACTTCAAACATGTTCCATTTATGTTCACACCTAGAAGAGCTACATGGTTGACACAAAATGCGAATGGCTAGCTTTTGAAGATTTGGTGTTTTTGCACCATAATCTTCCCACCACACATCTGCAAAAAGGAGATTTATGATTTTGTAAGTCAATCAGGGTTGAATAAATGAAAAAAGTCTACTAGAAAGAAAAAAATGCTCCAATTATGTTCACAACCAGAAAAGCTACAATGGTTGACACAAAATGTGAATGTCTAGCTTTTGAAGATTTGATATTTTTGCACCATAATCTTTCCACAACACATTTGCAAAAAGGAGATTTATAATTTTGTAAGTCAACTAGGCTTGAATAAATGAAAGAAATCTACTAGAAAGAAAAAACAAATGACTCAATTTGTTTTTACTTAGCTGAGAGGTGTTTCTTCTTTTAAAGCATAGAGCCAGAGAAAAGAGTCTTCATTGCATTCTTGTAAATTTACAGCTCATCAATAATTGCATCTCTAGTCTCACCATTAGGGATCATCCTCTCTATGCATGTATTGAGGCCATCAATAACTTTCTCATCGGCTTTAAATGAGTCAAAATAATTTTTTTTAAGATTCATTTAGTAAGCCGTTGTATGAATATGTCGGTGGAACGTCTTGTTCCATCTATGATCAATTATGCGCCATATGGATTCATATTTTCTTTGATTTTGCCCTTAATATTTGGCGATGGCCTCCTTGGTCACGTCCATGGCCTCATACAAATAACCGATTGGGTTTTTCCATTCACCAATTGGACAAATTAATGCACAAATTTAAAATGAAAATTAAGAAAAAAATTATAACAAATAAATGATAAATAAAAAAATAATTGAGCCTTTAATTTACCTTAATGATTTTCTCCATGCACTTTGCAAAGACCTCATAAAAAATGGTCTTCATGAGCCTTTCCCTTTAGGCCTTCCTAGCATGGAGAGACCACCCACCGATCACTTACCACTATCTACTTAAGGGATGTTAGTGAGGCCATAATGCTCTGCCATGTGAGGAAGATTGTGGCGAATTGTGTCTCTCGATCGCACAAACTCCTTTCTATTGATGTGTTCTCTCATCAACTGTAGCACCCAAGTGTGATTGTAGATGAACGTGGTGATACTTCTTGCCTCATCAACCATATTCTTCACCCATGAGATCTTTTCTGTCCTCGAACAAAAGATCAATGCAGTGGGCTGCACAAGTGGTCCAAAAAAGTGTAGGGTGCCTCTCCTCAAGAAGTCTGCTTGTTATTATATATGCAGTTGCATTGTCTATCACAACTTGAACAACATTCTGCACCCCTACTTGCATCACCACCTCATCCAACATGTCACATAGTATTTGAAGTTTTTAGTTGATGGGAAGCATCAATTGACTTCAAGAAGAACAACTGCCCACTTGAAGCCACTAGAAAGTTAATCAGTGTGCGGTTTTTCTCATCTGTCCATCCATTAAATAAAATGGTGCATCTCTTTTTCTGCGATTTTTTTTTTTGGTCGTCTACAAGGGCTTGTGTATGTCTCACAAAAACCTCCAATAACGGGCCATTCAAGTCATGAGTAGTAGGAGCTTTGAACCCTTTCTCGACAATGATCAATGCAGTGACCAAATTCTCATATGGATTTTTTGCCACATTGAAAGGAATGTTGTAGTACAAAAAATTTGTTGCAATGATAATCGTTTTATTTTGTAGTTCTCTGTTCCAAGCGGTACCTTCCAGCAAAGTTTGTGATATAGAGCTACTTCTAGTAACAAAAAAAGTAGTCAAACTATCATCAGTGGATGATCATTGTCCCCAACCCTGACATTGTGGAGCCAGGGCAGTAGAATAGTCCTCAATGTCACTATCATCTCTCATTGTCTTCCTATTCATTAGGACAAGTTCATCGGCTTTTCTTTTTTTTTCCTTTTTTTTGCATTCGCTGCAATGCAAGCAACTCATTGTCTTTGATCCTTAGAGGTTGCTTAATGACACACTACCACACATTCCGTGCCAACCGTGTGATGTGTTTTTTCAGGTGAGAAACACCTCCACTCATCTTCATCCCACAATAGTTACATATTACAAACTTGCCCTTTGCCCGTTCACAATGCTTCTAACCAAGGCATTGGACTTAGGCTTGTTGCGAATAGGAACAGCGGAACTGCATGTTGATACTGATGCCATTTATAAATAACAAACTTGAACCCTATATAAAAAATATATGTTTGTCTTTTAGAATTAAAATATAACTGCTAGTGCTAATCAAAAGAAGTAGAAGTAGAATTTAGGAATAAAATTTCAATGATCATGATTGAAAATTTTAAATTTAAAATTTTATATTGAAAATTATAAAGAATATGAAAATTGAAAAAAAACTACATGGTTCAATGTTTCCAACTCTCTGATGTATATTGTATGTTGTAGCCTGCAGGGTCTCAATGGAATCGTGGATTGTTCCCAATCTCAACTGTCAATAAGTATCAATGGCAAATGGCAAAATTGCAATGCAAATGCTATATAACTGTAGTATGTGTTTTTAGTTTTTACGCTTTGCAAAGCAATCAATAAATATACTATATATTGCGGCTTGCCAAATACTATAAAATTGCAGTCTGTATTTTACTATTTGCCCTTTGCAAAGTAGTCAATAAGTATATTGTATATAATATATATTATATAGTTATACTATAAATATATACAAGCTACAACAAACTTGCACTATGTAGTATGCACTATGCATAGTATCACTATCAACTGATTCACTATTTAACTTGCAAATTTTGGGACTCGATTCAAATGATGTTAAGGCGCTAAACAAAATAACATTCATAGTCACATAGACAATTTTTGACAGTTTGGAGGTCCCCAAACTTTCAAATCTCGGCTGTATCTTAAAGATCTCGATTCTCAGTGGGCACTGTGCAAAGTGCGAACTACAATGAGCAAGCTTTGTTAAAATCTTAAAACTTAAAGGCCCGTTTTCACTTAATAGTCTGTGGCTCTCCGTGTTAAAATTGAGTGTTTAAACTCAGATAGTTGCATATTAACTATTAACTCAAAAAACTTGATACAAAATCCATGTGTCTTAACTTTTAATGTATTGAAAATCTTTTTTTTAAAGCCAAGATATGGGTGATTTCTCAGTGACTTTCGCTGAGTAATCATCGATATTATTCAACGAAAATTGTCGAGAAATTAGGGTTTATCATCTTGTGAAAAATGAAATGATTTCTTAGTTGACAATCATATCATGAGAAATGGTGAGAAACAACCGAGATTTGGAACTATGCCCATAACCAGTATTGTTCGACCGTTGCTATCACTATCAAGGGAGGAGAAAACAATGATCTGGAGAATGGCAACAATCTGTGTAGGATAATACAACAATTATACCTAGACTAAGGAGACCCTGTAAATGAATGATGACAAAGGCTAAGTTCATAGATAGATAAAATGGCTAGGAGAGAATGTAAGCAAGAGTTAGTTGTGTATGCACAAGTAATGTATGTCAAGAATTGGTCAAAATTGATATTGTCTAGTTTCTAATACCAATTTTATGTGTTGAAAAATACTCCCATTTTAGTCTAGAATTGAAAATGCTAGATATAAAAGATAAAGTAATAAATTTGGTACTTGAGTGTAATCACATTTGGTATCTTCAGGGATGCTCCGAATATCTTGCTTGCTCCATGCAAAAATTGTAATGAAAAATGCATAAATCAATGTCCACTCATGATAAAAAATCTGAGACCATATAAATCATTGAAATCGAAAAACAAGGAATGAATGCACCAATTACTATGTAAACCAAGATGCCCTTTGAAGTCATTGGAGAATGGTGTGATTATGCCCCAAAGAGATGCCATATGTTAAAATCATGGGTTGAGAAGAATATGCCTCAACTCTCATTGAAAACTAAGAAGTGTTAGTAGTTGAGTGTTGCAGAACCTCAATTGCACCATTGAAAATATCATATTGAGTGTTTTGGTGGAACCTATACTAGTTTCACATGCCAAGGGTGGAGCCCCAAACTAGGCTTGTATGTAAATCTGAATAAGTTTGAATCAATTGCTGTAGATGGATTTTAGATTTAATGTGTTTACGTAGTTACCTTTGTTACCACCATAGAAAAAATAAAAGTGCATGCATGAACAACATTCGTGCCCCATAATCTGATCCATTTGTACCTCAATGTAATATAGAATGGCACAAATTTGCATGTCTCTCTATTCAATCTGATAATCTAACCCAATTTGATAATCTGATAATTATGCTCAATTTGATCCAGGTAACTTGATAAATCTGTTCAATTTGATCCAGGTAACTTGATAAATCTGTTCAATTTGATCCATTTAATATGTCTCAACATGTCATAGAATCTGTTGCTTGTTCCTATAAAATGCCCCACATATACCTTGCATACGTGTAAATTTGTGAATCTGTCTCAATTTGAATCATAATGTGCCCCCTCTAAATAATAATCTAACTCATCTAAATCATTTGAACCGTGTAATCTAACCCAAAATTTGAATTGTTTGTCTGCCAATGCTTGAATCTCTATGACAAGCCCATTAGTTTGCCCTCCTTTCGAGGGGAGGGATGTGTCTTGCGAATCGCTTATCTCAAAAGAACAAACTTATATGCATCATGTTATATATAAAAGATGCAAGCATGCAAGACATGTGTGCCAACACGATTAACTTATGTCATCTTACAAAGATTTGATCATTCATGCATATATGAAACATACATCCTAAGGTCATAGAAGTGTTATGTCAAGATATATATAGCAACTAGGCACACAACAATAGTCATCACAATAATAATCATTGAAATATAAGCACTTATTAGTAAGCCATGTAGAAGATGCATGATATGAATCACGACATCGCACATAAGAAGAAGAATGCATGATATAAATTACAACATCACAAGCTCAACAATCATGTAGATATGCACACATATACAGACAATGTCATGATCATGACGCACACAAGAACTCAAGACACGACATGACTTTGACCTGACACAAACACATGGCCATGATACAGACTAAAGGATAGTAGACACAATTGAGGCATGATGTGGGAACACACAATCAATTCACTCATAGGGAGACATTATAGCTCTCAATGTCACACACATGAATAGTCACACAATGTAACAGTCACCAATAGTCACTCATGGAGCACACAATGTAACACACAATGGTCATGCAATGTAACATGCAATGTCACGCACAACGATCATTACACAATGTAATACACAATCAATGATCACACCATGTAACAATCATCAACATCAAACATGCATAAAACAAACAAAGCTAGTCTACACAATCAATCCATGTCATCATCACAACATAGCAAAATACACTATCCATAGCATATAACACACTGAATAGTATAGTGATGTGTAATCATTCTAAGTAGCTCAATATAGTCAATGGAATGGTCATAAAAAGATAGACCCTATATGAACCAATTGGTGTGGCATGCCCGAAATATAGAAAGGTATCCTCTGGGTGTGGGAATGTCCTGCATTTGAATTTCTATATCATATATAATTTGTATGTCATAGATTCCACTCATATATACCGTTGAAAAGCATATGCGTAAAGAATGGTTATGTAATCTACCATGTATATGATAAATAACATAAATGAATCATGTAAACTAGCAACAAGTTATGCATAGGTCTTGATTTTTTATTTTTTGAATATTTTTATTTATTTTGTAATTTTTTGATCGTTTTTGTATTTTTGAATTTGAAAAATGATCATGCTAACTTGTGAATTGTTTTGTACCCGAGGAGTATGAGACGGTGTACATTGTAGAATATGTAGAGCGGCCTATAGAACCAACTTAGGATGTAACAAACTAGGTAACATCTTTTGTGGCCCTGTATAGACCTTATATGTATAGTAACATGTGAATTGTTTTGTACTTGAGCAGTATGAGATGGTATACATTGTAGAACACGCAAAGCAGCCTGTAGAACCAACTTAGGACGTAATGGACTAGGTAACGTCTATTGTGGAATCTGAATAGATCTCCGGTGCATAGTAACCTGTGGATTGTTTTGTACCCGAGGAGCATGAGATGGCGTACATTGTAGAACACGCATAGCAACCTGTAGAACCGACTTAGGACGTAATAGTCTAGGTAATGTCTATTGTGGAACCTAAATAGACCTCCGATGTAATGGACGCGAAAGCATTGGTCTTCGAGGAAGATCAATTACTTTCTTTGCACTGCCTGTGTAGAATGAACCTGTACAGGTTGTATGACAGGTTGTGGGATAGGTTTCTAAGGAAAGTTCTTTGGTTGAATAAGATACTCATTGGGAATCCTTGAAACTTTAACTACTTGGCTACTATAGATTTACTTCAAACACCGGTGTGCCAAAGATGATACTACACATATCTTATGTATCCAAGGACATCCTAATAACATGTAAAATTCTTTGGTATTGGGTAGAACTAAGAGCAAAGTAGCAACTATTGCAGGTCTTATCATAAGAGGTAGTGCAATGCTTCCAAGAGGGTTTTGCCTCTTTCCATTGAATCCTCGTGTTATCTTTGTTGTATCAATCCAAGACTAGTAAGTAGTGTCATATAGCAAATATTTTCACTTGACCCATTATTCACCATAACACTATGTATAGGTAGTGAGTCAATGTACCCATGCATAAATAATGACACATTAATAGAATCACCATCAACAATCTCATGCTCATGGAATGTGATAATATCTCTATGTACTTGTGTGTCCTTACGTTACCAATATGACCATCAACATGATGCTCCACTTCAGTCCTAGAAGCATATGAAGTAGGAGGAGGGCATGCTTTGTAAGTCATATGTACCTCAGGATTAGTCTTGGTCTCATTTGCTGCATGATTTGGAAAGGGATCGGAAACGATTTTCAACTTCACATTCCCATTAGGTTGTGCCCCTAAATTACTTGTAGATGTGCTTATATGATTGAGTTGAATAATATTGTCATCGATTAAATTTTAAATCTTATGTTTCAACCCAAAACATCAAAACATTTGTTCGTAGATTGTCCCTCGCATCTGTGATAATCACAGTATGCATTGATGTCAAATCCTTAAGATGGTGCTCTATTCATTTCAACCTCTTTTTAGGGAGGGAGAGATATGAGATTGCCTCAAGTAACTTTTGTAGGATATTTTGAGGAGGTTAGGATAATCGTGTAAATTGTTTTCTTTGTGGGGCTGATAGGACAAGCCGATCAATAGGTTGTGGTGCTGTTTTAACTTTTTTTTTTTTGCCTCATTCTCAACATCATTCGGTTTGGATTTGAAGGTTGGCTTGATTTGAAATTTTGCACCAAAAGTTTTCAGAGGATTGGACCCTTACTTCAGCTTATTCATAACAAAGAGCTTAACTTTATGGTCCTTGACCATGTGGCACAACTCATTAAAATAATGGAATCGTCTGAACATAATGGATCATGTAGTGGAGCAAACAAGCCTTGATTGAATATGTCTCGTAACTCGTTATCAACCATAGGATTTGTCATCTTAGAGAGCATGGTCTTATAACTAAGCACATAATCACTGATGGGTTCATTGGGCCCTTGCTTAAGTTTTGCCATTTGAGCATGAGGCATCTTCTCACTGATGTTGATCAAAAAGTGCGCGAAGAACTAATTGGCCAAAGGATTGAAGGCATGCACTAATTGGTAGGGGAGGTCATACAACCATCGCAAGGCATAGTCCTTAAGACTCCGCAAAAAACAACCTGGTCAACAATTTGACATTGGATGCATAGTCCAAACATGTTGTGTGGAAGGCTCTAAGGTGTTGTTTTGGATCACCTTTACTATCATATAATGTAAGCTTAGGTGGCACAAATCGTTTAGGTAAGGGATAAGTAAAAATATTTGGGGCCAACGGGTTGTGTAGCAATGCTTGAAAATCAATTGAATGGCTCGCTCAAGAAGAACCTTGTTCCAATTGCAAAACTTTAGCTCTAAGATTAAGGATTGTTTGTATAAGGGCTTGAGCATTAGTTATATCAAATTGTGTAGAAATGAATGATGTCACATGAATAGCCATCTTGGGATGCACAAAAGCATGTTGTATAGGGATAATCACATAAATCTAAGAAAAAAATTGTGTTGCCCCCATACTATGAGTGG
The DNA here is from genome assembly GCA_037957365.1 of Torreya grandis. NCBI lineage: Eukaryota > Viridiplantae > Streptophyta > Pinopsida > Cupressales > Taxaceae > Torreya > Torreya grandis. The sequence continues at coordinate 2,734,627 of JARHVA010001627.1, forward strand.
GCATCACATCTGTAACCATAGGTGTAGATATAAGTCTCGTAGAATAGTAGTGGTTTGAACACCTATTGTAGAGTTTATACCTCTAAAAGGTAAATTAGTATAATTGAAGGGCCCATGTTGTTCCTTAGATGTAACAACCTTAGTATTCTTTGCATTCTTAGCCTCTACGATTATATTCAAGACCTTATCCAAATTGTTAGGTTGCATACGGATTCGTACCCAAAAATTAAAGAGGGCTGCAACCTGTGCAAGATTTACACCATTAAGTTCACTAGGGTGTATTTTATCATGATATTCATTATCATCTTTATAAGTAGTTTCAAGTTCAGGGATATCATCATTAACAACATGCTCCTCTACTTCTATGTGTTCATCATTAACTTTTGCATCAATAGAAGAAGGAATTTGTATTTATTCTATTTTAGCCATTTTAGATTGCAAACATACACGTGGTTGGGCCAAAGGGATTTGATTATGCTCAACTTCAACACCACATAACCTAACACTTTGCCTCATAGGGAGAAGAAAGCTAGCTTTCTTAGATGGCATAGAATATGATCTTGAAAAGCATCAAGAAGGCTAGAGCCAAGGATGGATAGATCACGGCCTTATAAGGGGAACTCAGGTATCAGATCTGGAAACTCAATGCAACAATCTAAATCCCTAAGGGAAATATAGGGTTTGCCGCACTCGAGAGAAGGTCAAGTTCACCATAATATTTAATGTATTTCAGATTTAATGATCTAAACAAGCCAAAACTTGGATAATTCAGATTGTATAAGATATATCCTAAATTGCACAGATTTGAATGTAAAAAGTAGATTGTATAATATATATCTTAAATTGCATAGATTTGAATGTAAAAAGTTGATTGAGATTGAGCTTACTATTTATAGAAATGACCAGAGGATAGGGTACTTAGTTTGTTCACTATTTTGTTCTGATCACTCTCTGTGTACAATTGCCTGAAATTGTTTGTAGTGATTTTGTGATCGCTCGACTCACGAAACAGAGTGTTAAAACTTGTCAGGGCATTTCCAGCAGGGAAACCCCTGAGGCGGTCGATTCCATCCATAGTTTGTGTAAATTGTCGGTTTGTTCCACCACATATTGTTGCGCCTGCCTATCAAGATGCTTTCTATATAATTTTAGATGCTTGGTCCTATGTACAAATTCAAATTTGTATTCCTTTGCCTTGAAACCCTAGCTCCACTTTTGACACTTTGCTTGGCATGTAAAAAGGGGTTAGAGAGATGGGTTGGACAACTCCAACCACACCCCGTTGAGTGATTTGGTTGTTGCCTACGTTCCAACACTCCAAAGAGGACTCAAACTACATGTAGTTCTCTCACCTGTGTGTATGTGTGCTTAGTAGTGATCCGCTCGAATGTATGCACCCTGTTTGGCTTTCAACATTTGACAATATGTGACTTTGACCTTGTTTTATGTGTTCAAACTTAGCTTAGAGACTGTTCCTTTGAGGGGGTTTCAGATTTGGATGCTCTAGGATAGTGCCTTAGGGTTGTGCAAATAGATTTCTCAATGTGCAAGTAGTTTTCCAAGTGATCTCCAAGTGAGCTAGATAGGAATAGCCTTAGACTCGATATGTTTATATAGGAGACTCTTTGGGGGTTTTCCTTTTGTAATTGACATGCGAAATGTATGGCCCGACCCAAGGGAAGGGTTCGAATTTGAAACATAGCCATTTGAGGAGCTGTGGATATTGTTGGCAAAGGTGGATGATACCGGTAACCGGTATCGTCTGACTATTTCCGACACTGTCTAGGAAGGAGAAAACAACTATCTTGAGAATGACGACAATTTGCTTAGAATAATAGAATAGTTATACCTAGACTAGGGAGATCTTGTATATAAATGACGGCTAATCGGGAAGTCCAAGGTCATAGATAGAATGACTAGGGGAGAATGTCAGTAAGATTCAATTGTGTACGCACAAGTCATGATGTTAAGTATTGGTCAAAACTGATATTTCCAAGTATCTAATCCTAAATTTATGTTTCTACACATCCTTGAATGGTGGTGTGTGTAAGCTGAATGCCCTTATCTGTCATCAATGTGTAGTAGGCGCTTTTCTTTGTCAAAATTTTGTGAAACAAGCCATAAACCCCCTGTTCAATTATTGTGCTAGTAACATTCTGAAATGCATTTCCAAAATCATTCTTTTTCATCAACCATGAAAGCATCAGCCTCTGCAGCCATGTTCAATTTTTTCAGCATGGTCATGTGCAGCCTTCTTAGAAACCCAACTACTTGCTTTTTGTACAAAAATCACATTCCCCATGAGATCCGGTAACTTCATTGAGGGAAGGTCCTCCATAATGCCAAAGAGCTGTGCGTATTTGACTTTGAACTGAAAAACATCGTCTCACTGCACAGGAATAACCTCAAAGTTTCTATGCAATCTGTTCTTTTCAATCTTCAAGTTGTACAGTTAATACAAATATTGCAGAATGTGTTTTAAAGCCAATACGCAAATCTATTGAACCGTATTCGGGTTTAGCATTAATGGCAGTTGCTTTAACTTTGCATTGCAGCGTGTTATGTGGAAGATAGCGGCATGGAACCTTTAGAACTGACCGAGTTTAACCAGGGCTTTTGATTGGGATGATCATGTGGTTGTGGCATCTTGGGTTTAATGTTTTGGCAGATAATGGGTTAAGCACGAAAGGGCAAAGCAGCAGGTCAAGCCGGTGGTTACAAGTGGCTTAGCTTTTTTTTTTGTGTGGGCTTATATGCGTAATTATTTTAGAGGTTTATGGTTAACGACGTAGGAGTGGTGGGGTAAAAAGCAACTTAAGCGATGATGGGACCCACTGACACATGGAAGGCTATGAAGATGACAAGTGTGGACAGCAAGGCAACATGTGGAGGTGACATAATGCAGAAACAATTGTGGGGTGATTGTTCTTTTGGGTTTAATGAAGCGGGCCCACAGTATTGAGTGGCGAAAGGGTGAAGAAATAATGAGGAAGGATAATACTTGACCATCTGTATTTCAAATCAGCAGGTAAGATTGAAAGGGCCCAATTCGAATGGTTAAGTCGTATGGGCTTAATTGAGTTGTGCACTTCAAGTTAAGGTCGGAAAGGTTTAGCAAATCAGATTTTAGGAGATTACTTAATTGATGGAAAAATGAATTTTCAGTCAAGATTAATAGTCAGTGTTATTACACTCTGAATGAAAGGGACACACGACTTAGCTCTGGAGGGTGAAGAAAATAATAGAATATGCTAAAGATTGTGCAGCTTAAAGTTGATCAATATCATCGTAGATCAATCAATGGTGGAGGACTCTCAGGTTTAACAAAGATGCACAAGAAGGTATAACTCCAAAAAGGGTGCTATCAGTAGCAATGAACGTTGACTTTGACTTTGGTCAAGAGTAAACCTTATACTATATAAAATCACATTCCTTGTCGGGCTTACGACAACAGGTAGTTTTGATGCTTAGAAATAGCAATGAAACTTTGTAATGACAGTTCTCAAGGTGATCAACAAAACATAGGTTTGAAAAATTATTATTAAAGAGGGATTAAAGAATCAAACAAGCCCGAGAGGCCGAAAGCAATTGAAATCTTATGAAAAGACGACCGTATGTATTGGGCACATAACCATACCTTTGACCAAAGGGTATTTGGGATGATTTCTAGCAAAAAACTCAATATCTCCAGAGAATATCACCATTCATGGCTATAAAATTTGAGTGCGGCTATGGAAGTTAACACTTATCACAACGCATTTAGTTATACTAATCACAAATGTCATCCCTAGCAAGCCAAGAAGGCCAAGGTGATCGTAATAGAACAACAAGAAGAATCTAAGGGGTTGGGAGTCAATGTTACTAGTCCTAATCCCTCCAATGTGCAATTGGTCCTTATTACCAAAGATACTTAGCTCATAATTGGAAGCGCCTCTTTATTACCAAGTTGAGGACCGATTGTTTTGACAATGCCTCTTTATTATCAATCCTTTATAATGACAATCAAAACAATTTTGTTTGACAATGCCTTGTGAATGAATTGGGATTTAAGAGTCGCAGGAGCAATTTCAAGATGCATTGAAGAGGCATATCCGACTCGGGGTTCTAAGGCATGTATTTAGAGGCATTTGAATGATTTTTTTTGGGATTATGAAGCCACAGAGGAGAAGGCAAGGCTGAGCAAAAGGTGAAGAAATTGCAGTTGTCAACTTCTCATCCTAGCCCTTATTAACTTGGTTGGTTTGAAAAGGAAGGACAACCTACTTTTGTGACTAAGAAATGCTGTATTACTTTTGCTGTTGTGTCCTTTGTTGACATGCTCAAGTGCCATTATTGTGATCTTCTTTTGGGCTTTCCTTATCAATATGTCTGTCGTGCAATTCTTTAGGTCTATCATGGGACTTATCAGTGCACAAGGATGGAAAAATCTACAATACTAAGTCTCTATACCTAGATCATTTGATTTTGAGAAGATCTGCCATCGAACAGGCTAACCTTTACAAGGTTATCAATCTCTGTATCTTTCTATATGTTAAGGAAGATAACACTCATAAGTTCCTCCTGCTTCTATGAAGATATTTTTAGATAATTGTACTGATGTATACCAAATGGTCTTCCACCCCTGCAGGCCCCTCGTCTTTCTATTGTTTGATAATATTGTCTTGCTTGTCAAATCTTCAATATAGTGCAGAGATCTAGTATCAAAGTCGATAATTTCTTGAAGAAGTTAAGATTAGGCCAAGCACATCCTCCTGTGGCTCTCCAAGACCATCTTGAGCAGAGATAAAAGTATCCCACAACTTTGTTGCCTTGTTCATGAATAAATATTTTCTTTTTGGTACTTTTCACAGCTGGCTAACCCTGAAAATGGGTCGGGTATGAGGAGGGAAAAATTATTTCATGCCATCTGGTAGGGGTGGAAAATATTGGGTTTTATGAGTGAGTGCTTTTAGAGTGTTCAACAATTCAAATTGAAAATTAATTTACTTCCTTCATCTCAGCTCAGAGTTTGTCTTTTATTTTCTGCAGTCATTGCAGCCTAAGTTTGGATTGACTTGGTCTTTAAGATACATTGAGACATTTATTCATGGTTTGACATCTTTTCCACGGATTTGGGCACAATATTTGGAATGTGCCCAAACAAAATTTTCTTCACTGATTTTTAGGCGTTTAAGACAAAAATGGTAGTTATTTTCCCAAAATGAAGTTGAAAGTAAAACAATTCAAATAATTTATTTGGGTGCTTCTTGAGCTGATTGCTTAAGCAAGCAAACCTAACTATCTGCTTAGCAGAAAAACCCGGTCCTTGGTAAATGAAAATCCTTCAAAATCACTCCAATCTTCTTCAAAAGTGTAGATTCAGTCTAGGAAGATCAAGCAAACATGGCTAAGGAAAATATTGTCAAAAAATGGCATGCCATGGTCACTACAATTCCAAGACCCAAAATTTTGAAATAAGTCGAAAATCCATAATTTTATAATCCAAATCTTAAAATGGGCTTGAAACTCAAGTTGATTGTAGTTGGAACCCTGTTGGTATCTCAGAACAGTATAGAAGAGAGAAGCAAGCAAACTATCAAAGAATGAGCATAAGATTGTTTTCTTTATGAATTTTAGATTTGGCCAAGTCATATGGCAAGCTCATTGGCGTGTACGTTCAAAATCACCGAGTTTAGGAACACTAGAAGTACCAAGAAACTTACTGAGTCCTGGCAAGTTTGACTGCTGAACTGTAGTATTGGAAAACTTTACATGATATCACGGGGAGAGGCGAGCTAAGTGGACCCCAAGTATTGCTGATTTTCAGTGAGTCCTGGGACTCTTGCTAAGTGATATTAAGTATATCTTTAGTTTGAAAAATTGTAGGAAAGTACATTTCGCCCTTTATTCACTAGGACTAGGGAAATTTCAATCCACTTTCTGTATTGTAATATTGGGTTTTTATCCCGACAGTGTAGGTTGTGTTTAGGAGCACCAATTTGCTTTCACTCAAGAAAGATACATCCTTACCCTGAATATAACAGGTACCTAACATGTCTGCTTCGTTCAATAATTGAATTCTATTTGCATATGCATTTAAACTAGAGGCATCAACTCCTATTACATCTTCAGACAATTTGTTCCCTTAAATCATGAGCAATTCCAAAAATTCGAGTGTAGCATTGTAACTGGATTTCTATACAGAAAGTGTAGTTAATTGTTTCCTCAGTTTTACTTGCTTTGCTCTTTGCTCAATTATTTTAAAATATTTCCGAAGAAGTTACAAATGTTTTTAAAGCATTCAAAACTTTCCCAATTGTATGAACAGATACAAAAGCTGAAGGCAGGCAGAAGCTTAGTTTAGTAAAACTGGCCAACCTCATTGAAACAAGTTCCAAAGAAGGTGCTGAGAAGTTGGAACTTCAAGGAAAACTGCTTGACCAGGTTGAGTGGCTTCCTGATTCAATTGGAAAGCTTACTAATCTAACTGAAATCAATTTGTCAGAAAATAGAATTGCAACCCTCCCTAGCTCAATTCAAAGGCTTTCCATGTTAGCAAAACTGGATTTACATGCAAATAAGTTGATGGATCTTCCAGATGCCATTGGTGAGCTTTCCAATCTAACCATGCTAGATGTACGCGGTAATTCATTACAGAAATTGCCTGCTTCAATTGGGAAGCTTTCCAGGCTGGTATGTCTTGATTTGAGTTCGAATCAGCTTTTCTCACTGCCAGAGTCTGTTGGTCAGCTGGTCAACTTGAAAAGATTGAATATTGAGACAAATGAACTCGAAGAGCTTCCATATACGATTGGTCAGTGTGCTTCTCTTACTGAGCTACAAGCAGATTTTAATCATCTCAAAGCCCTGCCTGAAGCAGTTGGCAAGCTTGAATCTTTGCAAGTCCTAACATTGCATTATAACAATATAAAAAGCCTTCCAACAACTATGGGTTCTTTATCAAACTTGAGAGAGCTTGATGTAAGCTTCAATGAGTTGGAGTATATACCCGAGAGTCTTTGCCTTGCCACCAGTCTTGTTAAGCTGAATATTAGCAGGAATTTTGCTGACTTGTGGAAGCTTCCCCGGTCTATTGGGAATCTTGAGATGCTTGAGGAGCTGGATATCAGTAATGATCAGATAAAAATCCTTCCCGACTCTTTTACTATGCTCACAAAACTTCGAACACTCCATGCTGAAGAGACACCACTGGAAATACCACCAAGAGAAATAGTTGAAATTGGAGCTAAGGTGAAGTATGGCACATGCTTGCAAATATATATATTTTGTTGAAATATCTCTGCCATTACTTTTGCACACATGCTACAGAATAATGATATCATTATATTTTGACAGGCTGTGGTACAGTTTATGATTGAACACATTGCAAAAAGGAATGAGAATGTAATAGAGGCTAAGCCAAAATGGACGTGGTCGATGTTTTACTCATGCTTGAGGAAACACAAGCGGGAAGAAAGCAATGCACAGTATGTCAGGGCTAGAGCATAATGCTACTTTGAAAATCAGGTCAGAGCTTAGTTTTAGGAAAGTTTATATGGAGCATTTCCAAATCAGGAACTTTGATAACATAGTATAATTTGATTGCATTAGTATGTTTACTAGGCTCGATAACCATATAACAATCTCCGATTTCCATCTTACATACCAGAGTGCTGCTCTGTTGAGAACTGCAAAGGCATCTACTATTTGAGTATGCTGTGTCCTGTTTCATCATCACTGGATCTAAAAAATCGTCAAATAGGTCACGCAGCCATGGAACAAGTAGTTCCTTTGAAGCAAAGGGTGTGTATGATATGTTTTTTTTGCTGCATCAAGTGCTCTGTTCCACGGTTTCTGTGCTTGTTCAGCAATCACATTTCCATGCTTTTGCAAGCTCGAATGTAAGTACTGAGGACATAAATAACTGTTGCTATTAACACCATCTGTTGACAACAAGGTCATGGTTGGAGTTCATGCTTTGAATTTTGACTATTTTCATATGATGTGTGTAATAATCATTTTGCAGTCATTTCTCAGGAGTTATAATATTTTGTTTGTGATATCTTTTTTTACCCTAACATCGTCCAAGTCTCTACAATGTGGATCTACATCTTCTGTTTTAGGTCAAGTTTCCATATTTGCATCTGAAAGGATCGATCTGCCTATGGTAAATTTCCACAGTTAAAATGAAGCATCTGATCTTCTCATTGTCTCTTACACTTAGCATTTTATTCAACAGAGTCAATATCCAAATGAGTGCTTCAAGGGAGGGGATTTTCCTTGGGATGTAATTTCAATATTTTGGCTTGGATGCTCAAAGTCTAAAGATATGGATTGTAAAATAAAAATTGTAATATATCGGTAATGTGAATACTTCATGCTCCAGATCACTTTGGAATGTAGATATACCTAATTGGTATCTCTGTCAATATGTAGACAAAAAAATGCTACTTGCATTTCTTTTCTATAAGACTACATAACTTCTGGATTGATACATGCATAAATGTTCGTCGTTTCATATCTTGCATGTCAAGTAGAGTGATGTTAAAGAAAATAAAGAAAAGCTTTTAGCCTCTGAAGTGTATTCAGATGTATTGTGTTGCTTTACACGGGTGTATTGGGAATGGTGTCTAACAGAAATAGCACAATTCACCTATGTTGTATTTTACATCTGCAAGATTTGTGTCTATTTTTCACACACAGTAATTCATCTTACAGCTATCTCTTACCACGATACCGTTATTTTTCCTTGTACATTAGCTGAAATAAGAAGGTAGTCAGCATTGATAGTTGAGGAGACATTTGAATGTGAACTGGTGTACCTTGCTGTTGACCATTGCTTTAATATCATATTTCTCTTTTAGAGGCATAGTCCTCGATGTGGATTTTTAAAATTGAAAACAGAATTATAATTATTTTGTAGCGCTATATTGCTATAATTGTCATGACCAGCATGCCAGGTGTTTAATCTATCGCATTTTTACTGCCAAAACTAACTGTTTCCTGGAAGTAGGCCTCATGCTATTACATTGTCTGAATCGATGATGGCGGACTCGTGAGCTGTTAAACAAAATTAGATTTAAAGACAAACAAGTAATAAGAGTAATTTAAATTCCCATATGGCGACCCCAGAAGCACTTCATCACAAACTAAAATGTTGTGAAAGCCTGAAATATTTAATGAATATATATTTTGGACTATGGTTCTTATATCCTGTGTAAGTAGCATAATGTTAATATTTTAGACTTTGCATACCTTTGAAAATCTACAACTAGTAACAGGACCTACAGCTGCATGTGAAGCACAGATAGACACATATATAGACCTTTCGGTGTTTCACGTGCCCCTGTAGGTCTGTATATAGAAGTTCATGTCAGGGTTTCACATTCACCTGTAGGTGCTGTTGCTAGTAGTAGGAGTGCACAAACAACTATATATTGTTTGAATCTGTGAATCAGGTGATGTTCAAGATTCTCTGCATGATAGACTTTTTTTTCATAGTGACCAATTTTTGCTTCTTGAGATATTCTACTTTTCTTTCTCATGTGGGAGCTGGATCTAATTTCCCTTTACCTTATTTTATCCACATGGACATGGGCATGGGCGTGGGAATAGAGAGAATATGTTGATGTTTGGCCACAAAATTTCTTTTGTATACTGCAGGTGGTTCCATTTTTATCTTAATGGGAGCTTAAGTATGGATCTCATGGACCAACATTTGATTTCGAAATATTAGCTGAAAAATATTATCCCATATTCTATAGATTGGTTTGGAAGACATTATTTTGTAGATTAAAGTTTAAATGTTTTAGTTCTCTAGATACAACCCTGAACTTGCATCTGATTTAAATGTTTATCGTATGACGTGTATTCATGGAATAAGGTCTAAAGATTGCAAGGGGTTATAGAAGTCATTTATTTTAATTTCTTGGCCAAAACACAACTAATCTGAGTGGACTATGTAGAAATTCTGTATACAGGGGATATGATTGTAGAGGATTAAATTTTGGATGGTTGGGCGTAACTATAATTTTTGAAATAGTTTTAAAACAAGCAATTACTAATCATGAATTTTGCAAGTGCACAAGTTTTATTTTAAATATTTTTAGATTGATTGTTTTATATTTGTGCCTTAAATTACTATTGAAATTTTGTTATGTTACATATTTGTTTTAACACAGCTACATTGCTTTTTCAATTATATTTATACCAATAAGAAATTTCGTTGCACTATCCATGAATTTCCTAAGCTTCATTGCAAACACTCACTCTGTATTTGGGATTTGAGCTTTATTTTTATCATTCTATGTTATGTAGCCTGGTCTCGTTTCTGATGGCTGGAGACAAGATTTATACTAATATTATCTATATATGAAATTCCCCCAAATCAAATAATGGATAGAGCACATTGGTTTCATGTGATCTCTTCCTTTTTTATAAGGATTAAAAGTCTTCACCATGTATAAGTCAAAATTGCACGAACTCTATTCAAACAAATTTGATATGTTGTAGACTCTGTTTCAATTATTTTCCCCTAGATATTATAAAGCCATATCTAATGTTGGATCTGTATGTGGTACCGTTGATATGAATAGTGCGTTTCACTTCAACTCTATGACATAATGGATGTTTTGGGAGGAGCATTCTACTCTCGGCATCAATGTAAATTGTAAACTCTTAATATGATTGCAAAAATGCACGTTTGAGCTGCAAATTCTCTCTCAACAGCGGCGTCAAAGACTCTCAACTGTTTGTTCTCCTTATCCTTCTTGGCCTCGTGATTGGGAAATGTAATGATAAAGAGTTTTTGTTCATCCAATTACATTGACTATTTATTGAATGTCTTATGACCCTATTTACTGAATGTATTTTTTTAAAAACTTTTAGCCAATTTATATTTCATAAAGATGCTAGTTTAATAATTTAATATATATTTTTGATTGAAGGATAAACATCCCATTTTGGGGTCTGTGAATAATTGACATCTATATAAGATTATGATTTTTATTTTTATTTTTTTAAGATACAAACAATACAACTCTAAATGAATAAATATATTGGTAAAACCAAATAGAAAGGGATATTATTTTGATTTTATATTTTAAGATGGAAATAATAAACAAAAACATTAATATCGTATATGTGCAACCACTTTGTTTTAATTACTGGTAGATGTAAAAGGAATTGAATTATTATTCATTATGTGAGATGTATATAAATTTTGTTTCATTAATGTTTGCATCATATAAGATAGGGTAGCATATTGGTGGTGCATGTTCAATGTCTAAATAATAAACCGTTTGACATATAATTTTAACTTAATTATAAAACCCTAGTTTCGCTGTACAAAACATAGTTTAAGAATGCAACGCACAATAATATGCAATTCATTATAAGTACCAACAGATGCTAACAAATATAAATATGATTATATTAAGCATATCTAGACTATGATTTGTTAAATGTAATATGAGTGATTTTTTATTTGAATACTACTATGTTAAGATTTTGTTGGCTAGCACCAAAGAGATTCCAAATAATTTTGGAGGTCATAATGGCCCTTGAGGGATAAGTCCCAAAGGACTTGCAACTAAAATTAGAAAGATTGGCCAATCTAGTATTGTTAGAATACACCATGCTCCCCAAACCATTCTGCGACAATTTATCTTGAAAATTACTTAGAATCTACCAACCCAGTTTGAAGACAATAATCTTCCCCAAGCCTTCGATTTAGGGATTTTTTCAAGTAGTTCATAACTTAAACAAAGAGAAATTTTATTCTCTTCAATATTCAGGTAGATTGATTCCTCCACTACCTAATACTAATCCTCATAATAAATATGAAATGAGGTGAACTTAATGCAATCTTATCTATTTATAAATTGAATTTGAAGTGGAAGAACATATATAATTTGAAATAATGATACCAGTTTGTCTTATTTTCTAGTCAATGCATTGCATTGAACATTTAAATAAAAACATATCATTGCTTTTTACATGGTGAGGCATTTTCTAGTCAATGCATTGCATTGAACATTTGAGTAAAAACATATCATTGCTTTCTACATGGTGAGGCATTTAATTTGATATAGCCCTAGAGTACTTTGTGGGCTTGCCAATCTAGTTGCATTATGTGGTGCATCAAATTTATGACATGAAGTGTATTTTTTACAAGATATTGAATTTGAAGTCATAGTGCATTAAATTGGATTTCGATGCACCACACTTATTGCTTAATTTTTTTAATCACCTATTATAGTGCATGAATTGTTATGACAAACACATTGATCTTTTCAATTTGCTGAAGTGTAGTGCATCAAATCTTTTTTGACACAAAGATGCCATTACTTGGATAATCTTTGTTCAACAAAGGTGCAATAGCTTGTTTAACATACACTAAAAATTATGAAGACATTGAATTATGTGATGTGGTGCATCACATATTATATGGCACATTGTCACCAATCCTTTATCAAAATTGTGTATCTTTGCAGTGCCCTTTGTTATCAATTTTAAATATCAAAACAAATGTCGTGCATTAACCATATGTCCACATAAACGTGACAAGGAGTTGTGTTTTTAAGGGATCAGGGGCACGAATTGAAACATCCTAAAAACTTCCTTAAATGCAAGCATTTCACAAAACTTCCTCTAAAACCTCCTCTTAAAACTATTTTGTTCATAGTGCCATTTGAGTTAATGTATGGAATGGTTAGAACTCTACACATAATTTGGAAATCCTTATATACAAACCGGTCCAGCTAAAAAAGGAAAACTTAGATTAGTCCAGGCCAAAGTAAAGCAGTTGATAGGGTGGGAAGAAGTCAAAAGAGATTGCTATGAAAAACATGTCGGGTTTCAGAAGAGGTATAAAGGAGTATTTGACAAAAGCTTAGGAACAAATATTCAAGGTTGGCGACCTAGTACTATAATGGGATAACAGACACGAAGAGGTGTAAACATGGTAAATGTGACCCCCATTGGGTCAAGCCATACAAAAATGATAACATAAATGTGTAATATGTGATCAAGGAATACGTAGAGGGGAGGTTTGTCTTGTGTTAATCTAATAAATAAAATTCAAATAAACACACTAAAATCCTAATACCTCTAGCCTAGACATTAGGGAGAACTTAGGTAGCAAGCAAGCATATGAAAACACAACAAAAACATTAAAGAACACCTTCTTTTACCTTCCTTGGAGCTTTCAAATGGATTGTTGAATGACTTGCTCGGCTTGCGCATCAAGAAATTTTCATCAATGGAGCTTTGTTGGCTTCATCTTTCTTGACACCTTAGCTTTGATTGCTTGGCTTAAGATTTGAGCATGGCAGCACTACTTGCAAGGCATTTAGAAATTATAACACTACTCTTATCAAAGCTTTGAAGACATTTGTGCATGATAACTTTGCACCAATTTAGCTTTAAATTCAGTAGGCATGAACTTGTATTTATAGCCTCAAGAATTAACTCTCACCCAATGTGAATTAAAGTTGAATTTAAACATGGAATGGGTTCAAACTAACCTCAGATAAGTCAAGACTAACTCCAATTGAGTTAATAGTTGTCATGTAATTATGATTTTCAATTACCAGCATGGCTCTCAAATTAAATATTTTTGAGATATTTTAAAAGAGCTTGACAACTCATAAAGGCAATGATACAAGGCTTGATATTTTGATTTTTAAATATTCATTAATTACAAATGGATAATTCAACTAGCCATATAATCTTATTTAATTTGTTAATTGATTTTCATTAGCCTTTTAGCTCTTTCAAGATTTTGATCAAGTGCCCTACTTAATGGGTCCATAGGCCAAATTGATAGTAGTTATGCCACAAGGTGATTGATGATGAATCCGTGAGAGGTTATTGTTGTGTACGAGCTAGTGTCCCAAATATGATTACCTCAACATGATTATAAGTTTTGATGAATGATGCACAAACAAATTTGAGACATTCAGTGATTCTTATGCTTAATTTGCAATGGTTAGTATGAATCAATGTAAAGTTCGATCGAAAGCTAGTTGTGACCAGAATTGGATGTCTACAATTTTCTCCTATTTGAAAAGGTGTTGTAAGTTATAGGGATAGTAACATCTTTTCAAAGAATAAAAAGGTCATGTATGCCTAATGCTTCAATGACAATGGATGAGCTCTACATGCCCCCTTAAGGGAGTGGTCGACAAATAAAGACGATGATTGGTCTCTCGAAAGAAGGAAACAAGATTGATTTGCCTAAAGACGGTTATAATCAGTGGCACAATGAGCTGCCTCGGTTGGACAGATAAAAATGGATGATTTGCCCACAGGGGATTATAATCATCGGCATAGCTAGGATAATGATTTGTTCAAATGAGGTTATAATCATTAGCCAAAAGATGAGGGTAACAAGAGAATGATTTTCCCAAAGACATTTATAATCATTAAAGGAAAAATAATGATTTGTTCATAGGCAGTTATAATCATTGGCATGATAAAAACATGCCCTAGTTGGACGGATAGAGATAATGGTTTGTCCAAAGGTAGTTATAAGCATTATCACAATGAAAACGTGCCCCAGTTGGGCTTATGAAAAATAATGATTTGCCCAAAGATCATTATAATTATTAACCTCTAGAGAGATCGAAACACAATGATTTGCCCATAGATAGTTATAATCATTGGCTTTGTGGGTGGGATGATACACAATGATTTGCCCAAAGGCGGTTAGAATCATTGGTAGAATAATGGGGGTAATATGACAAATATTGGAATTAGGGGCTAACGTGCTGAATCTATACTCACAGAGTAAGAGTAAGTCGGTACATGGGAGTAAGATGAATTTGGGCAACTTGCTAGGATGAAGATGAATGTCCTAACTAACAAGGATTAAAATTATTTTGTGAATTAATTACTTTGTATGTGGGGAATGATTTGGATATATCAGGAATTTTTTAGGTGCCAAGGAGAAGTACCACGATCGCATTGCTTATAAGATTTTCCAAGCTGAATTTTGCTGTAGCACATAACGGTAGGCATCATGATATAAAACACTATGAGAACTTAGCTAAAATATGCATAAAGACTAATAAGTGATCTAATAAACAATATAAAATAAGGCACCAATGATAAAAATCATGATAACAATGTTGACATATGAATATGAATGGACTTAAGTATAATGCACAAGAAATCACCTAATGAATGCATATATACTAAGTCAAGGAACAACAATGAAAGCAAACAAATAGACAAACAAACAAACAAAAACACCAAGAAACAAAAGGCAACGAAAATAAAATAATGAGAACAAAAGAAAATGAACACAAATAATGGTTAATCACAATGTTAGTGTAAACGACACAATGCCACAAACAAAAGAACAAACATTACCCCTAGGTGATAGGAGACAATGACACAAACAAATGGGGGGGGGGGGGGAATAGAAGAAAAGGACAGGGGTAGCCGAGCTGACTCCAGACACACTAGGCAAGTGAATGCTGCCTACATAGTTCCAGGGACGCAAGGTCCAAATAAATTTTAGACCAAATGTAGTTCTTCCAAGATATGAGATAGAAGAAAATGATGATAATAAAAACATGATTGTGTTATAGAGGAACATGTGAATGGTCTCACAAAACATTGAGTGTGTGGGATGTTAGGCCAATAAGGATGGAGAAACTAAATGACAAGTGGTTTCTTGTGAAATAGCTAGGGGTCCCATAATCCTTAAGGCATAGAAGTGGTCGATATGCTATTTTTAAGGATTTTCTAAGATATTTTAAAAATATTTTTGTAATTTTTCAAACATCTCAACTTGAGTAAGAATTATGAGATACAAAAGGGTCCAACTCGCAAACTGATGAGTGCGGTCAAACTTAAATTGCTCGCAAAATGATATGAGCATGGCAATGGGGTGGCTGAGTTGACCTCAACATGAATTGAATGCTGCCTATATAGTCTCAAGATGGGATGTTAAGTCATTGTAGGTCCGCCTTACAACAGAGGAATTCGACTAGGTAGTAGCAAGTTCTTAAAAATAGGCAAAGAAGGCAAATGGCACAGTATGACATAGGAATGGCAAGGTGGGACTTCAAGGCATGATACATGTGTTGTTCCTCATTTTCCCATAGGTGGTTATAATTATGAAACAACGACATAGGTTAATGATACTAATTTTATCACAGATGGTTATAATTAGTAGCACGATGTGAGACACTGATTTGTCCAAAGGTGATTATAATAAAAAATACTTAGTATGAAACAAAATAAGAAATGAATGATGCAACTACCAAACCATTAACATAGTGATCCAAAATATGACCTCTATCTAGAATACTGAATCAACTACTGAAACTTGATTTGAATCCCCTCATTGAAGGTGGTCAAAGAACCAATGGAATGGAACCAAGGTCAAAGGGGTAGGGTAGGGAGGGTAAAAACAACTTTGGTCGATATGAAAGGTATGGTAGAATGGTATAGGGTATAGTAAAGAAGAATGACGATATTACAGTACAATGAAGTGGGCCTCAATGATGATATTCAAGTCTTTTAAGCGAAGTAATGTTTGAGGTGTATGATGTTCGTCGACTCATCAAGTTCATCTCCATTTGGTGTAGCAAGCCTGTATGCTCTGAACCATAATTTGCAACAATGATAAATGGGCCTATCCAAATGGGTTTAAACTTGCCCTTGTGCTTTTTCTCGGCCATGGTATTTTGTTGGTTTTCTTTGAGTACAAGATCCCCAAGTTTGAACTCTCGGTGTTTGAATCAACAGTTATAGTGGCCACAAAGTCAGTTTTGGTATGCTTGAAGGTTGTTGACTTCGGCCATGCATTTCTTATCAAGTAACTCTAGCTCTTATAGATGAGCTACTCGGTAATATTCATCGTCTAGGATGTGCTTTGGCGAGATGCACAGAGAAGGTAATTCAATCTCAATGGGAAGAATAGCCTCAATGCCATAAACTAGGGAATATGGAGTGGCTCTTGTTGGGGTATAGTAATTAGTGCGGTATGCATAGAGGGCATGAGATATTCGGAGGTGCCAATCATGATCAACATCATTGACAATATTTTTAAGGATGTTGACAATGATTTTATTGGATGCTTTTGCCTGGCCATTACCTTGTGGGTAATATGCAGTAAAAAAATGGTAAGTAATATTGTACTTAACACAAAGCATTTTGACATCTTTATTTTTAAATGATCCACCATTATCAGATATTATGTTGGATGGAATACCATAGCAGTAGATGAGTTGGTTAAATATGAACTTGGAAATTTGCTTTCTATTCATATAAGTGAGAGGTATAGCTTTAACCCACTTAGTGAAATATTCGATAGCGATAAGGATATGCTTATGGCCATCAGATGAGGTTGGGTTAATCTTCTCAATGAGATTGAGTCCCCATGTTGTAAATGACGATGAAATATGCATTGATTTTAATGTTTTGGTTAGGGCATGAATCAGATTGGCATGCCTTTGACATTTTTCACACCTTTCAACATACGTAGTTGCATTTGCATCCATAGTTGGCCAATAATACTTGATATGTAGGAGATTTTTGGCTAGAACGACCCTGCTTGTGTGGGTTTCATATACTCCATGAAATTCTCATAATGTTAATGTTGATTTTGCCTAATTTAAACAATGAATAAGAGTTCCATCAAAGCTATGATGGTAAAGGGTTGGCCCATGTAAGGTATAATGTGTGACTTGGTGGGTAAAGGCCTTTTGCTATTTGTGTGATAGGTTTGGTGGCATGATATGGTCATGAAGGCAGGTAAAAAGGTTGGAATACCATATAGAGATAGTACCAAAAATATCATAGATCATTGTGATAGTTGAAGGTTCATAAGCTGGCGATAGAATATTTTCAATAAGGAATTACTATTCTTTTGCCTTATCTGTATGACAGATCAAAGAGCCAATGGTGGCCATGGAATTTGATATTATATTATTGGCCCTTGGTATATGTTTAAATTGTATGTTGGCAATCTACTGTTTGAGAGTGTCAACCATGGCCTTATATGACACCAACTTATCATCTTTGGTCTAAAAGTGGTCGGTAATCTGATTGATGATTAACTGAGAATCACCATAAACCTTTAGATGCTGAATATTCTATTTTATTGCTTGATAAATCCCTACAACTAGTGCTTCGTATTCATCCATATTGTTAGTACAAGGAAAGCTAATACAAAATGATTTAGGGATAGATCCCTTTATGGTGTAATAAATAATAGGCTTGCCTCCAATCCATGTGATGTGAATGATCCATCAAAATACAACTTCTAGTGTTGCTCCTCAAGAGGTGTTTCAATGATGGTTATAATGGACTCGTCTAGGAATTGAAAATTTAGTGGTTCAATATCTACAAAGAGAGCTTCAACAAACCAATCTACAAGTACTTGTTCCTTGATAACCTTCTGGTTGACCTATTCTATCTCAAACTCACTCAAAAGCATGATCCATTTAGCCATGCGGCCTTGTAAAGCTGTCTTAGATAGTAGATACTTGAGCGAATATACTTTGGAAATAACCATGGTATTGTTTTTTAGCATGTAATGCTATAGTTTATGAGCTACAAAGACCATAGCTAAACTATCTTTTTCAATGGGTATATAATTGTGTTCATACACAACTAGTGTATAACTTAGATAGTACACAACATGTTCCTTTCCATTATCGTCATGCTGAACTAGAAGTGCCCCTAGGGCCTTATCTGTGGATGATAGGTACAATATGAATGACTTTCCTGACATAGGTGGTAACAAAATAGGTGGATTTGCAAGATATTCTTTGAGGTGTTGGAAAGCTTTCTAGCATTATTCATCTCAATGAAATATAACACCTTTCTTTAGTAAGTGTGTAAATGGATGACACTTGTTAGCTAATTATGAAATGAATCCCCTAATAAATTGAATCTTACCTTATAAGCTACAAAGTTGCTTCAAATTGGAAGGTGGTGGCATCTATGTAATGGCTCATACTTTGGTAAGATCTACTTCAATGCATCTACAAAAGATGATGAAGCCTAGCAATTTTCCTGAAGTAACTCTAAAAACACACTTCTTCAGATTGAGTCTAAATTTGTATTCATGAAGCCTCTCAAATATCTTTCATAGTACAACTAGATGATCGACATAGGTCTTTGATTTACCTAGTATATCATCGACATAGTCTTCAATAATGTCATGCATCATATCATGAAATATGACGGTCATGGCTCTTTGGTATGTGGTCCCAACATTCTTGAGACCAAATGACGTAACCTAATAATAAAACATTTCCCAATGAGTGGTAAATGCTATTTTGTGTTGGTTTTCTAATGCAATTTTGATCTGGTTGTATCCTAAAAGTCCATCCATTAGTGATAACATTTCATACCTAGTTGTAGAATCAACTATCATGTCAATGTTTGGCAGAGGAAAGTCATCCTTAGGGTAGACCTTGTTTATATATCTAAAATTAGTGTAGATTTTGATTCTTTCTAGTTTCTTATTGATTTTCACAATATTTGAGATCCACTATGAGTAGTAAATTGGTTGAATGCATCTTGATTCTAAGTGTTTTTCCAACTCTTTCTTTACTAATATAGCAATTGGAGGATGCATATTTCACAATTTTTATTTCACAGGTTTGGCATCAAGATGTACAACAAGATGGTGTATAACCAAGGTGGGGTCCAAACCTAGCATGTCTAAATAAGCCCAAGCAAAGATGTCAAAATATTATTGCAAAAGGGATGTAAAGACTTCACATTCCTCCTTAGTGAGAGATGCACTTAATTTGATCCATTTTGGGTCGTCTAGAGTCCTGATGTTGACTTCTATAGTGTCTTCTATGAGGAGATTCAAACCATCTTCCAGAATGGTTGACAATGTTTTAAATTGGCCTACAACTATAAATTCCTCTATTTGGACTGGATCTTCAAGTTTTTATAAACAAGATGAATCATAATCTCCTAATGGTAGGGATGGCCATGTTACAAACACTATTGTAAATTCTTGAATAATGTGATCAAAGGCATGCCATTCTTTAGAACTAAACTTGAACCCAAAAGCAAGTTCATCATTAGTTTTATCTTGAGCTTCATTAGGGGAAAGGTAAACACCCCTATCTAATGGCACCTGAAACAAGTTTTTACTAGAAGACTGGCCTTTCTCTTTACTTTTACCCTGGTCCAAAATTACCTCAAAGAATTTTTCACTTTGGGACCTCAATGTTTTATTCATTTGTTTGTGGCTAAGGGTGTTCACCCGATCTCTAAAATAGGCTGCAGGATCGAGTTTGATTGAGAACCCTTGTTTGTGGTCTCCCAATGGAACATTGTCTCTTGGGCCTAGAAAATCACAAAAGGTCTCATCAATCTAAAACTCATCTATAGGCACTGTGGATTCTTGTTGGTCCCAAGCTATAAGTTGAGGGTGATAAAGAGGAAGTGAATTATTACGAATAACTGGGGTAATGGTACAAATGGAATGGGTGTCAAATAGATTGGTATTGACAAGGTATTCATAAATGCTATGATCAAAATATACTTTGATGCCAACATTATCGTCTCTAGACATTGGCATTAGAACATGAATAAGATACGTGTGGTCACCCCCAAGTGGTTTAAATCCAAGACTATAGGTTCTTTTGTATTGAGTTATAGAGATTGATTCAAGTGTTCCCTGCTGATTTGGCTTGAGGCCTTCTCCTTCATAGGCTTGAATCTCCATGATCCTATTTGGAATGGGGTATTTATAAGTTTTAAAGCAATTGGATAGTTTGCCATTGTATAACCAAGATTCATCATTGACAAGTGGGTCCATTTCTTAGCTAGTGTCTGATGTGAAAATGATAGGAGCCAGACTATGAATTTTTCCCTTTCCCTTTCATTTCCATTCCATGCAAGATGGCTTGGATTTAGGTCTTTCATAGGACTTAGGGTTCTATGGAAGTTTGGCAATGTGAAAAATGTCATGAGTCAAATATTCTCATGGGCCATTGTTTGATATGGTAAAATGATTAGACAATTCAAGAGGTGGCATATGGGAAGATGAATCAAGGCTATCTGGGTTGATGAAATTGGCCTCTAGTAAGTCAATAAGTATTTATTTGACTTTATCCTTTTTGGGAACTAGATCTAGGCCAAAGTGATAGTTATAACTTTTGTACTCGACTTCTAAATGTTTGCAATATTCATAGGGATGCAAATCTCTATTGATAGTGACCTCTATGTTTGAATGAGAGAACTTGAGACACTGGTCCAACATTGAAGGGATTGCATAAATTTCATGTATCTAAGGTCTACCCAAGAAAAAATTATAAGATAGGTCTAGGTCTAACACATGGAAAAGTGTATCGTGGGTTAAGGGCCCTATGATAACTGGCAAGTTTATGTTGCCTTGTGATTCCCACTCTTCATTGTCATAGGCCTTGATAGTGATTGTTTATGGTTGGAGATCAACTATCATATATTTGGGATGCTTGATGAGCTTCAAAAATAATATTCAAGCTCGGTCCATTATCTATGAGGAAACGTTTCATTTTGTGTTGCATTATGACAACTTCAATGTAAAATAGATTGTTATGGAGAGGGCCAAGGGATGGCATATCATTTTGGTCAAACATTAACTGTTGGCCTAAGTTTAGATGTCCAACCAAAGCTTGGAATTTATTAGGGGATATGTCATCAGGAACTTGAGATTGGCTTAAGAAATCTGTTAGTATGTTTTTATGATCGTAGATGTATGCAACAAATCAAAAATAAAGATTTGTGTGGGCATCTTATGAAGTTTTTACACAATGTCAAATGACCTTTCTTTCATAATGATATATGGCTTATTCCTAATCAGAACAATAGGTTGGATGGGTTTGATGGTAGGTGGTTGTGGGCTAGGACTGGTAATCTTCGATTGCTGAGTTGTGATTACACAATTAGGATTAGATACAAGACTGTTGTTTCTAGAAAATAATGGTGGAGGGGGGCCAGATAAGATTAGTCTCACTTGCCAATGCACTTGTAGGTGGTCATGGGGCAATGATGAGTTATCAGTATAAGGTCCCAAAATAGTAATCTCTAGTTACTGTTACACTTGTATGTGGTCCCAAGTCAATGAAGGATTACTGACATACGTGGATTGATAAAAATTATTTAGCATTGGTCTTGTTCGATTAGCACTTGGTCTTGGATTAATGGTGATGGTGGAAATGTGACCTCCTATAATATGGCCTATAAATTTGGTGTAGTCATGTGCAATTGCATGGTAAGTTTGTTGGGTATTGGAATCATTGTAGCCTTGGTTCCATCCATTTGGTTGACATTATTATTATTGTAGCTGATATTGTTGTTGTTGTCTCGATTATTGGTACTATTATTCTATCCTTTACTGCTATTGTTGGTTGGTATTGTTATGTTGTAGAAAAGGGTTTTGATAAATACCTAGGTTCTGACTGGATGTAGAATCTCTATTATCTAATGAAATCTCCCCATTTTCTAACATATTTTCAATGATATGTTTGATTTGCACATGACATAGATTATGTCCATGAACCTGGGTATTCACATAATTCATTTTCTCTATACCAGTTTGGATATGGAATACCCTTAGGATAATGCTTCGGTATAGGCCAACTAATCAGATTATCCATAGCTAGTTTTTGAAACATGACTTCAATAGGTTCTCCAATGTTTATAAAAACTTGATGAGTAGGCACATTTATCCTTGGATTAGGGGTTTGCAAAGGTAACGGTTGCTACATTTGTTGAGCTAGTCGGAGCTACTATGAAGATTTTGCTTGTTAAATGCATTACTTATCATGAGTAATTTGTATTTATGGTATTATCTAAGTAGATGGTGTTTGCACCATTTGGACATGACATAATTTGGTTACTCCATTTCCAACAACATTCTTGTTACAGTTGAATTGCTTGGATTTTTCATAATTACACTTACACTTAGATTTGCTTTTGGTTCTGATTTTGGCCAATTCCTTGGTTTTGGTTCTAGTTTTGATTCAATGAGATGAGTTTAATAATCCTTTTATTAATAAGGGTCTTTTTGATTAGCAATTTTTTCTTGATGATCTCTTTGAAAGTGTGTGCATATTGTATCCCCAGATGGTAAGATATCTCACTATGCAAATTTTTGATTAAAAAAATTACACAAATTTGTCTAAAATGTCATCAAAATTAGATACTGAGTTCTTTGGCAATTTCAAGAGCCACTCTAAAGCCTATCTTTCTAGAATTCATAGAAACAAGAGGAGTAAATAAATGTTGTTATAGGCCACTGGTTAGTAAGTAACAAATAATTCTTTCAAATGGGCCTTAGGGTCTCCTTTACCATTGTATTTATCAAATTTTGATGGTTCATATCCTGGAGGAAATGGTATCTACAGATACTCCATATTGAATGGGTAGGAACACACATCATCTAACTTAAACTTCTTCGTCTGTTTTCTAGCTTGGATGGTGGAAATTGCATCTTTCATTTGCTGTAGTTTTTTTGCCAAAAAATTAGATGGAACATTGGCCTGAGGTGGAGGATGGGTGGTCAAAGAAGGATTACTTTGATTAGGGTACAATAGAGGAATGGTTTGTTGTGGAATGTTGGTTTGGTGAGTGAACCAACCAGGGATATGCATGTACAGATTAGGATGTGATTGTTCAAATTACATGCATTATGGTACAATATTATGGTTGGGATTTGGTATATAGGCTTGGTTTTGGGGGAATTGTGGCTAAGATGGAAGGATATGGATTTGAGTGAAGTACTGTGCTTACTGCATTTGAGGAGGGACTTACTACTGATAGGTGTTGATCCAAAATGCATCGATCATATAAATGTGACACAATATCTTCCAAAAAAGATTATTGTTATTATATGGACTATAGAAGCTTTAAATCTTTAGTCAAACTTGGCTAAATAAGGGAAACTTGTGGACCAAGGCTCTGTTGTTGGATCTGTGGCACATTCTATACAAAAGATAATTGTTTCCTAATTGGTATTTGTTGGAAAGTAGTACCTATTGGTTGCATGAGCACTTGTAGTGAAGTAGATGTTTGCTGGATGTTTAGCATTTGTCACTGACTAATAGACATACATTATTGATTAGACAATGTTTGCAAAGGTATGTTGGTCTACAACTATTGATGTGTACTTATCACTACATGAAGAGGTGGAATATTAGTTTCCCCCTACTGAGGTGGCATAATGTTATACCTCAACTGCATTGGTATACTAGATTGTTCCTATTGTTTTGGAATGTTAGTTTTCACCTATTGTGGTGGACTACCAGTCATCACATTTTGTTAAGGCAAGGCACTAGTTTGCATTTGACTATTTAATCCTTACAATTGCATGCTTGATGAAGCAATTGGTTGAGGATTATAAGTAGCTTGTTGTGTTTAGGACATAGGAGTTGCTGCCCCTGCTATTGTGAGCCACTCATGGTGTTTACTAAAGGAACTTGTTGTGGACTAGTTTTTGATGCATTTAAACCACTTTGGCCTAGATTGGACAACACTTGCATTTTATCCATTATGTTTGGCATATTTGTCTACATAGAATCAATAGACACTTCTTCAATAGTTGGGGCATTAAACATGTCTCTAACTGAAGTGATTTTTGTGAATAGGTTTATACCTAAATTATCTTGGCCTATCAATTTGATTAATACTCCTATTGAAAGAGCTAACTCGATGAGTGGAGCATTTGAGATGGCCATGTTATTAAAGTTACACTCTAAGTTCAAATATGTTTGGTATACTTGTTACATTTGTAAAAATTGGTCCTTCATGAGGCCCTTTCCTGTTACAAGCATGCTTGTGTCTTGATATGACATCGACATGAGTTCTTGAGGATTGATATAAGAGGCTTATTTGATGGTTTGGTTATAAGGTATAGTTAAAGGCAGTCTAACTAGACTAGGAAAATTTTTGTGGGGAAAGTCTGATGGAAACTTGGCCCCTACATATGCAAATCTAATTAAAACTTCATCCTTGTTTTCATGTAAGTGATGATCAAACAAATAAGGATCATATATTGATGGTATAGTAACATAGTATAGTTGTTTTTGAACTTGGTCTACAATCGATGGTATACTATCAAGGTACTATGCTGTTTGTTCTTGGTCTTGCTCTGAGTATGATGGCATGTTGACCAAATATTGGGCTATAAGATCTTGAATTTTTTCCCTATATTGATTAGTGTAAGGAGGATAATGATCCATCTCATAAACTACATCATCACCATAAGGGTCTTGAACAAAGTCATCTTGTGCGACCACATTATCATATCCTAGATTGTACATGACTTCGCTACAAGTATAGCGAGACATATTCAAATTAATGATGAATGTTTTGTAAAAATAGGCTTAAAGTTATACAAACTCTCAAAAATAATGTCTAAAGTACAAATGATTCAATGGTCTAACTTGGTCTAAAAGTGGAGCTATATCTCCAAAAGGTCTATACTAAAACTTGGTCTAAAATAATCTAACATTAAATGTATTAAATAAATGGTCAAGGGAATGAAATAAAACTAGAATTCCAAACTTAGGTGTAAAGTGTTTCAAACAAGTCTAAAATAGGTATAAATAAACAAAATTTGCGAAATGTTTTGGAAAATAAGGCACAAAATCTAGGCTTAAAATAGGTATTGCTTGGTCTTTTGGAAAAGTCACAAAATCTAGACTTTAAAACAAACTAGGTCTAAGAAGTAAGAGATTAATCTAACAAATTTGAAACACTTTGACACAAACTAGGCATTCATATTTAAATAAAAACTTGATCATTTGGCAAAAGACAATGGACTCTAGGCACATGAAAGATAGACTACTTCCCCCAAATCTAGGCACAAAAAATAATCTTTAAATGGACCAAAGAATTAACCTAAGTTGCACAACCTAAAAGTGAAGGGTGAACACCTAAGCCAAAATTATGTAAGGCATAGGTATAAGCCAATCAATTTTTTGATCTAAACTTGTCAAGGCTAGTTTTGAACTCAACTTAGAAAAATAGGCTCTTTAAAACAAACAACAAACTAGACAAGAATGAATGACACAACGGTACTAGGTATAAATCCAAAAGGCACATGTAGTTTGGTTTCAAAATTAGAATTTGGACATAAGGAAATAGATATTTGCAATTATTCAAGAAACATAATGATGTTATCATGCTCTAAAGATGTGACAAATGTTTTGTTTCAATATTTAAAGGCACAAGAAATTGGAATGAATTGGGCAATGTAACGACACCCTTTTCAATCAAATGACACATATAAATAAGTTTAACAAAAGACTAAGGCAAAGGTGTGATGTCAAATGGATGACATAACACCTCTTTAAACAAAGGAGTGATGTATAAAAAAGACTCATTTTTGACATGGTATGACAAACAAATAGTTTCAACTCAAGACTATGTAAGAAAATGACATAAATACCTAAGTGTAACATCCTAAATTCTAAAATTGACAAGGTTGCATTGTTTTTTTGAATCCATAAATATAATCGATCTTGAGAGGATTTTAAGTTGTTAATACAAAAATTAAAAGCATATAAAAATTAGGGTTTATAGGCCCCCTCTTCTCTCAAGAGTTTGTACTGTGACATAGAACTTCAGGCTATTCACCCTGCATCAATAGTATGTCCGTGATAGGTGGGGTTGTTCTAAACTATCAATTTTTATTTTTTTCTAGATGCTCCCAAGTGTGGTTAACATTAAAAATGCAATCATGTCATTTGGATATGCATCAATTGAATTATTGTGAAAAAGTTTTATCTTTTTCACAACCAGTACATCCATTACTTTCTCAGTGTAGTGCAATATCTAAATTGCTCATACATTCTAAAACCAAGTACCACTAACAGAGCTTACTTTAACCACTCAAAACAAGCATCCCAATGGGTCACCCTTAATTTATATACCCCACCATAGAGCGGGGTTGAAATGATGTTAGGAGATGAATTCCTGGGTCAATGATTCCTTAGATAAATCATGAGGAGGTGATGAACTCCCGTTCACAAGCCAAAATACATAAACATAAAGACAAGTGAAAGGACTTTAGGGTCAGTTTTGAGTCACCCAAATCATACAGATTTTGGGGAGGCCTCAACAACTTTATTTTCATGCTTTTAGACCAAAGTGACAAAGGGAAAGAGTGGGCATTTTTGGTCACCTGAGTTCCCTAAAGGGGATAGAGGGAGAACATACATGCATCACTTGTCTTACTTAAACAAACACTTTCAAGCAAACAAGCATAAAATGAAAAACTCTTATGAGTATGTAACTAATGTGAGAGTCCCATTTTATATCTCTAAAATAAAATATGTTGTGAAATTTGATCCCCTTGGCATTTGTTGTTGAAAACTTTGAAAAATAAAAAATGACTTAAGCAAAAAAATTTTTAAAACACTAATTTGAAATGTGAAATTTGTCACTTAAAATGATTTACATGTCTTCTACTTAGCCTTTGGGTCTTGTAAAACACATTAGGGGGTCCTTGGGCTTAGAAGAAAATCATGAGTGAAAAAATGGCTTTCCAATTCTTTCTCTCGAGTTTTTGATTTTTTACATAGAGTATAAAACAACAAAAACACAAAGCAATACTGGGACTCTCTCTACAAAACCATGTTTGTTATGACAATACTACAACTTGCATGTAAAATAGAGTATTAGTGCAATATCACTAGTCTGATCACAATAACATATAAATAAAGGAAATATCACTACTCTTAGAGTCATGATATTACAACTCAATCTGTAACATGAAATCGTTAGCTCAGACCATCACAATCAAACATAAAACCATGCAAAAATTAGCAATATCATGACTTGCTAAGTAGCAATATTGTAATATTGCTACCTTTAACACAATACTGTGACTTCAATAGTAGTGATATTACAATATCATGAGTTTCCTTGCAGGTAAAAATAGTTAACAAAAACCTCAATGGTTAAACACAAAAACACAACAAATATGACAAAACTGCGACTATAAGATTAGTGATATTATGCAATATCATGAATTCAAAGAGCAAAATCATGACTCTATAGAGCAAATTTGAAAGTTATAGTAAAACATCCTTGAGCCTCTAATTTTTATCTATTTTGATCAGAAAACTTGAATTTTTATATGAAAATTATTAGTAGAATGCTTTAAAATTCCTTAGAAGGAACTTCATAGGTCACGGGTCCCACTGAGCATGCCAACATGTGATCAAAGAATACACAGAGGAGAGGTTAGTCTTGTGTTAGTACAAGAAATAAAACTCAAATAAACACACTAAAATCCTAACACCTCTAGCCTAGACACTAGGAAGAGCTTAGGTAACAAGCAAGCATATGAAAACACACACAAAAAAGAAAATAACACCTTTTACCTGGAGCTTCCAAATGGCTTGTTGAATGGCTTGCTTAGTTTGTGCATCGATAAATCTTCATTAATGGAGATTTATTGTCTTCATCTTTCCTTGGCACATTGGCTTTGATTGTTTGGCTTAATATTTGAGCATGATAATACTACTTTCTTGGCATTTAGGCATTATAACACTAATCTTATCAAACATTTGAATATATTTGTGCATAATAACTTTTCACCAAAATAGATTTGAAAAAAATAGGCATAGATTTGTATTTATAGCCTCAAGAATTAACTCTCACTCAAAATGAGTCAAGGTTGAGTTTAAACATGGAATGGGTTCAAAATAACCTTAGGTGAGTTGAGACTAACTCCAATTGAGTTAATAGTTGTCATGTAAATATGATTTTTCAATTACTAAGCATGGCACTCAAATTAGATATTTTGGAAGAACTTGACAACTCATAAAGGTAATGATGAAAGGCTTGATATTTTGATTTTTGGAATTTCTATTTTTAGGTATTCATTAATTACAAATGGATAATTAAAATAGGCATTTAATCTTATTTAATTTTTTGATTGATTTTGATTAACCTTTTAGCTCTTTCAAGATTTTTATCAAGTGCCCCGCTTAATGGGTCCATAGGCCAAACTGATAGTTGTTATGTCACAAGGTGATTTAGGATGAATTTGTTAGAGGTTATTATTACGTATGGGCTAGTGTCCCAAAAAGAGATACCTCAACATGATTCTAAATTTTGATGAATTATGCATGAACAAATTTGGGACATTCAGTGATTCCTAGACTTAATATGCAATGCTTGGTAGGAATTAATCTAAAGTCTAGTTGGAAGCTAGTTGTGGCCAGAATTGGGTGTCTACACAATAAATTTTATATTACTTACCTGGAATGACATCAAATGGAGTTTCCAATCAATGGAAATCATCTTAAACATTTATTAATTAGGTATGTCATGTATTACACTTGTATTATATGTTATAGTAGTCAATGGTTTTGATTTTGTATCTAAGATTTAGTTTGTACATGTGAAACTCTTTATTGTTAATGCATTATATGGTCAATGTGGTTCCCAAGTGTTCATGGTGTTCTCTAGCCATCCCAATGGGGTAGCTAAAACTAAGTAGGAGGCATCATTAATAAGGTCATTTTGACATAGGCCATTTTATTGGATTTTAAGAAAAAAGGACAACTTTGGAAGTGGAATTTTAGGTTGTCTTTGGTTCATCAAGTTAAATTTTATCTTTACATGTTTTCTTAAGCCTTATTTGGTTTGAGTTAGTCATTTTCCATCAAAATTATTTATCACAAAAGGTTGAATCAAGATATAGTCTATCTTCACAAGTATTCAATACAAAAATAAAGATCTCGGGGGCATTTAAATGGTCATTTTTGGTCCATGAATGATGTATGTATATTACCAATTGGATGTCCATGTTAAAATCATATAAATTACATGTCAAATCCAAGAACAAAGATGAATAAGTTATATCTTGACATCCTCAAAATTTTAAAACCGACCATTCTTTTAATTTTAGCTTTACATTTTACCACTACTTTAAATTCAAATTTATAGTTCACCATTGTTTTAAATTTAGCTTTACAGTTCACCACTATTTTAAATTCAGATTTACACTACCATTATTTTAAATTCAGCTTTAATTTTACCACTTTTTTATATTCTAACACTTTGTATTACAAGGTAACGATAAATAATTATCCCATACATGCATGTTGAAGGAATTTTGTTGAATATTTAAATATTTATGTGAGTATAGTGAATTAAGTGGATTTAAATCAATCAATGGTTACATGTAGGCAATGCCAAAAGACTAACATATTGGTGAAAAACCACTGCCAAGTAGTCCATCACAACACTCGATGTCGAACAAGGGGCATTCCCCTGTAATAGTACCTCCCCTACCCCCATAAAGCACCTACATAAGATTTGAACTAGGGCATGGGATTTGATACAACATGTAATGTAATCGTAGCCCTAACAATAAAAACTATACAATAATAAGATCAATGGGGGCACCTACACACCCAAAATATGTATTGCACTTGAAAATCAAGTAAATAATGGAATAATACTTCTCCAAATATGTGAAAATATCACACATATAAATATAAAAAATATTATTGAATTGATTACAAAATGGGGGAAATACATCCCCTATAAAAAAAGACCTAAACCTAAAACTATGGTGGGATAACACCTATGGTATTACAATAAGATTGGTATGCACATACTACCATAAACTAGAACATTCAAATTAGTTGCTTACTCTATATGCTACTTAACTACGACTTGATATGATGAATCTAGTATCAAATAGAGGAAGGTGTGTCCCCATCACATATAATGACTATGAAATCATAATGTGGGATGTAATTTAAAAAAATGATTTTTATATCAAAATAACTCTTTTATGTTACATTATTTAATATCATGTGCCTTACATGAGATTATCTATCAACTAAAGGGCCAAACCATAAATAACACATAGTTGATTCCTTTACCACAACAACATGACACTTCTCCAAGCTGACATAACAAAGGATTCTACCAATTGGATGTTGTGGTAAGAAAGAGTGCATTGCAGAAATAAACGATGACATGATTAGAGAAAAGGCATGTCTCACACATACATGACCATTGAGTTGTTTTCTATTGATTCGATATTTATACAACAATATTGTAATATATTAGATATAACATAGAAGAGATAATAAATAGAAAAGATCTATAAAAGGTTACAAAGCAAAGTAACCTGTGTAATTGCATAAGGTGACATAGTGTAAAGAGATATCAAAACATTGTATTAAGATGTTTGTATATATATAAAGAAATAGAAGTTAAAGTAAGAATTATTGTGTACTATGTACTATGTGAATTACTATGAATATAAATACTACTTTTTTAGTGAAAGTTAAGTATTCTAACCGGTAATAACTCTTGCATTACATTAGTCTAACTAAAGTTAACTTATATTAACATAAAATATTTGTAGCCAACACCATCAAATTTTATGTCAACATTTGATGACACTGCACAAATTTAAGTTGACTAATGTCTAAAGGGAAGTATCCCTCAGAGATATAAAATATTGCATTAACGAAAATAAAAGAGTGGTGGGAAGAAACACTATTTTTGTCATATAGAAGTTTAAAGGAGAGGCAAAACATTATAAAAAATAAAGACATCATTCTTTAGACCACATGAAGAAGAATTTTGTATCACCTTTGCACAAATTGCATGGCCTTGGATATTACAAAAAGCCAACTATATAGAATATTATCGCATTCATATTAAAATACCTATTTAGTGGACAATGTAAAAGCTTGAGGCTCTCCAACAACTTGATACACCCATAACTCAGGCTATTGATTATTGGTTTGAGACTACCTTTGACTCATTCATCATATTTTGGGCTATATAGGGCTAGATGAGCTTAGACACTAAGAAATACAATTTTATTGAAGGGGCAAGACAACATTTCTTGAACAAAGTACCATTCCTTATCCCCAAGCTATTTTTGGATCGAGGGATACTAAAATAAGGTAAAAAGTTTCTTTAGGGGACATGCACCTAAGGGATGTTAGGGAAGAAGAAGTGGGATCCTCAAAATATGTGACTACTTGAAATATCTTATCTAAATAGTTGGGGGAGATTAAATAAGATATAGGGTGACAGGAAGGTAAGTATCAAGTCAAAGTAAGTTAATTAAGGGAGAAGGAGATATTAGTAAGAGTATAAATTAAAGATAAAAAAATGGTAAACAAATATACGAATCAAATGGAGGATGATAGAATTTAGTCAAAAATTAAGAAATAAATACATAAGAAATAAATGGAGGAAATAATGTTACGAAGAAAAAAGATAGCAGACAAAAATGATCTAGCTTTTACTAGTGGAAACCCTAATATTGAAAATATTAATACTATCCCTCTGAAACTAATGAACATATTAGTATTCACACCATTAGAAGGCACAAACAAAGATAATGAGAAAAATAAAATAAAATAATTATAATATATCACACTACAAAAAGTCATAAATGACATGCAACAAGGATTAATAGATTTATCCACATTATTGGGAGTACCCAAACTATTAAAAAAATTTGGTGCAAAAGACCAACCAATCACGATTATTTTGGCCCACAATGGATGAGGCCTAGAGAGTAGTGAAAGAATAAATGAGGAGAAGATAATTAATAGAGGAGATATTACTTATATAGTAGATCTAGGGGAAGAAATTCTATTAATAAAAGGAAGTCTGACAGTAAGTATTCAAGAGGAAAGTTTTATAGATAATATATAAGAATAAATAGATGTGAACCTTTAGGAGAAAGGTCATTCAGAGATAAGTATTAGTAGTCATACTAGAGAAATAAAATATAGAGATAAGAAGGAAAATATCTTAATAAAAGGAAGATTAGTTAATGAAAACATTGATGAAGAAGTTCAATTAGAGATAAAAGATGTTGAAGAAGAGATTCAAAGTGATGCAACCCCTCAACCCCAACTACTAGAGGCTCTGAGAGGAAACCAACCCTTTGGACCAATCACCATCCCCGTACCATGTCATAATAGATGCGTACATCCATACCTTAAACAAAAAGATATATTTCTTAGAGAATAAGTAGAAAACTAATACCAAATTCATAAGAAAGAGATTGAGAAAAGAAGGGAATTTGTAAGGAATCAAATACAAGTGTTCGGAAAATATACTTTAAGAAAAATTAAAAAAAGATAAAGGTTGCAACTGAAATTTAGTTAGACAATGGAAAGATAAACAATAATAAAATTTTAATAATATTGTAGGAGCAAGTACATCAGGAAACCATGTGAATAATGGTAAAAATCCTAACAATGATATTATTAAACAACCTAAGAACACTCAAATGGAAAAAAATAGGATGAAGTTACCATTGTTTGTCAAAAATACAAAGGATACAGAAGAAAATTTGTTTGTGTTAAAATCATACTAGAGGAGTCACAATATTACTAATGAAAGGGTGATTTTATTTGATTTCATCAGAATATTAAGGGATGACACACTTAAATGGTACATGAAGATTTAATTTAGACATGAAACTGTATGGCCTAATATCCAAAAATATTTGAAGGGTGATTTTCACTATCTAGATATACCAACAAAAAACATCAACAAAGTGAGAGAGCTAATATAAAAGTAGAAGGAAACTGTAAAATATTTTGTTTAATGCTTTAAATCCATAGTGTAGAAATTATTGGAGCTTCTAAATGAAAAAAATAATAGAATGGTTTATATTTGGATTAATACCATGCCTTTAAGCCAATATAGATGGGAAAATTATAAACATATTTGCAAAAACATTAGAAATAACATCGCAGTTAAAAGCTTAGTCGTGGAGGTGAGATACAAATACCTCATTAAAAGACTATCGAAAGATTATAGTTAGAGTTGGAACAATTATGATTAAAACAAGAAATAAAAATGAAGGGATATGAATATGGGACACCACACAATAAGCATATGCCAATGTAGGCAAAAATTGGGTCCATTATTAATTTTTCAAGACATTTTAAGATAAAATGCTCTCATAATGATATGGAGAAGAGAGCAATGAAAATAAGATCAATACAACCATCGATAGGGATGAATCCATTGGTTCAACAAGATATATATGATGAGAGGGTTTATTATGGAATCTGCTGAGTATATGATCAATATCTATAATACTTATGCGCCATGTTGGAAATGGCATCAACTACGAATAAATTAATGCATTACACTAATTATGGGTCATTTAATCACTATAATCAAAACCGTCCTACTATAGATCCACTTGTAGATGTACATGATACTGATGGAGAAGAGAAACAATAGTACAATAAATTCCACTACCACAACTACCCTTGAACAATGTTATTATACCACAAATTGGTCAAAAATATCAAGCACCTCCTACAATTCAAAATTTTTAATCTCAAAATACCTAACTACAATATTGAAATAACAATCAAGCAGGGTATAAAAGAGGCAACCAGGGTGGTTATAGAGGAGGATACCATAAAATGGGAAATTATCAAGGGGGAAGAGGATACAATTAGAATTATAACCAAGGTTCTAATAAGGAGAGACCCTTAGAACATGCTACAAATGTGAAAAGTTTGGACAAATCGCTAGTAATTATGATGAAGAACCACATATAAAATGTGGATTATATCACAAAAGAGGAACACATGACTCATTATTATGTCTTAAAGTGACACATTTTATAAAAAAAGGTGGAATGAAAACTGAAGAGTTGGCAGAATCTCCCCTTAGGAAAGGGA
This sequence comes from Torreya grandis, assembly GCA_037957365.1. Taxonomy (NCBI): domain Eukaryota; kingdom Viridiplantae; phylum Streptophyta; class Pinopsida; order Cupressales; family Taxaceae; genus Torreya; species Torreya grandis. The sequence goes on from JARHVA010001627.1 coordinate 2,769,291, forward strand.
TAAACACTTAAGAAAAATGGCAAAAGTGTAGGATATGAAAGGCCAGTGTAACAAATTTCACCATGAGAAATATGAATAAAAAGTATAGAATAAGAGGGAAGTTCATCCCACAAAATAACTATGTTGGAATAAATTAGACATTGTCAAGAAACCATAAAAGAAAAAAAATAGAGGCCATAGAAGAAGGCTCTCCATATTATGAATAATGATTCACAATTGAGAGTAGCCTTAACCATTAGAAGTGGGATGAAGACTAGTAAAGACAAATAAGTGGCCACCAATTCTAATATTAAATTATACACATATGCAAAAAGATAAAAATCTAATATTTATGAACATGACCAAATCATAGATAAAATCCAAAAGATAACAACATAAAAAGAGGATAAGGATCAACTTAAGTTGACATATTTTGATGAAGACGTGGTTAAGGATCTCAAAAAAATAATGAAACTGATGAATAAACAAGACCTATTAACCAAACTCACTCAATTAAATATAGGTATTAAAATAAGAAACAAAGATAACATTCAGTGGAGAAAAAACAAATGAAAAGTATAAAAAATGTATTTGGAATAAACTAGAAATGAAAAAAGCTATTATTTTGATAAATGTCAAAATCAATATTGAAGAAATAAAGTAAACACTCTTAGACCTTGGAGCATATACAAACATGTTATCGTAGAGCACATGAAAACTTATGGGAAAACCTCAGTTAGGTGCCACAACATATGACATATCCATGGCTAATGGTACTCTGTGCTCACCAATTGAGACTTTATAGAATATCTATGTAGATTTTATGGGAATAAATAAGAAGGTATATTTCAAGGTAATTGATATGTATGATACCAAATACTTAATGTTATTTAACTTAGAATGGTTTGTAGATTGTAATGGATCATTATATTTTGAAGAGGAAGAAATCACATTTGGAAGGAAAAGTTTAAAATTCCATTTTTTGTTTGAGGTAGGAAGGGAAACATGGTTTGAATAATTATTGCCAAAAGATGAAGATAGTGAATTCAATGACCTCACTAGCATGTACAATATGAAGAAAATTATAAAAATAGAAGATGACCTTGAATCCAATGATTAGGGGGGAATTTATAGTAAAAAAAGAATAAGGAGAGACACCCTCAGGGGATAAAATTAAAGCTCTTATGTACTATGAGCTAGAAACAATAGTGTTGAAAGTATGTTGTGTAATAAAAACACGTTACAAAGGAAAAATCACCACCATTGGAAAATACATCACCACATAGAATAAGAGATCACCACATAGAAAAAGCTTCACATAAAAAATTAATAAAATTTATTGGTATTATATTAGTGATGATTATTTACAATAGATGATGAGAGTATTATTATAATAAGAAACAAGGATGAAAGCTATTGATGACATACTAACTATTACTGCGATAATATGGTGGCACACCCATAAAGCAACCATCTATACCTGTAAATTTTTTTCATACTATTAAAAAAAGGTTTTTAAAATTAGAGAGTTACATTCCAGAGATAAGAAGTTATAAAAGAAAATCCAACCTAAGACTACATCTTGACATGTGAAAAGGTATGGATGATAAGAGGGGAAAATGATAGATGTTTATGGGCATAAATATTTTATTAGACATTATACACATTTTTAAAAACATGGTACATACATCAAGAGATATAGAAAGGAACCAATAGATGGGAAGACCTAAAAATGGATTTTTATATAACTTTCAAATTTTAGGATTTGGATAATAGAGTCTATTGAACACTGCAAAAAAAAAAAACATTTTTATTTATGGAAGACTCTACCGTAAAGAAATAATTTTATAGATTAAAAATAGAAGAAAAAAGGCTAGGACATATGGATTATTGGGAGAAAATTGACATGATTGTAAGAGAATTACCAAAAAATATGAAAATGAATACAAACATAAAAGAGCTTGAACATATGACATACTACCAAAATATTCCAAAACAAGAAGAGGAGAAGGAATAAAAACTATAAAACATAAAAATAGATATTAAGGAAGGAGAAAGACAACTTATTGACACTATAGAAGACAAAAAATAGTACTTATACCAAACTCTTAAAATTAGAGAAGAGAATATAGCCATAGAAGGAAATCTAAAGATAGCCAAGGTAGGAAACTACTTAGTAGAAGAAGAGGTGAAAAATACTAGAGTTACTAAGGGAATTTGAAAATCTATTTCCAAGAACATTTAATGAGATCAAAGGAATCAAAAAAGATGTGGGTACTATGAAAATATAATTTAAATAGGATATTAAACCATTGTAAAAATGACCATACTAACTAAATCCTAATGTTATGACAAAATTCAAGATTGAATTGGATAAAATGCTAGCTAGAAGAATCATAAACCATGTGGATGATATTGAATATATAAGTCCCATGGTGATTCAGAACAAAAAAATTGGTGAGATACATATATGCATTGATTATAAATAATTTAATAACACTTGTCTACATGATCCATTCCCAACACCATTCACTAAACAAGTATTGGAAAGTGTTGTTTCCATTACTAATGGATTCTCATGATACCACTGTAGAATAAGAATCCAAATGGGGTTAGCCAATTTTTAGTGAATGAAATCCAAAAATAACTTGAATAACTAACACTCTAATCCTATTCCCTAGGGTGAGGTAAGATTACCAAACAAAGAATCAGTTAGAAGATAAATAAAAACATTTACCTTCCTTGAAGACCCCACTTGCTAACTGGTTTGAAGAGGCATGAGCTCAGCTTGTGAACTAGTAGTCTTTAGCAATAGTGAGTCCACATATGGGCAAAATTTCTTTGTCCCCTTGAGTTTTTTGCTTGGCATGGTTGAATAATGGTTGAATCTCTTGACAAAAGTTTGCATAGTAAATTTACTTTTAAAATTTTGTCTATAATGGCCAAAGGCCCTTATATTTATAAACTTGGTAAAATGATGATGAGCATTCATCTCAAGATGATGATCAAGGGTATAAGATTAATCAAATTTTGTAGACCAAGTGCATTCAATTTTAGAATTAATATTTTATTTACAAGGCATGGATCAATATTATTGATATTTGTTGTACTTATGTTGATATTTTGAATTTTTAACTTTTATGGCCGATGATGTCACCTTTTAGAAATTTTATTGAATTTTTGAATTTTAAAATTTAGATATTGATCCAATTTCTATGGATTTTTTTAGTTAACCATTTGATTGGATTTGTTTAGTTAAGTAATCTTGATTAGCCTTTTTACAAATTTTGGAATTTGATAAGTTACCTCCCACAAATGGTCAAAAATGTCAGTTTACTAAGTCATAAATTGAATAGAGATAAATTAGAGGAATGTGATGATTGTGTAAAATGCATTAACCCAATTAGGGATACCTTGACATAATTCAAGAATGTTAACATCCAACGTACGGAATAAATTGGGATGTTCAGTGATTTATAGGCTTAATTTGCATTATTAGCAAGAAATCACTCTGATAACTATTTAGGCTCAAAAGTGGTAAAAATTGAGTGTTTACGAACATCAGGTTAGAATAGTGATAGAAGATGGACCAAAAACTACATTTGCTATAAAATGGGGATCCTTTATGTATACAATCATACCCTTTGGATTGAAGAATACACCAGATGTCTTCCTGCATATTGGTGAATGTGTTCAAGGATTTCATACATGAGTCTTGGAAGTATATCTTGATGATTAGATAATATATGGGCTAATAAAATACCATGTTTAGTTTCTATAAATGATGTTTCAAATATGTAGACAATTGAACATTTTTATGAATCTCAAGAAAAGTATCTTTTCCACACCTTTTGGTACTTTATTGGGACATAATATGCAAATAAGGGTTGATGGTAGATCCACTTAAAATTTCCATAATGATAAACCTAATGCCACCTAAAACACATAAGGAAGTTAGAACTAAAATAGAGTATACTAGATATCACCACAAGTTCATAATAAATTATGTAACTATAAATGCATCTATAGAATAATTATTAAAGAAGCAGTATAACCAATTGATAGATTGGTCAAAACAATGTTATAAATCATTTGATATATCATAGAATAATATTGAATATTCCCTAATTTTAGTGTTTCAAAATTGGGAAAATCCATTCCATGTACATGTTGATGTCTCTAGAATTGTAATAGGAGTAGTGTTAGCACAACCCCAATGGAAATATAGATCATCCAATTTCATTTGTAAGTATACAATTAGCAAGGAAGGAAAGGAATTATTATACTATAGAAAGGGAGGCACTCACTATGATTTACATAGTGTAAAAGTTTAGGCATTAATTATTAGAAACTCCATTCATATTCTTTATCGATCATTAGACACTTAAGTACTTGACGAATAGAGAAATAATATAAGGAAGAATCTACCATTGAATTATGTTAATATTAATAATTTGACTTCAAAATGGTGGTAAAACCTAGGAAAACAAATAATTGACTTGATTACCTATAAAGAATAACTATAGGAGAAGATATAGGATTGACAGAGGATAAGTTTATTGGATCTCAACTCTTTTATGTGGAAACAATCCCCAAGGACATGGAAGGTATTGTATAATTTTTGTTTAGTAGAGAGGTTCCATAGGGGTATATTACATTAAAAAAGGAGAGATTGATGATTCAAGTGTTTATTTTTATTCTAATTGAAGGAGCACTATATAAGAAAGGAAGAGATGAGGTATTACATAGAGTAGCATTACTGCATAAACAACATATCATATTAAGATAAGCCCATGATGGAGTTGTAGGAGGGTAAAACTATAGAGAATTTACAACTAATAAAATATTATTATCAAGCTTATGGTGACCATCACTTCTTAAGGAGGAACATCAATACATGATAAATTATGACATATGTCAGAGAGTGGGTAAACCGAATGCTAGAGGTAACATGCTTCTCCACCTAGTTCTAGCACCAATTCCATTTAAGAAATGGGTAATTGATTTTTTAGGTCCCATCAAACCCGTGATAAGGAAAAGAAATACTAGGTTCATTATTGTTGGAACTGAATACCTTAAAAAATGAGAAAATGTTGAGCCAACAAAAGATTATATGGCCAAAAATACTGCTAAATTCCTTTATGAACATATAATTACAAGGTTTGGATGTCCATTGAGCATAACCGGTGATTAGGGTAAGAATTTTTTCAATTATATAATTATAACATTATTTAATAACTTGCTGATTCAACATCATAAAATCACTCGTTACCACCCTTAAGAAAATGGCACTATTGAGGCGTTTAATAAGGTATTCGATAAGGTACTAATAAAATTATGTAATATAGATATTGAAGACTGGGATATAAAGATACCAATAATATTATGGGCTTAACACACTACTAACAAATGATTGACTAAGTACTTCCCTTTTAAACTACTCTATGGATTAAAAGCGGTAATGCCAATGAAGTACTATTGACAAGTTTAAGACTTAAGATAATGTTTAGAGTTAATAAGAAATATTTAATTCCTAAAAGGCTAATAGAATTATAAAAAGTGGATGAAAATATATTCTTAGGAGCATATAACCAAATGCATTAAAAAAGATGCCAAAAATATTGGCATGATAGGCATATAAAGGTAAAATAATTTTAGGTTGGGGATAAGGTTTTACTCTATGATAACAAATATAAAATCTAGGTACACTAAAAATAAGATGGATTTGACCCTACATAATTGAGAATATTTATACTCATGAGTAATAAAGCTGATAACACTAGCAAGCACATTGAGATAAGGGTTTAGAAATAAAGCCCAATTAAAAAATTACACCATAAGCACCTGCGATGAATGGCAATAACAAAAATGATGAAGGAACTAATAGGATGAAACTATCCTTCCTGTTGGGTGAGTTATGGTAGAAGGTACTAAGGTTCCTATATGAAACACTTAAGTTTTTGGTCATAGATCATACCACCTCCCCATTACGTTGGCATTATCCTCTCAAATGAGAAAGTTGAATAAGGCTACTGTGGTATCTTAAAAATAAATGTCTCGATACTTGGTTGTTTGATGATACCAAAACATCTTATTAGGAAAAATAAAAAGAATAAGAATTAGTAAGGAAGTGGTGATGAAAACAAAAACATTAGAAAAGATAAACACAATTTAAAAAACCGAGGAAAAGAAATAGAAAAACAATTCAGAACCTCAAAATATATAAAGAATAAAGAAAAGGTAATAAGTAAGATAATTATCATGTGTGAAAAGATAATATTAATGGGTGGTAATAAATTTGATAGGATAGTAATAACATGGGAAAAAAGGAATAAAATTATTACACATTATTTTTGTAGATTTAGAAAAATAAATGAGAAAAATGTGGAACTACGAAAGAAACTAGTATACAATAGTAAGAGAACATGACATTGTCTAAATAAAATAATTATGTTCCATAGACATAAATTTTGAAAAAAATAAAAAGACACATCTATGAAATAAACAAATAGATAGTGGTGACAAAGCAGGTTAAATAAACCATAAAAGTAGTTCTATTTTTTTTAGAATGAAAAAATCAAGTGGATTAGTTTAAGACAAGATAAATTAGGCAAATTGGTGGATGGGGGGAACTACAAGTCAAAAACATTATTAAAATAATGATGTCACATAGATAATAATGAAATAAATGAATGATAAGACATGTTGTTATACACCAAAGCAAGTGAAATAAAGGAACAAACATGGGTAATAAATAATAATAAATGCATTAAAATGAATCAATGTGATTAAAAAATGAATGAAATGTGCTATAAATTAAGTGTTTTGATAATAATAAATTACACATTCATTTGAGCACTAACACTTTGAATAAATTTTATGTGAAGTGTTCATACTTTGTTTTAAGCTAATTTCTCAGTTATTTAGATGAAGAAAATATGGAAATTTCTCAGGTTGTTACTATAAAATAGGTCAAACAACCTAAATACAAGAAATAATCAATCAAATTGGAAAGTATAGATCCATTGGGGGATTTTTCTAAAGTTTCATATCTCATAACACATACATAATATATTTAAAAATACATTAAAACACATATAATAAAAAATGATTATAAGGTTTTGGAGGTGGAGATAAGTATAATGATGTAATTCAACCCACAAACACAATAGTTGGAGTATAAAGAGTAAAACATCATCCCAAAGATGAAATTATATGTGTGGAGTTATTTCCCAAATTTCAAACTGATGACAAGTATTACCAAGGTGCTAGTGAGCAAATCCCATAAATACAATTTGTACTTGGACAAACCTTACCACATGACACCAAATGTGATCTTCATGGTCACATGAATTATACATGAAGGACATTCTACCCACAAATACAATATAAATAAGAATTTTAGTAGGAGCTCTCTATCCATGATGACATGGAAAAAATTCAATAATAGAGCCTTGACAATTCATAACATCAAGGATCTTACATCTTTGTTTTCAACAAAGGTCACTACTTGGAAGGTATATTACACAAACAAACAAGACTCAAAAATGGTGAAATGTGTGAAGATAGCATACAAAATGGTATCCACAAGCATGAAATATTATTTGAATACCACACTCCATGAACAATACTTGGATAACCACAAAAAATAAAGAGAGGTAAAACTATCCATGACTTTTGCTATGGTTCATTTATCTTAGCACTATCTATGTACTTTACACATACTATTTATGGACATGAGGGGTCAATAAAATAGATCTCAGATTCAACCATAATAGCCTAAATAATAGTTACAATAAAATATAACTTTGTAGTGTATGAGGTAGGAAATTTTATTCAATGGGAAAACATGATTAGGCATATGGCAGTGGGTAAATACTATATTTCGAAGGAGATAGTCCAAAAATACTATGTTGAAATCAAATTCATAGTAGAACTAATTTCTTATGTATAGAAAATTTTGTTACAAAAATTGCACCTATCCTACCCCTATCATATGAAGTCAATGAAGAGTAGGTAGAAAATGTCATACTTGGAGATTGTGACTTATTTTTGGACCCTAGATATGAAAAGTTCATGCATGTAGTAGGAAGGAGTGCCCAAACCATGGAGGAAGAAGAATAAACCCAAAAAAGTGAGGTTCCTCCACTACAAGAATAAATAGATGCATCGCAGCCTCAACTCAATACCCTCAATTCCTCAAGGTTAAGAAGACAAGTCATAGATATAGAAACATTAAATGAGGAATAAGAAGAAGAATAGGACATGAATACATTTGTAGTAAGAGATTATACCACCAAGGAGGAGTTGTGAGAATAAAATATAGTGGAAAAAGGTACTCTCCCTTACTCACTTAGGAGTAATAAAGTATCACCTAAAGAAGAGCCATCCACAAAAACCAAACGTAAAATTTAGGTAGTAGAGGAACTTGAGGTATCTCCCACTACATCTCTAATAGCTAGCCAAACACTACTACATATGAGTGGAGGAAAAAGGGGAAGAAGCCCTTCACTACATCTAGAGCATAAGGGTAAGAAAAACTAAAAGTGTTAAATCCTAAGGGCCAAACTAAAATACTAGTGACATACTTAGAAATAAAGTCCTATGAATAAGGAGATAAATAATAAATGGAGATAGATGAAGAGAGGGAGGTTACCTCAAAGGTACACCAACATGAACACTCTCTATAATGAAATTACTTAGATGATTCACAATAATAGAATTATATATCATAGAATTAAGAATAGAATAAGTAGATCCACAAAAATAATTGGTGAAAGAGCATGATACTTGAATATTATGACTAATCCACTTGGAGGGTAAACCTCTACAACAATGTAATAAGAACATAATTCACAATATGATCATAAAAGAGTAACCACTGCCTCCTATATACACTCTACTTATCCATGGTTATTCCATAGGTTGACCATACTAAGAACATTTAAAAATATAATAAGATAATATGAAAGTATTTAATCCATAATTTGACCACACATAAACCTAAATACACTATAGGTTAAGGGTGTAACCTGCCTTCCCCTTTAGAATAACATTATCTTCAATGTTGAATAAAATCATGATGTTTTTGTAGGAGTACTTTATCCTCCCATATTGCATCTTCAGAATGCAGGTTCTTCCATTTGATCAAATACTTCTTAATCTCTCTAGTTTGTAGTTTCTTAGTGGGCGTGTGAAGGAAATATGTAGGCTTTAGAGTGACTTGACCTTCATATAATTATGGTTACTCAGTTTGAGTATAAAATCTACGTCCAATTAACTTCTTTAGTAAATATACATGGAAAACTAAATGTATGCAAGTGGATGGGGGCAATTTCAGTTTGTAAGCCACACTACCAATTTTATGCAATATATGATAAGGGCCATGATAATTAAGGTGATAGATTGTTATCCTTTTTATATTACTTTAAAAACATCTACTTACATGGATGAAAACACACAAAGACCTAATCACCTTTGTCAAATTTATTCTCACTATAGTGTTGATTTGGTTTCCATTTCATTCTATTTTGTGTAATTTCTAAATTCTCTTGCAAACTCACTAGTACCTCATTTTAATGGTGATTGTGTTCCTCAATAGATTGAAACTTTGGATGCACCTTCAAGGAGGAAGTGATGGATGGGGGTTGATACCCATACAATGCCACAAAGGTTTATATTTTGGAATAAGTATGAAAAGAAATGTTATACCACCACTCGGTAAGTGGCAACCAATGAATCCATTTATCATGTTTGTTAGAAACAAAACAACAAAGATATCCTTATAGACGTTTATTGACTACCTCTATTTTTACATCAGATTGAAGATAATAGGATGGGCTATGAGCCAACTAAGTGCACAAATATATAAATAATTCAATCCAAAAATTACTAATAAATATAGGATATTAGTCACTTATAATGATCAGTGGATTACCATGTAATTTCTAAACTATATTGAGAAAAGCAAAATCTACTATACTAGCGATTTAATTTTTTAGGGCTATGGAGTTTAAACCCTAGGTTGTTAAATGGGTTGAGTACAATAAATTAGGGTATAAAATATGCAATAAATATAACCAATGATTTGTAATATAATTGAATTAGTTTTATATTTATAAAAATAACAATAAATGATGCAAATAAGTACTTAGCTTGAAACTAATTGAGATGGATGATTTGGAGGCTAAAAATCAGGATAATATCTGATCTAAGTGTTGTAGATAGGATCCAAGTGTTACTAACCCTTCTTGGAAAATAACACCCTAACTAGATATTAGTGCCAATGGTGATAGTTTTCTCATTTTGGTACTAGTGTCATTTATGCATAACTACCCTGAGATTTTGGGTGTACACGTGTTAGAGTTTTCCAAGCCCATTCTTGTGTACACAAGTTCTAATTCCCCATTGGTGACCTATTTTGATTGATTTTGCATGTAAAACCTAGACCTCCATGTTTTTAAGGCATCTGATTGGCATAAGTATAAAGTGTGATGTTAGTGGGGTAGGTTAGACATACTCAACACCTTGATGTGATGAGAATTTCCTACATACCAATATTCCAAGGAGGGATTAATCTCGATGTAGTTATCCCACCTAAATTCTAATGTAATTACAAGTGAAACTAGTATGAATGTTGGTTTGAGTGATGATAGAGGCTAAAAATATATGTATTCTAAGCTTGGGATGGCTATAGATGACTATATGTAAAATTAGTGTAGAATAGGGATTGATAACCTTGATTATGCACAACTTGTTCTGAGCTTGTTTATGTTATTTGCATCTAATTTCCATCCCCTAAATAAATGGATAAAATTCATGTATATATATTATTCTAATGCTTTTGTGGGTCTTAAAATAGGTCTAGGATAACCTTAGGTGGTTATTTATTTTAAAAGATATCCGTTGTTGATAAAATGTGGGAAAAAGATAATAAAACCTAAACTAGGACACTAGTGCCATTGGCACTATTGTCCAAGTTATGGCACTAGTGTCTATGTGGTAAAAATTGAGACACTAGGGGCCAAGATGATAAATTGAGGGTATATGACTAATTTAGGGATGCATTTAGTCCACATGAAGGCTAGATAAGTGTTTAAATAGGCCCTAAGATAGGTCTACGTCTAAATTATGGATAGGTGGTCTCAAGTAACACTCTTAACACTAAGTGAAATTTTTAGATGACTATATTTCCCCCCCTTTATTATAAAAATTAAAAAGAGAAAAAAATACTAGGATAAAGGAAAATAAATGTATTTGGACTTACCTAAGAGGCAAAGCCCATGAATATGGATTTGAGTGTGTGAAGCATGCTCCATTGTGTGTCTTAAAAATGAAACATGCATAGATCAGTCCTTAATAGATATTAAAATCAAAAGACAAAATCTCTTAAATATATAAGAGAGAGGAAATGAATGAATACACCTCACTAGGTATGTAAATTAATGCATAAACTTGGTGACATATTATGTATTTACATGTAAATAGTGATTAATTAGTGAATAACTTGGACTAAACTGATGGCTTTCTCAATACCCATGTGTGGGTGGCTCAAAAACTCAATCCAATTTTGAATCCATCATTACCCACCCCTACTAGGTGGATTATGACTTGTGTATATCTTGGATTAGACTAATGGTGTGTCTAACCCTCTTATGTAGGGAGATCAAGAACTCAAGTAGATTATGACTCCATTATTGCCTACCCAAGTATAATAGATAAATATAAAAATAAAATTGTATGATTTCATTAAACTATATAATATGGCTTTGGGTCACTCAAGAACTATGAAATATAAAATGGCTTTAAGTCACTCAAAAATGTAAGATAGCTCTAGGCCACTCAAGAATGCCAACTGCTACAGATGGAGTAAGGAATCAAATATAGATTATGATGGTGAAAATGGTGTCTATATTAGGATAATACATATGGTGTCTATATTAAGAACATAGAGAATGACATGATGTTTGCTATTCTATATGATCAAATACAACAAAATGAGCATATGGAAACAATGTGTCATGCACATGCCTCTAAATCTAATATTTGTGCATATAAATTTTGGATTAAATTGTAATAATTTATATCTAAGTATTTGAAACTAAAACGGGAATGATCATGTTTTGCATGATGCCCCCACTCTAAGCAAACTGGTATGAATTTATGCTAAACTAAGCAAAAATTGGTAATCTATAACTAAACCTGTGCAAACTTGGATTGTACTTATTATAGTTTTCTAGCCATTCTAGAATTTATTGAAATTGAGGCTACTAGACATTAGCACTATATCTATACAATAACACTGGTGGTGCTTGTGTACGCTAGCATTGCAATGTTCGTCCAGGGCTCGTACACATAGTGGATCTCGTGTACGTGCATAAATCTAGCCTAGAGTCTGGGCTTCAAAAGTATGGTGGGATGTTATGATCCTAGTGGGTAGATTCACTAACAGTCTAGGCTTTTGGTGTAGTGGTTCATTACATGTACTTTGAGTGCATTTAGATAGCTTGATATCTATGATAAACCTCTATGAATTCTCCCTCTTTTGAGAAATTTTTTTGAACTTGTGTAAGAACTATCCTCAAAATAAAAAGTTCTATATGATATGTGTCAGACAGAGCATTTATGATATCTGCATAATAAACCAATATAATGTGTATACATGACATCATAATGTAAGATAATCTGAGCATAATTTTTTAATATATGATGTATGTTAGATATAACATTCACACGACTATCAAGATAGATATAAAAATGTATATGAACAAAAAATATGAGAAATAAATTGAGTATCTACCAAGGGGGATGGGGCATAATCTCCATCAAGGTACCCAAGGAGGAATGGGAGATGCATGAGGTCCCTCATAGCATCTAAAAATAGAGTGTACAACATGCAAGGGACAAGTGTCATGGCCATGATGCATACGTGAAATCATACATACAACACACATAAGGCATGAAAAGTAAGCTAGGGTGCCACAATACAAGGGACATGAGCACATGTGACTAAATTTGAAAAATCAAGACATATAAGGACATGTTCAAATGTCCACATGCACAAAAATAAAATAGATTGACATAGAGCTACATGGAAGGACATGTTCAAATGTTTGTATACATAATCAAGATGGCACACACAAGGACATGGGCACATGTCTAAATCATACATAAAATGAAAGGAAGTGGTGTAGAGCCATACAATAATGACATATGCAAATTACCTTGAATAGAAGAATCATAGAGACACACTCAAGTCTAATATCAGAAATATATAAATGAAAGTATGCATGAACATGTGGTACAAATTTTTATAAGAGCAAAGATGTACATAAGCTGAGTCCAAAGTAGTAATAGTCAACAATAAATCTGAGTAGTGTAGGATGATCAATATCAATATATAATAATGTTAATCTGTGATGTAGAGGATAGAGAGATATAACTTGGAAATCAAAACTATATATAAGATGCCCCCAGATGGGTGAATATATGAAAATAAGAATTTTTGTAACTATGTATATGCCCCCAGTGGGTAGATAGCATAAAATCTAGATGTGTGTGGTGGGCCTAGGTCCTATAAGTATATTAAAACACTTGAAGAGAATAAGTGAAGCATGTATGTATGATAAAAATTGACTATACTAAGATATCTAACACATGTAGTGTTTAACAAACATAATAAATGTAAACATGACAATGCATATAATCTATAATTTTAATTTTCAAAGTAAATATTTGAATGTTTTTGTGCTTTATATTTTATGGATATAATCTATTTACAAGAAACATGAAAATGAAACTATATACAATGAGAAATAAATAAGGAAACTATGTACAAGTAGGGAGGAATATACTAACCAGTGATTCTCATAAGAGACTCACTATCAAGGTGTCCTATGTCAAATAAAGGAATAATAATCATGCATGCTATACGAAAATGTAACTGAGGTCCCAAAATTTGCTATACTAAGTGATTTATAGCTACCACTACCTATGGAATGATGTTAGGAATATGTGAAGCTGATTGGGGTGCCTTATGAACTGTAGGGGTCTTAAGGACCCATCTAGTAAAATATGTTATAGATGGCATGGATGCCCTATGATAAGAATCCTAGGAACTTAATAACATTGATCTAAGAATGAAAGGGATAAAGAGAGGATCTCTAGGATCAAAAACATATCTCTGATGCATGGATATTTATAATAAGGTTCTCCATTGGAGAGTATGTGTATGTGGTAACACTATAGAAGTAGACCTCACCTGCACAAGTGGCTCAATTAAACTCTGTAGTGTATTGATGAAAAATGTGCTTGAATATTTAATTGGTAGCTATGATGTAACTAACTATGGGATAGGTAAAGGATGCTATATGAAATAATCTTAATTATAACCACCTAATTAGCATGTATATATTTGAGGCATATGTGCATAGTGGATGAAATGGATCAAAGATGCTGTATGCATAGACTACCCAATAACATGTCAAATGTGCCTACATTAGGTACTACTAAGAATCTAGTGGCCACATGTGCTGGTCTAACCTATAATGGAAATATAATCTCCCCAATGGAGCTCTAAACATGGCTGCTGAAACCATGAATAACTATGTCAGTCAGAGAAATTTCCTACTTTGAATAACCCAAATGATACAAATGTGTGATACTGTACATGTTAATAACTAGCTTATTGTTAAAAATAACACTCTAAATATGATGATGATAAATTTAGGCTCATATAAAGAGTGCATATAAATATGAATCACCATCGATAATATATTACTCTAAAAAAGTGATAAGTGTTTGAGCTGGTAGTGTAGTATGATACACACTTGTAATATTATGTAGGGGGTGTGCATCCTTTGTAGTAATATGATAGGATGATGATGGTGGATGTGCTTGATAGGTATAGTGAACACCTGAAGTGCCTCGTGTCTCATTAGTTTTATGTTTTAGAAATGGGTTTAGAAGTATTTTCATTCCCTCAACTTCTGTTTGTTGAACTTTAGATACCTCTATAGGTGTGCCCACATCAATGATGTTGGTCTATATCAAATATTGTATCTTATGTATCAAAGTGATGCATTTTTTTGATAGTATGCATTGGAAATTAAATCTTACAATTATCTCTTATCAGTTTCATTAAATCAATTGTTAAATTCTACCATTGTAGGTTAGGAAGTAGGAAAACAAACAATTGTATATTTTGAACTTTAAAAAAAATTAATCTATGAAAGATTGTAAAAAATTAAATACTAAAACAAATCTAAGATTTTGGAACTAATATCTAAGCATAGAAAATAAAAGGATACAAACCCTTAGAGCATATAATGCTAGGGTTTTAGTAGTGTTTGAAGTAAGTCAGGTTCCCCAAATGATTTAACTTTTTAGGGTTATGAAGTTTAAACCCTAGGTTGTTAAAGGGGTTGAGTTTAGTAAATCAGGATATAAAATATGTAATAAATATATCCATTGATTTGTAATAGAATTGACCTAGTTTGAACTTTCTAAAAATAATAATAAATGATGCAAATAAGTACTTAGCTAGAAACTGACTAAGATGGAAGAAATGGAGGCACCAAGACATGATATGATCTAAGTGTCATAGATAGGATCCAAGTGTCAGAACCCTTCTTAGATATTAGTTTCCTAACTATATAGTAGAACCAATGGAACTGAGTCCTAATTTTTGTCATAGTATCCTTTGTGCAAAACTACTCTAAGATTCTAGGTGCATCTATGTCAGAGTCTGCCAAGCCTATTCCTGTGCGCACAAATTTTGATTCCATATCAATGATCTATTTTGACTAATTTTAAGTGTAAACACTAAACCTACATGTTTTTAGGGAATATAATTGGCATAAGTAGCAAAGTGTGATGTTAGTTTGGTAGGATGAACATCCTCAAAAATCCACTATGATAAGAGTTTCCTACATACCAATACTTTGAGGAGGGATCAAGCCTGATGTAGTTATCCCCACCGAAATGCTAGTGAAAATGCAAGTAAAGCTAGTATGAATGATGGTTTAAGTGCTTTTAGTGATTATGGAGACTAGAAATATATGTATTCTAAGCTTGGGATGGATGTAGATGACTATATGCATAAGTAGGCCATAATAGGGATTGATAACCTTGATTGTACATAACTCATTTTGAGCTTGTTTGTGTTATTTACTTATGATTCATCCCATAAATAAAGGGATAAAATTCATGTATATATACTATTCTAATTCTTGTACATGTTTTAAAATAGGTCTAGGCTGACCCTAGGTGGTTGTTGATTTGAAAAGATATCTATTGGTGATAAAAGACAAAAAAAAGACAATAGTGCCCAAACTAGGACACTAATGCCATTGGTGATACTATCCAAGTTATGGTGATAGTGTTTAGGTGGTAGAACCTAAGGCACTAGGGGACATGATATTAAAGTGAGGGTCTAAGACTACTTTAGGTATGTTTAGGGATGTATGTGGCCCACACAAAGGCTAGATAAGTATTTAAATAAGCCCTAAGATAGGTCTAGGGCTATGTTATGGATAAGTGGTCTTAATTAACACTCTTAACACTCAAGTGACATTTTTAGATGACTAAAACTAGCAATAAATAGCTATACCAAGGAAAAATAATGAGCATACTTGGTGAGTTATTTCATAACTACCATGATAAAATTTTTGCCCTTAGACTGTGGTAATCCAATAGTGAAATCTATGAAAACCTCCTCTCGACATTGGCTAGGGATGGATAAAGGCTAAAAAAGACTTGGGATCTTAATGGTTTCACCTATTTTATATTGACATATCATGCATTCAACCACATATTTATAGACATCGCCCTTGAGTCCTTCCTAAAAAAAGTCTTGCTTGATTCTATGATATGTTTTCAAAAATCTTGAGTGAACTCCTAGTGGAGATGCATGAAGTTCCCAAAGGATTTCATTTTTAAGGAAAAAATGCTTACAAAGGTATAATCTATCATTATACCATAATGTGTTCCCATCCCATATAATTTTTTTAGCTCCTCAATAACCCTGATGAAGATTTTGAATCAAATGATGGGTAACACTATCATTCTCCCATTTTGATCTTGCTTCCTCTAGCCAATTTGCTTGCTAAATAATCATTGCACATAACAATACCTCAACTGATTCATCCATATAGGATAGTGCATATGCCACCACATTTTATTTTATTTTTTGATAAACTATTTAAAAATCATATCTAAACATTTTAGTAACCCATATTTTTTGTTCTTTAGATGACGATCATTATTCTAAAAATTATTTGAGGCTATCATGATCAATCTTTACTTGAAAGTGATGACCTATCAGATAAGGTCTCAATTACTTAAATGCATGTAGAATAACCATCATCTCTTTCTCATAGATTGGTTTGAACCTATTTTTTCCCTTCAGTTGGAAACTTTCAAATGCCAATGGTATACCTTCTTACTTGAGTACAACTCGCATGCCATATCCTAATGTGTCACACTCCACAACAAAAGTTTTTGAAAAATCTAGAGTAGCCAAAACTAGAGTTGTGCACATAACCATTTTTAACTATTCAAAGACCTTGGTAGATGAATAAATACACTAGAAGGATTTTTTATTCAACAAAGAGGTGAGTTGGGATGCAATTATACCATAATTTTTGACAAACCTGCAATAATAACCAATTAGCCCTAGAAATCCTCAGAGGTTATTGAGGGTCTTGGGAACTTTTCACTCCATCATCACTTGGATTTTTTAGGATAAAATTTCACTCATTCATGTGAAACAAAATGACCGAAGTAATCCACCTCTTAGACACCAAAAGAGCATTTGTAAGGTTTGGCACAAAGCTAATGTTGTTCTAGAATTGAAAGTACTTATTTCACATGCTTCAAATGGTTGTCCAAATTTTTACTATAGATGAGGATATCATTAAAAAACATCCATAAAATTTTTATCAAAAATGGCCTAAAGTTAGTATTCATCAAAATACAAAATGTAGATGGTGTATTTTTGAGGCTAAAAGGCATGACCATAAATTCATAATGGCCTTCATGAGTTCTAAAAGCTATTTTAGGTATATCCTCATTATGGATTCAAATCTGATGATACCCAAAAGGAAGTTTTAACTTGGTAAAATAAATAACACCATATAATTCATTTATAAAATTATCAATTACTAGAATATAAAACTTATATTTGATGGTGTACTTGTTGATTTCTATGTAATTTGGGCACATCCTTCAAGTGTCATCTTTTTTCCACACCATGACCATAGGGGAGTAATATTCACTTTGACTGTGTTAGATGATCCCTGCCTCCAACATCTCATGTACCATATTTTCAATTTCACTCCTTTAGGCATAAGGATACTGTAGGGTTTGATGTTGGGTGGTATGATTCTTGGAATGAACCCGATCACATGATCATGCACATGGCTTGAAGGAAGTCCTTTTGGCATGTCAGTAATAACAATAGAATGGTCATCCATCACCCTTTGGAAATCAATATGTTTAGAATCCTTAGTTGGTTGAACCTCTATCAAAAATAAGCATGGTGCAAATCCCTCAACACCTTTTCTGAGCATCTTCATCATCTGATGGGAACTAACTAGTTTTAGAGATTTAGCCCATAATCCACGTAATTAAAAATTCCTACCTTGTGAATGGAACTTCATAAATAGTTCTTAGATATTCATCTCAATAGTTACCAAAGTGGTGAGCCATTACACTCCCAAAAAAATGTTAGCTCCTCCCATAGGAATAGCAAACATAAGGGAATCCAACAAGAAATCTCCCATAGCAAGTTTAATGTTATGGCATTTTATAGAATAATTGATATTACCACCATTTGTAATCATAATCTAAAATTTTGGACTTGGGTAAATGAAATAGTTCAAATGAGTAGCCAAATTAATGTTGATGAAGTTATGTGTACTCCCATAGTCAATTAACATAGTCACCTTCTATTTATTTAGGAAACCCACCACCTTAAGATTTTGAAGAGTACTAATGCCTAAAAGTGCATGCCAATAAATAGCAGGTTTAAAATATTCAAATTCATCCAAACATACCCTTGAATATTCATCATCTTCCTCATCCTCATTGGCACCTTAAATTTAGAATAACTTATTTTCAGCACATCGATGTCCTTTGCTCCATTTCATATTACAGCCAAAACACAAACCTTTTACACACTTTTATTCAATTTGTTGAGGTTTTAATTAGGCAAGATATGAAAATGAGGGTACTGGGAAGGTGCATTCATGAACATTCTAGATTTGGAAGGTTCATATAAAACCTGGTATGCTGATTTCCTTTCTTTAGACATGATTACTTCACATTTGGATGCACCAAAGTAATAACCTAAGCATGCCACTGATGAGCTCACACTGGCCACCAATACTTCAAAAAAATTATGAATTATTTGTTTGGGTTAGCCACTCCAAAAATAATGTGTGTAAAGAACAATACTAAGGGAGATGGAATGTATCCTCCATTGGCTCACCAAGTAGATTATTTTGAGCATCCTCATTCTTGCTTTGATATGTTGATCACCATGTTTTAAATTGCACTTCAACCTTTGGTTATAGTGTTCATGTTAACTCTATTGACGTACATGCTCATATCTGAGCATAAGCAAAAGAAGTAGAAGTAGAAAAATACACATGGGCGTACCTCTATCTGGTATTGTATATATTTTTGAGATGTTCTTTGTATGTTTCAAGGATGAAACATGTCAAGGGGAATGAAATGTAATATACCTAGGCAGGGTAATAAATGCATATTTGGGGTAGAATAGAGGAAAGTAATAGTATAATGAATATTATATTAGAATAATAATCCCACATGCATATAAATGACGAGTGGAATAGATTAGAAGTAGTATAAATAAAGTGTCATAGGCTAATGCATCTAAACAAATATCAATTCAATTAGAGTCTTACTATGATAAGGAGGTAGCCACCTTGAAGTGGCAAGCAATTTGTGGAGTGATTCCTTCCCAAAAAGGATTAAAATATTATATATTTAGTATTTTTAGTTATTTTATGTATTTTAGTATAGAGGTTCTTAAAAAAAAATAGGACCCTTACCTTTCTTTGAAATACATAGTATTCTAGAGGATTTTTATATAGTTTGTATTATAGTTAAACTTGTTTTGGAATAGGTCAGTTCACTCTTTTAAATTTTAAAAAGTCCTTGATTTATTAGCCTTTATAGACCTGGGGGTGAGAGTATATTCTCACCCATAGGACTATATAAGAGATTAAGTTTTAAACCTATAGTTTATGATATAATAATTTAAAGGTTAGGAATAAATATTAAATAAAATTTAAGGTATTAAAGATGAGCTTGTTAATTGTGCATTGAACATTGTTTTGCTAAATAAATTTTTTGTTATGATTGTGATATAACTATATTGGTGTGATATATAATATTGAGATGTGAACTTCTTGAAAAACTTCTTGGTAAAAATATTTTGAGTTATCAATATTTGTAGAATAATATATGTGTTTTATAATGCACTAGTAATGTGAAAATTAGGACTAGAAGGGCTAAGATGAGAGTATAAATGAGCAAGACATTATTACCTAATGTATGGAATAAATTGGTTTGATAACCATATATATATATAGGTAGTTGATTCAACCACCTACATGCTTATGACTGAGTTGGATGATTAAATTTGGTTAGTATTAAAATGGTAGACCATTTACTTAGATTGTTAAAAATACATTGAATCCCACTCAGTTTATATATGTTAGTTACACCATTATACCCTCAACTAAAACTAGAGACATGATGACATTATGAATTTGATTCTAATAGTGGAGAAAGTAAACACATACAAGTTTAAGCTGAACTACTAGATTTATCCAACCAAATGACCATAATAATGTGAGTACAAGATAGACTAGATGAATGTATTAATCCTATTTAAAATTTTGTAGTTATCCATGTCACACGCATATGAATATATGCAGGGTTTTTTATGTTTGATTAATTTTGAAGGATTTGTAATATGATATCTAGTAGTGATAATAATAATAAGGTAGTATTTAATTAAAATTTAATTTTGTATAAAAAAGATTTTCCTTAAGGTATGTTAATTATATTGTATAAGTACAAAAGAATATGTATTCTTGTGAATTTTTTTTAACTAAACAAGCATGTAACTATAAAAATATGCCATAAAGTCCTTGTAATACTAGTTATATAGATGATGGGGGATGTGGTGCTAAGTATAACTCTAAGCCATCATAGTCATTCAATTGGGAAACTCTAGTGAGATTATGATAGCAAGATTTTTGCACATGTTGATGGTAACTGAAATTTTAAAAATATGAAAAATATAAATGCTTTGGCCAAAGTAATATTATAGTTGTATACATTGTCAGTCCATAGTACTTTCCAATTTACATTATTTCTTGAGTTTAATAGATATATGTTTATCCACGGTAGATGTGATTAGATGTATGAAATAGTGATTATACTTCACACTTATTCTCGAATGAATTTGGATGCTCACATCATAATTATCTATCTCTTCATGAAGGGAAGGGCCACTCCTAATGAGGAGGTGTGTGGGGGAGTGTCAATTTGTAGTTATAACAAAATCTCCTAGATGACACTCTCCCTATTACAATTGATTAGAATGAATCCCAGGTGCTTACTCATAACTGATTTACATTATTCAATAGTATTGCTATATATTTTTAGTATGTCATGTTGTATATTTCATTTAAGATAGATGATGTTGCTATAAATTGTTGTTATGTCATGTTTTATATTTCATCAGAGATGGATGTCATTTTTATATATTTGATGTTATATCATGATGTATATTTCATTTCATATGGGTGGAATTGTTGTATATTTTATGATGTAACTTACACAACTTTTTAGTTGAGACTATTATTATTATTGATAATTGTTATGGTATTGTACTGCACAATGTTTTTATACTATTATATCTAATGGATATTCATCATGACACTAAATTATTAGAGTCCTAAGAAGGATATAAAATATTTGAATATTGTACTTAATTTAATAGAATCATTATGTATAGTAAAATAATTAGATACCAAACTATTAATAAATCATACTTTTTAGTATTGTGTATTGGGTTGAGAATGGTGATTATTATGAGATTAATTTATGCATATTATTGTACTAAATAGTAATAAGTAATTATTTCTATTTTATATTATTTAATTTTTAGAATATAAAAAATTGGTATCTTAAATTAATCAACCCAATGGGGTTTTAACAAGTTTAGAGATTAGAAATTGATACGATTGGAAATTAATAAATTACAATCAATTAGTTACTAAGTTAAAATGATGCAAAAACTAGAAAAAAAACTAAGGAATCAAACTAAAGAAAAGAACTAAAACAAATGAAATAATAAAACTAATTAAATAAATAAATAATATGATAAAATTAGATATATAACAACTAATCTAAAAAAAAAAAAAGTACAAGGAAAGATAATCTAAACTATGAAATAAAATTATAAAATGAATAACACAATGATCACAATAAGTGAAATGATTTTGAGAGAGAAATATTTTGTTGATAAATAGTAGAATTCCTATATGATTTATAAAATTAATGAGAATATAAATGATAAACAATGAAAACTCAATAACTTGTCACACAATATGCAAATTATTCTTCATTGTTTGGGAAAATTAAAAATATATTCCATGCATATGAATGTTATTATATAATCACCAAAAGGTTAAGAATATTAGATATGCTTAGATAATTAGTTTATAAATCAAGTAATTATAACTAATTATATATAGCAATACACTTCACCATCAGAGAATGTGTTGTTTTGTTTTCCTATAAGTAACGTGTAGCATGAAATTTGAAATAAAATTAATTCTTTTACATGTGTATAAGCTTCTCCCCTTTTTAATGATGTTTTAAAGTGGTTTTAAGGTCTCCTTTGAAATTTAGTTATACTTTTAAGTTATAACTAACCTTTAATCAACTTAAAATAAAGTTAACTAGCTTAATTAAAATTAACTAATTTAATTAGACATTTAGGAATAAGTTCATAAAGTGAACTTGTTTGAGTTCAAAATTAACTTGTAATGAGACTTATGACACAAAATTTTAATAAGATAAAATGAATCTCTAAAGGGTGGAGGGCCACTTAACAACTAAATTAATTACAATACAAATCTTTATGCAAGTTATGATTAATCTACAACAATCAATACATATAAATTATTAAGTTTATCAAATTATATCTTTAATAAATAATAATACAAAAATTAAACATTTATTCATTCATTTTTAGTGTAGGTAGAATGCTAATTACTAAACCAATACTGATAACTTTATCAGAAACACATAGTTTATGTAAGTAATCAGCATGAAGTATTATCTAAAAATGAAATAATTTCCATGATCCACATAAAATACTACAAAAATAACCATTGTTTAAACCAAATACCAATGAAAAATTATCAATTAATACAAATAGTTAAAAGTCATCAATCAACATATAAAATACAATTCATCATCTAAAACCAAGTCAATCAAAGGTGCCCTATGCTTAGTTTGATACTTTGTATACTCAAGAGATTTCATTGGAAAATACACTCTAGGGTAAGTGCATGAAATCGGGGGGCTAAAAGGGGGTCTTAAGTGGACATATTTTTCCTAAGAAATAATAAAACTCAAGTTTTATAGATCATTTGAGACATCTACACTCAAAATTTAAAGATTCTATAAGAACATCAATTGTACATTTTGAGTCTAGTTTCTACTTTTTTAATAAATAGTCAAGTATAATTAGATGAAACATCATAAATTTAAATGGGTATACTAATTTTTGTAAAAATCATAGTATATATCATGTCGTTCATCCCATCACTTTTTGAGCATCATTTACTTTTATTTTAAACCCTTTGGTGGAAAGTTAGATAAGATCATCTAGTTTGTAGCCTATATTTTTTAAAAAACAAAATGAGAAATATTTTTTTACTAATTTCACAAATCAATAGACCTTGATATATGATCAATAAAGTATAGCTAATCATGTGCCCCCCTACTACCTAATATATATATATATATATATATATATATATATATATATATATATATATATATATATATATATATATATATAGAATGTGTATATAATTATATCTAGTTTATAACCTTGTAATATTTCTCTAGTTTAAATTAGCTAAATAAAATATACATAAACAAAGGTAAACATGTATTTTTATAGAATATAGTATTATAAAAATACATAATTATAGATAAATATAGATAAAAACCTTAAATCAATAAAAATATTAAAATTATATATTTAGAAAGAGGAGAGTGTGCTTGATGTTGTACTCATGTTTTTAGGAAACTTTTTGATAAAATTCACAGTGTTTAGAATGGAAAAAGTTGCATTTTGTTATTTTTTGTCAAAAACATGCATTTGGATGTGTGTTTCTAGGTCCATGGCTTAGGCCCAGGAATACAATCCATTCCCAAGCCTTAAGGCATGTGTTTAAAATGTTAAACATTATAACCATGTGCATTGAATTAATATGTATGCAAAATTACCACATACACAAAATATTTTACTATTACACTGACATGAATTTGGCCATCTTATTTATTTTATTATATTTTATTTGATTTTCAAAGTTCATACATGGCCTTAGTCAATGCTAGTTGTAAACATTGAAGTTTTATACATAAAAAAAATGTAAACTTAATTTTGATCATAATATTGATGTTATTTTCCTAACTAAATATATTGGTTTAAGGTTGAGGGGTTTAGTATTTTAGGGATTAGGTTTTAGGTTTAGGTTTTTAGTATTAGGGTTTATGGTTTCATAGTTTAGGCTTTTAGGCTTTAGGGTTTAGGTTATAGGGTTTAGAGTTTAAATTTTAGGATTTAGAGTTTAAGTTATAGGGTTTAGAGTTTAGATTTTAGGGTTTAGAGTTTAGGTTTTAGGGTTATAAGGTCCAATCATGAAATAACTTGGGGCCAATTCAAGCTTGTTGAAATTATTTGTGACTACAAAATGTGATTTAGGATCAATTAACCCCAATGTCATCATAGATTGAGCTAATTAGTCAATTGGGGTAATCAGTGATGTAATTTGGGCCAAATTGATCCATGTGAATCTAATTATTACTCTAAATTATGTTAATTTAGGTTAAACTAATTGATTTAGGGTTTAGGGTTTATAATTTGATGTTTAAGGTTTAAGGTTTTTAGGGTATAAGATATGGGGTCCAATCATGAAAGAAATTTAGGCAATTTTAAGCTTGTTGAACCTATTTGTGATTATATAATATGATTTTGGTCTTAATTAGCCATAATGTCATCATAGATTGAGCCAATTAGTCAATTATGGAAATACATGATGTTATTTGGGTTGAATTGAGCCTTGTGCACAAAATTATTACTATAAAGGATGTTAATTGGGGATAAATACATTGGTTTAGGGTTTATAATTTAGAGTTTATGGTCTAGGGTCCAAACTTGAAGGCTGATTTGAGCTTGTTGAACCTATTTAATGACTATAAAATGTGATTTTAGGCTTAATTATCCCTAATTTCATCACATATTGAGCTAACTAGTCAATTAGGATAATTAGTGATGTGATTTGGGCCAAAATTGAGCTATATGAACCTAATTATTATTAGAAAACATGTTATTTGGGGATAAATTGATTGGTTTATGATTTATATTTTATAATTTAGGGTTTAAGTTTTTAGGTTTAGAGTTTAGGGTATAGGGTTCAATCACAAAATAAATTAGGGCCAATTTGAGCTCGTTAAAATTATTTATGACTACACAATGTGATTTTGGGCTTAATCAGCCTTAATGTCATTAGACATTTAGCCAATTAGTCAATTGGTGTAGAAAATGATGTGATTTGGAATAAATTGAGCCATTTGAGTTCCTAATTCTTACTCTAAAGGATGTTACCTAGGGTTAAATTAATTATTTTAGGGTTTATGGTTTACAATCTAAGGTTTTAGGTTTAGGGATTATGGTTAACATTTAAGGGTATAGAGTCTAATATCAAAGATAATTGGGGCCAATTTGAGCCCATTAAACCTAATTATGAATAAAAATGTGATTTTAGGCTCAATTAGTGCTAATGTCATCACATATTATGCTATCTAGTCAATTAGGGAAATAAGTGATGTCATTTAGGCTGAATTAAGCCATGTAAACATAATTATTACTTTCAATAATGTTATTTGGGGATAAATTGATTGGTTTAGGGTTTAGAATTTAGAGTTTAGATATTAATAGGCTTAGGGCTTAGGGTATAAGGTTTAGGGTATAAGATATATGTTTCAATTATAAAATAAATTTGGGATAATTTGAGCCCATCGAACCTATTTATGACTATAGAATGTGATTTTAGGCTCAATTATCCTCAATGTCATCACATATTGAGATAATTAGTGAACTAAGGAAATTAGTGACATGATTTGGGCCAAATTTATCCATGTAAACCTAATTTTTAATCTAAATGATGTTAATTAGGCATAAATCGATTGATTTAGGGATTAGAGTTTATGATTTAGTGTTTAAGGTATAGGGTATAGAGTTTATGGTATATGGTTTTATAGCAAAGGTAATTGAGGCTAATTTGAGCTTGCTTAACTTATTTATGACTACACAATGTGATTTTTGGTATAATTAGCCCTAATGTCATCATAAATTGAGCTAATTATTCAATTAGGGAAATTAATGATGCAGTTTAGGCCAAATTAAGCCTTATGAACCTAATTTTTACTGTAAAATATGTTAATTAGGGATAAATAAATTAGTTTAGGCTTTGGTGTTTATAATTTAGGGTTTAAGTTATATGGTTTAGGGTTTAGGGTATAGGATTTAAGCATGAAGACAATGAGGCCAATTTTAGCTCTTTGAATTGGGACTCAATTTCCCCCAATGTTTTCATAAATCAATATAATTAGTCAATTGAGGAAATTAGTGATATGATTTTGGCTAAATTAAGTAATGTGAACCTAATTATTACTCTAAAGAATGTTAATTTGGGATAAATTATTTGGTTTAGGGTTTATAATTTAAGGTTTAGCGCTTATGGCTTAGGGTTTATATTTTAGAGTATAGGGTTAAATTGTAAAGGTAATTAGGGTTAATTTTAGCTTGTTGAATCTATTATGACTAAAAAAATTGATTATGGGCTCAATTAGCCTAAATATCATAATAAATTGAGTTAAATAGTTAATTGGGGAATAAGTGATGAGATTTGGATTGAATTGAGTCATGAAAACATAATTATTAATCTAAAAGATTATAATTGGTACTAAATTTATTGGTTTAGGGTTTACAATTTATGGTTTAGGGTTTAGGTCTTGTGGCTTAGGGCTTAGGTCTTAAGGTATAGGATATATGATTTATGGTATATGGTCTAATCACAAAGTTAGTTGGGAAAATTTGATCTCATTGAGCTTATTTTTAACTACACAATGTGATTTTGGGATTAATTATCCCCAACCTTATCACATTTTGAGATAATTAGTCAATTAGGGAAATCAATAATGCAATTTAGAATAAATTAAGCCTAGTGAAACCAATTGGTTTAGGGTTTAGATTTTAGAGTTTAATGTTTTAGTTTTTAGTGTTTAGGTTTATGCTTAACTATGTTAGCAAAGTATAGATTATAGAACACATATGCATTCTTATGAATAGTAAAAAAGTACATACACCAACATCATTATTTTCTCACATTAATAGTTATGTCCATTGCATCCTATAATATATATTTTTATACATAATATAGGTCTATTTTTTAATTATTTGATCACTATACCCACCCTCAAAAGTTAATAAAATTATCTAATCATAGTTGACTACATAGTGCAAGTTTATTTTTTTAAAAAATTTTCTCACTACCCCTATTTGGTACTACATAGTACTGGTCTATTTTTAAAAAAGTTTATCCTTTTACCTACCCTTAAAATTCTATAAATTTGTCTAATCATGAGTGACATAAATCATACTAGTGGGGATAAGAAGTTAAAGTGAAAAATGATGGAGGAATTAGAAGTGATGAGAAGAAAACCAATGGCAATGAATGCAGATAATTTGTGAAAGTAAGTATATTATCCCTAATGAATTGAATGCCATAGATAATTATTAAATGAATAATTATAGTATAAAAAATTATTAAATTCCAATTGTCAGTTTTGATAGTATACTAAAATTATACTGCAAGTCCACATTCAAATTTTATGATTTTTAAATTTTGGTGATGATGATAATATGCATGATGATTTACCCTTGAAAAATGAATAAAAATGCATGGAATAAATTTTTTTTGAAAGTAAAAATGAATTAAAAAATATGGGAACATCATTCAATGAATAAACTACTAATGAAGATAATATATGGAAATATCAAATTAGCCAATTTTACCACTAAGATCACCTCCTAGGATTTTGCATAGAAGACCCATGTATTTAATTGAAACACATGAAAATGTTTTGAAACCAATGTGTAACAAAATGTTTAATCACCATATGAGAAGAAAATCTAAAATAATTTTGGATGGAAACTTTGAAACCTTAAATGATACTCAAATATTTCAATTGTTTATTACATTGATGACAGTTCTTAAGATTTGACCTATAATGAACATCCTAGTATTAAGAACATATAATATTGATGGTCAAAACAAGGAAATTTTTAAAAATATACATAATTAATACCATAATGTATGTATGAATAAATGCACCAAATATGGTAATTCTGCGTAACACATTATTTCAATTTGTATGGTAAGTTATCAAACAAGAAACACATGCTTAAATAGACGATAAAGCAAATAATTGAAAATGAACAAAAAAACACTAATGAGAACAATTAAGAGACATACTAATTTATGTTTACAATAAAAATGGATTTTATTATATCGTTTAGACTCACAAAAAAATACAAGACTATAATATATGTCTTAAAATATTTAATTGCACAATTTTAGAAAGATAACATAAGGATATCACCCAATATAAGAGATGTAGTTGAAATAAGAGTTAGTTCTTGTAACTATGAACCACATTAATTTTTTTTTTGATCTGACTCAAACATAATTATACTCTAAATTTGTCCAAAAATTTTCAAAAATTTATATTAGTCAGATATATTTTGAAATGGCCAAACCATTCTATGTGAAAATCAATCACACACACACACACACACACACCACTTGTTGTAAGAAACATGTTGAATTTTCAATGCATTATGATGTTTTTCATCATGATCATTGTAATTTTAATATTAAAAACTTTTTTTAGGAGTGTGTAATGGAATATCCACCAAAATAAACAAGGGAATTCATTCAAACCAATTTTTTTGAAAGACTAGATGGACAATTCTTTTTATAACAAAGCATGTCTAGATGGAACTTGCATCATTTGTGGTGGATTGAAAAAATTGAAAAATTATAACCATAAGGATAGTGCACATTAAATTTTAAAATAATTAATGAGTTTTAGTAAATATAAATCTATGAAATATTAATTAAAATATGGAAATGAATCTAAAAGATGTGAGTTTATTACAAAACAAATACATGTTTCTAAAATTATAGAAAATATAGGGATGAAATTACTTATGATTATGCAAGGAAGACACATAAATTGATATGGATAAATGAAAAATTCAAGTTAATCAAGGACACATTCCCACTTGGTACTATTGTTTCAATAGTTTAATTTGTATATAATTACACATTACAACCACAAATGGAGGTTTAGTCACAATGTTATAAGTCAGTACATGTTTCCAATTTCATGCATATTGCATTCATGCATGCACCTGATAGTAAAAAGCATGATAAAAAAATATTAAGGGAGTACCAATTATATATCAATAATGATATAACACATTGTAAAAAGTATGTGCAATGTTGTTTTCAGATTTTTTATGACAAGTTGAGTGAAAGGAAAATTACTTTCAATCAACATTACATTTTAATCTAATAACTACATGTCACAATTTAAGAATGTATATACGTTCTATTGGTTAAGCAATATGCATGTGACCATTGGAATAAAACATATTTTGAGTTTCAATGAAGTAGGCCATGGAAAAGGGGAGCATGACATTGAAGGAACATGTGTGAAAAGAGTGCTTGAAAGAGAGGATTTGAAGTTTAAAGATGTCATCGATTTGACAGATTCAAAAATCATAGTTAAATGATGTAACGAGAAAATGGCCCATGGTGCTCAAGATAACTATAATGTTTATAGAGATTTCTAGTTGATGGATAAAGAATAATTGGTAATATATAAATATTATATGATAGTATTAGGATCAAGTGAGTTTCACTCATTTCATAGCTCAAACACAAGTTATTAGATAGATAATATGAGGCACATGAAATGTTTTTTTTGCATTTGTGATTTTTTTTTTTTGGAATTAGTATGAGTCACAAGAGTGGGTGTATGAATGGTGTTGTGTAAGTCTAAGTCCAATAGACACATATCAGGGTCCACCAACATTAAAACTTATAAATATCATCTTTTTATGAAAACTAATTATTAAATTTTAAATTGTATAAATATTTTAAATTTAACATATCTGACAAATGTTTTACAACATTTAAAATATATAACATAGATGGGAAGTTGTAGCCAAGGTGTCTATACCAATGTATGTAATTGAAACACATTAGTGAGATCAATATCATCTAGGCCCTTAGAAATACTACCATGAGTTGGATGCATGAAATCCTCCTCATCCTCCTTAGGTCCAATGCACATAACAACATATGATCTGCAATGATGAGGTTAGGTAACAACACTAGATGAATTCTCCCCATGTCCACCCTTTACAATAGCAGTATGAGAAACCTAATTTGTATGTTGAATAAGGGTGTTAGTAAGTGCCTTAAATGCATGCAAATTATCAATATATATATATATATATATATATATATATATATATATATATATATATATATATATATATATATATATATAGTATCCTTGATTATAGAGGATATTGTTTAAGGAGGATGTGGTTTTTGGATAGGGTCACTCATATGATGATTAGGTGCATGTCATTCACTTGGCCTATCCTATGTAGAGCCTTTTCATCTACCCTAAAACTTTTATAAATCAAAATAATTTTAATTTTTGTGCAACCACTACATAACTAAACAAACTCCTCATTTGTTATACTATGTAGAGCTCAAACCTCTCATGTAATCATGCACACTCATTTTCTTGAAGTTTGCTGACAACTTTACACACAATTCTTACACTTGATCATATACTTTCATGCAATGTTTTCCTCAGCTCATAGACTATGTAATCTTCACTACATATCCTTGTGCACTTCATGATCATCTACTCATGGACTCACTATCTCCTTTGGGTCCCACCTTAGTGAAACCACATGTTGGCCTACCTTGACCATGTGATTGAAAATGTGGACTAACTAACCATTAGTTTCCAACTAAGAATCATAGGATTTGGAATCACTGAAGACAACCTTGACAATAACTATCCAAACTATTTCTAACTACCACATCTGATAGGAGATCAACACACTTATAAAGATCCTCCTTAGTATTTATATAAAAATTACCACCACTCTTGTATTATACATGTTAAATATGTAAAATACATATCTAGCCAAATAGTTAACCACATATCCAAATCAATACCATACACATGATTGTAACATAGTTAGCTTGGTCTGTGTATCTACTATATATACACACACTATATATATTATACTCTATATTCCCTATTCTTTGATTTATGAATAAAATTTTCATTTTCTACAAGTAATAATTCTACTCCATTGAATGTGTGTTTGATTATTCTATCTAAATACTCTCTACACATTCACTCTTCATAACCAAACTTAATTTTCCTCTACACACTTGATTGTAGGCCCCATGATGTGGAGCATTAGTATCAGAGCTAGCCTAAGGATTGGTATCATAGCTTCACTCTATTCCTTTTTATTCATATAACCAAATGAGTGCAATGAGAGAGTGAAGGTTTGACATTTGGTTTTATTTTAGAAATTCCAAAAGGAAACCATAAAAAAAATCAAGATGACTGATGCTAAGAACTAATCTAAGGTAGCCCCTAAATTTTGAAGGCTCATTATTGTTGTAGTAGAGACATGTTGCACCAAATTATTTTATCAATACTAAGAGTTAATGATGAAACTCAACTCAACACCTTCCCAACCATCTCAATATTACACTCCATAATGGCTTAAGTAACACCCCCCTTTAAATTACAAGTCAATATTGATATCCCTATGCTCAAAGGCAAGATCAATTCCAAAATAGTGGATTCTTAGATTTAAAAACTCAAGGCATACTTATCAGTCAATGATTTCATCAATATTGAGAATATCAGCTTTGCAGTACTAAAGGTGTCTATTCACTAGTGGGAAAACTTTAATGCACAATGTGTACAAGAGTCTATTCCAATCAAATCATGGAATAATTTTGTTGATGCACTAATGGATTAATACTACCATCTCCAACACTTTAAAGATGAATGCATCAAGAACCAAAAATAGTGCCAATGTAAGGATTAGTTAGTGAATGACCACACCAACATATTATCTAACTAATTGGCATGCCTTTAAGAGAAATTGACTAAACAACATAGGGTGCTAAATTACATTAGTGGACTCTCACCTTATATCCTTAAAAAGTTGGAGTTATTGATTTCTAGCACCTTGGGATAAATATATCATAACACTACCAAGATTAAATCTAAGGTAAATATGAATTAGTGTATCATCTCTTCATCTAACATATTAAGCATGTTTCAACCCTCATACAACTCCACATCATATCCCCTTACATAGAAGCATTACCGTTTTCATAAAAGTGAGCATCCTAAGAAGACTATTCAAACTCAAAGGCTACTATGCCATATGATTTAAATAAAGGAAATATGAATTCCTATGATAAGTGGTGCCATCGCCATCACTCATCCACCCATGATGACTCCAAAATTTGTGTACATAAATCATTGATTGCACAAGTTACATCAGGACCCACACCTATGGGTAAAATTGATCTAGATGCCTCTTATTTAAGCACCAACACCACTATGATTGACATTTTTGAAGAGTGTGAATGTCTCTTCCACAACAAGTTTTGGGTGAATATTCATTCTCTTCACATCATCATCAAAAGTGGTAGTCATAAAAACATAATTGAATAATCAACATTTGAATGCCTTGGTCTTACCACTACTATGCACCCTAGGCCATATTCTCTCAGGTGGTCACAGTAGGGGAAAGATATTTAGGTGTAATGATAGTGCATTTTTCAATATAAAACCAAGTCTATGGAGGATAACATCACTTATGACATCATACCTCTAGAGGTCTATGACATCTTGTTAGGGAGACTATACTTTTTAATGACTATGAAGCTACATATCAAGATAAACCATAAAATTGGACTATCCATGTGGAAGATCATTTCTACCACATGTTTGAGTTAACACCTATGACTAAAGTCACCTTGGTTTCTACCAAGTAATGTCACAAACTTTTATTGGATGCAAAAAAGTTTTTATTGCTTATAGTTTACCCTAACACACTTACACAACAAATGATAAATCACACACTGGTAGTGCATAACACTCACACAAAATCACAAGAGTAACAACTTGGAAATTTATTGGATCAACATAGTGAATTATTCATAGATCTTGAAGGCTTTACAACACACTATGTAGTATAACACCACATAAATTTGGTCCCTAGACCTCCTTTTTTGAATCAACCCTTGTAATTTAGATCGATTTAGGATAATGATGAAATATGGTGCCATATATAAGGTATTATTGATCAAGGCAAGATCAAGATTAGATATTCACCTTGTGGAGTCTGATATTACTTGCACCCAAGAAGGATGGCTCTTAGAAATTATGCATAGACTATCATGTACTCGATAAGATAATGGTGAATAATCAATATCCACTACCTTATATTGATGACCTTTTGGACTAGCTTTGAGGCACTCAATACTTCACCAAGATAGACTTGAATTCAAGATACCATTAGAGACATCTGAAAGAAAATTCAAGACATGGGAAGGATTATACAAATGGTTGGTCATGCCTTTCATCCTAACCAATGTGTCATCCAAATTCATGCACTTGATAGATGATCTACTTAAGCCTTTCCTAAACCCCTTTATCATCATCTACTTGGATGACATTCTCATCTTCAACAATACCTAGGAGGGATACCCATATCACATCTCGCATGTCTTCAACACCTTGTATTAACATAAGTTACCAACTAACTTAGTAAAGTGTATGTTTAGACTACACAGATATACTACCTAGGCTACATCTTTGATCATACAAGTATCCATATAGATATATAAAATATAAAAATAATATAATATTGGCCTACTATATGCAATATCATAAAATTGAGGAGTTTTCTTGGACTTTCTAACTTCTACTACATGTTCATCCTTGGTTTCTCACATATTTCTTGGGCTTTCTGCTAGATAGCACACAAAAAATATGAGTTTTATTAGATTCCTGTGAAATAATATGATTTTGAGGCATTCAAGGAATTCTTCTCCATAGCACCTATTCTCAAAATGCCTAACATTACAAATTCCTTTGAAATTCACATTGATGCATCTAACTACACACTCATTGCAATGCTCATGTAGTATGGACATCTAAGTACATGCTGCTAAAAGATGTTTAATGACACAGTTCAAAGGTACTCCACTTATGATAAATAAATGCATTTTATTTTTTAATAAATTATGTAATGGTGACACTACATTATAGGGAAGGAGATAGTTATTCATTTGGACCACAAGAAATTTTAGCTCCCATAGACATAGAATATGATAGAGAATGTACGACACATGAAATGAATAACTTACTTGTAATAGTTCCATATATTAATCAAGGAAATTAAAGGAAAGGATAACAAGTTAACATATTTCCTTAGCTAACCATTAATTCACATGTTCATCATAGTGATAGACACATGTGGCCATAACTGTCAATTTAGGAGTTCTACTTGTTTGACCAAATTATCTTCAAATTTGGACAGCTCTATTTTACTAATGGACCACCTCACTAATGACACATCTAGGAGGTGTGCTATGCTAAAACATCTAGACACTTTAGCATGAAAAATAATCTATGCACATTAAATTTGTACCTGTACTGACTGCATATGCACATAGATGTGGAGTCCCACATCAAGTCTTGCATTCTTTGTTACATCACCAAGCCCAAAAATAGGAAGCTAGGACTTTACAAATCTATAATAGTTTTATCCAGACCATGGGAATATATCAACATGGATTTCATGACTAGGTTACCTATGATGAGATGCTAGCATGACATTGCATTTATTACAGTGGATAGGTTTTCTAAGATGGCTATCATGGTCACTTAAAATAAGGAAATTAACACATATGGCATTACATAAAATTTATTTAATCATGTTTGGGTTCATTTTGGGCTTTCAACATCCATCATCTTTCATCAATATTCACACTTTATACATAACTAGATCAATCAACAAATTTTCATCCACAAACAGATGGACAAACCAATGTGGTCGATCATACACTTGTTTATTTTCTATGAATATACAACCATGCACATGTTCACACATGGGATGACAATATCTTGTAAATTTAACATGCCTATAATAGATCCCTTCACATCTAATTAGGTCACAGTCCATTCTAGACATGTCTTGGGTTCTAACCTTCAACACCTTTATACATATCCTACCATGCACTATCTGACATTAAATTTTATACACAAGAATAGGAAGTGGACAAAGCTGAGAATTATTTATGACACATACAGTCTATTCATCATTAGGTTCAATAGATCCTCTCTTGTACATAAGTAAATTACATGGATATTCACAACAAACATGACACAACTCATGCACTTCTAGTTGGTAATAAAGTTTGGTTGTACCTTTAAAGGGAATACTTCAAAGGTCTACACTAGAAGATCAAGCCTCTACACTATGCTCTTTACTCTATTCTATGTACAACTGGTGAGGATGCCTTTGTTCTTGATTTACCTCATTACTTAGGCATGCACCCAATATTTAATGTGAAACTTCTCAAGCCTTACATTGTGGCTCTTTTTGAGCCAACAGTGACATGACATCCTTATGATTTGGATATTGAACACTTATGCCCTATAGAGAAGGACTAGAACATCGAAGTGAAAGATATGCACACATACCATGGCACAAATCAAATATTTTGAGTGGTAAATGTTGGACAATACACTAATCAAGCTAAGTGGTACACTTCTCAACAACATCAAGTGTAGTTTATTTAGTTGCACAACAACATAATGGACACCATTACTAGTCAAGAATGGGTGAATAATCTATGTGTAGCCACTACACAACCAAACACACTCCTCACTTTTTATACTTTTAGATCTCACACCTCTCATTAAATCATGCACACTCCTTTTCTTAAAGTTTGTTGACATAAAAACTATGTCATTTTTTGCAAAGTGTTATCATTTGTTAATTGCTAAATGCATTTTTTGAGCTTCAGTCACTCACACCCTCACCATTGAACCTCGAGCCTCATGTATACAGACCTTTAATTTGAACCATGACTATAAAGCTTCAAGCCACATTACTTATGATTATGAAATGGTCCTTTCCTCATGTTTTTACACCAGTCTTTCATTTTGAAGCTTTTTTATGGTCATTTTACATTTCTTATTAGTGTTTTAGATTGAGCTTATCTTAGGGTTACTGGTTTGAGATTTCTTTTGAAAAGGTCATTTTGTACTGCATCTAGGGTCAGTCTAAGTTTCTAAGGTTCCTAGGGTTTTCTCACTTTCAAATCTTACAAATGCCATTATCTAATAAAAACCCCTTATTTTCTACTCAGAGATTTGTATTCAAAATCAAGGCTTCCCCAAGTAAATATTCTAAAAGCATATACCTCATATTAAAAAAAACTAGTGAATTTTCCATATAGATTCCACCAGTGTCCCCATTGACACTGGACCTCCCTCAGGCACTTAAGAATCCTACAAGCCTTTAGGCCTTCATGGAGAGTGGATGTGCTCTGAGCACCTTCCACTTCCACCAAAGATCTATCATGCCTTAAGCACCTTCAATCCCTACCAATTCCCAGTACACCATAGAAAAGTGGACCTACCTCAATCACATCCCACTTATACTAGAAACCTAATATCCCTCTAGCACTATGAACATTAGACATGCTTTGAGTACCTCTAGGTTTTGTTAGAGAATATAAGTGCTCTAGACACCTGTAGGTTCTACAAACTTTCATAGTTGGTTTCTCACAAGTAGTAACTTCAGTTTCCATGCCTCCTAAGGAAATGAATTTTAAATCTAAAGGACCCAAAGTGACTTGTTTTTTGGATACCAACATGGTAGAAATAACAAATGCTGATTTAGGTCACACTGACCTATGAGATTTTTGGGATAGGATAGGTGCAAATTTCAAAAGTGACTAGATCTAGAGTATCTATGACTTTGGTTTACCACAAGTTTTAGCCTTTCCTTTTTCTGTTAAAATACCTAAGTTGATCCTTATAATGGCTCAAAATTATGACCCTGAGAGGAGATAAGTCTTCACTAAGAAAGGGGAAAAATTTCTAGATCTTGATCCTGACTTCATCAACATAGTGTTTTTTATCCCTGAGTGTGAGAGTTATTTAGATATAACTCCATAAACATCTGCACATTTATATGTGGAGAAAAAGGATGGATGTCAAAATATCATTAAAAAGTGATGGCTCAAGATTCCCAAGCATTCCTCCACTAGATTGCCCAAGACCATGTATAGATCTAATTTCATAGAAGAGGTAGGAGATATCATAACACTATTGCATAGAGTCACTGGCAATCCTAATGCTAAGTGTTACCCAGACTAGATGTATTAGTATATCTAGATCATCAGAGAAAACAAACAATAGATACATTAGGCCTAATTAATAAGTGATTGCCTCCATAACTAGTTAATGGAGGTGCAAATGACAAGCAAGTTTTATATGATGTCTATATCTTGGCCAAAGGAAAATTGTTCCTAGGCCTGAATACAATTCCTAAAGAAATAACCATAGTCTATAAATACTACCTTGACCTCATTCTATAGGCTAGTAAATAGGAATTCAAGGGAGTTAATGATGCTTTAATTTATAACATCATCATGATGTTTGATCAAGAGCTTGGGAAAACAAGGTTCTCCAAAGAGGTAAAAGATGAGATTACCAAATGGGGTTCCTTTTTCATTCAATTTTCCATCTACTCCTACATTAGGTTAGTTGGTTTTAGTTGTTTTACTTACACATTTACTTGATATGTAAGTTACAAATGAGAATTATTGGAGTTGATTAGAAAACTTGTGGATACACATATGCTCTTTTCAGACAAACATAAGATAGGGATATGTTTCTTTATTTATATTAGCTGTTATACATGCTAACCCTATTGAAGTCCAAATCTTTGGAGGTAGAGATGAGCTAGGTAACACTGAGGACATTAAAGTTTAGACCTTAATTTTATCCATATAATAAGGTCATTATTACACTAGAGCTAAAAAAATATGAACATGTGCCATATTATGAACAATTTTGGGAAGACTGTGATGATGAAGAAATGGTCAAAATGAGGGAATATTCTAAGATTCCCCTAAAAAAATAAAAGACTATGATATGGCACCAGTCCCTGATGACTTGGTGGATGAAAAATATAGGGTAGATCTAATTTAACTCATGCAAATTATTTCCAAACCTCTACCACTAGTGAGGTGGTCAGTACCTGAAACCTTTTCTCTATTCGATAGAATAACTCCTATTATTAATAGGAAAATAAATTGGTTAAGAAGCAAGGGTGTGTAATTCATAAGAGAGATAATAGGGGATAAGGAGAAGCTCCTAAAGCTTAAAGCAAGAGGTGTCACTCATTCAAAAGAGGTCCATAATGAATCAACAAAAGAATCTTATAAAGGAAAGAATAGGAAGAAGACAAAGGTAAATAAAGGGGAATCAAGTAGTCAAGAAGAAACTACAAAATAAACAATTGATCTTTTAGATGAGGACATAGAAAAAACATAGGGATATATAGATTTAAATCTTATATCATTGGCTACTATTTAAACTACTCCCTTTTATCCTATAAATATTGTATAATAGGTTTCAACACCTCTACCAGCTATCTCTACTCCTCAGGTATCTCAAGTTCCTATTATTCCACAAGTTTTAGTTCCTCCAACTCTAGTATCAACCCCTATACTTGTTTCCACTTCATCTACCATTCCACCCACCTCAATAATCC
The DNA here is from genome assembly GCA_037957365.1 of Torreya grandis. NCBI lineage: Eukaryota > Viridiplantae > Streptophyta > Pinopsida > Cupressales > Taxaceae > Torreya > Torreya grandis. Next base: position 2,808,607 of record JARHVA010001627.1, read on the forward strand.
AAGTGAAATCAACACAAATAGGTCAAGTGGACACTTAGGGTCCCCCTATAGTGGAAGTTCAAGTTTTCACTCCACTTTCCCTTCTTCCCACTTCAACTTCCCTATTTGATGCATTATCACTTTCCATTCCATTTACAATTCATTCCATTTTATCACCATTAATTCCCAATACTACCCAACAGTATATTGCCATGGAGTCAGTCATCTTGACTATAATTTTGTAGGCCACCTTAACCCCTGGGGTAAGTATTATTTTGCCTTCATCTCGACCCATTATTTTCACATCACCAACCTTAAATGATCCTACACACCTAGTTGATACATTCAATGCTTTGGCTTCCACCCTTTCATCAGTTCTTAAATTCACAACTCCTATGTTCATTCCATCCTCCACTCCCCTAGTAGGCACAAATATTTTCATTGCCTCCACTCCCCCCATTTCCACTGTTTCATCTCCACCATAATTTGAGGTTAGAGAAACCTAGACACTTAGTGCATATATTGATTTTCAAACCATTGATGAGAATGCATCCTAATAGGTACCTCTTGAGTATCCATTGGTAGCATCTTCCCAGGAGTCTCCCTTGGTCATAGTATCAGCTAGTGTAACTACATCAATTATAGATTCTTTGGTGATAGTGTCAGATAGATAGAAGGCTACCCTTAGTTGGTTAGCCTAGTAAGTGAGTAAGAAACATAAAATAATGATTGATCCCAACACTTTGGACTTTGACATGTTAGAAGTCAAGAAGATATCAAAACCTAATCCTAAGACCCTCTTAAGGAAATTCAATGATGATAAGGGAGAAAGATATGTTGAGATTATAGCTCCACATCTAGACAAATCAAAAGAGGATCTTATGGTGACAGATTATTAGGTTTCTCATATACACCTTGATCGACAAATAAGAGAAGGGATTAAACATGATGTACAGATAGGTATCAACTCTCTTTTATAGATAATTGATCATGATAAAGATACCATGGACGAGTTGAAAAGAAAGGTTAATCAGTTGACTGAAGCACTCAACCATTTCATAAATCCTAATAAAACATCACAATAACCATAGGTAGTACAACTATTTTATTGTTTTTGGGAAACTAGGGTTAGTTTCTAAACAATAAAGGGGCTAGATTAAGGGGTAAACTATAGTCAAATGTAGTAAAGCATATATTTATACCAATTTGACTAAATTAATTACATGGGACAAATAAATGACTTATCTAGGAAAAATAGTCATTTACAGGTTCTGGAATAGTCCAAAAATAGTCAGGAACAGTTAGGAATAAGGATTTATTTCTAGATATGCAACTCAAATTTGCTCTAGATAGGAGTACCAAGTTTGGACTAGAGCACCCATCAATATTGTCTAGATAGGATCACCCAATACTATTGTATAGATAGGAGCATTCATCACTATTGTTCAATTTTGGTGCTATTGTCCATTTCAATTTCTAATTTTAGATTCTAGTGTGGTCTAATTTTGGGGTCCTATAGGTGTCCTTATTTCTTTGTGATCGCCTATCTATGCTGTTATATGACCTATATTCTTCTCAAACCCTAAGTTTACCCACACAAATGAAATAACAAACATATCAAAAGCCAAAAAGGAAAAATTTGGATTAGGGGAAGTATGATCACATGATTTAGAACCTCTACTATCCTGATCACTGCCTACATTAACCCTCAAACTAGGGTCTCAGATCAAATGTAGTTCTCCCTTAGGGAATGTGGATAATCAATGCACATGGTAGATGTAAGAATGAACTTTTTTCTAGGCCCTTCCTTGATCAAGCATGAAAATCTATGTGTGATGAAAAATTCTAAGCTATACAATTTACTAAATTTTAATTATTTAGTATGCCAAAGTAGTAAGTGATAGATTTAAAATGCCTTGTGAAGTCATTTATATAGGAGACTCTTTATTTTAAATTTGAGAGATTTATTTATGCTAGCTGATATCAAAAATATAAATAAAACTTAAGGGAGGGGATAAGAAGGGTTTGGGACCCATTAAATAATAAAAAATGACCATTGGATAACAACACCAGGGAGGATAAGAGTACCAAGTGCTATAGTCCATCAGAATTCTATTGTTTGGGACTCAAAAAAATAGGATGGGATTGACATAGGCCAAGTTTGGGGGTATAGATTAGTTGACTGAGATAATGAAAAGGTGATAAAAATGAGAAATGAGACCAAGAAAAGAAAATTAAAGACATGGCTAGTGCAAATAAGGCTTGTATTCTCCATTCAGAATCTCCTATGAAGAGGACTATGAAAAGACATGATATATGTGGTTAATTGACCAATTTAAGGTGAATACATTTTACCCCTTTTATTCTAGTGATACATTGAAATGAAATAGTAGAGTAAAATAAATAAGAATAAAATGTGTACCTAAACCTACCTACATGGAGGTGAATGTATTGCAAGGGTCCAACTCCCTTCCTGGCTAGGGAAGTGGATAGAGAGATAAATAGTACCTAGAGAGAGAAGGAATCCATGGAGTGGATGCTCCTTATACTAAATCTAAATATAGAATCTATGTATCATAGAGGAGGGAAATGCTGACCCCCTATGCTAAATCTGACTAAAGATGAGGAATGATCAGAGGCCCAAAACCAATGTATGTCCTCTGTCCCACATAAACTCATGTAATCTACATATATGTATAAAATATATATGTTGTGAAGAGAAAAATCTATCATGCCCCCACTCTAAATATCTGAATTAGAACTAAGAAGTGATCAAAGGCCCAAAACTAATGTTTATCCTCTATCCTGTATAAACTCATGTACTCTAGATCTGAGTAATATAATAGACCAACCACTATAAATGGCTATGCGGTCTAACCTAATGACAACCTAGGTATAATTGGGTGTAAATTGAAAATTTGGTCAATGTACAAGAAGAGAATGACATGCCTTACCATTCCATCTATATAATCCTGAGTGATGAGGAACATGAACATCTATGTCATGCCCCCAAATCTAGTATGTGAGTGATGCATCTTTGCAATCTAGTAATCTATATAACCATATGTGATATGACATATCTTGCCATGCCTCACATGCAAAACTAGAGACAAAAAAACTATGCTCTACACTATGCCTATAGTCTACTATCTGATTCTATAACTATGTCATGCTATATGAAGCTACATGTGTGAGTGTGTAGCATGTACATGCCCCCAAATCTAGTAGCTGAGTCTATATTTGTATAGAAATCATTGTGAATCCATATAATTTGAACCACTATATCTAAATAGTCTATGTATATATATCAAAAGCACTGTGAATACATATAATATGAACCACTATATTTGAATAGTCTATCTATAAATTGAAGGTATATCCCTCTGAATGTCTTGAGTAATACTAAGTGACCCACATAATCTGAGTCACTATATATCTCAACCAATCTAAGCTAAATTTAATAATCTAAATGTTGGATGTGTAATAACCATGGTGTATCCACTTATGGGAGTGGATGGGTATGCTGGGTAAGTGTAGAAATATGAATAGTATGAATGATGCCCCCTTTTGGGGAGAGGGATAAAATCTATGATAGAGGAGGTTGAGCCAAAAGTGATGACTAGTGGTGTAGTAATAGAAATAATGTTGGTATGTTGTGAATAGATTTAAAGGTTGTTTGATTGATTAGATTGTGTTATTTAGAGTGGAACATGTTTTGATTGGTGATGACCAAGGTGCATGTTTGGGTATAAGAGAAATATATTAATGTTCATGCCATAGTAGGAAGATAAGTTAGAAAGAGAGTGAAGCTTGAGTGATGTCAAAGGTATTATTGTCATGATTCCATGGAAGGAAATTGTTTAAAAAATGGAGTTATATGGTTCAAGTTATGGGTAAAATGGTATTTCATTTTGAATGAAAAATTTGGTTAACATAGAAGATTAGATTGATTCTTGATTCATTTTTTCATTGACTAGGTTAAGATTTTGAGCTCTAGAGTGAGAAAAATGTTGAGGAGATGAGTATCTACTGTGACCCAGTTTAAGCATCTGATGGCCCAGGATCAGGTTGGCGGCAATGTGACCTTGGTAAGCAGCTAAAATGCTTGGTTTTTGTTATATTTTAGGCCTATTTTGGTGTTTTTAAGGGCTTAAAATTAGCTTAGGAAGCTTTTTTTTGGCACTCTTGTCTTGTAGTCTAGTGTTCCTATCTAGGGATTTAGTGCTCCTGTCCAGTGCTACTATCTTTACTATAGTGCTATTGTCCAAGACATGAATTATTTCTATGATGTTGCTTTATTTTTTACTATTTTGTTGGCTTGGCTTTTGACTTGGTATTATTGATTGATAGATGTGTTGCTTTTGGTAATATAGGGTAAGGTGTAGATGAGAGAGTTCTATAGGGGCCAAGTGATGGAGACATTGAGGCTTCTATCATTATTTATTGATGAGAGAGATGTTATGGATAGGATGGGGTTAGGTCACATGTGTGACCTAGGTATAGTGCAATGGGACTAACATTTAATGACCACCTTATGTGAGAGATAGAATGCGGATACATGTACTTTCTAGCTTCCTACAGGGGAGATGACTATGACTTTGGAGGATGTGTATCATATACTACATTTATTAGTTAGCGGGTGGTAAGTGATGGTATAGGATGACATGGGTGTCAATGTGATTGATCATGCATATTTTTACTTTTTTGGGGTGCCCTCAAGTACACATCAAAGAGGTAGTGATAGTGATGTGCTACTATTAATCATTGTGTAGTCTAATATTCCATGCTTGTAGAAGTGGTTGGCTATTTTATTGGCATTTTTTGTTGCTATGGATGGGAGTGGAGTATTTATTACACACATGATGCACATGATTGTGTGAAATGTGGAGGTATATGGCATTATATTCTTATGGGGAAGGACTATGCTATCCCACATATGGAAGCACCTGTATAAGTTTACATAAGAGTCATTTAGTGATGGGGTGAGTACAATGACCTTATTGCATTATTGGGCCTATGAGAATGTTATGGTGACCTGATTGAATTATTGAGGGTAGAGTGGGAACCTCCAAAACCATTTAAGGAGTGGTGGATGATCATAGTGGCTATCTAATCCCATGGGATGAACTATTATAGGTAGGTTTTAGATAGATTGGTGGCTAGTGACATCATATGGAGGCTTTATAGAGGATTTCTTGGGTGGGTAGAGGATGGAGTATAGTTGTGATACATGAGGGTCAAATAATTTATACATGAACACTAGGGTAGAGTATATGAGTGATTTTATTATGATTACATTACTAGATAGTTTGGAGTACCAAAAGATGTTCCCCCAATAACATGGGTGTGGGTGAGGAGTGTGTGAGCATTTGTAAGGGAAGGAGCTTGTGCAAGGCCTAATTAAGGCTGATCTCCCATCATTACCTTTGGATGTGAAGGATGTATGCATAGAAATTCTGAATGTGGATAAAATTGGATGTAAAGATGCATATAATATGTGGTGGGCTAAGCATCAGTGGGCTCTATTATACCCTATTGATGTAGGGGAAGATGTAGAATATGTGGATCTTGAGCCGATCTAGATGCTGGGAAGTAAGCAGTGATTATATTTGAAATGTGTTTAAATTTGTGATTTAGTTTGATTTCAAAGTATATAGATAATGTGGTGTCATTATTTGTGTATAGGTGAAGCAAGAGGTGCTCAAGGTAGAACACAGGCTAGGGTATGAGGTGGAGATGATGATTATTAGGAGGTAGTAATCAAGTCAACACTCCACAAGCTCACATAAAATTTACTTGATGATGAAGTGGAGGAGGGATTGATAGAGTGAGCGACGGTCATAACCAATATCCATGCCCATCTATTTGATAGGGATGCTATAGTGACAACTACATATGTTAGGGTAGTTGGAGAGAGAGACAAGCTAAGAGTTGAGCTGGATAGGCATAAGATACCCTCACCTAATTTTGGATTTGTTAGTATGAAGATCATGGATGAGTATATATATATATTCAAAGATGATATGCAAACTTACATGAGGAGAATGGTTGGATACTAAAGTGAGAGAGTCATCGCAAAAGGCATGTGACTACTTGAGGAGGTGCAAGGCCATTGAGTGCTAGGGTAGATTATGGGACTAACACTAGTTGAGAGAGTGAGACTAATAGTGAGGTATTGATGCCCATTCATGACTAATTATACTTGCTACTAGTGTATATGTATTGAAAACTCATTATATATATATGGATACTTGTTTGATTTTGACTCATGCATATTATGTTATGGACTTTGGAGTATATTGGTATATTTGTTGTAAATAGTTGATTAGAAATAGTTGATTTGGAATTAATTTTGAGGTTACATATGTTTGGTAAAATAGTATTTGGGATGTGTTTTAATTATTGTTGATATGTTCAAGTGTGATGCTAGTTTTGATTTTGAATCATATGTGATTAAAAAACTTTATTGTTTTGTAATTGGTAAATTGATTTGATAAGTGAACTAGTTTTAAGATTGGTAAAATAAGATATTGGTAAGATCAAGATTTGGATAATTTGATTTGGATTAGGGATGGTTATTTGAAACTAAGAATGTTAATTGTTAGTATAAGGGGATGTAAGATATCACTCTGTGTATATCAGCCCCATGGCTTCTTTATCACTATATGTACCCTGATGGCCAATTGAACAAGTGGCCATACTGCTCATGCTATGTAAGAACATGCCCTGTATCTGATGCTATCTATGATGCACTAACTATAGATGTACATGGAGAATTTTTAAGATGTAAACTTAATGGGTGCACAACTAAAATTGTGTTCAGTGAAGGAGGCTCATCTATTCATAATCATAGTGGATTGATATGTGAAATAACACCATATGGCTTCTACTATGATGTGTATGACTGAGCAATATATCAAGATAGAAATGTAACCTATGATGGGGGCTCATCTAATCTCAATCATAGTGTGTTTTTACATGAAATAGGTCCTTGAAAACTTGTCTATAGTGAATATCTATCTAGAGTAGTACTCTGTGATGTGGGTTCATCTAATCTTAATCGTAATGAGTTACTATGTGAGATATGACCCTCAAAACTCTACTATGGTACCTATGACTATGCTAGATATGTATATAGAAATGCACTATTTACTCCACAAACTACACTACTATATGTAGGCTACTCTCACTGTATTAGTCTCCAAACCCTCTGAGTAGGTGGGATAGGAGATATCCTATGAGGCTCTATCTTAGAAATTGCATTACTCTCATGATGAGTAACTGATTATTCATGTGAAGGAATGTCCTGGGATGACTCAGTCATGGAGGAATGAGGGATATGAATCCATAATGAAGGAGATTTCAGTGCCCCTAGTGTGAATTCTATGATGTCATTATCAACACATCTATTAATATAGTCCCTAAGTCCATAATAATCATTGTCTCTATGTCCATGAATATGATGATAGTTACAAAAGGGGTTATGTGGCTATCTATGTAAGAGATGTGGATCTTAACGATGAGTAGAAGATAATGTGATTAACCTCCTATCTAGTAGTGCTAATAATATGACATATGGCTATCTAATTCTAAATCAAACTATAGTATTTCCCTACTGCTATTATTTATAGTTCATACTATAGGTGGTGCTCTAGAAACTGGCTCTATGTTCTTAACTAGTTGATTTTATAGATGGGGTCTCCTATCTTGTTTGGGACATGGTGGATTCTATGTGTTAGGAGTTGTAGATGGAGGTAATGTTGTGAAATCTAGAGTAAGCTGATCAACTGAATCTAACTCAATCAATCCTAATTTCTTCTCCAAGGCTAAAATTGTATAACATAAGTTCCTAAAAGAGGACTCTATATAATATAATATATCTCTAAGAGGGGTTGGTGATTCCCCTTAAGAAAGATATATTGGACTTCTAAATCTGTTGGTTTATAAATCAAGTGTAAATTGCAAGTCTTAAATTATAAAATATAATCATTAATTGGCTCTGAAGGATTTTGATGCACTGCAACAAGTTTTTTATATGTAACACGAGAGCTCATGTTTACTATGTAATATATAAGAAATATCTCCTCTAAGTCATTATATATATTTAAAGAACCAATATGGATCAGATGAAAGAATCAATTATATGCATTACCCCACTAATGTTTGCTGGAATAACTTAATTAGAATGAAAGGACTCACATGAGATGGCAAAGCCTTTCGAAAGGCTTTAAGGTGTATGAATGAATTTCTAGTTTCATCAAATTGAGGCAATGAAGATTTTAAAAATGTCTTCAGAAGAGGGTTACCATGCAAGCCATTAGCATCCATCCAAGAATTATAAGCCTTATTTTCCAAAGTAAGGAGATGTACTTGGTGTTGTAATTCACCAACTGCATACATCAAATAAATAATCTCTTGGGGTGGTATTTTAGTATCTTAAAGTGGTTCATTTAAATGTTGAATTTGATCATTTATTTTAACCATGGGAATGTTACATTTAGTAATTGGATCATAGAGAGGGGGTGTGCTCACTTGAACCTTTGGAGGAATGGTAACTTGGACCTTAGTAGAGGGATGTGGTATACCATTCTCTTTGGGTGGAGAGTGAGAAATAGGTGCTACTATAATAGGGGGTGGATTGGGAGATTCATTGGTATCTTTAGTATTTAGTGAATCACATTATAATTGAATAGAAGATGTGATGTTATCATTGAAAATGCATCATTTAAAATAGAATCATGCATAAAAGTAGAAGCAAAAATTTGTAATGCATTATGTTTGAGAGGAGTGAGAGAAGAGTTAGAAGCATGAGATATATTTTCTTCTTCACTATATGCATAATAGTCATCATTATTCCATGCATTATCACAATCATAATTTCATTCATTTGAAAGAGGATAAGTAGAAGTATCACTTTCATAGTCACTCTCATTGTCATATTCATTTGCATGTTCACTATCATACTCATCATCACTTCCATTATCTCTAGGGATAGGGGTTAGAGAAGATGTTAATTCTTTTCTAATATGCAATAATTTTTCCCATGAAATTGGAATACTATATGCATCTATGTTATCCTTGAATGGAGTGCATGCATTATTTTCATTTTCAATATGAGAAGTAAGAGTAAGAGAGTTATCATTTAGACATTCTTTTGTCATTGTCTGAGATGACAAAGTAGATTTAAGAACATGAGATGGATCATTTGAACTATGCATTGAAAATTTCATTCTATTTAATTTATATTGTTGTAATTTGAACATGGAAGCAACAAAAGAGAGGGAGAAACTAGTTTCAAATACAAGCAAATTATCACCAATGAGAGGTTCAGTTGGAATTGCATGACTAATTTATACATTTGATGTATTTTGCATAGGAGAATGAGGTGAAAAGAAACTTTCCCATCTATCAAAATTATTTTCTTTAGAATAGGGAAGAAAAGAGATAGGTTTGAGAGAAGAAGATGCATATACTTTTTCTTCACTATCACTTTCATATGCATCATCATATTCGTCATTACAACAATAGTAATTATCTTAATTATAAATTAAATCATTTTCCTCAATTTTGGAAAATGTGCAATTTTGCAATTTTGTCCATTTATTATCATAATTATGAGAAAAATTTAGAAATTTATCTATAGGATGAGAGGGAAGAAGTGCCTTAGTGGCCATTTTATTGCTTTCACCAAAGAGAGTATGTGAAAGTAACATTAAGCAAATAAATTCAATAATGAATACTAACATAGGGATTTTGAAAATATTTTTGACACTCCAAACAATTTGCAAAAATTCTAAAATTTTTATCTAAAATTATAAGGGAGGAAGACTTGGGGTTTGAGGACCTAGTTTGGAAATCTAGGGTTTTGGGATAGAGTTTTATAATTTTGAAGTTATTTAAATAATTAGAATTCTAAAATAAATTTGAATAAAATAAATGTACAAAAATTTATGTAAAAATCATAATTTTGAAATTGGATTTTTGCACAAAAATGTGAAGGAAAATCCTAAGGGTACTTAGGGTTTGAGATTTATTCAAAGTAAGTCAGGTTCACCAAATGTTTTATTATATTTAGGAAACTAGGGTTAGTTTATAAACAATAAAGGGTATATATTAAGGGGTAAAATATAGTTAAATGTAGTAAAACATAGATTTATACCAATTTTACCAAATTAATTACATGGGAAAAAGAAATGACTTATCTGGGCAAAATAGTCATCTATAGGTTTTGGAATAGTTTAAAAATAGTTAAGAATAGTCAAGAATAAGGATTCATTTCTAGATATGCAACTCAAATTTACTCTAGATAGGAGCATAGAGTTTGGACAAGAGCATCCATCACTATTGTCTAGATAGGATCACCCATCATTGTTGTTCAGACAAGATCATTTGTCATTATTGCCTGATTATGGTGCTGTTGTCCATTTTGATTTTTGATTTTGGTGTGGTCTGATTTTGGAGTCCTATAGGTGTCCTTTTTTAAATTTTAAATTACCTATCTATGCAATTGGATGACCTATTTTCTTCTCAAACCCTAGGTCTACCTACACACATGAAACAACAAACATATCAAAAGCCAAAAGGGAAAAAATTGGGTTAAGGGAAGTATAATCACATGATCTATAACCCCTAATATCCTAATTGTTGCATACATTAACCCTTAAGCTAGGGTCTTATATCAAATGTAGTTCTCCCTTACAGAACGTGCATAATCAACATGCACAGTAGATGCAAGAATGAACTTTTGCCTAGGCCCTTGATCAAACATGAAAATCTATGTCTAATGTATAATTTTGGGCTATATTATTGAGTAATTTTTAATTATTTAGTGTGCCAAAGTAATAAGTGCTGGATATAAAATGCCTTATGAATTCATTTATATAAGAGACTCTTTATTTTGAATTTGGGATCTTTATTTATGTCAGTCGACATCAAAAAGATAAATAAAACTTAAGGGAGGGGATAAGAAGGGTTTGGGACCTGTTAAACAAGAAAAAAATATTGTTAGATAATAGTGCTGGGGAGGACAAGAGCATCAGGCACTCTAGTCCACTAAAATTCTATTATTTGGGACTCAAAAAAATAGGTTGGGACTGACAAAAGCCAAATCTGGGGGTCTCTGGGGGTATATATTAGTTGATTGAGATTACATAAAGGTGACACAAGAAAGAAATAAGACCAAGATAAGCAAAACAAAGACATGGCTAGTGTGAACAAAGATCCTATTTTGCAGTCAGAGTTTCTTATGAAGAGGGCTATGAAAAGACATGATATGTGTGGTTACTTGACTATTTTAGGGTGTATACAGCAACCAATCAATCTAGATCAAGCTATAATTGATTTTGTATGAGATATTGCTCATGTGGGAAGGGCTAAAAAAGAATGGTTTGAGAAATTGATCATGAAAGGTAATAAAATTATTACAACAATGATGGAACATTATGGGGTCATCATAGAGAGAAAGGAAATTTTGAAGGAGAAGATTAATAGCTACGAAGGAGAGATTCAGACCTTAAATCTATATTATCCCAAATTGATAGCCATAAAATCCATTGATATGAATACTCTCTTTGCTAATAAAATATTGAAATATGATGTCAAGCATGATGAACTACATAGGGCTACTCAATTATGGATAAGAGTACTGACATAGTATGTGGAATGAGCCAAGGAGGCTCATGACAAGGTAATCAATGTGTTATATGAGATTAACAAAATGATGAATTTAATGTCATGCTAACCATTGGATGATGCCAATAATCTCCTTCAGGTAGAATAGGTTTAGAATCATTTTAAGGCAATAGTTGAGAAGGAGTCTACAAAGGACATGGTCTTTATCATAAGTTCCATTCATAGGTTCATCAAGTATGAGAAAGCAATTGATCAAATGAGAACTGAAATGTAGGGCATAAGAACCTTTAGAAGAGAATTTTTTGATGTCTAGGTAGATTGTGCAGCCTCCAACATTTATTCTTATGGGCCAAATGCAAAGCGAATTCAAGAAATACTCAAGGCCTTTGATACATATACAGAGAAGCTACAAGCCAAGAATGATAAGAAAGTTGAGGATTAATTTTCCCTCTCTTTCAAATATTTTCAAATGTCATTATCATATGTAATTTCATTTCAAGGCATTGAAAATTATAATTGCAAAAGTATAGCTTTATTTTTTATAACTCTTTTGAGAAAGAGAAAGACATGTTTTACACTTTATATTTTTCATAAAGTGAAAGTTTGTAACAAAATTACTTATATGTTTGCATATAATGATTTTATATTGCATAGAATAAGCAAATATGATAGATCACATAGTGATAATTGACAATAGAATAGAATACTAGATAATATAGCAAAGCCACTTTGAGGGGGCAACCTCCACATGAATGCACTAATAGCATAATACTTAACATCTTGAATAAAGACTAAAAAATACCTCCTATATATATTCTAATTAGCTAAGGTTATTCCATAGGCTGACCTATCTAAGAACATAGAGAAATGTAACAAGTAAATAAAAGAGGTATGTAAGCCACAAGTCAACCACACATATCCCTAGACACACCAATGGTTAAGGGGTAACAAGCCCCTCCCCTTCAAAATGATGTTGTACATAATGTTATGGAAAATATAGATGCTGCTACACAAATGATTCATCCTCCCAAGTAGCATCTTCACATGATAGATTATTCCATTTAACTAGGTACTCTTTAATTACTCTAGAATGTAGCTGCTTGGTGCACCTTTAAAGGATCACTTCAGGATCAAGAAAAACTCTACCTTACTCATCCAATTATGGTAATTTTGTTTGAATGAAAACTCTATGTCCAATGACTTTCTTCAGGCATGATACATGAAATAGTGAATGTATGTGAGTGGATGAAGGAAACTCTAACTTGTAAGCCACACTGTCAATTTCCTACAAGATCTGATAAGGCCCATAATACGTAGGGGATAACTTGTTATCCTTTTTTTGTTGCTTCAATGACATTTTTTTGTATGGTTTCAATCAGATAAAGACCCAATCACCAATGTCAAAATGCCTCTCATTTCTGTGTTGATTTTCTTGTTACTTCATGTGATTCTGGGCCACAGCTAAATTTTCACACAAACTGGCAAGGACCTCCTATTGATGGTGAATATGTTCTTCAACTACATGAACCTTATGATGGACCTTCAAGGTTGAAGTGATGGATGGAGGGTGGTATCCATATAGTGCCACAAAAGGAGCCATTTTGGAAGAATTATGAACATAAGTATTATACCACCATTTAGCAAGTGGTAGCCAATGAACCCATTTATCTTGTTTATCAAAAACAAAACAACAAAGATATCCTTATAAAACTTTGTTGACTACCTCAGTTTGTCCATCAGATTAAGGATGATAGGATGAACTATGAGCCAATTGGGTCCCCAAACATGTAAATAACTTGGTCCAAAAATTACTACTAAAAATGGGATCTCTATCACTAACAATTATCTTAGGGGTCCCATGTAGTTTCTGAATTCTATTGAGAAAAGTAGCAACTATTGTACTAGCAATAAATGGTTGAGATAAAGAATAAAAATGAGCATACTTACTGAGATGATCTACAACAACCATGATAACATTTTTACCATCAAATCTTGGTAACCCTATAATTAAATCCATAGATACCTCTTTTCAATGCTGTCTAGGGATGGATAAAGGTTGTAAAAGACTTGGGGTTTTAATGGTTTTGCCTTTGTTTTTTTGATATATCATACATTTAGCCACATATTTATGAACATCCCCCTTGAGACCTTCCTAAAAAAATCTTGCTTGATTCTATGATGGGTTTTCAAAAATCCTGAATGACCTCCAATTGGAGTTGCATGAAGTTCTTGAAGGATTTTTTTTTTAAGAAGAGAATTATTACATAGGTACAATCTATCTTTATACCATAATGCATTACACTTCCATGTTAATTTTTCAAATCCACCTAAACCTTGCTAAATATTTTGAATCAAATCATGGGCAACACTATCCTATTCCCATTTTGATCATGCTTCATCTAGCCAATCTACTTCCAAAAAGGTTACGGCACATAGCAATGCCTCAACTAATTCATCTTTTTTGGATAGTGCATCTACCACCATATTGTCCTTGCCTTTTTTGTAGACTATTTCAAAATCATAGCCTAACATCTTAGGTACCTATTTTTGTTGTTTTTTAGATGACAATCTTTATTCTAAAAAATATTTGAGACTCGTGCATCCCTAAAACATTAGCTTGGACTACAACATAGTCATCATGCCTCACCAAGTTCTTTATGTCCACTTGAAGCTAAGAAATTGCTAGATCTAAAGTTCCAAATTCCATGTCATTGGTAGAAAGATTCTTAGGAGATTTTTCCCCCCTTTTCTTCCTTGAGTACCTAGACCTGTTATATACAAACCCTAGGAGGGGTTTGAACCTAAAAAATGTGTACCAAGAAATGGTACCTTTGAGATCACCTTATCAAGATGAATCCAATGACTACCTTTGTACACTAGGGTAAAAATTTTGGTACTAAAAAGGTGTATTGATAGAATATACCATTGTGATCATCTCATTGAGATGAATCGAACAACTGCAATTGTGCAAGGGAAAATTTTTTTCCAGACTTTTTTTATTGAATATATTTTAAAAAAAAAGCATTTTGAGCAATACTACACTGATGGAAAAAATTAATTCTTCCTAGATTACAAGCTATGTTTTTTCACTCTCATGACTCATAGAATCCATGCCTCACCACATCTAAAAAAAATTTCCATAGAAAACTTGCCCAAATTGAAGCTCTGATACCACTTGTAATGAAATTACTTAGATGTTAACATAGAATGATTTTATATTGCATAGAATAAGAAAATATGATAGATCACACAATGATAATTGACAATAGAATAAAATAATGGATAATATAGCAAAGCCACTTCAAGGGGGAAACCTCCACATCAATACACTAATAGAAGAATACTTCACATCCTAAATAAAGACTAACCACTACCTCCTATATGTAGTCTACTTAGCCAAGGTTATTCCATAGGCTGACCTATCTAAGAACATAGAGAAATGTAACAAGTAAATAAAAGAGGTATTCAAGCCACAAGTTGGCCACACATATCCCTAGACACACCAATGGTTAAGGGTGTAATAAATTTGTAAAAGTCATAAGTGCAAATTGTACTTTCTTTTTGTATTAATGTGAATTGTTAAAAATGTACAAAGTCATAAAGTGTAAATTTCATGGTTCCTTTTTGGCAAAAAGGGATAAAGACTTAGAATGTTGTAAAAGTATCACTTTAGGTTTTGCACATTAGGGTTTGCATGAAATAAAACTTGGAATTTATTTTAATGTTATATTTGATTTAGAAAAGCCAAGTTATATTTTAGGTACCATTTTTAACACGGAGAGCTATTTTTATCCACCATCAGATAAGGAGCCTTGCATGGAGATCTTTAGTTTTGGCTACGCCCAGCTCGTGCATGCTATGTTCCAAACATTCCATGAGTCTAAGATGCCAACAATAGAAGAACTCACCTCTTTTTTCATGAAGAGTTTTAGATCTGCATGATTTTCTAAACTAAGTGTTCAAGTTTCAACAACTACATGTCTTCTATGATATATTTTGTATAAAAATGGGTAGATCCCATGGCCCAACTTATATTTTTGTTGTTAGTTATATTTTTTGCATTTTAAATGTATTTACTATAAGATGTAACCTTTGGAGAGAAATAAATTTTCATTTTTGCCTTTCTTATCTTTAGATTTTGTGTTGTACGAGTTATTTGATTATTTATGGAAGCTCTATCTTTTATTTTAGTGTCAAAAAAATTCATCTATGGTATTTTACCCTCTTGATAATATTATTTGAAATAAATATACTTTTCCATTTTCTAAAAAATAGCTAAAATATTGCCTCTAATTTCCAAATTTGCATGAGTTTGTGCTCAAAATAAATTTAATCTATTTTCTACTCTAATGTGTTTGTCAAGCAAGCATCTAGGTCCACTATACAAAATTTGGTGTAATCACCATATTTTTAGTTTTATACAAATTTCAATTGATCAACCCTTTTCCTTGTCAAAACCCTAGTTTAAGATTTAAAAATCACTAAAGAGTGAGATTTCCACAAAATTGGTATTTTAATAGTTTGCATCAAATTTAGTGAAAGGAAGTTGACCTTATCTGGAGATTGACCTCAAAATTATCAAGGTCCCATGAATTTGGAGGTTTTTCCATTGTATCATTAGGTACTTGCACAATAAGATATAAAATAAAGATAGGTGCAATCCTATGTGATAACAAGCTTCTCCATTTCCACCTCCTTGGTGGGAGTTTAGGTCAAAGTGAGAGTGGGAAAAGGTGAGGATACCTAGATGGGCTGAGTGTATGTGCTTAAAAGGGGTGTAGAAGCTTGAATTGACATAGGTAGAGAGGTAGGCATGTGTAGAGGTAAATGGGGAACTTATGGAAGAATAGTGTCTAAGGCAACAAAAATCTAGTAATGTAGTTGGAATAGATAGATTAGAAGTAATTATAAGTGTGGTGGAAGATGAAGAGGGTGTTGTTATTAACCCAATGGTTATGGTGGATAATGGGATTACAATCAGAATGACTAAGTTGAAAGCCATGTATTGTTGGGTGGTTTTGGTGATCAATGGGGCAATATTAGATATAGGGAATGAGGTGGAAGTGATTATGAAAGAGGGAGGTGAATGTGGAGTTGGGATAACTAACTGCATTGATTGGATCACTTTTAAGGGGATCAATTATATTGGTTGGATGGTAGAAATATGTGGAGTAATTACTTTTATAGGTTGGATAGTGGAAATGGGAGGAGAGGTTACAGTAGTTATACCCCCTATGGAAACTGGTAGTTCTTAGTCCATTGGTTAGGTCACTAACACTTGGGTGCCGAAAGAAGCCCTTTTTATGATCTAATACTATTGCCTCTACTCATTTATACTTTTCCATTTTAAACTTGTATATGAAATTTAGGCTCTCTTTTGTTATTTTTACCCCCTTCCTTCTAAACTAATTTAAATTTCTATTAATAACTGGGGTGGTCCTCTCTAATAAAGAGGACTTGAGTTTAGACCACCTGACTTAAGGAATAGGTTGAATGTAGATATGGTTATCATAATACACCCTATCCACTAGATTTTCCTTGTCTTTTGACTCATCTAGCACTAGTGCCATGTCATCATTCTTAATTTTCTTAAGGGTCATCCTATAATAATCACTGAACCTAATCTCTTCCTCATCTTGCATGTCCTCCCAATAATCTTCATAAAAAGGAATGTGAGAATATGAAGAACCTAATAAAATAGAAACATAACTTGTAACAAAATAAAAGGCCTAACATTGAGGGTTATCAAATTCATTTGAGTCATCTCTGCATCTACACATTTGTCTTTGGATAAGGAAGGTCATGTGTATCCCCCTATACTGATAAGAAAGTGTATGCCTATTTTATGCTTGCTTGACAAGAACTTGTGGGTTTCCACTAGATTTATTACAAGTTATAATAAGGCCCACTTATCACTGACATACCTATGAAGAGTATAAGGACACCCACTAAAACCACCAACTTTGATATAAGAAAATGTGGGGAACTAGATGAAGTATGATCCCCAATTTTTAATCTCTATGGTTGTAGCATCAAAAAACCTTATTTTCCCTAGTTCTTGCTCAAACATAGTTATGATGCAGTAGATGAAGGCATAATTAACCCTTATAAATGTTATTTAATCCCTCAAAAGTGAGGTTAGGATAGTAGTTATACACTTTTTTAATCTAATTGGGCACTATATTTAAGCCTAGGAATGCCCTCCCTTTTGCTAAAGCATAGATGATGTAGGAGGTCATTTACAATTTGCCAATAGTTTGAGATTCCATAAACTATATATGAATAGAGTCACTAATTAGTTGATCCAATTAATGTATTATTTATTCTATTGGATTACCCAAATATACTGGTACATCCAATCTTGGTAGTTCTTTGCATTTGGGCTTCCTATAACTCTCTGTAAGAGTACAATGATGTCCCTTACCTCATCTTTGAATTCTGTCTTAGCTAGGTTCTTAGCCAATCTTGAGGTTGAATAATTAGGGGTCTTAAAACACTATTTGTTTAAAATCTATGCACATGCTGAGTTATTATCCTGATAAAACTTCTTGGAGGAGTCAGGAGTAATATCTATATAACTCTCAAACTCTGGGATTAAGAAAATAGTGTCAATGAAATCTAGATCTAGTCTCAGAATCTTGTCCCATTTATAATTCACTACTTATATCATCTCTACATTATAATTCTTATCCATCATGAGTACAATCTTGGGGATTTTAACTAAGAATGAGAAGGTTATAGCCTTAGGTAAACCACTATCATAAATGCATTGAATCTCTCTTCATTTATCCTAATATAGAAATCAGCTAGATTTGTGTGGCCTAAGTTAGTAATAATTATATCATTGATGTTAGAATTCAAGATATAAGGGACGCCAGGGCCTTTTGATTTGAATTTCATCTCCTTTACAGACATATGCACTAGGTAAATGTGTGAGGGAAACCAACTACATAACTGGTTAGGATTTGAGTTTGCAATTACAGGTTATTTTCCCACTTTTAACTTGGCAAAGTTTTCTTATGCTTCCACAGGGGTATTTATTTGATGGGAACATGGTATGTAATAGCAGTCTAGGTTTTAATTTTAAATTATACTTGTAGAGTTTGACCATAAGTTTGGCAGGGTTATAGTTTGCAATTGTAAGTTAGATCTTTGGTAGGAACTCAAGGTGAGCAAACAAAGGGGATCTTTGCCTAGATTTGAATGGGGATTTTAGGTGTAATTCATAGTTGAAGTCTCTAGTAGAGGTCTAAGGTTGGGAAAATAATATTTTAGAAAAATCCTTAAGGTAATTATGATAAGTACCTAGACAAATTTTGGTAAGATTTTTAACAAGTTCATGTAAAAACTAGAAAATTGTAAAAATTACAAGCAATACAGGATCAAACAATGCTTTTAATTTTTTTTGAGAAAAACCCAAGGTACATCAATAATCCCTAAGATTTGAATAGAAGAACAACGGTGGCCAAATATGCATAATGGACTGAAGGAAAGACCTAGGAGAATACCAACATAAGTGCACAAGATTATACAAGTGATGGATCTAGTGTTTGTGTTGCTTAGTGATGGAGGTATGGTTCATGACGTTGCTTGGTGATGAAGGTTAATATATTTGGTTCATAATGTTGCTTGGAAATTGGGATTTGATTTTTAATGTTAACAATGACATAAAAAACCTAAATTATATACTAAAAACCCCTTAATTAATGATAAGTGCATGAACAATGGTGGTAGATGGATTAATAGGTAGGAATATGGGCTAACAGAGTTGACTTGCAAGTTTTCAACTTGAAAAATGTTTTCCATTGTATGTTTATTTCTTATCACTGAGGGGTTTTGGAGGTGGAGATTCTTTAGGAAGTGGGGAGAAAAATTTGGGTTACACTTTACAACTTTTCAAAGTTACAAAGAGTAATGGGAATTTTGGTTCCTGCTTAGGTTTTAATGAAAAGCGAGAAGTAGAATCTGCATTATAATTTACAACTTTGCAAAGTTATAAAGTATAATGCAACTTTTGGTTTCCTCTTGAGACTCAATAGGTTGGAAAGTGGAGGTTTAGGTGCATTTTATAACTTTTCAAAGTTACAAAGTGCATAGAAATATCTAGTTCCTGCTTGGGTTTTAAAATAGGGTACTTGAGCCATTCTGGAGATTTTACTCAAATTTTTTTGTAGGTCTCTTCTAAGGCACAAGGTGTTTTGAGGTTTTTGGCATCAAAATATCAACATTTTTGGTGACCTTTTTGGGGTGATTTCCTGCTAATCAGTTTCTTCCCAATAACCTTCTAGTTCATCGAGCATGGAATCATTTGAGGTTTATCACATTATACTTGGAGAAGATACAAAACTGGGAATTTTCCTAAACAAGAAACAAAATAGGGAAAATACAGACTAAAATAAACTAAGGAAGCAAAAATCCTAATGAGTTGTAGAGTGTACAAAATCAATTATTTGTAGGAAATAAACTAATCCTAATGTATACAAAGTTTTGTAAAGAATTACAAACTCAGAAGCATGCTTTGAGGTATATCCCATTGACTGGGATAGGTAGTGTTGATGCCTAAAACTCTCACTTTAGATTGAACAACCTCCTATGGGAAGCTTTATAGATGTGGGACTGAATTGTGGTTTGTAAAGTGACCTAAAGGATTTTAGAATCCATCTCTTCAATTTGATTTGGGGGGTGTAAAGCGATGATAAATAACTAAAAATAATACTAAAATGAAACTAAGGCAATATGCCAAGAGATTTAAATCATTGACCTATAATTTCATAAAATAGATTAAATATTTAAACACTAGAGACTATTATAAGATCATAAAGCATGAATTAAAGTCCACAATGTGAAAAAGGATCAATACTATAGAAGAAGAAGAAAAGAAGTTAAAAACATAAATAATTCTTCACTCAAAATTAACACATAACACCACATCCTCTTCATTGTTAAGTGAAGAATATAATATAGAAGGCCTCAAGGGCACAACACAAAACATTTAATCACACTTATGAGGGGCACTTGTTAAGGTCATAAAATGAAAAATTACTAACTACTACTCCTCCTATTCTATTATGAATGGTTATTTTTTAATAACAAAATATAAGGTAGATGATAGCCCCCCCTTTGAGATGAGCCCAAAATATATAGGTAGAGTAAAATATCCTAAGAGTGACACTTAAAAATCCCTGTATTCATGCTTATGATGATGTCATTATGATTGAATGAAGGACTTAGGCTCATGATTGCAGTTAGCCTCTAGATCTTAGATATGGCACAAGTGCTCTACCTTTTTATGGTCATAATGCTTAGGAGGAGTGGAGTGATATCACATGTTGATCTTTAGAGATACTTCTATTATGCCATTAGAAATTGGAATCCACTTGATTTGGCTAATGGTGTAACTCTTAGCTTTGACAAGAAAACTTTGCCTTCAACAAGCATCATGGTGCCATGTGGAAAGGCTCATCTCCTTATTATAATTGCATGGTGGGTCCCTTTTTTTCTCCTTTCTAGCCAATAACACTACCAAAAGGCATGACAGATCAAAAACACTCATGTATAAGCACTGGGATGCCACATGTCAAATAAATGCTTCTCTTGGGGAAGGTATGTATTTCCTTGCAAAAATGAGTGTGAGGGAACCACACAGAGAATCTGCATCTACCTTTATAACTACTCATTGGGTCATTGCCATCATCCCATCAACCAACAATGCTGCTCAAAGTTATGACCCAAAAGGAATTAGCTTCAAATAGCACTGGATCATCAGATGTTGAGATGGCACTACATCAGAGTGAATTGTGAACCTCTTCATGCCAAACAAGCATTGGGATATTATGTGTTAGAAGTGGAAGGAGGTTGATACTTTGGGAAAAATTTCCAAAAGGGGTCCTAAGAAAAGAAGAATCCAAAAGTAGAACTACTGAATGCACTAAGCGAGTTCAAGACCAAACATGAACTGCTTCAAAACAAAAGAAGGTGGATCTTGATCCACAGTTCCTAGTGACTCATAGGGGTGTCTACCTATAGATGAGAGAACCCTAAAATTATAGTACATGGACCAGTTGAGGCAAAATTTATAAAATAAGAGGAAGTTTTGATAACTTACAAAATTTTAAGAGTCACCTATAAAGGTGCCCACTCTTCTTCCTTGGGTTAGGCCTTCTTCTTAAGAGCCTCAAAGGCTCTATCTGGATCAATAATCTCCTTAAAGGAGTTGATCCCTAGACTTTGAACTACCACCAACATTTGGCACTCTAGTTGGGAAAGTGGCTAAAATATATTCTCCACTTCATAGACATGAGATGGTTGATCAAGAGCCATAAGCGTAGTCTGGTCATTCTATTTTTATTCTAGCAGTGCTTTGATTTGGTCCTCTAAAAAGATGTTATTGTCTACCAAGAATGAATAAGGGATTCCTAATTGGAATAATTATCTAATGTGTCCCCACCTATCTTGGACCAAATTTTCTAAGGCATTACAAAATGCCTTGCACTTGGTTATTGCCTAAAAATTCATTGACTTTTGCCACTACTTGCTTTCAGTCGACCACCCCTACTACCTATAGTGTCTCATACAAAGAACTATGAACCTTTTTGATGAAAACATATGAATCTAGGACCTTATTGGACATGAAGGCAATGACTTAGTCAATGGATGCACTTACCTCAAACCCCATCTTCTATGCATCCATGATGAACTTGAGTGTTAGTTTCAAATTTATGGTTGTGCCTTTGATTATCTTCTAGTAAGATGCCTATAGCTATTGAACCACAGGGAGGATATCCATAGTCTATGAATGGGTGGAAAGGTCATTATTTAGTTTTAGAATTTATTAGTCCTTGATCAAGGATTATTATTGGGCCTACTGCCACAATTATTGAAGAGACCAATTAGAATTTGAGAGCTTCTAACAGGTCTATGCCAGTTCAATTTATTTTTCCTATAAATTGGTCTTTGTAGCCACTCACAAATTGGATTCTACTTAGAATATCTCACTAGAGACATATATCTAAAGGTTTAACCTCAATTTATTAAGATCCATGTATATGGATTTAGCCTCAGTATTGAGGTGGTCGACCGTAGCCTTCACCTTGGTCTTCTCTAGCTATCAGGTCACTCTGATGTAGTCTATAGTCATAGACTTCTACATTTACTCCATTAGCTCAACCATATTAATGGGCTTGGCCTAGATAATATGGAGATTTATATCTTATATAGTGTAATCACTTAGCTACATCTGATTTTAGGGTTTGAGTACTTGAGGGGCTAAATGTGCAAACATGAGAGATTGCTGTGTAGGGAAAAAGAATGATCTCATGAAAGTAACTACTAGGGACTTGGCCTATTTACCCTTCTTATTCTCTGTCTAGGCTTCCCAGGCCCTTCTCACCATGTCCATCTACTGATGGCATTGCTTTGGTGATTATATGTTTCCCCTATGAAGGGGAGTCTTTAAAGCAGTGTGAATGGAATAGTCAGTTACTGTTGTGCAGTAACATACATTGTTCTTCTAAAGATGAGTGAATGAAGGGTGAGGGTGGAAGAAGAGAAAGGTGAGAGCCCATGGAGTGGGGTAGAGTTAAATTTCACCATAATGGAAGATAATGAGGATGATGAAGGAGGAGTAAAGAAAGGTGAAAAAAGGAGAACAAAATAAAAAAGGAAAGTGGTGCAATTTTGGTGGTGAAATGGGTAGATAAAGAGGAGGGTAGGCCCAGGGAAGTAATTAGTTGGGTAGTAGAGAGTGTCACAACCTAAATTTGGACTATGGAGGGATATGTGGAGGTGATGAGAGAGATAAAAGTAAAAATAAGGGTTAGCGAGAAGTCTATATCCTTATGGGGGTGTCATTAGAGTGCTAGATACTAGTGCCTCAAGCCACTTGTACTAGGATGACCTAGTTGTGAGGTAATCTAAAGAGGCTTGTTGTTGTTATGGGGTCATGGGGTAAAGGTACATGGGTGGTAGTTAGTTTTAAGGATTTTAAACCTCCATAACTTAGGCTTACTTCTCTAGAGGTACATCCCCCACCTCTTCCCCAAGGTAATCTTCTTTTTCTTCTTCTTATATTACTATATCAAGAGAGAATCCTCCTTTTTCTAGGCTCTCATTTAGATGATGCTCATTATAAATACTTTCAAAGGTTTCATCTCCTTCTTCATCCTCAAAGTTAGAGTACAACTTATTGATCTTTTGACTATATTTTTTATAAGTGGCTATTTTTTATTTGCTCTAATCTATTTGGGTGAGCTGTGTCCTTAGTCCCTTCATTAAATTTTTGGAGGGTTCAAAGGTTTAGACCATGTCATATAAGGACTCCCATGAATTTTGGGCATCTAATGAGATTTGGGATAGATCTACATAATTTTTTGTCATCCTCCGTGGTTGACCTCTGCTGCTCAAGATATGGTTAGAGTTGATGATCGAGTGCTTTGGTGGTCTTCAAGGATTTTCTATAACTAATTGGATCATATCTTTATCTATCATCAATTAGGTCTAGGATAATATCCATAGGTTTAACTATGATTAGGTTCCCTAGTACCTCTTTACCAATATGATGCTTCCTCTTGTGAGGGGGCCATCATATAGACCCTGATTCTTCCTTATTGTATAGGTGGACACCATGTCGAGTTGGTGAGACAACTCTATGAATAGGGTTATATTTATTAGTAGGGATGGGAGTTGGAAGGGATCACCCTAGAACCCATGTGCCTAAATAAATGTAAAATGGGTTCTCTAGAACTAGTCAATTGAGACCCTACTTTTGGTGAACCATTACCATTGCATGTCCATCATCTTGAACATAATGGCTTTGTAACTAAGGTTAATGAGGACTAAAGACAAAAAATACTCTAAGAAATCATAATAGTCCTATATGATTAACAAGATGTGGGTCCTTACTATGACTGGGGTCACCATATTGGGGAAAATGCTCATCTTGGAGGAGTTGAGATTGAGGTATGTGGAGAAGAACTAGGAATGCTGAAATAGAATGAGATGTAGGACAAAAGAGGAATACCAAAAGGTACCTAATGTTGAAAAATTTACTAGTTCATTATTCATGGTGGTGGTGATGGCATCTACAAAATCCATCCTATATACCTCCCCCTTGTTCATCGTAGTCAGGAGGAAGGGTGACCATAATGGAAAACTAGTGACATTGGCATCTAATTCCATCCTTGAAGATAAAATTCAACATGGATAGGGCATGATTTAGGTAATTCATGTAGAAGCTTGGTAGGGGTATGGGTAGAGGAGGAGTCTCTATGTAACTACTCTAGAGGAGAAAGTTGAGGAATCATGCTTTATTGTAGACCTAGGTGTCCTAAACATCCTAAAGGCTCTCCATGCTATATATTTCTACCTTGGGGTCACTTTGGAGCCAAAGTATCTCCTTTATGGTGTTTGTAATGATATTTACCCTCAAATGGGTGTTTCCCATAATTATGCTAGTATTGGCATCATACCTCTCTATACAGAGGGCAATGATCTCTAGACATGGATGAACTTAGGGCATAATGAATTGGGTCAGTGTGCAGTCCCACATTCTACATCTAAATGAGTTAGAATCATTCCTTTAGATATTCTCAATCATATAGGCATGGGCACCCTCTCTTAATCTCTCAGTATTCCTATCTAGCTTGGGATCAAAGATATGGTCTACAAAGTCAGTGTCTAATGCTTTGTCTCTATAGTGCCCTTTGGCTACCTTATTCACATTCAACACTTTCTCCTTTGGCTGAGCAGGGGCAAAATCATAGGACTTGCTCACTACCTATTAAGGGGGAAGGTCCCCATGGCTTCATGACCCATGGGTCATATTCCTTTTGGGATGCTTATCACCTCTCATCGAAGATGTGGAAGTATCCATCCCAAGAATTCCACTTCAAAATCACACTCTATCACAAATGAGTACTGGGTTAATAAATTCTACTCACTAAGTCTCACAATTCTTGACTTCAATCTCTTTGCTCTTTATGCTCTACTTAATTAATCAATGCTCTCAAAATCTCAATGCATCTAACTGTTTAGATTGATGAGGAGAGGGGTATTTATACACCAATTCTCTTGGGTACGATCATCATGGTAAATTTAAAATTGAGGTGCCCCATAAATGTTATGGGTGACACACATGATGAAGGAGCCACTTTTAAGAGATTTTTAGTGATCCTTATGTGAAATCATGCAATATGGAAAATTTTACATTAATGGTAGGATATGTGAGTAGATCACCATCTTTTAGATAATATTTTAAAATTTAGGTGGGCTAGGGTGAGGACACATGGCAATGAGAGGAGCCACTTGTTCCAATGAAACTTATTCAAAGGAAACAATAATGGAAAGGGAAACAAACTTAAGGGAAATGATAACCAAGAAGGGAAACACACAAGAAAAAGGGAAACTAACTAACTATGTACAAGGGGGAGGTAGGTAAGCTAGTTGAAATGCTTCAAGTTGATTCTATTAACCAAGATCTCTAATGCATTTCATTATTAATATTATAACTCAAAAACATTCCCCTATCTATTGATGATGATGCAAAATGGTCCTCTCCAAAGAGAATCAAACTTCACATCTTGACTAGGTTTTGTGGCTCTTTGATCATACTTGAGAACCAAATCCCTAGATTTGAATTTAGGGTCTGATGATTTATTATCAAACCACCACTTGATCACTTATTATTGCATGATTTTTGCTTTGCTTTCTTGTTCTCTTGCTTCTTGGATGCTGAGTAGCTCTGGGAGGCTAACATTCATCACTCTATTTTCTATAATCTCAATAGTTTTCAAAAGCTATAAAATAAGAATTTATGATGACATAGGCATGAATACCTCCTTCTTGTATAGAAATTCATATGCGGAAGCCTTTAGGATCTACTTAGGAGTGATGTGGTCCATCCATAGGGCCATTTTCACATACATATGCCATTCCCTTTGCCAATCAACACCCATCCTATTGATTAGCCTTATAAGGTTCTTATTTGTTGACTCCACCAATTCATTCCCTTAAAAGTAGTAACTAGACTAAGTCTTTAAGAATATACCATTTTAGAGCATAAACTTAGAAATCTTGGACCCAAGAAAGGCTTTTGCATTGTCAAATATGATCATCCTAGGCAAGCCAAACCTTTCTACAAGATCCTCTTAAAATATAAGGATCATAGTCTTGGTTACCTCCTTCAACAGGACTACTTTGATTCAACTAATGAGGTAGTCAGTGGCCATAAGTATCCATTTATGATCAGTGATGGAGACAAGATTGATCATTTTGATGAAATCTAAACCCAACTATGCAAAGGGTTCATCAATCACAATTAGGTTCAGAGGCATGATTGAATTTTTCCTCTTCCCTACAAAGAACTGACATTTTTAGCATTTTTTGACTACTTGATGGTAGTGTAAAAACATGGTCAACCATTAGTATCTTGAAAACATGATCTTGGTCACAGTGGTTTTTGTTGAGAAGTGGCCGCTTGAGGGGGAAAAATGCATATCATGGAGTATTTTCTTGGCTTGATGTTTTTTAACACATTAGAGTAGATCTCTATCAAAGTTTCTATTGAACATGACCCCTTGGAATAGTGTGTAACTAGCACCTTGTAGTTGGAAAAAATGCTTTTTATGCATGGGGAGACCATCAAGATACCAACTGGTTTACATGTAGTGGATCTTATTGACAACATAGGACTCGATGGTCTCATATTGGTTCATTAAAATTATCTTTGATGTGTCTTATTCCTTCGATGGGACATCTACACATAGGGATAAGTACTCATATATTCCTCTTCCTCTGATCAACATAGTTGGTCTGACTTAGATATCATACTCTACGATCTTGGTGATCTAATTGGCCCATTTTTTTGTGATTTATCCTTCCATTATGTATTTGTGGATGCTGTAATGTGCCACATACACCATTATTTTATTTCTTGTCATAAAGTGCTTGATATTTTTGAGGCCCTTAATAGTGGTGAAAGCCTATTTATCAATAAAGTTGTATTTGACTTCATATCTATGTAATGTTCTTAAGTAGAGTGCAATCAAGTGCTCATTTCCTCCTTCCTATTCCTTTTGAGTTAACATAGATGCCAGGCTATGTTCACTCTCATAGACATACATTATGAAATCCTTGGAAATTTAGGGTTGACCAATATAGGTATAGTGGATATCACGTCCTTATTTTTATAGATTTATACTCTCATTTTGGGTGTCCACTTGAAGGCCTGGTCGTTCTTCAACATCCATGTGATTGGCTTCACTAATGTCGCAAAGTCAGATA
Organism: Torreya grandis; assembly: GCA_037957365.1. Classification (NCBI taxonomy): domain Eukaryota; kingdom Viridiplantae; phylum Streptophyta; class Pinopsida; order Cupressales; family Taxaceae; genus Torreya; species Torreya grandis. The sequence continues at coordinate 2,836,495 of JARHVA010001627.1, forward strand.
TGAATTTATTGACAAATTTAATCTTTTTAAGGAAAGACTGGACCCCTTTCTTATTTATTGATAGAGCTAAGTCTTTGATGGATTATAGTTTTTTAGGATTGATGGTGATCCCTTCCTTGGATACTACATATCCAAGCAGCTAGCCTTGTAGGATTCCAAAGATGCATTTCTTGGGGTTAAAATTCTTGAAAAAAAATTCTTGGCACCTTTGGAAAACCTTCTCCAAATGATCAAAGTAGTCTTTCTTCTTTGATAATATGGTGAGGTCATCCAGATATATGAGGATGATCTTATTGATTAGGCCCTTAAAATCTATGCCCAGAGCTCACTAGAATATATCCCTAGCATTAGAAAGGTTAAAATGCATCTTTGTATACTTGAAGGTTCTCCACTTTGTGGTGAAATTGGTCTTATGTTGATCATCCTCACTTACCCATACCTAATTATATTTGGATAATCCATCCTATAGAGAAAACATTTCCACACCTAAAACCATCTAGAGGATTTGATCCATAGATGAAAGGGGGTAGTGACCCTTTAAAGAAGCCTTATTTAAGTCCTAGAAGTCCACGCACAGTCAGATTTATCCACTCTTTTTTACATAAGAACTAAATTGGATACCCAATTCAAATGTTTGATTAGGTATATGATCTTTGAGTTGATTAGTTTCCTCAACTTTTGATCCATGAAGGACTTGATTTTTATGTTTACCAACCTTTGCTTTTACTAGACAGGTTTCAATCCTTCCACGAAGTCTATGGTGTGTTGAATGACCTCATGGTCATACCCTTTTAAGTCATCATAGGTCCATGCAATGATGCCTTCATAATTTTTACAAAAGGAAACCAACCACTCTTTATCCTTTTAAGGAACCTCCTTTCCTACCTTCAACTCTCTCCCACCTTTGACATCAAGTTTGGAGTAGTCACCCTTATTTGTGACAAAATTACATTTGTCATTCCTTGCATCATCAGGGTCAAACATATTTTATAGGGGGATAATGCCCCTTGGAAATTTATTGGTATTCAATTGCATGATTTGGTCCCCATGGGCTTCCTCGATCTTTGGCTACAATTGATCCATGAATTTTCATGATTATTAGAGGAACATGGTGATTTGTATGTCATTCTAAAACACTTGCCAATTTTAATCATTATCAAGAATGGTAGGCCTAATGATTACCTACACTACTTGCTTATTTATGAATAAGTCTATCAATGGGTCAAATTAGGAGTTAATCATTGCCATCTTATCTATTTCTACATTTGTGGCCCTTGGGATGATTTAAATACTGAATGATTCAAATGTCTTGATCAAATCCCATATACAGTGGCAATAAGATCTCATGTGCACATTCTTTGCATCTATGACTCTTCTTACTTGCCTTAACACTAATTCATTATCATCAAATACTTTTAGCTACTTTATGCCCATCCGCTCGACTAGGTTAAGGCCCTAGACCAATGCTTCATATTTAGCTCCATTGTTTTTATAGGAAAATTGAAATTAGAAGGCTTAGAAGGTTTCTTCCCTAGAAGGATACATTAGTTGAATGCTATCTCTACATCTGATCTTGCACTTTAAACCATCAAAATGCAGAGTCCAAAATTTGGACTCACCTTTAGGCTCCTCACTCTAGTCCTCTTTCCTGTTTGTGACCCAGAGAATGGCCTAGTCTTCATCATAGATTATGTAGGTCCCAAGATCAATGGCATCAAATTTATGAATGGGTTACTATTGATGTATTCATTGATAAGGGTTTCTTCATCTGGTCTTCTAGTGTCTGCTACCTTTTCCCCCTTGAGCATTTCCACATAGTGAGTCTCCCTTTTTGAGAAAGAGGTGTGCATTGCTTCAAAGTTCATCATAACTTCACTAATTATGTGTTCTAGGTGAAGTGGTTGGGATAACACATTTAAATTTGAACCATATTTTGTCCTTAGGAGCAAATGGGACCAGTCTAATGATAGGTACATGCCTATCTTAGTGGTGAAATCTCTTGATACACATATCCCAAAGATAAGTGAGATGTCTATCACTATAATATATTGTGGCATAGTAATACTAGGACAAGAATATAATGTGAGGGGAAGAGCCCTAATGATTCCTAAGGTTTGAACCTTCTTTTCATCTAATTGCATCACCCTTTTATTGAACAATTCATACTACAATTACAATGTATCCGTTACCTACTTGGGCATCATTGTTGTGCTAGCACCATAATTGATCATGGAGTTATGCAATAATTTCTTCCCCAAAATAAGTTTTAAGTATAACATAGTGGATTTTGTCTTGCTTACCCCTTTTTTAGAATTGATAAATGTGGATGGTACTTGGAGTTGTGAACTCATTCTAGCTTCCTTCCCCTTTGTCCTTATGAGCTCTATAATTAGTTTTCCTTGCACGAGATTTCCTCATTCTTCCAAGGCCTCTGTCATTAGATATTTATGCTTAGGGATGTATAAGACATCCCAGAGGGAAAAATTGACTATAACCCTTTTTAGCTGCTCTACCACATTATATGACCCCAGAGGTAGGACCTTAGGATCTTTTGCTTTATTCTACACTATTTCACTTCACTTTGGATATGTCAGAAGTGGATGCTGGGGTGTTGGATTTTTATCAAAGGTCACTTTGGGAATCATGAAAGCTTCAGGGATTTCAATCAATCTCTTCTTGGAGCACATATAGTAATCTAATTAAACTTATGGAGCTCCATACATAAGAACTTCACTCACATACACTACATATTTGCCTTCTACCTAGGAGAAGAGCACATGTTCTAGGTCTATCTCTTCTTCTTGTTCAAAGGACATTCCCTACATCTATACCATTAAGATGACATTCTCCTCCCTTGGGGATTGATATACATAGGCTGAATTGGGTGTATTCCCTTGTTGGTGTTGCTTGATGAATTTATATTATAGATTGCCTCCTGGGAAATTTTGGGATCCATGTGCATAATTTCATGGGAAGCACCATAAATTAGAATCATCTACCAAGTTATTTTAGCTAGTAACTAGCTCTCTATAGGCTAAATCAAGTGTATTCCCTTATTGGTGTTACTTGATGAATTTCTACTACAAATTAGCTCTTGGGAAATTTTGGGACCCATGTGCATCATTACATGGGAAGCACCATGAATTAGAATCATCTACCAAGTTATTTTAGCCAGTAACTAGCTCTATATTCACACTTGGTGATAATGTATGTAAGAGATCTGGTATCGTAACCATTTGATTCATGAGTCACATCTAACGGTTTGACACTTGGTGATTCGGCCTTTGCCTCTCTTGATACTGGTTCTATTGGTATGATTCTCTCCTTTCTTGATAGTTATTAAAAGGGGGATTTAGAGGCATAGCCTACTACCTTTTGAGATTTATTATCTCATTGGAGAAGTTCTACAATATACTCTTGATGTCATTCATCTCTATGGCTAGTGAGGACTAAGCAAACATGATCACCTGAGTGGGTGGGTATACATATATATAAGGTGGTGCTCTTGAGGTGCTTGGGACTTATTCTTGTAGTTATATTGATATTTTTAGTAAAATTGGCATTAGTGGCTAAAGAGGAAGCTTTCCCACATCTATTAAATTATTTTTGGTCGTCATTACTATATCATAAGCATGTGGAAGCATCTGACCTCCAAGCAACTAGATCATGATGGAAATGTTTGAATTGAAAGCCTTGAGATAAAAAAAGTGGCCATGCTTATTGGTGGTCAAGCCATTATTGGGATCCTTTGCCAAGTTTGTTTAATCCTGGTATTAAAATCAATAGTGGCCTCTTATGGGGCCCTCTTGATAGTTATTGGTTATTGTAGGAGGGATGATCATTTCATCTTCTCATTGAACCACTCAGAGAATTTGTTTCCCAAGTCATCATAAGTGGATACAAAGTTTGGTAGTAAGGATCAATACCAATTAAGAGCTTACCCTTTGAAAGAGATGGCCAATAGACGTAATGCCACATTTTAATGTGTAACATAGTGCATAGTGTATACATTTACAACATCTTGGAGATGTTCTACTCCAATCTTGAAATCCTCCCCTAAGAATTTAGGAGCACCTTTAATGGGTTCACAAGAATAGGGTCCCATACGATTGGGGATGTCAGAAGGATAAGTGGGTTATCGCTATCCCATAATATGAAGTTACTTCATGGGCCTAAAATAGACATATATTATTACTAAGTAGCATTAGACCCTATGATCCTTTGATGAGTTGGAGTTCCTAGAGGTGGTGTTAGTGGCTCAAATTCTTTGCTATTTGTGACCTTGTAATGGGTCTTTGTTGTTAGGATTGTGGAGCTAAAAGCTTCACTGATGCAGACATGGAGGAGGTTGCAGAATGAGTTGCTGAGTGTCAGAAGTGTTTGGCGTTGGTCTGGCCAATCGGCGTCGGCAGGGTAAGACAGGAAGGCAACCGACGTCGGTCATATATCGGCCGGCGTCGGCGACCCCAGGCAGACAGGGACCGACGTCGGTCGCCTGTGTGGTTCGACTGCGAGTTAATTACGGGCAGTGAGCTAACGAACCAAGAGTTTGCATGATGAGTGCTAATTTTAGACTCATAGCTGCGGATCTAATTATTGTAATTAGATGTCTAATCATTGTTTGGATGAGATCTATATAATAGACTCATGGTTGTATTGGAAAAGTGTGCTAGGGAGTAAGAGAGCATAATTATAAGCTCCTTCTGTGTGTGAGGTAGAGCTATGGTGCATTCCTCCTAGTGCCACAGTACCAGGTGTGTTGGTGCTGGATTGGAGAGCCAGCTGGGTTCTTCAAGAGTGTAGGATCTTGGTCACAGTTGCATGGCCTATATAGGAGATCTACATGGTAAGTAAGATCGTTGATCTGCAGGTGTATGTGTGTGCAAGGTCGAGGTTCACAGGTGAGCAGAACCATTGTTTGATTTGCAGGTGTGCAAGGTCATACAGACAGCAACACAACAGGGAACAGTATCAGGCAGGATCTACTTGGAGTACAGGTGTGTACTTGGATAGAGCAAGAGGAAGGCAAGGGAGTTCCTTCCATAAGTATGGTCTGTTGAATTGCAGGTTGTTGCAGATTCATGGGAGATCTACTTGAAGTACCTTGAGTACTTGTGGAGCACGTGGAGTGCTTGTGGAGTGCGTGGAGCACGGGAGGTGAACACCAACTCTGTATTTGAGTTGGGTGTTGGGACCTGTGAGAGGGAGAGCTTTGGGGAGAAGAATTACTGTTCACTTGAGGTGTGGGAAACCTCTGTAAGGTGGTGGAGAAGAAGTGGCATCTTCTTTATTGTATTCTTTTCTGTATAAAGTGTTAATACAAGTTGTGTATTGTCTCTCATATCATGTGTTATTCTGAATTCTAGTTACTTGGTGAATCTGGTTAATTTTTGCATATTAAGTTGCTTGGTATTAGTAATCAAATTGTGTGCTTCCGGTTTATCCTCCTCCCAACATTTGTCTCATAAACTTAAGCTTTTAATCAGGTAGACTAGTAGATTAGTTCCATTAGGTGTGCAAAAAAAGAAAAATTATTGATGCCTAAAACTCACACTTTAGGTTAAATAACCTCTTATGGGAATCTTTATAGATGTGGGACCAAATTGCAATCTATAAAGTGACCTCCATTTAGAAGCCAACTCTTTGATTTGATTTGGGGGTGAAAAGGGATGAGAAAGACTACAATTAATACTAAAATGAAACTAAGGTGAGATACCAAGAGATTTAAAGCATTGACCTATAATTACATAAAAGAGATTGAATCTTTAAACACTATAGACTATTAAAAGATCATAAATCATGAATTAAACTCCACAATGTGATCAAGGATCAATAATATAGAATCAAAAGAAATGAAGTAACAAACATAAATAATTCTTCACTCAAATTAACATAGAACACCACATACCCTTCATTTTTAAGTGGATAATAGAATATAGAAGGGATCAAGGGGACAACACAAAATGTTCAATCACACCTGTGAGGGGCACCTATTAAGGTTGTAGAATGAAAAGTTACTAGCTATTACTACTCCTATTCTATCAAAAATGGATATTTTTTAATAACAAAATATAAGGTAAATGATAGCCCCCCCTTCGAGATGAGCCCATGATATATAGGTGGAGTAGCATCTCATGGGAGGGACACCTGGAAATCTTGGTATTCATGCTTATGATGATGCCATTATGACTAAATGAAGGACTTGGGCTCATGATTGCAATTAGCCTTTGGATCCTAGATATGGTGTAACTACTCTATTTTGTTATGGTCATGATGTTTAGGAAGAGCATAGTGATTCCACATGTTGATCTCCAAATCTACTTCTATTATGCCATTATAAATGGGAATCCACTTGCCTTGGCCAATGGCATAACTCTCAGATCTAACAAGAAAACTTTGCTTTCAAAAATCACCATGGTGGCAAATGGAAAGGTTCATCTCTTCCTTGTTATAACCACATGGTGGGTCCCTTTCTTTATCCTCGCTAGCCAATGGCACTACCCAAAGGTTTGAAAAATCAAAACCACTCTTGGATAAGCATCAAGATATCACATGTCGAATAAATGCTTCTCTTGGGTAAGCTTGGCATTTATTTGAAAAAATGAGTGTAAGGGCACTACATGAAAAATCCATGTCTACCTCTATAACTACTCACTGGGCCCTACCCATCATCCCTTCAACCAATGAAATTACTTAGAGTGATATACTTTGAATAGCATTGGATCACCACATGTAGAGCTAGTGCTATACCATAGTTAAATGAGATCCTCTTCATGCCAAATAAGCACTGGGATGTCATGTGTCAGAAGTGGAAGGAGGCTAATACTTTATGAAAAATTTCCAAAAGGGGCCTCAAGAAAAGATGAAGCCAAAATTAGAACTACTAAATGCACCAAGCGAGTCTAGGACCAAAAAATAACTAATTCAAAACAATAAAAGGTGGATCTCAATCCACAGGTAGCTCTGATCCATCAAGCCTAGATAGTTGGAATGCATTGGTTACTATTATCTCTAAATCTTGCACCCTAGAAGAGGGTGTTCAATCCTCTCCCAGATTTGGGCAACATCAAAACATTTCCAGGCCTGTGGGTATGCCTATGGAGGAAATGGAACTATATATTATAGGGCTAGCTCCCTAAATATGTCTTTGCAAGACAATCTCTGCTAAAATAGATTATTTAAAATGAAAAAAGTTATAAACTATAGAAAAATAAATCTTATTCTAAGAGTGGTGATACACCAAAACTATTTTTCCACATGAATGTTAGATTCTAGTGCACAATATAGAAAAAGCATAAACCATTCCCAAATCTAAAGACTCTAACAACAATATTTCAACATAGAGGTGAGATGTGTAAGATAACACAAGGTAAATTAACTGAAAGGTAAACTTTGCACATTTAAGATAGTAATACACATGTATAAATTCAATACACTTGGGTACACATTGTGTGACCAGTTTGACCAAGAACTCTTGTTCAAGTATGAAGGATAAATAGGTAGGATGATGGAAAATAATCACATGCTACCACTATACATCTCTTGTATACTCAAACAATTATCTAGAAAACTTGAAAATAAAGGACTATACTAGTGCTCAAAGGAAAAATGTAACATCAATCCAGTAGGGCTTCAACGTAATCTATGTGGTTATTTTTTACACTAGTCAAGGGGTTATATATATAGCCAAAAGGAAGAGAGAGAGGGAAAAATTTTTATGCCAAGGAGAGGAATCTATTTGTTTCCTATCAATGTCTTCAGCTATAACTATTTTCACAAAGGATGCTTGCTCAGGCCATTTAATTAATCCATGTCATCATGAGTTGTTATGCATCTGGCCTACTCTCTCAAATTTGTGCCAAAAAAAAGGATATTCTCAATTGAGTCATGGCATCAAAATAGTTGTACACCTTTTGTAGATTTATCTTATTACATTCTGTTTGGCTTTGTCCTTTTTCTCTGATTGGTTATCATGAAATGACATAGATCCTAGTCGATCAATGGTGGAATGGCCCTTTGGTATGCTTCTTCAAATGGAGAATGTGAGCCATTAGATGCTTGTGATTCTTCCTATTTGAACACCAATGACTAATCCATGATTCTGATTTTGACATCCATCAACCCGTAACTTTATTGACATAATTCCTTTAGGAATATTTATTTTAGACTTTTTGCAAGATCTATTCATGTGAGCACTTTCCATCAAACATTTCTCCCAAAGGAATCACTTTGAATAATTTGTCCAAAGGAATTCCTTCAAAATTTTTTATTTTCCACTTTTCTTTGCTTATTTCCTTTGGGCATCCTTCTTTGGAGATTTTATGTAGGCATTTTTTCTGAAGGAATTCTTTCAAAGAAATTGTCTGAAGGAATTCCTTCAAAAAACTTCCCCAAAAGAATTCTTGTGTCTTTTTTGGGCCTTTTTTTCATGGCTTAGAAAGTGACCCTTCATAATTTATTTTAAGGGCAATTTTGGAAAGAGGTGACCCTTCAGAAAAGTTTCAAAGGGCACATGGATGCAAAAGTGACCCTTTAGAACTTTTTTGAAGGGCACTTGGAAGAAAAGTGACGCTTCAAAAAAGTTTCAAAGGGTACTTGGATGCAAAAGTGACCCTTCGAAAAAGTTTTTAAGGGAACTTGGAGAGAGAGAAAAGACCCTTCAAAAAAGTTTCGAAGGGAAAACTTGAAGGGAAAAGACAAAGGAAGAGAAAACCTTCAGACTTTTTGTCTAAGACAAAAAGGCCAAAACAAAGATAAAGGGAGAATTATTTCATATTTTTTATCTAAGACAAAAGGTTTGAAATAATCCCAAGGTTTGGACCAAAAAACCTAAAACAAAGGAACCATTCCAAGAGAGATAACACTTAGGCAAAAGGGGTGAAAAACACTTGAGCAAGGCTAAAACAAAGCTTTCAAAGAAAATAAAACAACTGGTTTCTTCATGATTCCTTCACAATGAATTTAAAATAGATAAGAGATGATGAACTTAGCCAAAGGAAATTTCAAAATAAAGGTAGCAAATTTGGCTAACATTCTTGGTGATTCCCAAGGGAGGCATGACTACTATGCTAAAGACTAGTCACCTAAATCCTTCCATTGGGCATGGATTCATGCATATAGGCACTTCAAATAGAACTAAACAAGATTTGGCTCAAAAACACACTACATGGGTTGATTCACACACACAAGGAAGATACACAAACCAAACAAAAGGAAGGAAAACACACCTATGCTACAAAACACTTAGGGAACACAACCATGAACAAAAAGAAACACACACATCTAAAATAGTATTTACAAAAAGGATGAGCAGGGGATAATAGAAAAGTTTTAGATGTATCCCATTTATATGGATAAGAAATTTTTCTCCATTCATTTTGGCCAGCTAGAAAGAGTTGATTTGCTTGCACTTTTTGATGATGTAGGGTCCACTCCATAAAGTGTCAAACTTTGTATGCCTACCTAATTTTGCTCTATCTTCATCCCATTTCAAAAACAAGTCACCCTCTTTGAACACTCTTACACTTGTCCTTTTGTTAAAGGATCTCTTCATAAGCACTTGATGGTGTTCCATGACCTTGTGGGCATCATCCCTTGCCTTTTGTAGTTGTAGTAGTTCTGTCAACCTGACTTCCATTGGAGTGTTTTTAAGTAATTTTAGCTACTGTGCAATTTCCAAGGTAGGGAATTCTTGGGATATGGACAACCTAGCTTCTCTACCATAAACAAGTACAAAGAGAGAGTTATTAATTGATTTCTTAAGAGTAATTCTATCTGCCCATAAAGCTATCTTCAGCTTGTGTGCCATGCCCTTTGATTGGTCTCCAACGTCCTCTTGATTATTTTGGTAAGGTTCTTATTGGTAAACTCAACCAATCCACTACCTTGAGGTTAATAATTGGATGAGGTACTCAAGTGAAATCCATTCCTTTCCACCCAATCAAAAGTTTTAACACTTATGAAAGCAAGTGCATTATCAGAAATGATGACATGAGGAACTCCAAACCTTATCACAATATTATCATAGAAATCCAAGATAAAATTTTCACTTACCTCCTTTATTACAATAGCCTCTATCCACCTTGTAAAGTAGTCAGTGATAGTCAATATCCATTTGTGTCTAGCACTTGATGGAGGGTTGATCATGCCAATGAAATCGAGACCCCATTGCATGAAAGGCTGATCCACTTGGATAGGTTTTAATAGAAGGGCTACAATTTTATATTTTCCTACAAAGAAGGAAAATTGAGGACACTTTCTAACCCACTGGTAATAGTCCTTAAAAATACTAGGCCAATAGTAACCAACCCTTATTATCTTTGTAGCTATCATATTAGAAGAGAAATGACCTCCATCTGCACTATTGTGGAAATTATTCAATAGAATATTAAATTGATCATTGTTAACAAATCTTAGCACCACACTATTCACATCCTTTCTAAAAATAACACCATCCACAAGACAGTAAGGAATGGTCTGTATTCTAAAATATCTCCTTGAGACTTGTTCAAGCTATTGGGACACTCACCATTTTGAAGAAAATGAATGATGTCTTGTGTCCAACTTTGAGCTTGAATTTTATTAGATTGTTAGGGGTGAACTTGATTTACCAAAGCTTCCTCTTTTGTCTCTTGAAGATCTAAGGCTAAATGCTCACACAATCCTCTTCCACTTACGAAGCTCATCACTTTAAAGTCCACATCATAGTCCATCACCTTTGTAATCCATATAGCTCTCTTTTCATTGAGGTCTTAGCTTAGGAGAAACTCCTTGGTGATAGGATTAGAAACCATGACATGTATCTTGTTTTTGGAAACCATGTGTCTGAATTTATTCAATCCTCTAATCACTGCTAGAGCCTGCTTCTCAATAAAAGAATACTTGAACTCATAATCCTCCAATTCTTGGTTGAAGAATGCAATTGGCTACTCAACCTCTGCATCATTATTTTGCATAAGCAAAGATGAGATTGTATCAATATTATCAAAGGTATAGAGTATGAAATCCTTGGCAAAGTTTGGGTTTAAGAGAGTAGGAGATTCTACAATTGCTTGCTTGATTGCCTCAAAACTACTCTTTCCCTCCTTTATCCAAGTAAAAACTTGGTTCTTTTTGAGCAATACTGTGATAGTATTTACCATAGTTGAAAATCTTGGAATAAATCTTATTACAAAGTTTATTTTCCCTAAGAAGCTTTGTAGCCCTTTCTTGTATTGAGGCAAGGACAAGCTTAGAATATCCTCAATCCTCTCAGGATCAATAGATAAGCCTTCTTTGGAAATAATATGACCCAATAGCTTACCTTCATGGATAAAAAAGATGCACTTATTTGTATTAAGGGATATTCCATACTCCTTACATTTTTCAAACACCTACCTTAGATGTTCCATGTGATTAGAAACATCATTTGAAAAAATGGTTATATCATCAAGATACACCAATAGAAACTTATTAATCAGACCTTTAAAAGCCATGTCCATTACCCTTTGAAATGTGGCTCCATAAGTTGATAAACCAAAAGGCATCTTGTTATAGGCAAAGGTCCCCCATTTTGTAGTGAAGGCTATCTTGAACTGATCTTCTTCATTGACCAATATATGATTGTAGCCTGAATAACTGTCAAGAAGTGAGAAACATTGAGAACCTAAAATAACTTGTAGAATTTACTCCATGGAAGGTAGTGGATAATGATCCTTAAGAGATACTCTATTAATATCTCAAAAATCCACACAAATCCTGATTTCTCCATTCTTTTTTAGACAGGTACAAGATTAGACACCCAAGTTGAGTACTTGATAGGAAAGATAATCCTAGACTCAATCAGCTTGGTTAGCTCCTTCTTCATCAATTATTCTATATTGGGATTAATAGGCCATTAATTTTGACTAATTTATATATCTCTAGGTTCTATCTCAATGGTATGATGAGTTAGGCTTGAATCAAACCCTTTCAAATCTTTGTATTCCCAAGCAAAGATGTCATGGAACTCTTTGCATAGTTCAACAAAGGCTTTCCTTTTAGATAAAGAATAAAGCTTACCAATCTTCAGGAGCTTTTCTTTGTAAATCATGACTCTCTCATAATTATCTTCTTTTGTGGACATGCTTAATCTTTCCTTCTTTTGATCATCTTCATTGAAGACATTCTCCAAGGTATTAGCCCCTTACGTATCTTGTTTGTCTTTAGTAATATAATTTGTTCTTCATAATGATCATGCAATCTCCTTTGGTTCATTGAGGAGAAACCTACCTCATTTTGTAAGAAGTGTGCAATGTGTTCATCAATATCAAACACCTACCATGACACTTCATTATCTAGAATATAGGGTCTCACAATGATCTTGATATGAGATTGATCTTTCTCTTATCCCACTTCAACAATTGTATCAAACTGTGCATCTATAATAGCCAATCTATTAGCATGTTTATTGGAATCCCTTAGTATGGGCTATATGTTGAAGGCATAAAAGTCTTCAAGTAGGTCTCATACCCTATGCTTGTAGGATTTAAGCAAGGGGTTCTTGGCTACAACTTGATTTCTTACTTAGTGGATGACCAGATCACTATCTCCATAAACCTTTAAATTCTTGATCCCTCTCTTCTTTGTCCATTGGAGGCCATGAACTAGGCCTTCATATTATACCACATTGTAGGTGAAGTTGAAGTGGAAATCTATAGGAGGTGTAGTATTGATTCTTTGATGGAGAAACAATCATGATGCCAGCTCCTACACCCACTTTGCTCCTTGAACCATAAAAAAACATTTTCCACATCCCTTCAATCTCATGATCTTCATTAGTGAGTGAAGGGTTTGGAGCATACTTTTCATGCATATAGTAAACTCCCAAATATGTCTCTTCTATGAAGGTGTAAGGATTGATTCCATGTGTCTCGATGCTATATTTATCAAGGAAAAGATCAAAGATACCTTTAAGGGGGGAGGAAGTTTCACCATTTATGATAGTTTCTTCTTCTTTGTTGATTAGATAATTCTAATTTGAATTTATCTCCATGTATGGCTCAATATGAAACCTTGCTAAGTGCTGAGTCCTTATAGTCACCTTGGTCCCATATCTTTTTTTGAAATCTAGAAAATACTAGTCAATAGAAAGGTATCCTCCTATCTTTGTCATGAAGTCCCTTGATAAACAAATAAAAAAATGTGTTGGAAGGTCTACCACCACAACATCTTGAATGATGGGGAAACTTGGGTAGCCATGTAGAAAGACTTTCAGACCTTTGACCAATCCTAATATCTTGGTTGGAGTCCCATCAAGCTACAACATGCCTTTGTAATATGGTTCATACTTCAAGCCTAATTTTTCAGCCACCACTTTAGGCATGACAGTGGTACTTGCTCCACTATCCATAATACAATTGTGGACCAAATTGTCTCCCATAATGAGTGTGAGGTACAAAGGTGGAGGCTTTTCAGATTTGGTGGAGGGATCTACGACATGATTCAGATAATTGGTAAGAGCCACACCATTGTGTTTATAAAATTGAGGGGTTACATGAATGTTTGTAAGCTGTTCTTGCAAGAGCTCTTTTTGACTAGGCATATGCAAGACTTCCCATAGAGATGTGTTTGTCTTAGAATTCTTCAATGAATCAACAATGTTTATAGGGGAAGAGTTCACCCTCTCTTGCATTCTTGATGGTGGTGAGGGAGTTTGAGCTTACTGTGTTGCAGGCTTGACAACCCCACTTGCATTCTGATTTTATTAAGGAACATGATTGGTAGTAGGTGTTGTACTAGAATTCATAGCTTGTGGTCTTGGATAAGCATCATTTGGAGTCACATGTACTCTTGTAACATCTCCCAAAGCTATCCTTTTAGCTATTGTGTTGGATGTAACTAACATGTTTTGATTTAAAATGTAATTATCTTTAACTTAAAAATTCATCATTCTTATGCTTTGGCTACTACCTTCTCCATGAATATCTCTTTGCATAAGGTCTACTTCTTCTAAAGTTACATAAGGAGTAGATTCCTCTTGTGCCATAAAAGGTTGGCTACCTTCTCCATCATCATGTATGAACTACCCTTGAGGCTGTCCCCATTGGTCTAAATGATCCTCTCCTTAGACCAAATTAGCATGTAATAGAACAAAAACCTTAGTAGAAGGTATAGGACTAGGATTATAGGCATTAGGTTGCCTATTGAAACCTTGCTAACCTTGTCCTCTTCCTTGGTAGCTATATTGGGGTGGATCTCTATATCCTTATTAAGGATGGTATTGATGGTTAGGTGGAGTACTTATCTAGAACTGAGCTTTCTTGAGCTGAGCTCAAAATGATCATATTTCTTCATCTTTGTCCATAACATTATCCACCTTCTTGGGAATGGATATTGGCTTCACATTGATGTTAGGAACTTATGCTACGCTTGGAGCTTCAACTGAATTGTGAGACAGTAAAGGCATGGAAACTCTTAGAGGGAACTTTCCAGCCTATATTAAGATATTCTCATCTTCAATGGCTAGCTCATGTGTGCTTGGAAGAATGAAACTTCCCATTGACTATAATATAATATCCACATCAGTACCAATACCTTTGAGACACGCGGGGAACACAAATCTTGGAGGAGGTCTCATGATAGGTGGTAGCATATGCCCTATCCTATAAAACCTTTCATTGAAATCCCCCATGGATTCATTAGGTCCTTTCTTTATTACATCCAGATGATGGATCAGTGAAGTATGGTCAATTTTGTTTTCAAATCTAGTTACCAACAATTCCCCAAAGCCATCCTAGCTTATAATGCATCCACCTTCCAATGTTCTGTACCAATCAAGTGCCTTGCCTTTCAGAGACATAGCCAATAGTCTAATGGCTATATTGGCTCAGGTGACATGGAAATTACAAAAGTTTGAAATGTCTCTAATATGCTTAGATGGTGTAATAGGACCTTCACCATTGAAATTTGGGAGACTCTTGGTAGCATTGGGAGGAATAGGGTCATATGTAAGAAGGTTGATTGGATTTTGGGTGTTAAAGGCTGGGAAAGGTTGATGTCTATCCATTTCTCTTCTTTCCTCTTGATCTCTTATCTCTTCAACTTATTCCACTTCTCCAAAACCTTCTTACCCAAGATCTCTAAGTGGAAAAAAAGGTTCAAGGCATTGATCTTCAAGAGGAATTTTAATTAAATGGGTTTGGTCAAGAATCCTAGATGACCTAGTGATGAGCATGAAGTGATGTGAAACTTGATCTACAACCAGGAATTCCTACCCTTTTGGAGTTTCCAAATGATGTATTAAGAGTATAAACTCAAGTTTGTCAAGACCAATATTCACCTTAACATGTAAATAACCAGGAACTAGGGTCCCACTAGGTGTGCCGAAATTGTTGTCTCTAAATATTGCACCCTAGAAGATGGTGTTCAGTCCTCTCCCAGATTTGGGCAATGCTAGAACATTTCTAGGCCTGTGGTATGCCTATAGAAGAAATAGACCTCTTTATTATAGGGATAGCTCCCTGAATATGTCTCTGTAAGATAATCTCTACCAAACTAGCTTGTTTAAAAGGAAAAGAGTTAGAAAATGTAGAAAAGGAAATCTTATTCTAAGAGTGGTGATACACCAAAACTATTTTTACACATGAATGTCAGATTCTAGTGCACAATAAAAAAAAATCACAAACCATTCCCAAGATCTAAAGACTCTAAAAATAGTATTTCAACACAAAGGTGAGATGTGCAAGATAGCACAAGGTAAATGAGCTGAAAGGCAAAATTTTCACATTCAAGATAGTAATACACATGAAAAAATTCAATACACTTGGGTACACACTGTGTGACTAGTTAGACCAAGAACTCTTATTAAAGTATGAAGGATAAAGGGGTAGGAGGATGGAAAATCATCACATGTTACCACTATACATATCTTGCACACTTAGAAAATTATCCAAAAAACTTGAAAATAAAGGACTATACTAGTGCTCAAAGGAAAAATATAACATCAATCTAGAAGGGCTTCATCGTACTCTATGTGGTTTTTCTTTACACTAGTCAAGGGGATGTATATATAACCATAAGGAAGAGAGAGAGGAAAAAAATTTTACGCCAAGGAGATGAATCTATTTGTTTGATGTCAACATCTTCAGCTGTAACCATTTTCATAAAGGATGCTTACTCAAGCTATTTGATTGATCTATGCCATCACGAGTTGTTATGCATCTGGCATGCTCTCTCAAATTTTTGCCAACAGAAAAAAGATATTCTCAACTGAGTCATGACATCAAGGTTGTACACCTATTTTAGAGTTGTCTTGTTGCATTTTATTTGGATTTGTCCTTCTTTGATTGGTTATCATGAAATGGCACGGATCCTGGTCGATCAATGGTGGAATGGCCCTCTGGTATGCTTTTTCAAATGGAGAATGTGAGTCCTTAGATGCCTGGGATTCTTCCTATTTGAACACTCATGGCTAGTCCATGATGCTAATTTTGACGTTCCTCAACTCGTCACTTTATTGGCATAATTCTTTTAGGAATATTTCTTTCAGCCTTTTTGCAAGCTTTATTCATGCGAGCACTTTCCATCAGACATTTCTCCTAAATTTGTCTAAAGGAATTCCTTCAAACAATTTGTCTGAAGTAATTCCTTTAGAATTTTTTAACTACCACTTTTCTTTGCCTATTTCCTTCGGGTGTCCTTCTTTGACAATTTTTCATGGGCATTTTTCTGAAGGAATTCCTTCAGACAATTTCCTTGAAAGAATTCCCATGTCTTTTTTGGGCCTTTTGCTCATGGCTTGAAAAGTGACCCTTCAGAATTTTTCTGAAGGGAACTTTTGGAAGGAGGTGACCCTTTGGAAAATTTTCAAAGGGCACTTGGACACAAAAGTGACCCTTTGGAACTTTTCTGAAGGGCACTTGGAAGAAAAGTTACCCTTTGAAAAAGTTCCAAAGGGTACTTGGATGCAAAAGTGACCCTTCAGAGCTTTTTCGAAGGGAACTTGGAAGAAAAGTGACCCTTCAAAAAATTTCTAAAAGGCACTTAGACAGAGAGAAAAGACACTTCAGAAAAGTTTTGAAGGGAAAAGACAAGGGCAAACTTGAAGGGAAAAGACAAAGGAAGAGAAAACCTTTGGGCTTTTTGTGTGAGATAAAAAGTCTAAGATAAAAAGGTCAAAATAAAGAAAAAGAGAGAATTATTTTAGAATTTTTGTCTGAGACAAAAGGTCTGAAAGAATCCCAAGGCTTGGACAAAAGAACTCAAAACAAAGGAACCTTTACAAGAGAGGTAATACTTAGGCGAAAGGGGTGAAAACACTTAAACAAGGCTGAAACAAAGCTTTCAAAGAAGAGAAAACAACTAGTTTCTTCACGAGTCCTTCAAAATGAATTAAAAATAGATAAGAGATGATGAACTCAGCCAAAGGAAATTTCAAAACAAAGGTAGCAAATTTGGCTAGCAGTTCCTTTGCATTAGGTTATGATTTATGGACCACTCCATATTGTATCAAACTTTATATGCTTTTCTGGCTTGACCCTTTTAACATCCTATTCAAAACCATGCCTCCTTCATTGAATATCTTGTTAGATGATTTATTGTCAAAAGTTATATTTACTTGATCCTAACATGCTTCCAAAACTTGTATTGACTAATTCTTGACATCTTCCAACTCAATGAGTTTTGCCAACCACATGGTCATCATTTTTAGTTAATTAAAAATATTGAGGGAGTTTGATAGATGGTAACTCTATTGATAGTGGAAGTCTAGCTTCCCTTCCATAGACCAAAATAAATGGATAATTACCAATGGATCTTTTGAGAGTGATCCTGTTAGCCCAAAGTGCTAATTTCAACTTAGTTTGCCAGGTCCTCTGGTTGTCTTCCATTACCCTTTTTATAATCCTTATGAGATTTTTGTTGGTAGATTTCACCAAGACATTACCTTATGGGTAATAATTGGATGAGGTCTTCAAGTAGACATTATGTTTCACTACCCATTCGTTCCCCTTAGTGCCCACTAAAGCTTTGGCATTGTCCAAGATAATGGTGTAAGGGATACCAAATCTAGTGATAATGTTGTCCATGAATTCCAAAATAGATGATTCCATGGCATATTTTAATGAATCTACTTCATTCCATCTAATAAAATAATCAATTGCTATAAGGACCCATTTGTGGCTGGCACTTGATGGAATATTGATCCTGCTAACAAAATCCACCCCCACTGAGTAATGGTTGATCATCTTGGATTGGTTGGAGAGGAAGCCCTATTAATCTTTGTTTGCCTATAAAGAAGACATATTTCTCACAATTTCACACCCATTTATGCATATATTTGAACAGGTCAGGCTAATAGTATCATGCACTAATTATTTTAATGGTAGTGTTCTTTGTAGAAAAATGGCCACTTGATAAGTCATTATAAAACTCTTTGATTACTTTCAGGATTTGATCATGCCCGATGCACCTCAATATAACTCCATTAACATATTTCTTAAAAATGATCCCATTAAATAGAACATAAGGAATAGATTGGGTCCTGAAGTACCTCTTTTTGGTCTATTGGAGCTCATGTGGGCATTCATCAGTTTGTAGGAAGGTATTCATGTCATAGATCCAACTGTTGAGTAGATTAGGAGTCATTGGTTGAAATGCCTATTAAATGTATATTGCATCAACAACCTTAATTTTAGAAGCATGCTACTCACATATGCCTTTTCCTCTTATGATCTTATTTATTTTAATGATCATGTCATATTCCATGAATTTTGTGATCCAACCAACTCTTTTCTCATTTATTTCCCATCCCGAAAGGAATTCCTTTACGCTCTAGCGACTAACCATTAGCTGAATCTTGTTGTTTGAGAGCATGTGTCTAAACTTTTTAAGGGATTTTATTAGTACTTATACTTATCAAAAAAATTGTACCTTTCCTCATAATCCTTTAAGGATTGACTCAAAATGGCTATGAGTTGTTCAAATTGATCTTTGTTCTATTAGGTCAGAATACTTGATACACTATCTTCCCCTCCAAAAGCATAAAGAATAAAGTCATTCTCATAATTGGGATTTACAAGAGTCAGAGCTTGATAAATAACCTACTTAATGGCTTCAAATCTATCCTTTCCTTCCCTTGTCTAGTTAAAATTGACCCCTTTTTTAAGCATAACAGTAAGGGGTTTGGACATGATGAAAATATCTAGAATGAAACTCCTCAAGAAGTTGATTTTCCATAGGAAACATTGTAACCCTCTCTAGATCTATTACAATACATTATTTTGAGACTATGTGTCCCATTAGTTTCCCTTCATGAACTAAAAATACACATTTATTTGGATTGAGGGAAACTCCAAACTCTTTGCACCTTTCAAAAACTTTCCTGATGTGATCTAGGTGGTCACCAACCTATTTTAAATAAATCATGATGTCATCTAGATACACCAAGATCATTTCATTGATCAAACCCTTGAAATCCATATCCATAGCCCTTTGTAAGGTAGAACCAACATTGATCAGACTAAAAGGCATCTTATTGTAGGTGTATGTTCCCCATTTAGTAGTGAAAGTGGTCTTGAACTAGGATTTGGTTATATTTAGAACAACCACCTATAAGGGAGAACCTCTTGGATCTAGCTACTATTTGGAGGATTTGATCCATGGGTGGAAGGGGATAATGATCTTTCAAGGATGCTTTATTCAGGTCATGGAAATCTATACAAAGCATTATTTTCCCATTCTTTTTCCTAAAAGGGACCAAGTTATCAACCCAAGGATGAGTGTTTAATGGGAAAAATACTATTAGATTCTATTAAATTGGACAACTCATTTTTCATCAAAGTCTCTACTTTTGGGTTTATTGGTCTCTATTTTTGTCTAATAGGTTTGGTATTTGGGTCAAGCTCTATTATATGTTGGGCTAGACTAGGGTCAAAACTCGTTAGATCTTTGTAACTCCAAGCAAAGTTATCATCAAATTATTGACATAATTCAATAAAATCTTGCTTTTCATAGGTGTTACATACCTTTTTGATTTTCAAAAACTTACCTTCTGAGATGGATACTAGCTTGTTGTCTTCCTCCTTGATTGTGATATTTTTATTCTCACCCTTCAATTGATCATCATAGTTGAAAATACTTTTTAAAGGAATAAGACCCATGGGCAACTTATTAGTCTTCAATTGAATTATTTTATCCCCATACTATTCTTGGAGCCTTGACTAATTTTTGTTAGAGAATTCAGCCTCATTTTATAGAAAGTTAAAAATTTATTCATCGCTATCAAAAACTTGCCAGTTGGTTGCATTGTCAGGGATGAATGCTCTTAGTATCATCTCTAAATTCTAATTTTCATCCTTATTAATCTCTTTAGGTAGATTATATTGATAACCCATTAAGGCCATGTGATCAACATCCTTTTTTCATGTTATCAATATTGTTTGAATGTTTAAAGTGATGAAATATTCAAATAGGTCCCAAACCCCAAGTTTGTAAGATCTCAATAAGTTATTATTGGTTGTGCTTCTTGATCTTACTTGGTGAAAATTTAATTCAATATCACTGAAGACTTTTAGTGACAAAATCCCCCTTTCCTTTTCCAATTGAATACCTTGAATCAATGCTTCATATTTTACCATATTATTAGTGTAGCTAAACTATAGTCTAAAGGAATGTAAATAAATCTCCTTTTGGGGACAAACCAAAATAATACCTACACCATTCTTGATCCTTGAGCCATCAAACTATAGTTTCCACATACACTTATGGTCTTCAATTGGTTTAACAATATTTTGATGATTGCATCATCTTCATGGATGCAATATGTACCCAAACCTATTTCATTTACATAATCATAAGGGTTGAATGGGAAAATTAATCCCCATTCATCAAGGTTAGTGTTTGGGGTTTCTTCCAAGGGTGTTACAACTTCATGGTCAAGTTATTCTTCTTGGTCTTGCACTATGCAATTCATATCCATAGGGATATGAGTGTATGGTTCAATGTGGTCTTTGGTAATTTATTCAAACCTTGTGGTCACTCTAGTCTCGTATCTTATCTTGAGAAATATATGTGACCAATCAATAGATAGGTATCCTCCCATTTTTGTAGTGAAGTCTTAGGAAAGGTAGATGGAAAAATAGGGGGTAGGTCAATAACTGAGATGTCTTGGGATTTGGATAAGCATATACATGCATGGATATTAAGGTTTATAACTTTAATAACCCTAAATATTTGGACAATAATTCCATCCAATTAAACCACACCTTTTATGATAGGTATGTAATCAATACCCAACATGCCCACTATTTTATTGGGTATAATAGAGCTAATAGCCCCAAAGTCTATCATATAGTTATGGAAAATATTTTTTCCAACTACAAGGGAAGGTAAAAAGGAGGCATCTTACCATTTTTATTTAATTTTGTGTTTGTTTGAGGTTGACACAAGCTAACTATAATAGTAGGTACCTTAACTGAGACCTTCTCTATTTGTTGGATATTTTTTAGAGCTTCCTAAATCAAGTCCCTCTATGTTGGGATGGATAGTGCTTCTCATATGGTAACATTTAAGTTAGTCCTTTTCATTTATTCTATAATACTGAAATGAATTCTATCGACCTTTGCATGTTCCTTTATGGGAGCTACATCTTCTTTTATGATATTTGGGATCAACATTTTTAGCTTCAACTAACCCATTGGCACATTGGGTGGATTTTGAGTTGTATTATTTTTTATAACCTCTTGTAAAATTTTAGAAGTTGTATCCTATTCAAGTTTGGGGGGGTTGATAACCTTCTATTTCTCTCTTCCTAGAGTGTGTATTTTCCTCCATTGAACTACCTTCATTGGTTAATACTTATTCCTAATTTATGCCATAAAACTCCTCTTCTTGATAGTTCAAAAGAGTCATCTCATTTTGAATAGGCATTTGTACCTCTTCCTAATGAGTAGTAGTTTTATCTTGCTACACTTGGGGGTTTAATACACTCTATACCATCAAGGCTTGACTAATGACACCATGAGGGAACTCATTTTGTTTATGTGGTTGGGCACAAGGATAACACCACTAATATTCCTAAGCTAGGTTACTCTGAATAGGAATGATGGCCTTAGAATTTCTTGGGGGTAGGTAGAGCACATATATTTAATGGATTTGCTTACATGATTTGGATTTGGAGTTGTGAATTGCCTTGGTATGATTACCTATTGGGATGATATACCTGATTATCTGGTTGATAAGGCCTATAATTTCAAGTTTTTTGCCTTTTCATGGCTACAAACTCATTGCAAAATCTTTTAAACAATGACTTAACTTCATAAAAATCATCAAAAGGGATAGGAGGTAAAGCTGGATGATTTCTTGTTGTGGGAATTAGGGATACAATAGGTTGAGTGGGAGGAAATTTTAGGAACAATGGCATTGGAGGTCGAGAAGCAATTTTCCCATTTTGGATGAGGTAATTTTCATCTCTTATTACAATGTCATAAGCATCAGGGAGTGTGATGTCACCCACTAATTGGATCATGATAGCTATATCATTATTTAAAGATCTCAAATAGTACAAGAAAACATTATTCAAGGATGGTGTGAACAATACTAGGATCCTATTCCATGTATTTTAGAAGCAAAAATTAAAGTCACTCATGAAATCATGGGGAAACCATTTAATGGTGGTTAGCTTTTAGAATAGCAAGAGGTGGTCACTCTTATCCTCAAATTGTATTCATAGGGTAGACCCTAGATCATCCTAAATGTGGATAGAATTGGGAAGCAGAATCCTATATCACTTTAGGGCTTTACCCTTAAATGATGAGGTAAGAAGTCTGATAGCAACATTTTCTTGTGTAATATTATGAATTGAATGTTTTTGATGGGTGTGGATGAAGTTTCACCAGTAAATTATGGAAGTCTTTTCAAAACTGAGGTGGGTATATCATCATACTAGGCCAACATAAGTGGGATGCCTCCATTCAATGGTACAAAATTTTGATTTCTCTATGAAATAATGGGAGGTATGAAAAAACTATGGGTATTTGTGGGAGATGTAGGTAAATTTGTAGGATTTACTCTAGGGTTAATTAAAAATGATCTTGATTTATTTTTATATGGGAAAGACAATTATTGCAATTTAGTCCTCGTACCTTCAGTAGATGATCATGTATGTATCTTTGGCATATGTAAACATGAAATTCCTAAATTTATAAGCCAATAGAGTTTCTAGGTGATTTTGAAATATGTACAGAGTTTTCACAGTGATTGATGAGAATAAAACCAATTTCTTGGCTATGATCTTCATTTCCCATTGGGCGTGCCATAAATTGTTATAAATTAGATTTTGTACCTACTATGTTTTATAGGAAATGTAGTTTATAGAAATATAATGACACAATAGGATCATATCCAATATTTGGGGCCTTATAAAATTGAGGTGAACCCTTAGAGAAGGCTGGCTTCATTTCACTAAGCTTAGTGCAACTGATACACAACAATTCACTTCTAACTACAACTTCCTTGTGATTTTGCTCCTGATTGGGGTTTTAACTTGTAAGGTAAAGAGTTTAGGAGTTTTAAAACTAGAAATATTGATGCACCAAAGGATTCTAGTTGAAATTATTGCTTGATTTGATTGAATAGAGTTTGAACATTAATATAATAAAATCTCTTAAAATATAATCTTACATGAGTATGAAATCAAAGGTAATATTGGATATTTTATCAAATAAGGAACAAAGTTCTCAATTTTTCTTCACACAAGATTTCAAAAGGACAAGCTAAATACCAAAAATGATCTTATATGATTTAAATAAGACTTATATCATTCACAAATGTAAAAAAAATCCATACATACACAAGGATGACACAAAACAAGGCAAAAATTCAGTGTATTGATATTCTCTAGGTTAAAACATATAGATAAATTTCTCAAAAGCAAAAAAAAAATTATATTAGAAAAAATATATATGGGATATGTAGGAGACCCTTATTTATATAAAAAACTTACTCCCTTGAGATAGAATAAGTCAAAAACCTTTACACTTCTACCTAGAGCAAGAAATCAAGGAGTGCTCATATAAATGTCCTCATTTAAGCTTGAAGAGGCATCTTTGGTGGAGTAAAAGGAAGAAAGGGACTCTGAAAGAAGTTGAGTTCTTTACCAAGTGTTTAATAATGAGAAAATGTTGTTTGAGTCTTCCATTTGAACCATCTCTCCTTGAGCTCAGTTGAAGAAGTATTTCACCCAAAAATGGGGTGCCAAAATGAAACCTTATGACTTGGTTAGAATTTTAATAAATTTGAATGATTTTTTCAATATTTGAATAATTTAAGACATAACTTACAAAACCTAACTTGTAATTTGCAGTTGATAGTTTTATAACTTATAAGTCACTTGACGAAAAGGAATGTGCAAATTACAACATGAGTTTTTACAACTTTCAAGTCATTCAACTTGCCAAAAAGAAAAGTGTGACATACAAGTTGCAATTTTTTTTAATTGAATCTTGAAAAAATGATAATTGAAAATTACAAGTAGCTCTTTTTCAAAGAAAAGCTAAGAGTTGTCAAAATGATAATTGAAATTTACAACTTGCAACTTTGCAATGTAGCTTACAAAATTTATAATTCACATAATGTTTTCTTCTCAAATAATTTGAAAAATTAATCAATGACAGTGACATCAGAGGATTTCTTATGTTTTTCCACTTGTATCTTGTCAACGTAAGCATCAAATCTACCAAATATTTCTTATAGGCACTCTTCATTAGGACCAATTGTGTAAAGATTAATGATGTCACATTCTACCATTACCTCAGATAATTCTCTAGAAGAAGCTCTATAGACTTGGATATCTTTTCCCATCTGATCAAGTGTATTGTTGTACTTGATAAGCTGGTGGATGGAATCCAAATTGAAATTTGTGTCCTATGTTGATTCCATCTTAATCACCTCTTTGAATTTATCCTAGACAACCTGGACAAGAACATGTTTATCTTTGTAATCTTCTACCTCACATGAAAATTTACAAATTGAATCTTCAATGTCATACATTACATCTTTGGCCTTATCACTTGTGTTCTTGGCCTTATCAATATTTTAACTAATTAATCTGATTCTAAACTTGGTTTCCCTCTCTAGCTCATCATACTCCAAAGTATTTTTGAGTATCTTCTCAGACATGAGGGTATCAATCTCTATATGATCAATGGCTTACAACTTGGGAAAGTAGAGATTTAGCCTTTCAACTTCTTCCTCATATTTATTTATCTCTAATTTTAGATATTCAATGTCATATTTTAGTGTCTTGTAATAGTCCGTGGTCAACCCTATCAACTTGTTCCCTTTGGTGATTAGTTCTTTGGCCCATTGTTTTGTATCTCTACCCATTTTACCAATCTCTATCATTTTATCAAATGTTTCTTTATCAGGGAACTAAGAGAGAGATTGAGTTGTTTGGGATGATTCAAGTGGATTTGTTGGGTCTATGACCATCCTTAAGGTAGTCATCAAATGATCTACCTTTTTCTTCAACTCATCCTTGGTGACCTTATTACTGTTTATTTTCTCAAAGAGAGAAATTATGCTTGTTTGGACATCATGTTTTAATCCCTCTCTCATTGGATGACTGAGGTGTACCTTAGATATTTGATAATCCCACACCGCTAAATCTTCTTTTTGTTTGTCAAGTGGGGAAACTATTATCTCCACATAATTTTCCCCTATTTCATCATAAGAGATTATTGAAATGGTCTTGGAACCTCTCTTTGGTCATTTGGATGCTTTCAATAGACCAAAATCTAGAGTGTTAGGATACATCATCTATTTCCTATTCTTGGACACTGATTGTGCAAGCCAACTAGGAGTGGCTACCAATGAATCTTGTGTTGTCCCTGTTGATGCAAGAAATTGCACCCGAGGCAAGGAGGTTGAACTCCTGCCTTCTCCTCACAACATGGAAACTCCCCTCTCGCCTGTGGGACTGGCGAAGCTGGAGGGGAGAGTCTCTAAATAAGGGCTAACTCCCTTTGATGTATCATGTTTATTCCAACAAGTGCAAATACATGTATATATATAATGGGGGGAGATGAAAAGGGAGAAAGAGAGATGTAGGAAAACAAACTACTCTAAGGAGGTGATACACCAAAATAAGTCGACCTTCCCACATCCACACTCAGGATCAGACAAAAGAAACATACATACACTCAGACTTGGAAGAAAGACTAGGCTACAAGAAAAATGGTAGGGAGGTTCTTATGAAAACAAAGGATTAGGGACTCACCAAGATGTTTTGAAATACATAATTTGACTTCCTCTGTTCTATACTTCCAAATAGAGCTCTTCTCCTGTCAGCTGCAAAAAATGGCGCCTTGTAGATAATTGGTGTGTTGGTGTTGAACCTGTGAGAGCATCAAAAGATAATGACTAAACACAAATTAACTCTCAGGACATACATAGAATATCCATCCAAGAAGAGGTAAAAACTACTTTTATTTGATTCAGGTGGAAATTTTAGCAGGGTTGTGCCTTGTAAAATTGTGAAAAGATGATTACAAAATGACCAAGTTCGTAATATATATGAGAAACTAGGAAGTCCATTTGGCACTCCCTCTTTACAAGTGGCAATCGTGTCCCTTCATTGGGAAGAACAAGTCGCTCAAAACATTAATGAGCCATCTACTTTGTTTGCTCAAAATCTGCTTTTCTCTTTTAGGTGACTTACACAGTTTGTCTACTCATTAATGTGCAACAAAGGAAATGGTTGCATTGCTAGCTACTTGCATCCCAAATGATCAATTCACTGGCACTATTTCACCTGCCAGAGTCACTTCTCAAATTGGTGCCACTTGGACTAACTGCTTACTCATTCCTTGCCTATTGCTTTGTCTTTTCTTTGTTTTGTCTTATCTGGCTCATTCGGCCCCTGGGGCAGAAATCTTGGCGGGTCACTGCACTCTGAGATCCTTTTCCATGGCTAGCACTTCCTTTGCTTTTGAAGACAAACAACCATTTCTCTTGGTGAAAGTTGACATTCGTATGGCTGTCATGTTTTGAAAACCAATGGCTAAACTATTCTATTAATTTTGACATCCTCCGGGATGTCACCGTCCCCGTCGCAATGTCATCGGGTCTTCAAATGATTTCTTTTGTGGCTTCACTTTTTTGCTAGCACCTTCTCGGGCACTTTTCTGCCTTTGAAAATACCCTTTTGTATTTGGGCCAGAAGTCCCCCACAAGGGCATCTGCCCTTCGGGGTCCTTCGACATGTCCCTTTGTTTATTCGAAGGTCCCTTTGTTTATGCGAATGTCTCTTGGGTTCCCGTGGGCTTTATGTTTGCAGACAATTTCCCCAGGTAAATTTCCCTGGGTTTGCCTTTGCTTTGTTCTATTTTCTAAGGACTTTTGTCTACAAACATTTTCTCATAGACAAAAAGTCCACGAAAATTTTGTTTGCCTTTGCTTGAAGCTTAGATGTTTGCGGCCCGAATTCCTTCAGACTTTTTGTTCGAAGGAATTCCTCCAGACAAAAAGTTTGAAGGAATTGGGACTTAGCCAATTTTGATCAAAACTTAGACTTGAAATTTGAACTTAAACTTACCCTTGCCTGGGTCCTTTCCCTTTGAAGTGCCGGCCCTTTGGAAGGGTATTGAACCTTGAAGACTGCACTTCGGTCCAAGGACATAGCCTTGAACCAAGCGTTGAACCAGGCCCATTGAACCAAGACTGTTGAACCAAGATGGTTCAATGATTCAATGGTTCAACCAAGCGTGCTGATGAACTGTTGAACTAAAGCCAATGAACCTTCCATTTGAACCCTTCGGTTGAACTGAACCCGTTGAACAAAAAATGGTTCAACGGTTCAAGCATTGCACGCCCATAACTGTTGAGCTGAACTCGATGAACCTTTGCCTTTGAACCAAGACCATTGAACCAAGATGGTTCAATGGTTTAAGCAAGTGCACTGATGAACTGTTGAACCAATTGAACCAAGCCACTTTAAACCAAAATATTTAACCAAAGGCCATCGAATCAAAAGCTGTCAAACCAAAAGCCATCGAACCAATTGAACTAGGCCATGAACTGAATTCCTTGAACTCACTGAAATCGAAAAAAACTATCATTAAAATAGTAGGGGAAGAGGGTGACCAAAATTTTTACCTATCGGCAAAATTGGTCAACAGATTGGTGACTCACAGGGGAAGCATGCCTGCTATGCTTAAAGACCAACTGCCTTGAAAATCCATTGGGCACAGAGTCAGATAGTAACTTTGAAAACCAACAACTCTATTAAAACTTAGAACCAGTCACACAGATCTACCTCCAAGGAAATGAAAACACACACAAGACTAAGAAAACTACTTGTGCAACAACACTTAGGGAAAATAGGAAAGAAAACAAGGGAAAATATGTACAAGCAAACTAAAAAAAATTAGTGGCAATGCTTTAGATGTATTCCATTAACTGGGATACATAGTTCTTTGCCATCCAATCTTGGAGAGTTGGAACACATTATGCTGCTTACACTGAGTGATTATGTAAGGACTGCTCCATAGGGCGTCAAATTTTGCATGCTTTCTAGGCTTAGCTTGATCTTCATCCCATTTTAGGACAATGTCTCCTTCAGAGAAATCTCTTGACAAAGATTTCTTGTCGAAGTGTCTTTTCATTTGCTATTGGCGACTGGTCATAGAAGCCATAGCCCGCTCCCTTACTCTTGGAGCTCCATTAGCTCACATACCCTGACCTCCATGCTGGTTCCTTCTTCTAACTATAGCTGGTGGGTGAGATCCAATATTGGCAATTCAAGTGAGATGGGAAGCCTAGCTTCCCTTCCATATATGAGTGTATATGGAGAATTTTTGATTGCTCTCTTCAGATTAATTCAGTCATCCCATAGAGCTATCTTTAGCTTGGCATGCCAAGTCCTCTGATTTTCTTCCATGGTCCTCTTTATGATTCTGATCAAATTTTTGTTGGTGGACTCAGCCAACCCATTCCCCTATGGATAATAATTTGATGAAGTGCTGAGGTATATGCCATACCTTAGCGCCCATTCACTAGTTTTGGTTCCCAGAAAAGCCAAGGTGTTATCTGAGATTATGGTGGCTGGGACCCCAAACCTTGTTACTAGGTCCTCATAAAACTCCAAGACTACACTTTCATTTGCCTCTTTTAGGGCGACGGCCTCCACCCACCTAGTGAAATAATCTGTAGCAGTCAGGACCCACTTGTGTCCAGCACTGGAGGGAGGATTGATCATCCCTATGAAATCTAGGTCCCATTGCATGAATGGTTGCTCAACTTGAATGGGCTATAGAGGCATGGCAGCCAATCATTGCTTTTCATCAAAAAGTGCACACTTCTGGCACTTTCTTACCCAAGCATGGGTGTCTTTGAAAAGAGTAGGCCAAAAATAGCTAGCTCTCATTATCCTTGCTACAGTAGCTCTAGGAGTGAAATGACCACCTGCTGGTCCATCATGGAACTCAGCCAATACCTTATCAACCCGGTTTGGGTCAATGCACCTTAGGAGGACCCTGGAGAAATCCTTCCTAAACAATATTTCATCAACTAAGACATAAGGGAGAGACTGGAGTTTGAAATACCTTCTTCTAGTCTTATCAAGACTGTGTGGGCATTCACCAGTGATAAGAAAATGCCTCAGGTCTAACGTCTAATTCTTTATGATAGCTGGCTCTTCTACTGTGGCTATGTCATGAATTAACAAGCTTTCCTCCCCTTTTTGATTTAAATCTGCAGTGAGCTATTCACACAGGCCTCTTCCCCTCACCATCTTGGTGATCTTAATGTCTATGTCATACTCCATCACTTTGGTAATCCACCCTACCCTTTTCTCATTCAGGTCTCGATTGGTCAAGAAATCCTTGATGTCAGGGTGTGGGACCATGAGGTGAATCCTACTGTTAGACAACATATGCATGAATTTATTCAGGCTCTGCACTACTGACATGACTTAATTATCTACATATGTGTACCTGACTTCAAAATACTCTAATCCTTGGCTAAAAAAAGCCAATGGTTGCTTGAGGTCCTCACCATTTGCTTGGGTAAGCATGGTGGATATCACCTCTCCATTGCTGAAAGTGTAGAGGTTGAAGTCTTTGTTGAAGTCGGGGCTGATCAAAGTGGGAGCTCAGGTTATGGCCTACTTGATGGCTTCAAAGCTGTCTTTCCTTTGAGCTATCCATTTGAACTCCTCACCCTTCCTCAACATAGAGGTCAGAGGCTTGACTATCTCAAAAAAATTTGAAATGAATCTCTGAATGAAGTTTATCCTGCCAAAGAAACTCTACAGGCCTTTCTTATGCTTTGGGAGGGACATCTCCAGGATAGGGCAAACTCTCTCAGGGTCAATGGATAAGCCCTCCTTGGACACGATGTGGCCAAGGAGTTTCCCTTCATGAATAGCAAACACACACTTCTTTGGATTAAGAGAGATGCCAAACTCCCTACACCTTTCAAAAATCTGCCTGAGGTGTTCTATGTGTTGGTTCGCTTCCTTGGAGAATACTGTCACATCATCAAGGTAGACCAACACATTGTTGGTTATCAAGCCTCCAAAAGCCATATCCATGGCTTGGTGAAAGGTAGCACCAACATTAGATAGCCCAAATGGCATCTTCTTGTAGGCAAACATTCCCCATTTAGTGGTGAAGGCTATTTTGTGCTGATCATAGCCTTGCACTAGAATCTGATTATACCCTAAATAACCATCTAGGAGGGAGAAACACTCGCTACCTGTTACCTTCTGAAGGATCCATTCCATGCTTAGAAGGGGATAGTGATCTTTTAAAGAGACTTTATTAAGGTCCCTAAAGTTGACACACAACCTGATCTCCCCATTCTTCTTTCTAACCAGAACAAGGTTGGCCAGCGAGGAGGAATGCTTGATTGGAAATATAATTCTGGACTCAATCAATTTGGCTAATTCCCTCTGCATGAGTGCTCAATTGTCAAATTAATAGGTCTTTGCTTTTGCATGACTGTCTTGGCACCTTCTTCTAATTTGATGGTGTGCTGGGCAAGCCTTGGGTCGAAGCCCTTCAAGTCACTGTAATCCCAAGAAAAGACATCAGAGAACTCTTGACACAACAAAATGAAAGCCCGCCTTTCTTGAAATGTGCAAACTTTTCCAAGCGCAAGCAGCTTGTCCTTGAAGATTTCAACCCTTTCATAATTCTCCTCTTTGGTTGTGATGCATGCCTTGTCATTTCTTAATTGGTCATCTCTATTGAAGATGCTTTCAAGCATGACCAGACCTTTAGGGATTTTATTATTCTTCAACTGAACAATTTGATTGCCGTATTGCTGCTACAATTTTGCTTGATTCTGTGTTGCAAACTCAGCTTCCTCCTGAAGGAAAAAAGCTATCTGTTGGTCACTTTCAAAAACTTGCCAATTTGCAATGTTGTTTGGGATAGAAGGCCAAACCACCACTTTCAAGTGGCGTAAACCATAGTCTCAACTTATTTCCTTTAAAACGTCAAACTGGGTGCCAATTTTTGCCAGCCTATCCGCTTGTTTGTTTTGCTCTCTAGGAATGGAGGTGATATTGAAAGCAAGAAAATCTTCCACCAAGTCCCAGACTCTATGCTTGTAAGACTTCAACAAGGAATTCTTGGTTAGATTTAGGCATCTTACCTAATTTATAATCAGCTTGCTGTCTCCCAAAACTTGCAACTCCTTAATCCCTCTTTTTCTTGCCCATTCAAGGCCATGTATAAGAGACTCATATTTTGTAACATTACTTGTGCAAGAGAATTGGAAATGGAAAGCTGAAAAGTACCTTTCCTTTGAAGGGGAGACCAACATCGCCCCACCCCCAGTGCCTAGCTTACTTCTGGAACTGTCAAAAATCAACTGCCATAGGCCAAGGTCCTCTTGGCCTACCTTCATTAAATTTGGCATGAAAGCACCCTCTTTGTGCATGCAATAGACTCCAAGGTCTACCTCCTTAATGAACTTGTAAGGATCATGTTCGAGGTTATCATTTCCCCACTCATCCAAGAGTAGGTCTATGAGTCCTTCAAGAGCAGAGGATAGAGCTTGGTTTGTCTGGGACTCCTCTGGGTCGATGATTATGTAACTGACATTCACTGCCTTGGGCATGTACAATTCTATACGGTCCTTGTAGAGTGGCTCAAACTCAATTTTTACCTTGGTCCCATACTTGGTTCTAAAAACCAGATATGACCAATTCGCTGCTAGATAGCCACCTATCTTTGATGTGAAGTCCCTGGACAAACAAATTGCAAAATAAGGAGGAACATCCACTACCAATATATCATGGGGAATTGAGAAGGTCAGGAAAGCATGCAATGTCAGGCCTAAACCCTTCACAATCTTGACTATTTTTTTAGGTGTCCCATCTAGCTGTAGGACTCCTTGTTCATCTCTTCATACTTCAGTCCCATCTTGTCAGCTATACACTTGGGCATCACTGAAGTACTAGCCCTGCTGTCAATTATGCAGTTGTGTACTAAGAAATCCCCTATAGCCAAGGATACATAGAAAGGGGGAGTTTTCTCTTCCTTCTTTACCTGACCTGAAGTGGAAGGCTGTCCATTTGTCATCAAGACATTATCAGTGCTTGCTGGGATAGCTTGATGATCCAACTCATGCAATTCCTTCTTCAATACGTCCTTCTGACCTAGAAGAGACAATGAATCCCATAAATAGATATTCATATTCAGCTTCTTCATTTGGTCCACTATATTTATTTGAGGACTGCCTCCCTTCAAGTTTTCTTTGGGATTGATCCCAAGTTGAACTGCAGGCTGAGAGGCTAAAGGTATAGATGGCTGCCTAAAGTTTGGGACCTTTAAATTGGAGTGTGATGGAGAAGGTGCTGCTGCCACCTGAGTAGTAGCTTGGGCCTTTGTCACTGCCCTTCTCTTAAACCTTGTGTTGGCTGCAACACAATCAACCTGATTGTCTGTAGTGCCCACATAATTCACTAAATAAAATTCCCCCTCCATATGATTCATGAGAGTGGAATCAGGCTGGGCCTGATTCCTACTCATGTTGGGTTGCATTGAAGGCTTGAGGAACTGAGATTGAGAAGTTGTTTGGTTGTTTGCATTCTAAAAATAGTTCATCATCTCATTCATGTAAACAACCTGTTCTTGACCATATTCCATGGTCGAACAACCTGACTGCTCTTGATTTTTAAACTGGCACCATGACTTTAGATGATGAAAGGGGGCCTGAGTTGTAATTTTGAGAAGGCCTAGTTTGAGTGAGCTGACCCTGTCCTTGATTATAGCCTTGAAAAGGGGGTCTAGGGGCTTGACCATAGTGCTGATATCCCTGATTCGGCTTGTTGCTTTGAGCTTGCTCCCTTTTCATCTCCCCCCATTATATATATATATATATATACCTGTATTTGCACTTACTGGAATAAACATGATACATCAAAGGGAGCTAGCCCTTATATAGAGACTCTCCCCATATATATATATATATATATATATATGAAAAGGAAGAAAGAGAGATGCAGGAAAACAAACTACTCTAAGGAGGTGATACACCAAAATAAGTTGACCTTCCCACATCCACACTCAGGATCAGACAAAAGAAACATACATACACTCAGACTTGGCAGAAAGACCAGGCTGCAAGAAAATGGCAGGGAGGTTCTTATGAAAACACAAGAACAGGGACTCACCAAGATGTTGTGAAATACATACTGTAAGTGACTTCCTCTATTCTATACTTCTAAATAGAGCTCTTCTCCTGTCAGCTGCAAAAAATGGTGCCTTGTAGATAACTGGTGTGTTGGTGTTGAACCTATGAGAGCATCAAAAGACAATGACTGAACACAAATTAACACTCAGGACATACACAAAATATTCATCCAAGAAGAGGTAAAAACTACTTTTATTTGATTCAAGTGGAAATTTTAGCAGGGCTGCACCTTGTAAAATTGTGAAAAGATGATTACAAAATGACCAAGTTCATAATATATATGAGAAACTAAGAAGTCCATTTGGCACTCCCTCTTTACAAGTGGCAATCACATGCCTTCATTAGGAAGAACAAGTCACTCAAAACATTAATGAACTGTCTGCTTTGTCTGCTCAAAATCTACTTTTCTCTTTTAGGTGACTTACACAGTTTGTCTACTCATTAATGTGAAACAGAGGAAATGATTGCACTGATAGCTGCTTGCATCCCAAATGATCAATTTGCTGGCACTATTTCACCTGCCAGAGTCACTTCTCAAATTGGCACCACTTGGACTAACTACTTACTCATTCCTTGCTTGTCGCTTTGTCTTTTCTCAGTTTTGTCTTATCTGGCTCATTCGGCCCCTGGGGCAGAAATCTTGGCAGGTCGCTACAATTTGAGCTCCTTTTCCATGGCTAACACTTCCTTTGCTTTTGAAGACAAAAGATCATTTCTCTTGGTGAAAGTTGACGTTCGTATGGCCGTCATGTTTTGAAAATCAATGGCTAAACTGTTCTGTTAATTTTGACATCCTCCAAGATGTCATCGTCCCCGTCACAACGTTATCGAGTCTTCATATGATTTTTTCTACGACTTTGCTTTTCTGCTAGCACCTTCCCAGGCACTTTTTTGCCTTTGAAAATACCCTTTTGTATTTGGGCTGGAAGTCCCCCACAAGGGCATCTGCCCTTCGGGGTCCTTCGGTGGGTCCCTTTGTTTATGCGAATGTCTCCTGGGTTCTCGCGGGCTTTATGTCTGCAGACAATTTCCCCGGGTAAATTTCTCTGAGTCTGCCTTTGCTTTGCTCTATTTTCCACGGAGTTTTGTCCGCAGACATTTTCCTATGGACAAAAAGTCTGCAAAAATTTTGTCCACCTTTGCTTGAAGCTTAGATGTTCGCGGCCCAAATTCCTTCAGACTTTTGGTCTGAAGGAATTCCTTCAAACAAAAAGTCTGAAGGAATTGGGACTTAGCCAATTTCGATCAAAACTTGGACTTGAACTTCGAACTTGAACTTACCCTTGCCTGGGTCCTTTCCCTTTGAAGTGCCGGCCCTTTGGAAGGGTATTGAACCTTGAAGACTACCCTTCGGTCCAAGGACATACCCTTGAACCAAGGTTTGAACTAGGCCCATTGAACCAAGACCATTGAACCAAGATGGTTCAACGGTTCAATGGTTCAACCAAGCGTGCCGATGAACTGTTGAACCAAAGCCGATGAACCTTCCATTTGAACCCTTCATTTGAACTGAACCCATTGAACCAAAAATGGTTCAATGGTTCAATCATTACGTGCCAATGACTGTTGAACTGAACCCGATGAACCTTTGCCTTTGAACCAAGACCGTTGAACCAAGATGGTTCAATGGTTCAATGGTTCAACCAAGTGCGTCGATGAACTATTGAACCAATTGAACCAAGCCGCTCTGAACTAAAAGATTGAACCAAAGGCCGTCGAACCAAAAGCCGTCGAACCAAAAGCCATCGAACCAATTGAACTAGGCCATGAACTAAATTCCTTGAACTCGCTGAAACCAAAAAATACTGTCATTAAAACAACAGGGGAAGAGGGTGACCAAAAATTTTGCCTGTGGGCAAAATTGGTCAACAGTCCCAATGACCACTATTACTTGTGAATATTTAACTGAAGCTACATACTGTTAGTTACTATAATAAGTGATATATTTTTTAATGATATTGCCTCTAAGTCTTTGGCAGATGATTTGGCTATCTCTACCCAAATGGTGGGTTGACAAGCCACGATTGTGTGAGTGGGCTTCTCCATTTCCACCTCCTTGGTGGGAGTTTGGGTCAAATTGAGAGTGGAAAATTGTGAGGATACTTAGATGGGTTGAGTGGATGTGCTTACAATGGGCGTGGAGGATGAAAGTGACATAGGTAGAGTGGTAGGCATGTGTGGAGGTAAATGGGGACCTTGTGGAAGAATAGTGTCTAAGGAAGTAAAAGAATATAACAATGTAGTGGGAATGACCAGATTAGAAGTAACAAGAAGTGTGATGGAATACGAAGAGGGAATTGTTATTGACACAATGGTTGTGGTAGATAATAGGACTATAGTCAGAATAATTAAATCAACAACTATGTATTGTTGGGTGGTGTTGGTGATCAATGGGGCAATAGTAGATATAATGGATTAGGTGGAAGTGATTGTAGAAGAGGGAGGTGAAGGTGGAGTTTGGATAACCAAATGCATTGATTGGCTCACTACCAATGGGATCACTTGTACTAATTGGATGGTAAAAACAAAATGAGTAATTACTTATATAGGTTAGATAGTATAAAAGGGAGGAGGGGTTACAATAGTTATGTCCCCTAGGAAAACTTATAGTGTTTGGTCTAGTGGTTGGGTCATTGGCACTTAGGTGCTGGAAGAAGCCCTTTTTGCCTTCTACTTTTATTTCCCTTTGTGTGAGATAACTGACCCACTACCTAATCTGCTTGAGTGCCACTATTGGAACCTTCAACTGCTACTACCTCTACTCCTTTATCCTTTGCCCTTTTGAACCTGTCTATGATATTCAGGTTCTCTTTTGTTATTTTTACCCTCTTATTTCTTAACTAATTTAAATTTCTATTAATAACTGGGGTGGTCTTGTCTAATAATGAGGACTCAGGTGTAGACCACCTGACTTGAGGAAGAGGTTAGAGGTAGATATGGTTTCCATAATACACCCTATCCACTGGTTGTTCCTCATATTACAACTCATATGGAATTGGTGCCATGTCATAGTTCTTAATTTTCTCAAGGGTCATCCTAGAATAATCCCTCAACCTAACCTCTTCCTCATCTTGCATGTCCTCCCAATAATATTCATAAAAGGGAATGTGAGAATATGGATAGCCCAATAAACTAGCAACATAACCTATAAAATTATAACAAGGACTAACATAGAGGGTTATCAAAGTCATATGAGTCATCTCTACATCTACACATTTGTCCTTAGATAATAAAGGGCATGTGTATCTCCCTATACTGATAGGGAAGTGTATGCATGTCTTGTGTATGCTGGACAAGAACTTGTGGGTTTCCACTAGTCTTACAATTTACATTAAGCCCTACTTGTCAATGACATACCTGGGAAGGTTGTAATGACAACAAATAAAACCACCAACTCTGATATAATAAAATGTGGGGAACTATATTAAGTATGATCCCTAATTTTTAATCTTTGTGGTTGCAACATCAAAAAACCTTATTTTCCCTAGTTCATGCTCGAACATAGTTATGATGTAGTAGACGAAGGCATCATTAAACCTTCTAAATTATTGTTTACTCCACTCAAAAGTGAGGCAAAGATAGTGGTTATAAAATTTTTAAATCTAATCAGGCATGTGTTTAACCCTAGGAATGTCCTCCCTTTTGCCAAAGCATAGATGAGGTAGCAAGTCATATAAAATTTGCCAATAATTTAAACTTTCATCAATTGTCTATGAATATAGTCACTGATCAATTGAACCCAATGAATGTATTTTTTATTCTATTAGACTACCCATATATATTGGTACATCCAATCTTTGAATTTCTTTGCATTCGAGCTTCCTATAACTCTATGTAAGAATACAATGATGCCCCCTACCTCAGCTTTGATTCTATCATGGCTAGATTTTTATGCATTATTAACACTAAATATTTAGGGGTTTTCAACCACTATTTATTTAAAATCCCTACATAGGCTTCGTTTTTATCTTGATAAAACTTCTTGGAGGACTCAAAAGTAATATCTATATAATTCTCAAACTCCAAGATTAAAAATACAATGCCAATAAAACTCAAATCTAATCTCACAATCTTCTCTCCTTTATCATTCATTACTTCTCTCTTATATGCATCATAATGCTTAGCCATAGTGAGCACAATATTGGGGATTTGTACTAAGAATAGGAAGGCTACAATTGGAGGTAAACCACTATCATAAATGCTCTAAATCCTATTATTCTTTAATTTTACATTGATCCTAGTCTAGAAATCAACTAGGTCTCTGTGGCCTAGGTCAATATTAGTTATATCATTGATGTTATAATCCAAGATAGAAGGGACACTAGGTCCCTTTGATTTGAAATTCATCTCCTTTACAGACATATGCACTGGGAAAATGTGTGAGGAAAACCAACTATAGAGCTGGTTGGGATTTGGGTTTGTAATTACAGGTTATTTTCCCACTGTTAACTTGGCAAAGTTTTGTTATGCTTCTGTAGGGGTATTTATCCAATAGGAATATGGTATGTAATAAGAGTCAAGGTTTTAATTTGTAATTACACTTGCAAAGTCTGACCAAAAGTTTGACGGGGTTATAGTTTGCAATTACAATTCAGATCTCTGATGGGAACTTAGGGTGAGCAAACAAAGGGGATCTCCACTTAGATTTGCATGGGGATTTTAGGTGTAATTCACAGTTTAAATCTCTTGTAGAAGTATGAGGTTTGGAAAAAAATATTTTAGAAAAGACCCTAAGGTAATTGAAACAAGTACCTAGATAAATTTTGGTAAGATTTTTAACAAGTGCATGCAAAAACTAGAAAATTGTAAAAAATACAAGTAATACAGGATCAAGCAATAACTCTTTTAACAATTTTTTAGAAAAAACCAAGGTACGACAAGAAAAAATAAGCTTTTTAGAGAAGAACAATGGAGGCCAAATATGTAGAATGGATTAAAGGAAAGACCTAGGAGAATACTGGTATACGCGTGTAAGATTTTACAAGTGATGGATCTGATGTGTGCATTGTTTGATGATGGAGGTTAATAACTCTAGTTCATGATGTTTCTTGGAAATGAAGATTTGATTTTCAATGTTAACAATGATATAAAAAAACTAGATTATATACTAAAAAAACTTAATTAATTCTAAACACATGATCAACAGTGGTAGATGGATTAATAGGCGGGAATGCAGGCTAGCAGAGTTGCCTTGCAAGTTTACAACTTACAATATGTTTTCCATCTTCCATTTCTCACTTATTTTTGAGGGGTTTTGGAGGTGGATATTCTTTAAGAAGTGGAGAGAGGAATTTAGATTACACTTTAAAACTTTACAAAGTTGCAAAGTGTAGTGGAAAATTTGGTCCCCGTTTAGGTTTTAATGAAAAGTAGGAAGCATAGTTTGTATCATACTTTGCAACTTTTCAAAGTTGAAAAGTGTAATGTGACTTCTGGTTTTTTCTTAGGACTTGGTAGGCAGGAAAGTAGAGGTTTAGGTCCATTTTAAAACTTTACAAAGTTGTAAAGTTCACAAAAATCTCCAGTTTCTGCTTAGGTTTTGAAAAAAGGTACTTGGGCCACTCTGAAGCTTTTACTCAAATTTTTTTATAGGGCTCCTCTAAGGCATAGGGTGTTCTGAGTTTTTTGTCACAAAAATATCAATAGGTATTACTATGACCTTCGAAGAGCTACCTTAAATGTATTATAAGCACCTTCAAGGTATCTCTTACGTCCTTGTAATATCTTCAAGGTATCTTCTAAGTTCCTTGTAATATCTTCTAGGTATCTCCTAGGATATAACTTGATGGTATCTCCTATTAGATACCTTGAAGTTACTTAGAATACTTTTAATATATCTTCTAGAAGATACCTTGAAGGTGTTACAAGGATCCTTCAAGGTATCTCCTAAGAGATATCTTGAAGGTATTACAAAAACCTTAAAGGTATCTTCTAGTTTTTGAATAAAGCAAAAATACATAGGGGTTGGCTATGTGTAAGTTCAGGATTTCTATTCTTATTCATCTTTTATGTGAAAGGAAATTTATGTCCAATATGCCCACTAACTTCCCTTCATTATTTACTTAAGGGTAACATGAAACTACAACATAGTTATTCAGATGAATAAACATTGAATGAAAATACTATAGTTTCTATGACATTTTCAAGATAAAAAGCTTTTGTGTAACATATCTTTTTCTACATGTCAATCAAAGTGTTACCATACACCTCAAGTTTATGATTCCTATTGCTAATATTAAAATAAATTACAAAAATGTTGCACTTACAAAAGGACATTGGGCTTCCTCTATTTCATGAGTACTATGTATTCTCTACAAATAAAGAAATGGTAAAATTTATTAAACACCTAAATATTGGAAGGTATACAATCACATATTTTAAATCACTTAAACTCATGCTCTTATTGTAGACCATCTAAGGACTAAAATATATGTTATGTGCCATGTTGCATTATGAAAATAATGTTGGGAATATATGAATATGAACCTACCAATTCTTACAATAAGTACAAAACAAATTTCAAACCTAGAAAATTGAGTTATTTCATCTCAAAC
This sequence comes from Torreya grandis, assembly GCA_037957365.1. Lineage (NCBI taxonomy): Eukaryota > Viridiplantae > Streptophyta > Pinopsida > Cupressales > Taxaceae > Torreya > Torreya grandis. The sequence continues at coordinate 2,876,709 of JARHVA010001627.1, forward strand.
TCCACATGTTCAAATATGGGAATTTTTAACTTTGGTAAGAACTTAAACTTCCCCCATGATTTGTCATTCAAAGACAATAATGGAAAAAAAGCTAAGTTTCATAAGCTATTGAAAATCACAAAACTCTAAAAGCAAATCATTGAAATTAAGACAAGTTTCATATATCATTCAAAATTATAAAATGTAAAAGCTGCTATCTAAAGACTCTGGAGGAATCTCACGAAAATTTATGTCATTGAACAATAAGTTCATATTTCATATAGAATAAAGAGCAAATGGAAATTTGAAATTTTGTAGTTGACAGACCATGACCACTAATAAATAGTGAAAGTAAAGAGTAGTAGTTCCTCCATCACAATTAGCTCTAACTACTTGTTTACCCAAATAACGATAGATCTTATTAAATATGTCCTCTCAGTCTCTTAATATCTATATAAGTCATTCCAATTTTACCTAAATAATAACATATATTATTAAATATAGTTTTCAAAGTTTACATTTTACTTGACTCAACTTAAAACTGACTGGATTTTTATTACAATTTTTTTACAACTTTAGAAGTCTTGTCAAGTTGTTTGGAGAGATATGGATTAAATACATGGGTAAATATGGGGAAGCACATTTTATCTATAATTATTCGATACATAAATGAAGTGTAAAAACCCATTTGGTGTATAACTAAACCACTATTTTTTTTCTTTTCTAATACACTACCAAATGTTATCTCACATTTTCTCAATCCTATATAATCATTTTATGTTTATAGAATGTTATAGAATTCCTAGCTAATAACTCCCAATGAATTTTGTTACATTCATTCAAATATATAAACACTAGAGGTAAAAGAGATTTCATATGAATTACTTGTTAAACATAATAAATAATAATATTTTCATCATATAATATCCATTTTCATTACTTTCAAGCATAATAGACAAGGCGAGGGTTTCAATATGAACATATAAGCATATTACAATTGAGTAAACATTGTAATGCATGTATTCATGTAACATTACATAAGTAAATGTAGTACAAAGCATATACTTGAAAACTAATAGTTTATCTTTCCCTAACTTTCACAATCATTTCAAGTTATAACGATTGAACATCATAGTAAAATATTACAATCTTTTAATAGTACATTCCTTTCATTTGCTATTGAATTAATCTTTCACTAATTTAATACTAAAAATGATATCAACAATAAACTTTAGAAGCTGAATTTGAATACGACTTGTAGACCTCACATCCCGAAGTCCATAACTCTCATCTCAAAGTCTCCCCGACCTAGTCATCTAACAATTGTTGGGTCTAGACATTTCCTGTTACCAACTATTTAAGATCATTATCAAATGATTGTCTTTTACAAATTAGGTTGATCATAATGTTAATATTTTTTTCTATCTAATATTTCATTATTCCTTCTATATTCTTTTATGGATATACTGCTTTGACATTCAATTAGATTTCAACTGGTTACAAATAATTTTGCACATTTTCCCTTGTAGACAAGTTGTTTGTCTAAATCTAGGAAGGGTAAATAAATCATTATCATTTTGTTATATGATATGCAATATTCCTTATAATCCCATTCATATAGGAGGAGTACATCTTGGACATAGAAATAAACTATTTAATAAGTCTCAACCAAATCTCCATGATTCTATTTCGCAAATATAAAGTGAAGGTTATTCGTTAAATTAGTTCCTCCACTATTTAACACCTTCTTTAGAGTCTCATATTATTATCCCAGTGTTATATATTATTTCCAATAACTTTTTATGTTTTAAAAATCACTTGATACTCTATGTTATTTATTCCAATAAGAATTCTCTCCTGAGATTTTAAAATAAATATAAATATTTCAATACTTCAACCAGCTATATTCTCTTTCAAATACAATTTTACAATGTTCTCAGGATCACAATTCTAGAATTTAAACCAAACGGGACTGTCTCCAACTCACTTATGGGTCTATTATATCTATCTTCACACAAATATAATGGATAAAAGAAAGGTTATTATTGAAAGGGAATAAAATACTCACAAGATTAATAAGACAATTCTTTTATGTTTTTGGTTTCATGAATGTTATTAAAATGTTTCATTTCACATTATATTCACCATTATATTGATCACGTAATTAAATAGATCTCATAAGTATGAAATATTTAATCATCCTGCATCAATGCAAGGTTTATGAATAATCTAATCAAATTTGACCTATTCTTAACTATCTTATGACCATGTAATCTAATAATTAAATTACACTATAGAAAATATTAAAACCCTATCTATACACATGATCCAAAATATATTATATTAACCAATATATCGTTAATATATTTTGGATCATGTGTATAAATAAGGTTTTAATATTTTGATATTAACCAATATATCGTTATTAATCAAAATATTAAAACCTTATTTATACACATGATCCAAAATATATTATATTAACAAACAAATATATATATATATATATATATATATATATATATATATATATATATATATATAATGAATATAAATACATAAATATTAAAATATAAATAATTTTTTTTTCAAAAATATCACCTCAAATCCCTCTTATCTTATATATATTATACAGCAAAAACAATTTATAAACATATAAACATAATATTAGACCATATTATCATGCCACAATATTCTTTGATACCTAACACATACCCCGCTTCAAAAACCATAAAAAATCCTCGGTTTATAATCTATCATAATAAAGTGTGTACGTTTACCCAGTAGAAGACTTTATTATTATTATTATTATTATTTTTAAATTATGCTGTTATGGTCTCTCCCATACTGATAAGAGCAAACAAAATACAAATGGACAAGTGTTATGATGATTTAACAACCACCTAGCATGGATAAATAAGGATTTAACAAATCTGAGTTTATTATGCACGGATTATATTTATATTTAATTTCTCAAGGCAAACATGATTATCTTTAGTATTTTCAAGGTAGAATAAGGCAAAGACATAGAGAATGTTTCTTTAAGGAATGATGCCAAGCCCAAACCCAAAATAGCTTTAAAACTTATAGAACAAAACCATTATCAGACCAGAATGTGCCCGTCATGTCATCAAAGACCACACCAAATAATGATAGCTGTGCAGTGCTTTATGACAATGCAAAAGTTAAAAAATAGATGAAATAATGCTAAAAATTCCTTTATATGGCAAAATCTCAATCTCACAGTAGTTGAGGTGCTTTGTCATTAGTAATTCGCTGGTGAAAGGGGAGTATATAGATTTGAGCGCAGTTTTGCACATGGAGAAAATTACAGGAAGAGAAATCGTTCAATTTGTCCTTGATTTGCAAAATTATAATAAATATTTAGCATATGATGTTTTAGTATATCAAATCTGCATGCTATTTATTTATCTGAAACTAACCAATTTTAGCAAGTCGACTATGGCCATTCAAATTATAAATTGCATGAGAAAAACAATGAGCTACTATAAGAGCAGGTAAGGGCCATCAGAAAATAAGTTTTACATTGGTCTCTAAATATAATATGCATATAATTAGATCAAATTACTACGGTTCCTTTACTGAGGACATAATAAATGCTCAAACTCCTTAGACACATTAAAGTCTGCATCTGATAGATAGCTTCTAAACTTGGTATCTATGATGATTTTACTTACCGTATCGGCCATCATACCATTTAAGTAAAATTGTCCATCAATGAACAAAAAATCCCAAAGGTAAGCCTAACGCCTAGTTCATTTTATGCAACAATTCATTGTGCATACGCAGATTATCACAAGGAAAACAAGGGTAGAATCACTTGCTATTGAAGAAAAGGTAAACTAATTTTTTCAGCAACCTTCCTGTCTTCTCCTGAGCATCCTCTCTCCTCCTCTATTATGCTTCCCTCCGCCACCATCCTTGTTAGGCATGAATTGTAATACTAGAACTGTCATCCTTCACATTTTCAAAATCATTCCAGAAATATTTTATTTTTTAATTCATCCATATTGCCAATATGTTGTAGTTAGATTATTAACTTTGATGTAATTTTTCTGGGTGTTAATATATTGGTAACATAGACAAACATAGGTTATAATATAGACTTCAGAGTCTCAATGTCTTCTCTCCATATTAATTGCATTTCAGTGATGATTTGAGTCATATATCAGACGTGGAGTCTTCTCACAATAAAATCAGCTTCATCTTGTCCTCATCAACCTTTGACAATATCAAACATCTAATCAAAGAACATGTGACCTTTTAACCTATGTAATCCTTTGCAATGGGTGCAAGTCATGTAAATATAATAGCTACCTTGCATCTTGGTGTGGTGCAGGGGGATGTTATGAGAGTTCATTTGATTGTGATAGGGCTCCACATTTGATGTGTGGATCGAATCAATGATGCAATGTTGTTGATGTGGGGAGAAGACATTAAGGTCTAATAGCATTTCTTCTAGCTTCCATTTGTCTATGTTATAAATTGCATTACAATGTGTGACATATCATTGAACTTTGGATGTGTATTTTCACATGGTTTATCAAGTCCATCGCTAAAAGTGAAATTTACGCAATCTATTCCAACGTAATTATTGGATAACCAAGTTTTTCATAATGTTTTGAGTTTATTTATTTAGTTAATCCAACCTCTTTTGATAAAAACAAAAAACCAATAAGAAACCATAGCGCAGATGATGATTACACTCAATGAACCCTTTTCAGGAATTTTGTTTAACATATTTATTTCGACTCTAAGATGAAATATATGAGTTGTGTATCCTCCTAAACGTCTAATTAATTGATGTGGTGTAGGAGGATGTGCGACTCTAAGTGCAATATGCAAGGCATTTTGTTTAGCGAAGAATTAGCTGAACTCTAAGATGCAATATTTGAGTAGCACATCTTGTATTTAGTTTGTAAAAGAGCTTATTTCTATTTAGATGTTTGTGATTTGAGTTTTAATTAATAACTATGACTTTATTAGATGCACTTGATAATATGATATTATTTTTCTTTAAACTTTTCATTTAAATTTAATGTTCCAATCTTCAACCTTTTGTCTCACAAATGTGAATTTATAGTATAGTAAACATGCCTTTATCCTTGTTATTTGAAAGCTGAAGTTTAGGATTATACTCCAGTCAACACATATTGTAATTTGTAGATTTGTTGTCAGTGCTTATTTCTAACATTAACACATTTCAATTTGAGATCAAGAAGCACAAGTATTCCTATAAGAGAGGTATTCCTATAAGAGGTAGTTAATTTCCAAATATTCTTCAATCAATAGATTCCACTTTTCAAAAATCTATTTATGGAGAATAGGTAAGTTCAATCAAAAGTTATCAAACCTACATATTAATCCTCTGGCCTCAAACCATTCTTCGCACTCAATAACTTCTTCTAGGGTCTCATCCTCTAAATTTAGAGAGAGGGTTTTTAGAAACCCCTACTTAGTATAAATGGGCTTAAAGTCACCCCAAGTCTCCTATGAGGGTGTTAAATACATCATTGTTCATTTATGTTGATTAGGTTCTTGGAGAAAATGGGAGAGCCAATGGAGCATAACTACGTTCACCATATCGACTCACACCACCCTTTTCATAAGCTTGTGTAAATTGAGGATCATAAGTGAGTAGGGTCAACCAACCTAGAATCCACTTGGTTGATGTTGGGGGGCTTCTTCATGCCTAAAGAAGAAATATTATTTTTCCATGTTTATCTTATTTTAAGAGTGCACGATTGAATATTGTGGCTATTTCTCCAAGCCAAGAAATAAGATGAAAATATATTCTCTCATCCTTGTGAGGCTTCATTTCAACTTTGTTCTGTTTAGTGTGACTTCACAACCTTACTACAAAGCACACAAGTAGAAATTGGAGGTCATTTCATTGTTTATTTATTCCTAACATGGGGTTGTGAGTTATCCTTATGTTGGGATTAATATTACACTATAGGATAATTAGTATACTTGGTAAAATAAATAATTACCTAGGCTGTTAAATCAATCATAAGAAATAGGGTTGTTGTAATACCTACATATATAGGTTTATGGTTTTGGTGATTATATTATGAATCAATGGATCTAAGTGAAAATACATTGCATATATCCATAAAATATTGCAATGAAACCTAATCATATATAAACAATAAAATCAAAGTTAATCCATAATTTAATTTCCAAAATAATGATCACAAGGAGAGGGTTTTAGAATAATATCTATTTTTTGCAAAAATTTGGAAATAATCGTCCCAATTTGACATTATAATAAGGAAAAATACATGAAGGAAAAATGTCATTTAGGTAATGAATACCCCTGAAGGTCATTTGGGTAATGACTAAAACATACACGAGTAAAAAAATCCCACAAAAAATAATATAATAGAGTATGGGTTTTTAGGGCAAAACATTAAAAACCTAGAAAACTGCCACCAATATGAGCACCTTGTCATAACCATACACTCCACATTTTTGGTAGACATGAGACAGGAAGAAATTAATTTGATGAATCACTTGCATTTATGAAATTATCTACAAATCTCTAGGAAAATGATCTTCTTCTTCAAAACCTTAGTAGGCAGTTGAACTTGTAGAAGATAAGGAAACAATTTATTTTGGCTCTTGGTCAATTGCTAAAAATTATAAAAAATCTTGATTTTTTTTGCTCACTTATTATTGTCTTTTACTGAAGTTGTACTAGTTGTTTTTTACTCCCATTCCTATAGATCCCTCTTTTTAGGTATTTATATATTTTTTAAAGGCGTGCATGTAATATCTACTAGATCTGATACGATCAGATATCCATATATTTTTTAAAGGCGTGTTGTTTTATTGGTTGGACTTCACTGCATATTTGGATTAGCAGTTTTTACTTAAATTTAATCCTACCTCCCCGCCCTCTCTCCAATATTGAATTTATTTGGTAATATGTATAATTAATTATCATGTTTTTGAAATTTTCTTAGATAATTTTTATAATATAATCTAACAAATATGTCTCTTGATACAATTTTCTTATTTTACTTATTATATTAGATTCGTGAATTGTTCCAAAAATTATCCGTATAATATTTTGATTGGTTTTTGTAATGATACAAACTTTTCCTCATTTTTATTTGTTATACATTTTATTACTTTTGTTTTGGGAAAATATTTCTTTCTAGGGATGTGTTTCTAATTTTATATCACATTATTCACAACGTTTTTAATGCAAATCCAATTTTTTTTTGGTATTGCATATTGGTGGCAAATATATTATTTCCCAAATGTATAAACCCGGGCCTAAACATCTATTTTGGACACTAATTACAAAGTTATCATAGCCATTCTGTTGCCCCTTCGAATCTTTTCAGTGACACGTGGGTCCCTTTTTTTCTATTGAAGCCTCTTCTAGTTTTCTTGTGTTTATTTTTAGTGTGTATTTGTGTTCATAGGTCAAAACAATGAATAAACAACATATGAACAATAAGGAAACCAAAGTAAGATTAAAAGGCATGAATTTTAATATCTCATAACTATATCAGCACAAAATAATAGTACCAAATTTTTAAGTGATGCAATTTTTATATAAGGTTGGGATGACGAATCTAATTTATCTATCCATAAATTTAATCTATATTAGTCTTTAAGTTTTATGTATTTATTTGCATTTATCTTTATCATATTCATATATATAATTATAATCAGTTTTTAGTTTTTTATATTTTTATTTTATTTTGATAAATGTTTAGTATCCAAAATGATGTATATTGCATTACCTTTTTTTGAATATGACAGTGAGTAACATAAAATAATGCTAAAAGTATTTTATATGATGTATATTTCATTTAAGGTCAGGGTAATGAATATAACTATGAATTTAACTTTATATTTAGTTTTTGGGCTTTATGCATTTCTCTTCATTTTGTAATAAGCACATTATTATTTGGTTTCTTATAGTTATATTTTATCTTGATAAATGTTTAATATCAGAATTGATGTACATTTTTTTTTGATAAGGTAAATCCAAGGTTTAAGGGACTTGAAGAATAAACAAGTATCAATAGGGCTGAAGAAACAAATGACAAAGAACTACAAGATCACACTGAGAACAAACAACATGAACCTAGAATCAAGGTGAAGCTATAAAGTAAATCTCAAGGGACGATTCCTTTCGACGTGTCTTCATGGAGGGCACTGCACACCAAGGGGTCCCCCTGAGAGAGAGGTCTTTTGCTAGCGTGGTCATCCACACAGCTCTCATACAATAGAGTTACAATTAGAGGGTTTGTCTTTTATCTAAGAGTCGCACCCTGGGAGAGCTCAATAAGGAGCAAAGAACATAGCATATTTCGCCTTAACACAAGGGAGCCAAAGTTCCCAAAGACAAACATAAAATGATAAAGGACCCCCGTGGAGATCTGGATTATCAAGGAAAGGTTCAATCCTTTGACATGTCCTTCATATAGCAGAAATACAGCTAAGAGGTTTAACTTCCCTCTAAAATTCTCAACGTGACAATCCTTAACAAAAAGCAAGATACAGAACATAAGTCCATCTAAATGAGTAGGTCTTCTTCCACATGAGACATTCGAACCTCTAAGATTCAAGCCTTGACAAAGCACAATAGGTAACAAGGGGCATAACATTTTTAACCTTGACATAAGGGGGCCAAAGTCCCCACACAGGGTCCAAGTAAAAACAGAGAACACCAAATGAAGGCTTGGATCGTCAAGATGGAAAATGCAATCACTCGAGTCCGGGCCGCAAATAACTCGAGTCGGAACCCAAAATTAAAACCACCAGAACGGATAAAGGGCGTGCAAACATGAAATCTCCCATCACCCAAGCTTTGAAAACTAAAGCCCTATGTCCAGCAAGGCAGGTGTGTCGGCAAGCTTTCCCAGAAAAGCGGGAAAATCTAGATTTTAACGGATGAACATATCGTGCAAAAAAGATTATTTCAAACATCCCAGATTTGAAAACTAACGCCCCGATCCCAATGTAAGAGTGACAGCACCCATCCCAAAAAAGGGACATAAAATTTGAAATTAAAAGCCAAATACTACTGACGCCAACGGTCGATTCCATGGTTAAGTGACACAAGCCCAGTAACGTGAAGCGAGGGAGCAAAAGCATGCATAAGTGACTGCAAATTAACACAAGTAATTTAAGAATTCTCAGGGGCGAAGTCCAGTAACTCTGTTCGATGGCCAAGACACCAGTCATTTAAGAATCCAACGGTCCAACAGAAACAACAAGGGCAAATCGAGATCCTCTTTACCGCATCAATCTTCCACGTAGAAATCGAAAGAATCCAAGGGTCGTGCTGCAGAGAACTAAGACCTCGATGTAACGGCTAAGAACCGACGTGTCTCCATTTTCCATGTCATCTTTCGACCTGGTAGTCCAGCCTGAAGATAGCAAGATCGATCCCAGGGCCGTTCCATGGGTCGAAATCCAGAAAGAGACCTCTCTGAGCCAAGTTGAGGGGAGATTAACATCCTAGCCGGGTAAGGGTAGAACGGAAAAGGCAACTTCGTAATCCAGCCAGGCAGGGTAGCCACAAGGAAGCGAAAGCGGGCAGCCTGTTGCATGTTCGATAGCTGAAATCACTCACCAACTCTCCAGGATCGAAAACGTGCTTGTTACCACCAGAAGCAATTTTAAAAGAAACCCGAAGAATATCCCAGATCTTCCAACCATTTGCTAATATTGTAATTCTCATAGCCTAATAAAACAAAAGCAAAAGCACAAGGTCGATTCCGAAGGAAGCAGCGAAACAGGTGTCCAGGCCAACCTGGCATTCGCTTATGATGATATTGGCTCCAATCCAATCATCAGAAATTGTAACACCCTGGTAATATAACCAGTGCCAACCATTGTCCTTTATCTGAGAAGTGCCAAAACAAGCTTGATAATCAGGAGAAGGCAAGCTTAAGGCAATGGTGCGAAACAGGCAGAGGAGGATTCTTTTGGGAATCCTCCCAACCGAGGCCATAAAAAAAGGTCGTCTATAGACCATTCCTCCCCGAAACTGGCAGAGGGCCGTGTTCTGGGACAAAATAATGCCTGGGTCCGAATTATACTTTCCATTCAAGTGCTGAGAGTGCCAAAAACCTTCCAGTGACCAGCGGGTTCTGACCAAATCAACCAGAATTGATGTACATTGCACTTCATTTTTTTGAATATTTTGTATGGTCTGTCTCCTAATTTTTATGAATATTTGCTATGTTCAATATCTCTAGAAATACGGTCATTGCAAGCCTAGGAACTAGCTTATCATATTGGATCGAGTTATTTTCAATGAAGGCATCAGTATAATAAACTACAAGAAAAATATTACCCTTCATAATATATATCACCATAGAGATCTCAGGATTGAAACATAAACCTATAAGACTGATCACTTCTAATCCCTTTCAATGCAATTCTATCTTTTTGGCCTATTACATAAAACTGAAAGAGTGATCATTAGACTAAATCCTGAAACATGAAATGATTTGCTTTTGAAAACACTTTGAAGACTTGTTATATATATGCTAATTCTTCTATAGATTAAGTCCTCTAATCTATCTCTTTATATTTTTGATTCAGTCTCCCTTCTACAATTGTAGCCTTCTTGAACTAGTAGCTCTTTTCTCACTAAATATCTGACTTCACTCAAAACCCTATTAACCAAGTGTCACATCCAATTTTTTCTATGAATTATGTAAATCATTAATTAGCAGATTATGTAGTTAATGATTGGTAGATCTCTTGTTTAGTTTGATTTGGATTTGTATATGTTATTCAATTGACATATATATTACATGTTTTTATGATCAGTATTTAGATGGATAATTGTTGCATATGTTTTACTATGCTTATGATTATGGTTTTTAAATTTTACTTACATTCAATAGTTTATTTTGGTTATATGTTGATTATTATCATGATTCAGGTTAATTACTAGTTTGTTTGGTGGAGGTGGATGCAAGTGTATTCCACACTTATAAGCAGTTCTGAGGGAAAGTATCATCAGAGGAGGGGGCGGCACAACAGGAGGTGCAGATATTATCATTGGGGATTGAAATAAATTAATTATACCCACACACCACAATTTTTTGTTTGAATGATATTGATTAGATTTGATTTTTTCTTAGTCTTATTATTTTGATTTTATCGTGTGTCATAACTTGCATATATGTGCTAATTTACAGTTTTTTAATGATGCTTCTCACTACATTAAAACTAGTATATTTGATTATGTATCATGTCCATTGATTATATTATACTTTTACATATCATTTGGTTGATAGTCATATTATTTAAATCTAGATTAAGGTGTTTGTTTACCTCATTTGAGTATGTTAAAATAATCAAAACAATATTCTAATAGTTAATGATTTGTTCGGTGTTTCATTGCTTGATGCATTCTTTTGGAATGATAATAAAACTTAATGATGAATAAACTTGTTTGGTATCATTTTATTTGTTACCCCATTGGGGACCAAGAGGTTAGTGGGATAAATTAACACCTAGAGAAAATATTTTTAGTGATCATGTCATAAATGATAAAAGTATTAATGTTTGAAGGAATCTTTAAATTGGTATTCGAACTCATAAATAAAGGAGTCAAGATTATCATTATTATGAAAATAAATTTGGTTTTAGATTTGGGGTTTGAGGGTTTCATGTAAATTTTCATGTTGTTTATAGGGCATTTAATTTTGAGTTAACAGTGTATGACTGTAGTTTCATTAATGGATTTGAGTTGTATGATACTTAATTAATGAATTAGTAAGAGATATCAGTGGTCATACAAAATATGTTTTTGGACGGTAGAAAAAGAATAAGAAAAGGGAGGCAAAAAGAAAAAAATGAATAAAAAAGAAGACACAAGAAAGGCACAAGACACGGTAAGAAGGAGTACTAAGGTAGGGGCTCCATGTTGGGAGATTGCTGATTATTTTTAAGGGGGTGTTATTGTTGTGCATTATATGTCGCTTGCAAAAATTAGGAGCATTTTACCCAAATAAAAGTTGTTTATAAAAAAAAAGAATAAATTTGATTGGATACAAACGTACAGTTGGCAACCAAAAAAATAGTAACAGCCATGCAAATCTTCAGCCCCCTGCTGCTTCCCACCCCTCAAAAGCTTTTTCCTAAACAGTAGCTGCTCTTTAGTATAAGGTGCAGATATTTTATATGCAGTTTTTTAGCTTTTGATGATACATAAGACCGTTTTGCCCAAAATTATAGTAGCAATAGCCCCTAAAACCCCTCTGTAAGTAGAGATAAATATTGGTACCCATTTCAGCAATTGAACCAGTTGGGCATTCAACCATGGAAGTATATATTTATTTGGGAATAGAAAACAAACGATTGTATTACAATAAATCTTTGACTATTATAACAGATGTATATATGCCTGTAAGGAAGTTACAATGAAATTAGTTTTCTTACCTGGGTAGTTTCTTTTCATATATGGCTACAAATATTACTGGTATAGATCTGGGGATGGAATCTCATTCCATACCTAGACCTATAAAAATGATGCGAGCTCCTCTCCTTTAATGGAAAGCATAGCTATTGTGATAATACCCATGTTAAACTATTCTACCTCCTTGGATGGGTTCAGCTGGGTAAAATCTGTGTGTATTCAGGCTTAGTGAATGGATATTTTTGAAATGGTCTTAAAGGTTATAGGAGCCTACAACAATATTATGAGATGGTCCTATGGAATATTGGCATAATATTTTGGAAGTGTTCATTTGATGTTAAAATACTACCTGGTTATATATGTGTTTATATCTGAACGTATAGTGTAACGGCCATATATACAATTGTATTTGAATGTGTATTAAGGTTGAAACCAGGCTTGAAAGGATACTTAGCTATCATTGTGTTATAAAAATATGAGTGTCGTAACCAGTTATATTTGACCTTTTATCTGATTGATATGACGTGACCCAAAATTTGTAAAAAGGAATGATAGTAAATAAAAAGGTTGTGAATCCATTTGGCATATAGATTCTATTCGCATATAGATATGTTCATATATGTTATTACACTCAATTGAAACATGAATAATGTATATATTAAAACCTATATCATAAGTCTGGGTTAAAAATGAAACAAAACTTATGCCGGATCATTCGAGAAAAAATAGTGAATACATTCCTTTTATATTCATATATCAGTAGGGTCAAAGGTAATAATAACATTCATGGTAAAGTAGATAGTATAATAGAATATTACGATTTGAAACTCATGATAAATTATTCATAACCAATTGCAGGATTTAAGTGGAAGTTTTCCAAATTAGTATCACATAAGTAGTATGAAGCTCTAGGAGTAATCTGCTATTTTAATAATTGGCTAGGAGATGTTATATTTTCAGTGTGCAAAATTAGTATAATATATACTTGTATCTCAAACTTTACAAGTATCGTAGTATTGTAGTTGTTCTTTAGTATACATGAAATATATGTAACTGTCAAATAATTTATTAAATCGATAAGTGGTATTTAATTAAATAGAAATCTGTGTAATCAAACATGATGCAAGATAGTGAGAGTGATGTTCTTAAATGGATATAAAGGAGGGCTTAATCATCTATTATATGCATTACTAGATTTCTTTAATGTTGTATAGGCTCCTTTATAAGTGGAATATAAATGGTTCACGAGGAAAATATAACCAAAATGTATTTATATTATAAGATCATCTTTTGCATCAGATTGTACATTTATTATATGTTTACCTAATTTGTTTATTATGAAATGTTTACTTCATACATGGAAACTAAATGAAATGTTATTAACCAATGGGTTATGCATATACATTTAGTAACCTAACAATAATTTGATAAGTGGTAATGGAATATTTGATAAGTATATTTAAAAAAATAGTGTAATTATTAGTTAACTTAGTGGGGTTCCAACACCAAAGGATTCTCATATCACTAATGGATATTATCAATTTCAAAGTTCAAACTTGTCCTTAATATACAAACTTGTCCTTTAATTTAGTTGATATCCCCAATATACTTGCTTCTTACAATAGCACAAAAAGATACAAGGCTACTTGACTTTCATCTAAATTTCACCTTCTCTCATGGATTTTAGTACATAATCACCCCTTCAACTCAATTTTATAGGTTTATTACAATGTCCTCAATGAAAATCAACACAACTTCTACGTTTCTTAACTCGGTTACTCCTAAACTTACACCAAATGCTCAATCGGGCTATTAGGTCTAATTAGGCTTGTCACATCCTAGATTTACATATCCTCAAAGTTTTTGACTCTTCATGAATTTGATACTTCCTTAAATTCATATCATTATTAATTCATTTAATACTTCATTCATACACCACCTTCTAGGTCTTGGTATAAACCAAACTCAAAATTTCTAGTTTCTTGATTATGTTTCTCTAAGTTTGTAAACTCTGCAACTTAGATAACTTTCTCCCCAATTGTATTATCAACTTCAAATCACATTTTAAATTTCTCAAACAATCCCTTCTATCACCCATTAAAACATTATATCGTTTGGCCAAATATATCAAAAGATATGGAAATTTATTGAATTCTAAAACTTTAGGCAGGGTTTACATAGTCCTACTAGACCGAGAGTTAACAATATCCCTAATTCAACTTCTAATACTTGAGTTTAGATTATTTCACTTGGGACAAGGTATATAAAATTTTACCTCACTATTCTAATCCTTGGTTAGATTTGAACAACAAGTAAAACATATAAAAACTCAATTTATAGTGAGACTGTATTGTAAACCCTGATTACAAACCTAAGAGTGGGAAGTTTGCATTAATTCATTCCTTAAATATTTTCATAAGTGATTATGAGCTGTAACATGATCTATATAGATTTATTACTCAATAAACCATCCTCTTAAACATGACTATTAATAAATAATATAAACATATCCTTTTTCTATGACTTTTACACTTAGAAACATGGCTCTCATTCAAGAACAAATTATGGCTTTCATAAAATCATAAAAGAAAATTGAAGAAGCATAAGAATATTAATCACAAGTATAGAAGAATATCAATTTATTCATGTAATTTTTTTTTATTCATATGAGCTTCGAATACATACATTATGATCTTTACAGATCTTTGGTAGGTATTACTCTAAGCCTCTTCACAGACCTCCTCACAGACCTTCTACAGACTTTCTTCTCTTTCTTAAGGCATTCCTTCTCTATTATCTTCATCTATATTCCTTCATTAACTCCTCCTTGATGTTTTCATAGCTTGTCTCCATGTAGGAGATCCTTTTCTTGGCTTATTTGTTCCTCCTTATTTTTAACTATCTAAAATTCCCTTATCTACATACTATTTTTGCCTTCCTATGCATAGGAGATTCTTCTAGATAAGTATTGAGGTTGATTCATCCTTACATGAAAATTAAAATACAATTAAAACATAATACTAGACCCTAAGGAACTAAGGCCAATGTTGAACACCACTAGACCAATTCTATGTTATGACCCATATCCCACTTAAACACGCCTTATTGTCATAGTCTGACTTATAAGATTTTCTAATATGTTTTATCTTTAACCTTGTATATGACCTTTGTTAAGTATTTATTAATAGGTATGATGAAACACCTTCATTTCTTGTGCCAATTCTGATCTTATTTTGTTCTCATACTCTATATTATATAGATCTACAACGTTCCCTTTAAAAGGTCTGTTATCCTAGCAAGCCAAGTCTTTATCTTGAAACAATAATTATATAGGTTTCATAAGCTTATTAAATCCCACTCTTTTTTACTCACCCAAACACATGGATATTGATCTTGATCAAACACTTATTACTTTCAAAAAGTAATTAAACAAAATTCTTACTTGACACACATAGTCTATCTTCATTTAACATTTAATTATGCAATTGAGCTAAGGATTGGAGACCATTAAATTATCTCCTATTCTTTTCAATCATTATAAAATTAAATATAATAAAAAAATACCTGATCATGATCTTAAAACCTTAAGAGATCAAACCATAATAATTTGTCTTAACTCTGCTCTAAATCTTACCACTTGGCCTGTCTAACTCAGTGATGAATAACTTTAGATTTAAAAAATTGAAGACCTTAAAACCAATTGGATAATGTTTATAATTAATTATATTAGGTTTTTATAAAATTTCAAGCAATTTAGACTTACCAATCTCAATAAAATCCCAAAACTCAGACCTACACCTAACCAAGATGGTCTAGTTAAAGACCGTTGACCTATATTTTGGGTATAACTCCCTTGATATCTAACCAATAAATCTGAAACTAAACTCATTATATTATTGATGCCAAGGTGAAATTACATACACAATATTATAATTTTTCATTGGTTAACTTTTGATATATATCTATTTTTCCAAGCGTGCCCTAGTTCTAGTTTTACACAGGTTGAAAGCAATATAAGTTCACTTATTTTCTTTTTATGGGTTTTAAAGACATTTTTTCAACCATAATAGGTTCTTAACACCTTTGAAAAAATTCCTAGATGCTATTACTATCACCATGCATTTAAAAATACATTAAGCAATATTCTTTTTTAGTCGATTGTGCATAGAAGATGATTGTATTCTGATCTAGGAACCTGAGAAGAATTATTTGACTTTAAACGATAAAAAATATTGATCCAAGACTGAAAATAGTTCAAATTAATCTTATAATACTATGTATTACCTCTCACAACATTATTCAAACCCCATACAATCTACGCCACATCTTTTTTTGATTTGTCTCAGTTCTAAAATCATTCAAAACTCTGCATTTTCTACACATAGTCCTCTATATTTGAATTTAGAAGAAATGAATTACACACCCAAGCTTATAACAAGTGATTGAGCCAATATAGGATATTATAACATGTTTCAATCTGTAATCAATCCATTTTATATATTAAATACTTTAGAATATGATATAGATCTATTGCAGACCTTCTCCTATAGGTCTACAACCTCACCAATCAATAACTAATACTTGTAAATCTCCTCTCTCCCTCCTTTTCTTCATTTTGATAGATTTATTAAGCTCCTCCTTCTAGGTTTATAAATTATCTCCATGTAAAACTTTAGTTTGGTCTTAAAATAAGATCAAGAGTCTTTCCCAAACCTTAGGACTTGTCAACAACATGCTTTATTTGTCCCTTATCTACATTTGCCACCTTCTAGAGGAGTCATGAGGTGAATTTACATTGGTAGGAAGTTAAAATAATTTTAAGCTATGATAGTATACATTTAATTCCATGAAAATAAGGTTTATGCCATTTTAAAATGGTCACAACCTCACAAAATCCTGTACAACAATTTAAATATTCCAATTTAACTTTTTGGTGGGGAACTCTTAATTAGACTCTTAGAGACCTAGAATGAGAAATTGAAGTTCCTTATTGACTTCTAAGATTCTTGAGACACTCCTAAAACCCATTAAACTCATGAACAAGTTAAACTTATGATATTTGCATTACTCAAATAGATCAGGTCCTGATGCTCCTGCATCAGGTACCTCTCAAAAAGGTTTGTGTCCCTTATAATTTATCT
The DNA here is from genome assembly GCA_037957365.1 of Torreya grandis. Classification (NCBI taxonomy): domain Eukaryota; kingdom Viridiplantae; phylum Streptophyta; class Pinopsida; order Cupressales; family Taxaceae; genus Torreya; species Torreya grandis. The sequence goes on from JARHVA010001627.1 coordinate 2,894,253, forward strand.
AGCCCTTCAAATTATTACAAGATAATTTGAATTTTCAAATTCTCCTTTTTAATAGGAAAACGTTAAAAACCATGAAAGAAGATAAAATAATGAAACTATGACTATTTGGACACCTTATATGGACCAAAATAAGACTACCATTGACTTTCAAGTCCTCTACTGACTTTATTTAATCACACTAGAGCAATTTTTATGATATTTACATATGTACAATGGATGATATTTTAATGCCTCTGCATCATCAAGAGACTTAATGCTATAAACAAACCCTCCTAAACTAAACAATTCACACATAATTTCAGATGGAAAAAATGAAATTAAGTGGCATCATCTTTATGGAATGCTTCAATAGATAAGCAATTGTAATTTAATTCAAAGTATAAATAGACATTAACATTCATATTAAAAAATGCTTAGGGTGCAATGTCTAAAGATGAATATAAAATTCTTAGGCAGTAAATTTTGTCACTTCTTGGAGCTTACATTGATAGTATACTTTTTTTCCAGGGATTATGGACAAAAAATTGACACTTTTAACACATTGGACGAGTCTATACTCCTTTGAAAAATAATGTTAGCAACTTAATTTCCATTAAAATATATGTTAGATCATCTACAAGGATGCATCAATGATTTATAATGGTCCATACCTTATTCTGATCTTTGTCAATATCTTTTTTCATCACTTTGATCGACCATTTGCAAGCTTTGATTATTTATGCATAGGGGCATCTAGGTCATTAGATTATCCTTGTGGCACAATCAATGGTGAAGGGAAACTTAACACATGATCTATTTTGATATGTTCTTAGAGCCTTGTCCCATGAATGGTGCAAAATGAATTCTCTCCATAGGTGCTACAGAGTGAAAATGTGATTTTTTAACTGTAACATGGTCCCATGTGATTCCTTAATTTTTTCCAAAGAAGAAAAATATTATTTTTTTATAGTAGCATGGTCCCATGAAATTCAAAAATTTAATTATAGTAGTACAATATCATAGAGTTTCCATTGCTCCTCTTACTGAAACCAAGACATGGGTTGTCATGACTATGTTAGAAATTTCCTGATATGCACTGCAATATTCTCTAGTGGCAAGATATTGTCTGGGCTAAAAAAATTATTCTGCTAACTGAAAAAATTCCAAATTATTTCTACATAAATTTTATATAATTATTCATTAAATGATCCATATCTCAAATAATAACTCTCTAAAAAAGAAAACATACATTATTATAAACATTGAATACACGGGTTCAAATCTCCAAACATTAATAAAATGAGTCATATCTCAAATGATAACTATCTGAAAAAGAAACTAACTGAAAAAGAAACTAACTAAAAAAAAGAATAATGCCTACATTAATTTAAAACCTAAGATTTTAATTAGTATTACTTTAAATAAATACACATGATACGAAGCCATTTAGTGATTGTAATTAAATTTTGATGAATTTGATTGAATTTGGACGAATATTGTGCTAGAGTCTTAACAATGTCAAATGATTCGTATCTCAAATAACATCTCTAAAGAAGAAAACATACATTATTACATCTCTCTAAACCCATGTATAACATATTATAAATGTCATAGAGTTATTACTGCATAAGACAACTGACCATATCCAAGAGAACATACATTGGTAAAAATGTATTTCCTCACCCTCGAGGGTTCATGGATGACAAGAAGCATAGTGAAGTGGATAAATGAGAGCAATATTTCAATCACGAATGTGACTATGATTTTTGTGATATCATTAACATGTTTTCTTGTGATTATGAGGAATGCACTTGTGTTTAAATAATTCACAAATACTACCTGTAATTAGCTCACATCCAGTGAAATTTATTTCCTTCAGATTGTGATAGTTCTTAGCAATGACAAATAATAAAACATCTAAAATATTAATTAGCAAGGAAAAATTCAAGATTTCAAGGCTAGAAACTACACCAGGATCATGGTCGTATACATAAATATATACCTAACGATGATATGGTTTCATCAAATATAAATTAAAAAATTACCAACCATAAAAGTAGTTAGAGTTATGAATCAATAAATTATTTGTTAGATAAAAAATTACAAATGATTAAGGATAATCTTGAAGCATTGAATCTTAAAGTACAAATAAAAGGTGTATCCAATTGGTGAGTTTGGCCAAATTAATATTTCTCAAAAGATGTAATAATTAGTCCCCATACAACAAAAATCTATATTAGTCTGGGTAAAATGAGTGCACATAAAAATTCATATGATAGTTCTGCCCTATCTTATTTTACAACAATAATTATACTCAATTCATATTTTATAAGGTTGATATCTGCCCATAATAGGTTTAAAATATTTACATATTCTTCAAACAAAATTCTATTTCAATGTAATTTAACATCTTTGGTTAAGTACTTTAATTTCAAAAATGTCTCTAGTGAAAAATTGGAATAAAATATTTGCAATGAAAATTGTAACAACAAACAATAGGCTATGTCATTGGACTAATGATTATTCATTATCACTTGGTTGGGTCATGCCACTCCTTCCATCAAGATATTTCACCAAGGCCACTTGAGAATTATAATTTATAACGCTTCATATAATGCAAAAACAAATTAACGCTTCATCAATTGATATCCTATAATGCATTATAATTTATAATATGTCATATCATGATATTAAAATTATGCATGAAAATAACACATTTGATTCAAATTTAATGAAAAAGATAAATTATAGATACTCAAACCAATACTAAGCTATTTACAATCATATGTGTCATGTCATGCCACTAACTAGCATAGAAGACCTAGATCCATACTCAACTTCTATGATTTTAATAAATGTAGTAATTTTCATGTTGCAATCAATATTCAAAGAATTAATTCCTATTATTCATTACATTATTGAGAGAGGTGAGATTGAATTGAATAGTGCACCATCTAGTTCCAATCAGAACATGGGGACTTACAAAGACCCGATTGCAAAGCATAACATTGATCATAATGAATAATGACAACATCAATAAAATAATAATTTTAATATCAATTAGGGTTCTCGCACCAATAAGGTTTATTATATTATTATTACCTATGATTAAAGTAATGTGGTGTCACATTTCATGGAAAAATAACAGGTAATAAGAATCCAAATTAATTCACGTTCATGTCCTCAAAATTTTTATCAAGTAAATTCCTCTGAACAATATTATATATAAACAATACAAATTAATACCTTCAATCTACCCTTGAAGTAATTAAAAGGCCCTTCAAAGTATCTCTTAGGAGATAAATTTAAGGGACTTCTAATACCTTAATACCTTCAAGGTACCCTTGAAGGTTTTATAAGGCCTTTCGAGGTATCTCCTACGAGATACCTTAAAGGGAGATACCTTGAAGGGTCTTGTAGTACCTTCAAGGTATCTCTTAAGAGATACCTTGTAGTACCTTCAAGGTATCTCCTAAGAGATACCTTGAAGTTACTACATACCTTGAAGGGCCTTCTAGTACCTTCAAGGTATCTCCTAGGAGATAGCTTGAAGGTATTACATGGCCTTTCAAGGTATCTCCTAGGAGATACCTTAAGGTAATACAAGGCCCTTCAAGCTATATCATAGGTGATATTTTGAAGGGCCTTGTAGTACCTTCAAGGTATCTCCTAGGAGATACCTTTAAGGTATTACAATGACCTTCAAGGTATCTCCTAGGAGATACCTTTAAGGTATTACAATGACCTTCAAGGTATGTAGTACATTCAAGGTATCTTCTAAGAGATACCTTGAAGGGCCTTGTAATACCTCCAAGGGTACCTTAAAGGTATTAAGGTATTACAAGGCCTATAAAATTAAGGAGATACCTTGAAGGTATTACAATGACCTTCAAGGTATCTCCTAGGAGATACCTTTAAGGTATTACAATGACCTTCAAGGTATGTAGTACATTCAAGGTATCTTCTAAGAGATACCTTGAAGGGCCTTGTAATACCTCCAAGGGTACCTTAAAGGTATTAAGGTATTACAAGGCCTATAAAATTAACATGCAAGTGATACCATAAATGTATCACTAAATATATATCTTAAACCTAAAAGGTATCTCCATAACATATCTCTCAACATTTCACTAGAGAGATACCTCTCATGGTAACTCTCAAAACATAAATTGGCCCTCAAAACCATCATTATAAACATGTAATAGATGCTACCCTTAATATATATCCTATAAATCTCTTGCATCTTAATCATATGATTTTAAAAACCTATCTTTTACATTAATTTGACATGATTTCAAACTTTACATTTTAAATCCAAATTTTATAAAATGGGAGAACTCTACAAAGTATCTTCCAAGACATACCTTGAGAGGTATCAACTATGAGAACCTTATCAAGGTGTGACCCAAGTCACTCAAAATAAACCTCTTAAATTGACATCCATGTCACCTAAGAGATATGTGGCATGGTATTTTATTAAAGATACTTTTTCCATTAAATTAATCACTGCCGAAAATTAAAAAGTATTACCTTCAAGGTAGATCCTATATGATACTAGTTGCATTTAAATTATTTATTTTCTAAACCCGAACCTTATATAAATTTGAAATGAATTTAAAAACAACATATTTTACTCAAATTTTATAAAATAAGATACCTCTCAAGATAACTCTCAATACATATTTTGGCCCTTAAATCCAACACCATCAACACATAAATAGTATTACATTCAAGGTCTATACTAGATGATATCTCTTGCATCAAAATCATATGTTTCAAACACCAAGAACTTATACCATATTGAAATAATTTCAAATCCACTATATAGTATCCAATTTATTTAAAATGTAATATATCTCTTAAAGTATCTCCCAATAAATAACTTACAAGAAATCTCTCAAGATATGCCTTGGCACTCAAATTCAACACCATCAAGTAAATATTAATTAATACTTTCAAGGAAACTCCTAAGTGATACATTTGGAATAAACATTATATGTTTTAAAAACCTTCCCCATATATCAAATTTTCATGATTTAAAAGCTAGCATATACTATCCACATTTAAAAAAATGTGATCTCAAGGTATCTCTTGAGAGACAATTTAACATCTAGATCCACAATCATCAATAAGTAAATAGGAATATCTTTAAGGTATATCCTTGAAAATACCTCTTACATTTAAATTAAATGTTTTTTATACCCACCTCTTATGTCAAAATTAAATAAGTTAAATTAACATTTACACACATACCATTACATTATATATCTTGAGAGGTATCTTTAGGGTCATAATGCTTGCAAAAAAATTGATATGATTTCAAAGCGAACAACTAGTATCAAGATTTTATTAAATAAAATATATATCTAAAGGTATCGACCTAGAGATATGAGTTAGTTTTTATATGATAAACCTATCAAAGAATATCTGAAGAGATGCTTTGGCTACCAAATTCATCATCATAAACAAGTGAACATTATGTTGCCTTAAAATAATATGTGTATATGTTATTTAAACATATGAAACTTATGTTATCATGGTCCAATATTTTTTAATTTAGCATTGTTTGATACCATAAAAGATATATTCCAAAGATTTAATATGTATTTTATAGTGTCATTTAGAACTCACATTTGTTGATATAAAATTAATCACTAGTTAATCACTAATAATCATTTAAGTGATACAATATGCAACTTAGAATTTACAAAAGATTGATATTGAAAACATTTCAATTGCAATTTATAATGTCTTCAGGTGATAAATAAATTCCAAAAATTAAAGGAAGAAGAAGGCCTCAATCACAAATAGTTTGGATATAATACAATATAAAATACCAAAACTTAAATTAAAACCACATTTACATCTTCCATTTTATGATGGTGATAAGATTATTGTTAGTGACTGGTATTTTGAGTTGTTTAGTCCAAAAAATATTGAATATATTTATTCATTTATCACTATATCTAGAAAATAATCTACTCATATTTAAATAATCCTTTCCTATGATAAGTATAAACTTGCATATGCCATTCAATTCTAATTATAAGTATGGAATCGATAACAGGGGATGATCCATCATGTAACAACTATATTTAATAAATTTACACCCAATAAAATATAGTTGACATAAATTAATGTTTTTCTTTCTCATGAAACAGTTGGGTTTCATTTGAATAGTTATGACAACCTTGTAATGTCTGGGTTGAGATATAGAGATTATTTGGCCCTTAGAATACAAAATATATTGAAAGAAAAAAATGAACAAGGGGAACCAACTTCTTCATCTTTCCACCATGTAAATATGCATTTAAGTTACCTTGTAAAAATGATAGAAATAACACTGAAAAAAATAAGACAAGCAAAAGTGACTTATATTTTTGTAGATTTGAAAAATACTATACCAAAACTCAAAACAATGGAAAAATACAAGATCAAACATAAGGTTGATACATTTCTGTTGGCACAAAATTTTAATCAGACACATAGTGAATTCTCTAAATGGTATATTTCTTCTAGTGATTATGCCTTGGACATTCTTGTAGAGCTTTGTGAGTTGGGGTATGCTAATATCAAAATAATAATTTTGAATGAAAGAGGGGTGCATGCTATGATTCATTCATTCGTAAAACATAATGAGGTTCCAATGAAGGATAATTTGTTAATTTGTTCTAATCTTAGTAACCCTCAATCTGATATAGACTCAAATAAGTCCTTGAACAAATGCTGGAGAAAAACAATGTAAGACTCAAAGTTGTAAATGGACAACACACAATTACAACCCAAAATAGAATTATTTCAAAGGAAGAATATAATTACATAGCTTTGAGGACAAAATATTCTATTAGAAGGGCTAGATTTATGAAAATAGATACTCCATTTCATATTGTTCACAAAATATGTAACCCATATAATGAAGTCAATGAAGCAATTTATAAGGCTTTGGTTGTTGAAAGAGTTTGACATACACATGACCTTATCCAATTGAGGGTTGGAAAAATATTGAAACATAGAAAAAATGATAAAATAAATACATGAACAAGATAGATACCTATTCACATAAATGAACTACTCAACACAACAATTATGGTAAATAAAATGTCTTTTTTATGAAATAACACATTTACGACTAATTTGATAAGGCATTCAATTTTTTCAAAAGTGGTACTTTACTTGGATCAGATAAACAAGATTTGAATCATATTTGTACAACAATCCTTCAAAATATTCAAGGGCTTTCAGACAAATAGAAAATAAAACTAGAAAAAATATTGGAAATAGGGTCTATTTACTTCTTAAAATTCCTCAAGTGAAACAACATGGACAATTGGTGAAAAAAAGTGAAGCTACAAAGTAACATGTTATCAAAAATTGTAGATTATTTCACCAATAATGATTTGACAGTTCTATTAGATAAAACATTGGCACATAGAGAAGTAATGGAACACTATAAAATTCCTACCAAAAATTTAGATGATTTGTGTGTCCTAAATCAAAGAATTTCAAAAAATAAAAAAAGTTGGAAAGCATTAACACCAAATTCAATAATTATAATGAGAAAATATCTAGATAGTGATAGCGATAAGCTTCTAGGGAGAGACACATAAATTTTCAACTGCCATTACAGACCCCATCTCTTTTGCCATCCATTTTATAATATTTTAGTGAAATTTTCATTATTGGTATGAATATTGATTTGATAATTATTGATATTTTAAATGTCACTGAAGATTTTAAGTAAGAACATCTTTAACTATTTCTTCAGGGTTTTATTGATAAATTTATTTTTGGGGTTTTCAATGTAGTCATCATTTATAAAATTGACCATTTTTTTGGCATTCAGAACTCTTTGGTAAATTTGTGTGTTGATGATTTCCAATATATCATAAATACAGGTGTCATACTTTGGGTTCCAGATAGTGATGGATTCATTTGAGTGAATATTATAGGGATCAAATTTTCTCAAGATTCCACTAATTTTCAACTTTAAGATTTCATCCTCCACTTATTATAAATTAAATTAAAGGAAGGTGTTGATATCAGTAAAGACATACCAAAATTTCAAATGATGGATTCAAAAAAAATGGGAAGGCCTTTCAAAACTGAAATAGATAACTTCTAGAAAAGACTAATATCTACTTTCAACAATTTAAATACATGTGATGTGCTATGAGTATATGCAAGAGTTGGATTAGTGCGTGCTTATACACAATTGAAAAATAATTTATCCTGTAATATATAAAATTAATAACATGTAATTTTTAATGTTCAATTTCAAAAATTTATGAGAAATTCAGAGCCACCAACACTAGAACAACTGCTTCAATAAATACCAATTACATAACATTTTGAATTTTTTTCCAATCATACTTTATTTTTCAAAACTAACATCTTATAAACCTTTCAGTGTGTAACACTCATGGAATTGGATGAAAGTGAAGAAACCATAATGACAGAAAATCAAATCAATAGACATGACATATCAGAAGTTGAAGAAGGTAAGATAAGATCTTGCATATTTCTACAAATCATTAAGCGTTTTTAAATTTTTTATTTATCTTTATAAATTATTAAGTGTTTATATAATTTTTTGTTTATAAAATTATTTATAATACTAATAAAATATTTATTATTATATCGACTCTATTTATGTTTCCATTAAAACAATTCACAACACAACTCTATAAATTTATGTCTCTAACAAGACAACTTAAGACACAACTCTACAATTTTATGCCTTGATAAAAACAACACAAGGTACAACTCTACAATAATAATTTTTTTAGATACCAATATCAATTTAATTAATAATAAACATTTTTAATTACTACTAAAATATTATTTAGTACCTTATAGGTAATAAGGAACACAATGTTCAACGAAGGAGTGCAAATGTGCAAACTACAAAAGAGAAAAAAAAGGTGAAATCCCCTTTCTCTAAATGTGTAATTATGAAATTTCATATACTATAATATATAAATTATCATTATTTTAAATGTTAGATCATGATTTATTTAAACACATTATAATTAATTTTTTTTATATGGGTTATATAGATTGACAGTGTAGAAGATAATAAAATATAATGCATCAGCTTGGATGTTGGAAGTATTAGTAATGTTGTGAATGTATAGGGTCTAAATTTACTATAACTAGGTGAAAGCATGGGATAATCCCTTTGTGCCCAACATTTAAACACTCAACTATGCCAACATCAATCCATATAATGCACAGACCTTATGCATTCACTTGAAACGTAGCTAAGAATGAACTGGGCCTCGTGTTGGGCTAGTTGTGCCATGGTGTAAGACTTTAGTAAGGGGACTTAAGCAATGGTATGAAAACTTAAATCAATAGATCCATACATGTAATCCTTTCTTAGATGAAGCCTGGGGTCATATAGGCACTTAAAGGGTCATAAAACTGCTTTGGTTCAATTTATTCATAATAAATAGATGCAATTTAAATAGGGAATGGGTTATGGGTGAAAATATATACTTATCCTCCATGTAATATGATGATGATGCCATGAAAATTGTAGAGACTCCATTAAAGTAGTGAACCAGTAAAATGCATGAAAATCAATTCACATAATTAAATCAAAAGTATGTCATCACAAATCTTCACATCACATTAATAATACTATAAGATATGAAAACCAGACACACATCACATTTTAATGCAACACCATTGCCATTATTCAGAGTCCATAGCAAGAGTTATATTCAAAACATAATATTAACAACCTAGAGGCTCATAGATGAACTTGGGCACATATAATTGGAGATAGAGTGGCCTCCATTCTATTTTTAATCCTTAATGGTCGTTAAAACAAGGTATAAAAAACATGGCTTAGAAGTTATTTTGCTAGAGCTTCACTATAGTTCTCTCTCTCTCCCTCTCCTCTTTTGGCTCAAGCTCCTTATATAAACCTTCAGGAACATCTTTGCCAGGGTGGAAGTTACATGTTGAGTGTTGACCTAGAATTATATTATCATAACTTCTAGATCCATGACTCTGTGATCCCCACACTACACTTGCCATGTTTATTTAAATCTTCATTGATTACCTAAAAATATAGGAGATGGTTGGTGGTCTGCTAGCTGATGTAAGATTTGCACTGTAACCTCAAGCTGGCTACAAAAACCCTTAGGCTAACCATTTGTCAAAAATATATTCTCATGTCAAGGTAGATGTCAATTTAGTGTCAATACTCTATTAAAGAGTTAGGGGCCCAACATTTTTTTCCATACAAAAAATCTAGTCTACCCTCAAAATAAACTATCAAACTCTTGGGAGCGTAGAACTCAGGTGCATTCTCTTGGAGTTCTACTTTGAAATCCTCAAAGCCCTTTATAGCTAACTTAATTTCTTATACAATGCCATCAATTTTCAATGATGTGGTAGTGAGCTCAAGTGTATCTATCTTATCTATCTCATTATAAAAGGCTTATACATTAGATTTTGCCTTTGCCACACTTATATCTAAGATATCCCCTTGCTCATAGGTCTTAGTCTGTAGAGCACAAAAGGTTTATTCCAAGGTCTGTTCTTGGTTCTTGGATCTAGTTACTTAGTGCATTTATGTTTCCCATGATTTGCAACCATTCTACCCTGTTTGTAGAGTATACTTGAGCCATCAACCGCTTCTTCTCATCTTTCACTTTATTTAGGCATGCATCTATTACTAAATCTTGGTTGGAAAAGTTTAAGAAAATGGCATATGTTATTTTTTCACCCTCCTTTATCTTCACGAAAAGATCTTCTACCTCTTGAAACTTGTCTAAAAGCTCATTCTTTAGTGTGATGATAGGGTATTCCTCTTCTTCTTCTTATGCCGACTCGGGCTGTAATCATGGGAGAATTTTCTCCACCAATGCATAAATCTTATCGACCTCAAAAAGGTTTGAAGTGTTGACACTAACCAGAAGATATGGTTCAGTCACCTCCACACACTCATAAATCTATTGCAACTTGAACCTAGTGGATTGCACCTTCTCTTTTGCTTCTTAGATGAAAATTTTCAACTTCCTCACTTTTTCATCATTGATGATGTTCTGATGTGTTACTTATATGGCCATTTTTATTAGTGCATTCCCAGATCAGATTGGGTTCATGGCATGTGGGTCAAAAATAAGGGATTTCTACCCTTTTTCAAGATCTTCTAGGCTCAAATTAGTCACTTTAGGTGCCTTAAATTGGGGCTTATCCATAAAAATGGTCTAGCATAAATGAGATTTGTTTACATGTCCTTGTCATGTTAGCTTGGAGGGGTATGATTTCATACAAGTATATATCTTCATCCACCCAGTTCTTTTGTACCATCTCCTTGATGTTAAGTTATTTTTTATCCCTCTCAATGATAGACTTATTTGTCTATTCTTATTCCTCTTCACTAGCACCATCACTTTCTTTGGTGTGATCCTCTAAGGATTCATTTGTTTGGTCCTTAGGGGTTGCTTCACCAGACTTCTCCCCTTGTCTATTTCTTCATCCCAGGGTTTTCAATACTTAATATGTATTCCTTTGGTGCCATTTTCACCTTGTTACTAATGGTACTCCTCAGATGTCTCCATTCATTTCTCTGAGGTGCCAGTATCTCCTTTTTTCTACCCAGACACCCCTTCACTACTTGGGCATGCCTCTTGCATAGCTTCTTCTGATTGTCTGGTGGGGTCACTTGACACCCATTTGACCACTTATACTGCTATTCATGTGCTTGAGGGAACTTTTAGGGCCATTTTATCCAACTTGGCCTTATTTTATTCCCAATCAAGCTTCCACTTCTATTCAAGTTCCAAATCCCAGTTGATATCTTCATCATTCAATCCCATCTTATTTCAAGACACTCTTTCTCCTAGATAGTTTGAGGGGATACTATAAAGGCCTTATCCTTGGGTGTCAACATATATTTACTTATTGGGATCATTAATGAGGTGGTGTTGTATATGAGGCTCATCATTTCCTCTATTAATTTTAGCATCATGGTCATGCCAATTTATAGGGCCTCTTGTACATTTTCGATGCTGAACTCCTCTTCACCTTCCCCTATTTGAAAGATATAGGTCCCTACTTTGTCTTCTTTAGTTTTCTCCTCTATTATGGGTGCAAGGGTCACCTCTCTTTCCCTATCTGCAAGGGTCTTAGTAGGGAATGCTATAGATACCTTAGTCTTTTTATTTGGATGCTTGCTAGAAGAAACACCCTCTTGTGTGAATGTCACATGCTTCTTTAGATAAGGGGGTGAAATTTGTTCTTTGGAGGTTATTTTAAATTATATGCACTCCATGATATCTTCTAATTTTTCATCCCTCTTCCTTTGGATTGAATTTTCCTATAGCTTTAGTGCATCCTTCCCTTCATTACCGACTGGGAGGGGGCAATCATCATCCTTATCAAGATATTCATCCTTCTTACATGGCTTCATCTCATAATAAAGGTTAAACATCCTTCCATTTATTATTACCCTTTAGAGGGGATGGATTTCAAGTTTGTCACTATCATCCTCCTCATCCCTAGTGGCCTTGGCTCTGGGGTGCATAAATTGGCACCTCATCATTCTTCTATCATGATCCATAGCCTTGGCCTAGATCTTAATTTGTTTCACATTGGGGATTATTCTTAGTGCCACCATGAAGTATTTGGATGAGAACATGTAAGGTAATCAGAGCCACCCTGATATATTTCCATCTATGAGCATTAGGTACACCACACAAAAGTGTTACATCATGGCAAAGGTTTCTATTCCCACCAGTTATTGAGGGAGTTCTTGTGAGATGTACCACTCCTTCTTAAAGGCCTCTACATACCTTTTAAACTACCCTTGTACTCTAGTCTTATATTATTTCAAGAATATTGAGGGGTAGATGAAGTCCTTGTAGTTCATCATTGGGGACTCATGGCTTGGTGGAAACAACCATAGGTGGTCGTCATCACCATATGGCACACCTATCTCCTCCATCACCATTAGGATAATCATGTATCCCCACTAGAAGGTCTCATATACTCGATGGCACTCTTACACATTCTTGATGATATCCTTTGTGATAAACTTGGAGATGTTAAACATTACTCCTTATGCCATGTGGTGGGAAATGCATAGGAAGGTTTTAATTATATAAAACTACTAGTTTTTAGGGAAAAATTTGGCACTTATAAGGTGTGCTGCTATCTTCATGTTAGGGTCTTAGATATCCTTGATGGGAAAATAAAATCCTAACTTGTAGTAGCCTAGGAGCTTTATGACCCTTTCTACCTCCACATTGTCTTCCATAATTTATTGTATGTCTAATTTTAGGCTAGGTAGCCCAATGATTTTGCTTATGTGGCTTGTAAAAATCTTCATGCACCATCCAGTAAAGTAGAACCAGTTACCAAATACTCACGAGAGAAGGAAATGGACCAAGTATTATATCTTACCTAAGATTGGTAGTTAAAATAATTATGTGGTGCTTATGGTTTACAATTTTTCTCTTATGGAGACATCAAAAAGTGTTTTGCCTGTCTTGGTCTTCTTAGCCATATTTACCATCTAGTCCTTGTTTAATTCTTATGTATTATTGCATGTCCTATGGTTATAGTATTTAATCCTACAAACATGCATGAAAGATACCCACTTCTCCCCTACCATGACCTCTAGTAGGTATTCCATCTATCTGTAGGTGATATTGGCACTGACGCTTGGGTTAATATATTCAACACTCACCCCCTCCACCATCTGCACCTCTAGTTTTATGGTAGTTGATTTCCTTATCACCCATGATTTTTTCACATCTCTTTATGCTTGTGGTAGACCTATGATTAGAAATTTATTTCCCATCTTGAACCTACTATTATTAAGATAAGATAAGAGCATGATGCTGGCACCAGCCGGTTGATGCCTATGAGATTCTTCCTCCTTCGGTAGGCACCTCGCTTCCTTCACTATTGTTCAAAACTATAGGTTAGGTGTAGGTGGTGGGTAGAATATGTACTAATTGATGCAGAGAAAGTAAGATCTCTATTTCTCTTCTCTATTTCAGGGTAGGTCAAGGAGGGAGATAGATAGAGTTAGGCACTCTATATCTATATAGATATGGCGGTGGCCTACTCTATATATAGATAGGGTACTTTTACATTTCTTGATCTCTCTCTTTCACGGGATCAATTTCCCCTTGACTTTACAATAATATATGGAGCTTAGCACGTCTGAGAATACAAGAAAATGCACTTTTGCTGCGCGGCTGATTGATCCTACTAAAGATTGAAATTATGCCTATTTTGCTTTATAGTCAATATGACTATGCATTCAGTTGTTGAGCTTCCTGCCCTATTAATGGTGGCCTAGTTGTCCTATCAAAATATTATTCCCCTATATCTTCATCAAATTCTCTCTGATTTCTTCCTTTTCTCATTAATTCAAAATGCAATCTTCTTCTTTCTCTTTTGTTCTCACTTGGGGAGGCTATGGGTGACTAGTTTCCTATCTGTTAGCATATTTTCATTTAGTGACTTCAGATCTTTACTCTATTATAAACTCTTGAAAATGATAGTAACCCTCCTACCTCTAACATATGCTATTTTATACACCAATCCCATCTTTCACTTTGATGGTTGGCTGAATTTAGATTCTCGAAATCTACTAAAATCCATGAAATTCGCTAAAATCAATGAAATTCACTAAAATCTACTTCTAACTATTAATTTAATGTGGATCTTTGTTCTTCTACCACCATAACATTAACTCTACTAATAGTTTCTTCGATAAAGTGATAGATGATTCAAATGGTCACTTATTGAAAACTATTGGATGGGTGTCAACTATAACAATGGTCACTATCTTGTGATTTTTTCATCTTGACATGACCTTCACCATCCTTATGGTTATATGGGTGCAACACTTTACATGAACATAATTCAGCCTCCTAGGTTCCATCTCTTATTAGTGTTGTTCTTCCTTTCAAGCATGCCTCTCTTTCTTGGTTAATTTATCTACACTTTATTGTCACTTGATTAATCCTCCCCTACCCTATAAAAATCCTTGTGTTGGTCCTCTAGTGCCTCATATCTCTTCTTGTTCTCTTACACATGAACACCTTATGCATTTTGGCTTGTCAATTTGTATTTACAGTTTATTGAGACTGGTAGACTTCACATGCACCTAGAAACTTAGGTGTCTAGACTTAGGAACTTAAAAAGTTATCAATATCAACTCACTCAACTGGATTTGTGTGGGTGTAAGTGCCAAAAAAGTTTTATTGTGGGCCTGAAAGTGCCATGCTTATTCAAACAACACAAAAGAAATAAAACATAATGAAAATATTTGGATCATGCCAATTTTATTATGGTCAAGAATAAATGACCAAATTTTTATCAAGAAGTGGGTGTTATGTGGCTAAATCACCATCTTATTGATGGTATAATTTTAATCTATTACCATTAAAATGTCCAAGAAGCATTTCACCAGTCAATGTGCACAACTTATATGTGTTAATCTCCAAGATGCTATGGATGACATAAGGTCCCATCTACTTGATCTATAACTTACCTGGGTGCCTTAGGTACTTTGAATCATATAACAAAACCAGGGCACCTTTTACAAATACCTTGCGCTTGATGTGCTTATCATGTCATACCTTTTGGTGGGACTTCTCTATCTGTTGGCTCCATCGTGCTTGGGTGCATGTTTCATCCAGCCTTTCCAATTGACTAATACACATGATGCATAATGAGGGCAATGATAATTCCATAGGTAAAATGGCCTCTATTCCAAACACCAGTTGGAATGGTGTAGCCTTATTTAGGAACTTGTACCTTGCAACCAATATTGCATATTCTTATGAGGCATGTCCCTAATATTTTATTAAATGCTTATATGATGCCATTCATTTGGGGGTGGTAGGGTGCCATTTTATGATGCACTAACATATATTTGGATAGCAAGATTTGAACTATTTTTTTGATGAAAAGCATGCCATAATTGCTAGTCAAGCTAAGCAGGCATCCATATCTACTGATAATGTTTTCCCAAATAAATCTTGATGCTATGGTGGTTATATAATCTTTGGTTGGCACTACTTTGTCCCACTTGGTGAAGTAATCTATGTTAGATAAAATGTAACCAATAAAATTAATGGCCCATTTTTCAAATGGCACATAAGCAAGGATGGGTACGAGGGACATCTCATCTTAGTGGTTTTATTTTTTAGTGTGATGGCAAATGTCACATGTTTTTGAGTATTATTTTTCATCATGAAATAGAGTTGGCCACCATAAGCCTGATTATAACACTTTTTACATTGTGGTATCTCCAACATAATAGCCTATAGCAATCCCCTCATGTGCCTCTTATAGTACTAAGTCCTACTCATGCTCCATGACACATCAGTGCATGATTTCACTGTGGATCAATTTGTAAATTTCCCTACCAATGAGTTAAAAATGGGTGGAATGAACCATGAGTTATTTCTTCTCTTTAGTTATCATGGCCTGAGGTGCATTTTTGGAGGTCAGAAATATGATAATTTATGTTAATTCTTTTGAGATGTGTTGTATGATATAAAGTTGTGCATCAGGAATATCATATTTAATTGGCACTATTGCATCACTAGAGTTGATGTGGGACATATGGTCTAGGCCTGAGTTTTGTTTTTATAGCTTTACTACAATAGAAAAGTGGAATTATTGAAAAAAAAATGATCCATAAAAAAATATGCACATGTAAAATAGGCTTATTCACTAGGTACTTAAGTACCTCATCATCAATAAATAAGATAAATAGGGTTGCCAATAAATATCATTTGAACATATATAGGGCATAGACCATATAAAACAACTCATGCTTAATTGTGGTGTAATTTTGTTCTACCTTGTTTAGTTTCCTGCTTACAAAATAAATAGGATGATCTATTTTACCTTCACCTAGTTGTATGAGAATGGTGAT
Organism: Torreya grandis; assembly: GCA_037957365.1. NCBI lineage: Eukaryota > Viridiplantae > Streptophyta > Pinopsida > Cupressales > Taxaceae > Torreya > Torreya grandis. The sequence continues at coordinate 2,911,153 of JARHVA010001627.1, forward strand.
GATTTTAGTACCCAAGGCATCAATATGGACATGTAATGGAGTTACCCAGTCAATAAATTGTAGTATCAACACACTTATTAGTTTTAACTTTAGGGTCTCAAAAGCATCTTCTTGCACTATGCCCCAATAGAATGGGCCATCCTTTCGTAAGATTTCCTCTAATGGCACTACAATCCTGACATAATTTTATATGAACTTCCCATAATACCCATAATGTCCAAGAAAGGTGCAAACATCTTTATGCATTGATGGTGTTTGAAGCTGAAAGATGATTGTAATCTTGGTAGGATCAATGAGAAAACCATTCTTATAGATGATTTACCTGAGCAATGTGCCAAATGACACTAAAAAGATGTACTTATTGATATTCAAATAAATTTGTAACTACCTATACCTTTTAAACATTAGGCAAAAATTGTCATAGTGACCCTTCACCAACCCATACACTATTCAATCATCTAAGTATACTTAGAGGAACTTGTGAATGAATTTTTTGAATGCGGTGATCACCACCCAGGAGAAAATGGTTGGCATATTCTTCAGCCCAAAGGGCATTATGTTATATGCAAAACACCCCCATTTGGTTGAAAAGGTGGTTTTAAGCTTGTCCTCCTCCTCTATTTGGACTTTATGGTATCCTAAAAATCCATCAGTAAAAGTGTATATCTTAAAACTTATGATGCCATTCAATACTTCATCGATAAATGAAGTTGTGAAGGGATCGATCATGCAGGTGGTGTTCAACAACCTGTAGTCAACACAAATTCAAATGTGCCCATAATTTTTAATGTTAATGACCATGGGTTGACTCATTCATATTCTTGCATTGGGTAGATAACTCCTGTAGATAGCATGCCATTGATCTTAGTTTTAACCTTGGCATGAATATTTGGGTTCATCTTGTAAGGTCACTTCTTGACGATTCTCATGCCATCAACTAGTTTGATGCTCATATTCTTGAGGGATGGGTGAGTGCCTTTCATATATTTATAGTTTTATGGGAACAAGTCTTGTAATTATATGAGGATATCAACAATATATACTAGTTCTGTGTTAGACCAATAGGCACCTAGAGTGGCAAGTTTGGGTTCCCCCTTTGAACTGATATCTACCTTGGTAGTTCTTAATGGCCCTAGTAGGGTTCATGCTTCTCCTGGTGTGAATCCTTGACTTGTCTACTATCCTAAATTATTTCTACCTAAATATGGGTAGGGTATTCTTCTTTTAGGGCACGACCCTCAACTTGGTGTACTAACTTCTTTTTCCCTATCAAATTTTTCTAGTTACACACCTTCCATGTGTGATGTCATCTTCATCACTAGAGTCACTATTTAGAATTTATTCTTTGAAGAAGGTTGGGAGCACTAACCCTTTTTCACTAAACATGTCCTTTATGCACTCTTCCAATATAGTAGTGTCCTCAAACACTAACCTTTGAACTACCTGCAATGGCTCAATTAGTTTAAGATTTTGTGAATAAAAGGAGAAGGTATGAACAAACCATTCCTTAAGGGCATCCCAGTGTTGTTTTATGGTGCATCTCATTGAATATGTACCACACCCACACCTAAGTCTTTAAACTTATATAGAAGGTATGCACCCATAGATTTCTTGGGGAATTTTCATCACAACTAGTCCAAGTCTCTTTTCAAATATGTACATGTGCTATGGGGTCAGAGTCGCTAGAGTAGGATAAAATGTATATGTCTTGAATGATTTTTCTAAATTTGGTGCAAATAGTTACCTTTACATCCTGGCAAGTTGGCAAGCTAGGATTATGTACTGCCCACCAATGAGTGATAATTCTCTTCAATGTGTGTACTAGTGTGCCCATTCTATCCACCTTGATTTAGATGTACTACTCAATATCATAGACATAGTCCTCCATAGGATTACTTCTTTCATATCTTGGGAGTATAATAAGTTTTCCCTTATTGAGGTGAAATATTATTTTTCCTCTTTTCTTGGTGTAAGGGACCCATATTTTAGGAGTGAGATCAATCTATATCTCGCTTATCTTTATTGGATTTGGCACCTTCACCCACACCAAGTGGCACCATAAACTAGTGGTCTCATATAATTCTTGACCCATTAGTCACAAGCAACATTTATGGTGTTTGAGGCTGACTATCCACCTTCCCAAGATAGGACTCCTTGATCATTTGGTTTTAGAGTCTTGACACCTTGCACTATGATGTTATAGATATGGTTGATTTCATCCTCAATTTCCATACTCTTGACATAGGGGTCCTTTGTAATTTGAGAGAGGTATAACTATCCTCTCCTTTCCATTCTCAAAGGTCACATAGCTCCTTTTGAAGCATATATCATCATTATTTGCATAACACTATGGTCTTCCCAGAAGCGTTAGGTAGTTATCCTACTTTTCCAAATCTATTAATTCAAAGTCATCATAAAATTTTATGCCCATGATATCTACAACTATGCTTTTTAGAGTTTATATAGGTTGTGCACAAGTCATATTGGCCATGAAGAGCACATGATGGGAAGTTCTTAAATCTAGGCTACCCATTTTCTCCCAATCGATCTTGGTCAAGATGTTGACCTTGATGCCTATGTTTATAAGAACCTCATAGATAGACCATCTATCAATAGTGGCATCCACTAGGAGTTTTTGGTCATATTCAACATTCTAAGTATGTTAAAATTATTGCACCCTCTCCATGCATGGCATGATAACCTCAAATTGCTTTTGACATGTATGCTCTAGGAGTAAATTATTTAATAGGGGAAACATACCCTTGGTCTTTAGGAAGCCTAGGATCTTAATCAATTCTTGTACTTCAAAATTTCAATTATCCTATTTCTTTCGAAAGGTGGTAGCCTATGCTTTTAGGTCCTATGATAATTGGAGCTCCCCTTGCAAGTTTTGGATTATGCTTATAGCTTGTTATAGTATGTCCTTCTAGCATGTTAGGTCTAGGTATGATTTTTTTTTGGTTTAGGCCTTGTTATGTGCTCATTTTAATCCTTATTCCCATATTTTAGGTGTAACTTAGGTACTAGTGTAATTGGTGGCTTAGTGGTGAATCCATTATGAGTAGTTGTATGTACCTTCATTGCCTTTGTGTGTGCAGTATGTGACTTGGGGGTCCATTTTTATATCTTCTACTCATGCTTGATCATTCTTGTGCCCTTGCCTATGCCAGGCCTACCTTGGATCAACTTTTTATAAAGGTTAGGGCATTCTTTAACCTTTTAAGGCCCTCAATAATACCCACATGTGGGATGTGTAGGGTATTTTCACTAGTAATGTTCTATTGAGCCACACTTATAACATGAGCATGGTGGGAACCTTCCACCACCATGTCCTTTACCTATCCTTCTTGTTGGGTGAATATTTTGTCATCAACTAACTGATGACGAAATGGGTATATCAACCACAACACAGGGAGATTTACACCATAAAAAGTGTGGGTTTAGCAAATCTGGATGAGGTAAATCTCTCCTCTCATCAAGGGGAGATTATTTATGAATATTTATATGCTATATGTATATATAATTAAGTATAAAATAATACTCAAGGTGGTATAACAACATCCACCTCTCTTTTTTCAAAGGTGATTTACAAGGAACAAGAGAGAGAAATCTTGGTTGTTGGCCAACAACATTCCTCTTCTTTCAAGAATGGTATCTAACATAGAGTAGAAAATCACCTAAAGTAACAAAGTTCACAAGGAAACTTGTGTAAGCACAAAGTCTTGCGTTGTCTCCTTTGCTGATTTAGAACAAGCGTAACCGTAGAGTGAAACGAAGCACAAAGTCTTCACCTAAAACTACAAAAGATAAAAGAATCACAAAGATAAAAGTAGCTCAAAGTCTCTCTTTTATCTTTTAGAAGCACCCTTAGATAATATCAACACACCCCCTTTGCTTATTAAATCAAACAAATAAGAGATTATTAGGAAAGAGGACATAAGAACTATTTCCTAAATAACACAGAGAACTTCAACACAAAGTCTGAAATAAACCTGCTTCTCATTCATTTAACAAAATATGATTTACAAGTTGAGCACAAAGTCTCAAGAAGTGTCTCAATTTCAGTAGAGTTTTTGCTCTCAATTATCAGAGATATATTTACAAAAGAGGTCTCCACTATATGTAGGGAGAAACTTTCAAAATTAGAAAATATTAAAATATAAAAATATCCTAGTCAAAGATGACTCATCTTTGACTTTTGAGATATTTTTCTAAATTTTTACATGTAATTACACATTAAAAAATTGCATGCAATTTTATATGACAAAAGTGCATGAGAAGAAGAAGAGAGAAGGAATGCATGGGTGGCAAAAATTGCCGCCCTTGCATATTGGAGAAGTTCTTGTGCATAGGCGGCAAAAATTGCTGCCTATGCACGTCAGGGAGTTAGCAAAGAAGAACGTGTAAGGGCGGAAAAAATTGCTGCCCTTGCACCTGAAGGAGAGAAAACAGGAATGCAGGGGTGGCAAAATTTTCTGCTCCTGCATAGAAGAAACCAAACGATGCAAAGATGACAAAAATTGCCACTCTTGCATGATGGATGCAAATAGTCTTTTTCCATCGGGCGCTTTTCTGCGAGCTTTTCCTTTACTTTCTTCAGGCTCTCTTTGAACTTTGGTGATGAGCCAACTGTTGAACCACTCCATTGAATCATGGTTTTGAACCATTTCGTTGAACCAAAGGCTTTGAACCATGTGTTTGAACTAACTGTTGAACCAAACGTTGAACCTGCTACTGATGCTTGCCAATGGAATTTTTTTTTCAAACCAAGGTGATGAACCAATTTTGAAAATAAACAAATGTTAGAAATTGATTCTTTTGATTGAACCCACCTGTAGAAGTCATTAAGCCCGTTGAACTTGTAGAAATGAGCCTGTTTGCAGAGTTCATAGATCTAAGAGAAAGCTTTTGAAAAATGAAGAACCAAAATGCTCAGAACAATTTTTGAAAGGGGAATAGAGGATTTTGATCTGTAGGTTGTCCCAAAAAATGAGTGGCATTTTTTGGGGACAACAGCTAGCTCCAGTTAGGGAACTTCCTTCTATTGTAAAAATTGATTAAAGGGAGTAGAATCCAGAATCTCCAGTGCCTTAAAAGTGTGCCATTGGGCTATGAAGTCATGCTACCCAAAAAGAAAGGCTCCAAAAATGAAAATGAAATGAACAAAACAAAGTAAAAGACTATACAAATATACATATGTACAGGGGGACTCATTCGATACTTCAAGAATTGAAGTACTTCAGACGCTGCTCCCTGAGAGGCAGTGACAATGGCATTCTATCCTGATAAACCAACAAGAGGCCATTTTTTCCCCAAAATTGATGATGTGTGAACGGAACTCTCCACCAGGAAACCAATTTCCTGTGCCTTCCCTTTTGTTTTCTCCTCCTGCCCCAAAATAAGACTTGTCTTTTGATCTGAAAACCATGAATCTTTGTTTTCTTGGTGAAGAGTTCTTTTCCTTGATCATGACGTGTAACAGCATGGTCAGCTACCATAATTGGTTGCTCTTCTGGTTCCATCCAACACCTAATTTGATTGTCCTCATTTGACACCCACCACTGATTGGCAGTATCAGGACCACTTGTCGTTGTTTCATCTGAACCAATTTTTTGGTTGGCATTCTCAAGGGTTTTAATAGGCTCTTCATGAACCTCTTCTATGGTCAGAAAATAATTACCCCTGCCAGAGGACTCAAATAGAATTTGAGCCGCAGGGGCTGACGTTTGGGTGACCACGTACTTTGCCTCTCTCTCAAGAAGCAACCTTTGCATCACACCTTTCATAGGGATTCTTTCCTGGGACAAGTCCATGCTCAATTCTCCTCCGACATCCTTACAAAAGTTTCGTCCAAGCAGAATGCCATATGAAGCTGGGATGTCAGCTACCAAAATTGTCATCTTGATCTTCTTGTCAGGGAACGCTGTAAATGCAAATTGGGCATCTTTTATTTGACCGAGAAGTGGGACTTGCTTGTTTTCCATAGAAAAACACCTCCCAAAAATTTTAGTCAATGTGAGACCAAGAGATTCTACCACTTTAGCAGGCATGACATTGTCAGATGCACTAGAATCAATGATGCAGTTGCTCAGCTTGCGACCATTTATTAACAGGGAAACATAGAAAGGTTCTATTTTCTTGAGACCAATTGGAGGAGTCATGACAAGATTATTCCAGGTAGATACATTCTTTGGGGGATCATGAGTTAACCTAAATTTTTTTTGTCTTGCAGGGATGGCTGTACCTTTCACACATTCTGCCAACCTGTCTAACTATTCAGGATGGGCTTGTAGAAATTCAAATTCAGACATTTGAATTTTAGTCTTTTTGACATGCTCAATTATGTCAAATGTCTGAATTGGACTAGGCACAGAGGATGGGAGTTCACTCTTTTGGTTTTTGGGAGGGGGAGGGCTGGTTTGCGAAGTTGAAGTAGAGGGTGCAGAGATGCTTGGGGTACTACCTTTTCAACAGTCACCAGGTCCTTTGGTTGGAAGGGCAGAGTGGTTCCCCACTTGGCAATTGAAACTGATAGTTGAGGTTGCTCCTCTGTCTTCTCTTTATCAGCTTGTTGAGCTGACTAATTTTGGGACCGAGTGAATACGACATATGATCCCTCAACTGCAATCCCCTCACTTCTGGGTTCATCCTGATAATTCAGGTAACTAATGATGAAGTCGCTAGCTAATTCTTCTTCCTACTCTTCAAAGGGATTAACATCATCATGTTGGTCTAACTCAGGTTGGAAAGGGGAAGCATGTTCTATTTCCAGATATCTAACTGCTGAGTTGGTTGGAGGTGCTTCAAGGGTGAGGTTCCTCTGTGGGGGAGGAAGATGATTTGGTTGCCTTTGATTCCTAGCAGCATTACCTTGATATGGCTGATTGGGGAATGTCCTCCTTGGTATATCTTTATATAGAGGAGCAGAAGACATACCTTGTGCCATTTGCTTTCTGAGGACTAGCAATTCATTTGCTAGCTTTTACACCATTAGATCAGTGGTGGCTGAAGAAGAGCTTTCAGCAGATGAAGAGAATCTATTTTTATTTGGGTCTTTTCTGATCTTACCTGCCAAGATAAGATCATCCTCAATCTCAGTGGCCAAATTTTGAGCCAATGCGAGATCCATAGGGCCAGCTTACCTCAACAAGAAACTTACTTCAGGAAGCTGTGAGTTGATAAAAAACACTTAAGATTCTCTAGCGTGGGCTGAGCGACAATCGGAATCTGGTTCCTTAACTTATTGAATTTGGCTATGAAATCCCTCATGGGTTCCTGGGATTCCTTTTTCATCTATGTAAGCTGAGCTAACAAGGCATGTGCATCTTTAGCATATTTAAATATTGCTTCAAATTTAGCTTTGAGTGTGTCCCAATTAGTCACTGACCCAGCCTATAGGTGGTAGAACCAGTCTATAGCAGCACCCTGTAGAGTTTCTACAAACAGCCTGACTGCTATATCTTCAAATTCCACATCGATTATGCCACATGCTATAGAGAAGGTAGCAATGTGTTCATTAGGGTGAACTTTCCCATCACCAAAGAATTTGGGGAAGTTTTTCCTTGAGCTGTGTGGAAGCTCATGTAGAGGTGGAGTAAGGTTGAGTGGTCCAAATTAGTTACCCCAGGGGCCCCGAGCTGCCATGATTAGATTATGGAAAGTGGGGATAACAAATCTTGGTGGGGTGTCTATAGGCAGGGCACTATTAACAGCAGGAAAAGAAGCTCTACCTTGTGTTGGTGACCCGATCAGGTCAAGAGGAAGACTCCTAGATCGTTGGAGGAAAGGCGGTCGAGGAAATAGATCAAAATTGCTCTGCTGTGCCAACTCAAACAAGGGGTCAAAAACACCCTTAGATCTCTAGCTTCTTGTGTAGCATGGAGTTGCCAGATTTCAAATGAAAAAGGGACTGAAACTACTTCAAGTTGAAGCTTGAGGCTTTAAAATGCATGTTCTTCCCAGCGGCTCTGGTTTTGCAGACCAGATAATATAACAGAGATGGAGGGAGGTGGCAAGGCTATAATGATAATGGGTAAGACATGGAATGGAGTCACCAGATTATGTAATGGATAAGGGTAGGGATTGCTTCAATTTGAAGCTTGAGGTTTTAGACTACACGTTCATCCCCAACGGAGTCGCCAAAAACTATTGGGTGAATATTTTGTCGTCAACTAACTGATGACAAAATGGGTATATCAACCACATCATAGGGAGATTTACATCATGAAAAGTGTGGGTTTACCAGATCTGATGAGGTAAATCTCTCCTCTCATCAAGGGGAGGTTCCCTACGAATATTTATACGCTATATGTATATATAATTAAGTAGAAAATAATACTCGGGGTGGTATAACAACATCCACCTCTCTTTTTTTAGAGGTGATGTACAAGGAACAAGAGAGAGAAATCCTGGTCATTGGCCAACAACATTCCTCTTCTTTCAGGAATGGTATCTAGCATAGAGAAAAAAATCACCTAAAGTAACAAAGTTCACAAGGAAACTTGCGTAAGCACAAAGTCTTGCGTTGTCTCTTTCGATGATTCAGAACAAGCATAACCATAGAGTGAAACGAAGCACAAAGTCTTCACTTGAAACTACAAAAGATAAAAGAATCACAAAGATAAAAGTAGCTCAAAGTCTCTCTTTTATATTTTAGAAGTGCCCTCAAATAATATCAACACACCCACTTTGCTTATTAAATCAAACAAATAAGAGATTATCACGGAAGAGGACATAAGAACTGTTTCCTAAATAACACAGATAACTTCAACACAAAGTCTGAAATAAACCTGCTTCTCATTCATTTAACAAAATATGATTTACAAGTTGAGCACAAAGTCTCAAGAAGTGTCTCAATTTTAGCAGAGTTTTTGCTCTCAATTATCAGAGATATATTTACAAAAGAGGTCTCCACTATATATAGGGAGAAACTTTCAAAATTAGAAAATATTAAAATATAAAAATATCTTAGTCAAAGATGACTCATCTTTGACTTTTGAGATATTTTTCCAAATTTTTACATGTAATTACACATTAAAAAATTGCATGCACTTTTACATGACAATAGTGCATGAGAAGAATAAGAGAGAAGGAATGCATGGGTGACAAAAATTGCCGCCCTTGCATATTGGAGAAGTTCTTGTGCATAGGCGGCAAAAATTGCCACCTGTGCACGTCAGGGAATCAGCGAAGAAGAACGTGTAAGGGTAGAAAAAATCACCACCCTTGCACTTGGAGGAGATAAAATGGGAATGCAGGGGCAGCAAAATTTGTCGCTCCTACATAGAAGAAACCAAACGATGCAAGGATGGCAAAAATTGCTGCTCTTGCATGATGGATGCAAACAGTCTTTTTCCATTGGGCACTTTTCCGCGGGCTTTTCCTTTGCTTTCTTCAGGCTCTCTTTGAACTTTGGCAATGAACTAACTATTGAACCACTCTATTGAATCATGGTTTTGAACCATTTCTTTGAACCAAAGGCTTTGAACCATGTGTTTGAACTAACCATTGAACCAAAGGATGAACCAAATGATGAACCTGCTGCTGATGCTTGCCGATGGAAATTTCTATTCGAACCAAGGTGATGAACCAATTCTGAAAATAACCAAATGTTAGAAACCGATTCTTTTGATTGATCCCACCTGAAAAAGTTGTGAAGCTCGTTGAACTTGTAGAAATGAGCCTGTTTGCAGAGTTCGTAGATCTAAGAGGAAGCTTTTGAAAAATGAAGAACCGAAATGCTCAGAACAATTTTTGAAAGGGGAAGAGAGGATTTTGATCTGTAGGTTGTCCCAAAAAATAAGTGGCATTTTTTAGGGACAACACTTCTAACACCTTATTACATCCTAAATCCTATATTATATTGGCCATAGCCATCATTCCCTTGGTTTGCTTGTCTTTTGACTACTATTTTAGCTAGTTGTGCACCCCTTTCCATGTTTTTATGCATTTTTTCAATCACATAAAAATCAGTAGCATTAAGGGTGTAGGCATAACATAAATGACAATAGATCATTATGTTTAATTGGCTGGCACATTGCAATAAAGGATAGTTTTGGATGTCATGTACTTCTTGATAGACTTCACAACTTAGAAGTAGGGTGTGGACATTCTTCTGTGGGTAGTTAGCTATATTAAGACCTTATACCTAATACTTGATGCACCATAGTCCATTTTAAACACCATGCACATAGATGGTGGTAAGATTTTGGAGATGAGAGGTCATAAATGTGATTTACACCTCTATAAATGGGCTGATCTTGGTGTCTACACTTTTAACCACCTCAGCTCTAAGCACAACTTCAAGTTTTTCTTGAGGGTCTATAAAACTCTTCATGGAAAGTGATCTTTAGAATGGCACAAGAAATACCCCAATGAACTACTATGCATGTTGGGAAGGGTGAATATAATATGGGAACTTTTATAGGAGAGTTTTGAACTGTGCATCATATAAGTGCCCACTCTGTGAGAGTCCTTGAGTAATTTATTTTAGTGTAGTGATGCTCTATTGTTCAAACTATGGGATGTAAAACCCATTTGGGAATGCATCCTTCAGGGTATTATAGTCAACCATAGCCTAGTTGGGATCAAATTTTCTATACTAGGTCTAGGTGTGATCAAGTAAAGTGGTTGCAAACTAAGTAGCCATATGTCCAACTGGGTTATGCCTTGTATGTGTCATTGGAGTTAAAATTTTAGCATGTGTTTTACAAAATTTTATATTTCACAATATTCTAGGAGGTGCATATCCATTTAATAGTAGATCTATTTCAAGGGGTATCTAGTACTTGAGGTACTTGTCCCATGGCTCTTATCTTGGTGGTTGTCCTCCAATGCCTCCAGCCCTGGAGGTAGGTACTAGTCCCATCATTCCTACTAGCATAAGTGGTGTTGTGATACTTGTTTGTGGTGATAGACCATTTCTTTTAAGTTTTTTCCCACCTTGGATTACTGACATTGGCTGGGTTGGTACACTCACATTCAAGTTCTATTATGGTGAGCTATCACCTAATGGTTTAGAGGTAGTTTCACGCACTTCCTTGTATATAATAATCTATTCAAACACAAATTTACAATATAAATATTCAAAATTTCTAAAATCTAAGGTGTTATTAGGGTCAAAAATTAATTCTATACACTCTTCAAGTGTGGGATCTAGTGTATGAGCATGCACTATAGGTTCAAAGGGGGTAGGCACATCAGGCATATCTATAATCACCAAATTTTATAGGGAATTCATGAATTATACACTTGTAAAGTGTCAAGCTTGGTTCATTGCTTAATTATCTCTCATCTTCACATTGATATCTTTCAATAGATTCTTCCCCATGCCCTTCCCATTTACTATAGGTCCTCTCAACACTTTCAAGTTCTAGATCCTCCATTAGTCAATGCTATCTCTTATTATAGGCATGTATTATAAGCTATTAGGTGTCAATTTTCTCATCCCATTCCATTATGCCTCACCTACACATCCCCTTCTCCCCCTTTACATAGATCATATGCAAAAGTATTTTAGCCTTCCATCCCCAAAGTTTCAAAATTATAATCAACCATTAGCTTCTTGAGTTGTGTGACGAACTCCTTCATGAGCATGCCTCTAGGGTCATGAAAACATTGGTACTCCACTTCCTTAGGGAATGAATAAGTTGATACTAAAAACTCAAGTATGTATATTTTCAAAGCTCCTTACCATCATTTATCCACTGCTCTAGTCTAAGTAACATCTAGGGTCCTGAGCTTCTCTAGGCACTCCTTTGTCCACTCATAGTGCTATCCATAGCTTCTTCTTTTGTGGGTTGAATATGTAGCCAACAAATTATACATATGCTCATGTAACTCATAGAAAAATACCTCATACAAAGCATCATATAGGTTGTCTTAAACCCATTTTCTTGGATTTTGTTCTTTGCAGGTTAGATGCTTTTACATAAAACTATTTTCCACTTGTTGCAGTTAGTGCTTGATGTTTTTGATAGAAATTTAGTACATCATCCTATCACACCATCGTAACAAAAAAATTCAACATGGGTCCTAGCATTGGAACCAAGATAATGTAAATTTCTAGGGTCTTAGTTTAATACAACCAGGAGCAAGTGTGGGATACTCCCTTTGTATCCAACATTTAAACACTTGGCTGTGCTATCATCAATACACATAAGGTAAGGCTTTATGCACTCACCTGAGTCACAATGGAGAATGAAACAAATCCCACATTGGGCTACTTATGTTGTGGTTTGAGACTTTAGTAAGGGGAAGTAAGCAATGGAATGAAAAATTATCTTAGCAAATCCATAGGCATAGGCCTTTCTTGAATGAAGCCTGGGTTCATATAAGTGCTTAAAGGGTCATAAGACTACTTTGGTTCAATTTACTCATCCTATAAATGTAATTTAAATAGGGAATGGGTTACTGGCCCAAATATATAGTTATCCTCCATGTAATATGATGATAATGCCACAAAAATTGTAGACTCCATTAAATTAGCAAACTAATAAAATGCACAAACATCAATTCACATAATTAAATCAAAAGTATGATATCACAAATATTCACATCACATTAATAATACTATAAGATATGAAAACTAGACACACAACACAGTTTAATGCAACACCATTATCATTGTTTAGAGTCCATAGCAAGATTTATATCCAAAACATAATATCAACAACCCAGAGGCTCACATATGAGCTTGGGCACATACAATTAGAGCCAAAGTGGATTTCATTCTATTTTAAAGCCTTAAGAGCATTAAAGCAAGGTCTATAGAACATGACTTAGAAGTTGTTTTGCTATATCTTCACTACATTTCTCTCTCTCCCTCTCCTCTTCTAGCTCGAGCTCCTTATATAAGCCTTCAAGAACATCTTTTCAAGGTTGAAAGTTGCACGCTGAGTGTTGAGATAGAATTTTTTCATCATAACTACTAGTTCCATGACTCTATGAACCCCATGCTACACTTGCCATGTTTCTGCAAATATTCATTGATTCCCTAAAAATTTGAGAGATGGTTGGCTGCCTACCAGCTAGCACAAGATTTGCTCTTTAACCTCCAGCTGGTTATAAAAACCCTTAGGCTAATCATTTGCCAAAATTATCTTCTTGTGTCAAGGTATATTTCAAGTTGGTGGCTATAGACACTTAAATTTCATTTAGTGTCAAAATGCACCTTAATCATTCATCCTAAGTTTATTAATCATTTGTCTTAATTTAATAATTAACATTTCTTCCTAAAATTAATTAATTGATTTATTCAAATAATTTTGAAAAAGTCAATTGTGCACCTTTTATTCTTTATTTTAATTATTTAATTCCTTAATTTACCAATTCAAACTTCTCCCACCTTTCTTTCCCTCATCCCAACCAAATCTATGAAAGTCTCCACCTCTTATGACTCCTCCCTTGAGTTGTCAATCCATTTTGACAAAGTCTTGTTGAGTCAGCTAACCAACCCCTTTTTTTGCTCCACCAATTTGAAATGGTATCCATCCTCATGGATGAGGACTCATCTTCAACTATTAATCATTTGGAACCTTGAAAAATTCCAAATGATCCTCCACCGTTGGATACTTTTCTAGGCTTTTATAAATAGGATTGCAAATATCCATTTTCAATCATCTTATTTTAAAATCATAAGAATCCCTTTTGAAATGAAAATCCTTTGCCATCACAATCATCCCATTTGGAAGAACTACATCTGGTATGATATCCACATATAGACATTGTCTAAGTGGATTATGTAGGCAACATTTAGAGACATAGGGTCTCTAGGGTTAGCCCGACCACTACAATCACAATCAATCACAAATCTTGAGAAATCACAAGCCCAATTCACCTTTGTATTGGAGGAGTGAGCACCACATTTTAATAGAGTAAATCAGATTTGAATCACAATAGAGGATTCTTATGTCTAAATTGTGAAGGTTTTGATTGTTGTTTCTTGCATTTGTTGTTCTAACTATGGTATAATTTAGCTTATAATAGACTTATTTTTTGTCTTTTTACTTTTTAATTCATATATTTTTGGCACGCTCGATGGGATCTACCCATGTATTTTTAATCTTCTTATTTTCTTTATGCACTTAGTCAATATTGCTTTCTTGGTTTTTGTTGTTTTTTTGTCTATCTCTTATGTTTAATTCATGTGTTTTTTGAGATGGTATGGACTATAAGTTGTTGTCTAGGATTTCATGTTTGGTTGTATGTTTTTCCTACGTAACAATGATTTTGAAGTACATTTCAGTGATTTTGTTAGACTGAACAATGTTTTTACAGCTTTTTCCACATTTTTAAAATATTTTCTAGGTTAATAATGATTTTGTACCAGAAAAACAATTTCATCCAAACATAGTGATATCATTCTACCTTGTAGCGATTTCATCATAACTCAAAGTAAAATTATCATTTGGTACATTGCTTTCATGTTTTTTTGTAGCAATTTTGTCATTTTATGTAGTGATTTCAACTTTACCTACAACATTTTCATACAACAATGATTTTGTTATTGTCTACAGTAATTTGAGTATAATAGTGATATTATTTATGTAAGCCTTTTTTGTTTTTTGTCTTTTTCCTATGTGATCAATTTGTAATTTTGCTTTCCTGACTTAAATGTGTAACAGTGATTTCATCACAAGGGCTTATTTTTTGTGGTTTTTCATTTCTTTTTTCAAGTTATCTTATTCCTTAGCCTAAGCAAAACAAACTAACACCTTATTTTTAGAACACTGGCCAGAAAAATTGCAAAAAAAAAAAATCAAACAAACTTTATTTCATTTGTTTTCAATAACATCTTTCATTTTCAGTCTTTTGTATTCCTAGTAAATAAATCACACTTTATTTTATATGGAGTAAATCTATTTTCTATTTTTGTCTTCTTGTTTTGTTACAAAGGTGGTGTATGCTCTTTCTTTGGTATCACTTTGGTGATGATACCTAGAAATCAAAAGCAATCTTGTAACTTATCTGTTACCCTAGATGATTTTGCCTATGCTCTTTTGTTAGTGTCACACTGATGAAGATACCTGGAAATCAAAAATAAGTATTAACTATTTATTTTTATTTTATTAGGGGCTCTATTTATCATGAATTTCACCATCATGAAAAAGGCCAAACCCCTTTTTTTTTGGGGTATATAAATCGAGACCCAACTATTTCAATTGCCTAAATGGTTGTGTGTTTTAAGCACATAGTGATATGAGGGGATTTCATACTCCAATAACTAGGGTTTCAACAACTAACTTAAGATTTGATATTATCAATTTTCAACACAGTAAGCCCCTATGGACATGTTTGTCACTTTGGGACAATACCCAATAGTGTACGTCTGCATATCAATCTCTTTCATAGTTTTATTCCCCATAAATGAGCTTGTGTATATCATAATCCTAGGATTGCCTCTTTGTTGTTTGACTTTGGTGCATTAATTAGTGGATAACACTGAGAAGTTACTTTCCTCAAACCCTCAAAATTGGACTCAATATGCCATGGGCATGGTAGGATCATCCATGGTTATCACCTTAAAACATTAGGCCACAACTGAGAGCATAGATGAGTAAGTGACAATAGAAAGCCCAAAAGTTGTTCACAACTCTTTATCCTAGTTTTCACCTTTTATGTGCAATTTATTATTTTTTTAAAATATAATTTTTTGTTGTTTCCTTGTGATTACCACGTGCTATAAAATCCTTGTTTGAAAATAAATTATTTTGAGTTTGAATGCTATCTTAAAAATCACAATTTTCTCTCTAAAAACTCAAAAGCATTTAGTTAGTAATCAGACTTTTAGTCACTTTAGTAATTTGATTTACTAGAGTCTAAATTGAATTATTTTTCATTATTGAGTCAAGTATTTCTTTAGTAGTGTCACCCATTGAAATAATCATGGCTATGTGGAACAACCCCTTGACCAATTTTGTCCCTAATCACAATCCCAATAATCTTTGTTATAACCTAGGATTCAATCCAACCAATTTTGATTTAAATCCATATTTGAATCAATATCAAACCAATCACCAAGCCAATCCAAATACAAGTTTGAATATGTATTCATCCTCATCCATCCATCAATAAAATCCAAACTTGAATAATCATTCAAATTTTCCAAATCAACTTTTCTATAGTAATCAAAATCAATTATTTGATTTTACATCTAGTTCACCCCAAAACTCAAACCCAAATTTCTTCACCAATCCATCTAGATCCAACCTTAGAACTAATATAAATCAAACTTTTGATTTAACTTCACCACCACTTTCAAATATATATTTAAACCAATGTGCATTCATAAATCAAACTACGTTCCATCCAAATCAAAAATTCAACTCCTACACCCTTCAAAACCAACCATTCCAACTTCATCAAAATTAATCATTTGATTTTACATCCAACCCATTCCCAAGCTTAAACCAAACTACATCAAATTCATAGTTATTCACAAACCTAGTAGATTCAAGTCCATCAACCTTCAAAAATCCATCCTCCCAAGATCAAGCTAATTCTTTAGCTAGGGAATCCCAAAACATTCCATATCAACATCACCTTACCACTAGTGAACCTATTTTACAAAATCAACCAAGTCTCCCCTCTACTAGTTATATCTTTGATTCTAACATCCCCTATCAAACTAGCAAAGGGAATCCAATTTTAGCACCTCTACCATTTAGTGTCACTCCATCCCCAAAGTTATAACACTCCTAGCCTATTAAAAATAGTACCTTGATTATTAAGAAAAAAATCACTCCGTTAGGGTAACCTTATGATGTATTCTTTCAAAAGTTCTTCTTTGCAAACCTAGTCACATTTCAAAACACCAAATAATTTGAGCCAAATGTCCTAAAACTTAAGTGGTATAGACCTAATGGATATTGCGATTATCACAAAATTGAAGGTCATTCTATAAACTATTGTATAAGACTAAAGCATTATATCCAAGATCTGATTGACAAAGGGTACATCAAGGTATATCCAAGTGTATCCATATCTAAAAATCATAGCTTGAGGATATGCCAAGATGTATTTATTGAGCCTAGTCAAGCCATACCACTTCCAAGTCAAGGTCATAATCTTTCATCCATTTCTCAAGATCCCATTTTTGACACATCCATTTTTAGCCAATCCATAACGAATCAACCTGCCTTTAAAAACCATGGTTACCATCCATTTTTGATGAAGATCCCATCTTTATTTAAGTACCTATTTTCAACCAAAAAACTATCTTTGATCAAGATCCCATATTTGATCAAGATCTCAAATTTGATCAAGATCCCATTTTTGATAAAGATCCCATTTTTGACCAAGATCCCATCTTAGACAAAACCTCCTTCAACCAACATAACCTATTACCCATTATTCAAACACCTAAATACTTATCACCTATCGAAGCTCCCATCACCCCACAACATGCACCCCAAGTGATAGAGGTAATTATAGGTAAAACAATCCATGGGTAAGGAATTATCAAACCTATCCATTTTGAAGTAAATGATAGACCCCATAACATCAACTACAAACCATTTAAAATTCAATGTAAATATGTTAGTGATAATTTTTTGGTTTCTAAGGTAACTTCATCTATAATTGAAATAGGATCTATTCATAGTCTCTATGAAGACTTTGCTACCATCACTCCTTTCATAAACATCACCATTCCTACCTTCCATATTTCAAGCTAATATCCCACATGTTTTTATTGGGACCAATGATATTACTTACATTTAACTGCCTTCCATGATAATAACATAATTGCAAACTTCCTAGCTAATATCCTACCAGAAGAGTATCAAGAAATATCTGCATATTCTGAGGAATAATTGTACCTCAATCAAATTAAATCTTGCAATCCAAATATAATATCCACACCCCATAGTGAACACCTCTTCGAGGCACTATTAGATGATCAAAATACAAATTACAATCAAAATCTAAATCAAAATATAGAAAATCAAAAATATGAGTCCTTTAGGGAAAACCTCTTTGAGGCATTATTAGACAATCCTAATCTGAATCTTAATAAAAAATAAAAAAAAATATATTTTGGTGAAAACCATTCTAAGACACCAATGGCTGAGAATATTAATATGTCCTCTACATTATCACATTTGTAAAATGTATCCCTATCACAAGTTGAAGCTATCATTGAAGAAGCATTAAATGCTTAAATCATCCAACTTATAGTTACTATTAGTCTTGCTAAATGTGAGATTTTTCATCTCATTCACCCTTTAGATCATGACCCATATACTCATCCCCACTATAATTCCAACCCTTTAAATTATTCATGCACTCAACACACATCCTTCATCCAACATACTTTTTGTTTCACCCTATCTGGCTACATCCTCTATCGTAGGGACTATGACTATATCTTGCTAAATTTGGAAGAAGCCAACTTAGAAATCAATGAAGTTACTGAAGACATCTCTGGAATGCATACTTGAAATATCAATAGCGGTAAGTATCATGTATGTTGAACACTTTTGTGTAATTGAGATGCTAAAAAGCAAAAAAAATAAAATGAAATATTAGAAAGAGAAAAAAATTCATCCAAAGGTGAAAATCATTTTTATGGTGCTTTGAGAAAGTACCATGATGAAAACTAATTTTTAACATCATGTGTAAAATAATTAGTTATTTATAAATACCCTACACTTTGGGGCACTCATTCATTCCAATCCTATGCATTCTAAATCATCCCACCATCCTAACCCATCTTAAAAATTCTTTAATCCCATCCTGTTACCCTAAACCCATCCAAAGGTTACTTATACCAAGTTATCCTAAAGCATACTTACCCATCCTACATCTATCCAATCCATCCTAAGCTCATCCTCAACCATCATATACCATTCTTGACTACCTATAACATATCAAAACTCATCCAATATTTGCCATCATAAAACCATCTTTACTCCCATTTTGACCTTGATAAGGAAGTAGAAACATCTTAGTGTATCCTTACAATGCTATTTTGATGACTAGACTCTTGGTTCTTACCTCATGTGTTCCCTATAGTTATCATCTTAATTCCATTCCATTCATATTCGTCCATATTCCATATATAATATATTCCTTCCATCCCCTACCACTTACTCTTAGATGCTAGAATCTAGTTTCCCTTTGTTGTTATTCCTTGTATATACACCTTTAAATTCCAACAAAATCCTAAAAAACAATTCCAAGCTCAAAAAAAAAAAAATCCAAAAAAACATTACAAATTCCAACAAGAAGAAAAAAAACAATTCCAAGCTCTAAAAAAAAATTCAAAAACATTAGAAAAACCAACAAAATATAAAATCCAAGCAATAATAAAAAAATCCCTTGTCCTTAGGTACGTACACTAGTCATACCTTATGTGAATTACTCATTGAACATTTCAACATTGTCAAAAATTATATATACCAAAGGGTTCTACTCTAGCAAGGGTCATCCGAAAAGTCATTTTCTTACTTGTTTTAGTCATTTGATTACTTGTATGTATAGTCATTTACTTTCTTTTACATCATGTGTGTTTACTTACATCATTTTTATTATTTCAAACATCTCTTTTATCTTATCTTTATTATTATTTCTTGTGTCTAGATTGCACATTACTAATGATGTTATTATGATCTTTCATATCATGATACACTAAGTTTTATCTTTGTGAATCTATTAGTCCTTACATGTAGTACATGATAGTCATCATGGTTTTTTTATATCATTGGTGTATATTGTCATATGCAATATCAAAAATCAGGTTGCTCAACTCTTACTCGATTGAAATTATCATCGAAAATCCAATGCAAAGAACAAAATAAACACAAGGCAGCTATCAAACCATCTCATATTCTCAATTCAATACATCTTTGTGTCATCTCTCTCTTTCATTCATCCTTATCTCATCCATGTTTTTGAATCATTTGATCCATCATCATTGACCCATGTGATCGCTTCATTTATTTGTTAATGTTTTCATATTAATCATCTACCATCATTTCCTAATATTTCTGTTTAACCTCTCACACATGTCGATTGGGACCGACAAAAGCATATTTTTCATCCTTTCTCCATCATTCAATCATAATGTGTAATCATTAGCTTAAGTATATCATCCATGGGTCAATCGTACATTGCATCATTTCTCTTCTTGTATTGGGAGAACTACATATGGTTTGATATCCACACATAGACATTGTCTATGTGGGACATGTAGATAGCACTTATAGACATAAGGTCTCTAGGTTTAGCTCAACCATCACCTTTCCCATCATCTTTTTCATCCACATTTTCTATTTTCATTTAATCAAAGTGATATATCTCCTTATCCATGCTTACAAATATCAATTTTGTAAATCTTTATCACAAATTGGACAATCTATATTTTTATTTTTTGGCATGTGGCTTACCATTGTTGGGATATATCAGTCCCACATCTACTCATGACCTCTGAGTCTGAACAGAATCTAAGCATACAATCTTTAAAGTGGGACATGTAATTTTTTAAATATCTTCTCTATCATTTAACAACTAGGGGTAAATAGTTATACATGTACCATCTACAATTTTACAAACACTAGTATTGAGACAAGTGTCTATATTATTGATGATAGTTTTCTCATTTTTATTCCTTCATAATACTTATTCTTCATCCAATTTCAAATTTATAGAACCATTAAATCAATTTATTTCAAGATTGTTTTTCAAAATCTTGCAATCATTTATCGACGTGAAATCCATGAACTATTTGCAAATCAATAAATTTTTTCTATTTATAGATCTATAGTTTATTATTGATGGGATATATCATTCCCACACTCTCTACTTTGGCCCTTGAGCCATTAGTAAACAATAATAAGTGTGTAATCTGAGTGGTTAAATTATTGATTTTTAAATCAAAAACCTAGTATTACCTTATTAGGGGCAATTCTTTTACGTACCACCCATTGTAAATTTGACATCAATCTTGAAATAGCTTGATTTATCATTCATCTATTTAACTATTTTCTCTAATCAATTTTGAGCGTTTGTCCATTTCTCACACAAACCTTTGAGGGGACATCATCACACTCATTTTTATTTATTTGGGGCAAATTTTTGCTTTTATATCATCAACACTCTACTTCTTTTATTTTTTGAAGCAGTATTGCTTCACAACACCATTTCAAAGAAGGGAAAATGTAGACACCTAAATTTCATTTAGTGTCAAAATTCACCTTAGTCATTCTTCTTAAGTTTATTAATCATTTTTTAATTTAATAATTAACATTTCTTCTTAAAATCAATTAATTGATTTATTCAAATACTTTAAAAAAAGTCAATTGTGCATCTTTTATTCTTTATTTTAATTATTTAATTCCTTAATTTATCAATTCAAACTTATCCCACCTTTATTTCCCTCATCCCAACCAAATCCAAGAAAGTATCCACCTGTTATGACTTCTCCCTTGAGTTGTCTATCCATTTTAACAATGTCTTATTGAGTCAGCTAACTAACCCCTCTTCTTGCTCCACCAAGTTGAAACAGTCTCCATCCTCATAAATCAGGACTCATCCTCAACTGTTGATCATTTGAACCTTGAAAAAGTCCAAATAATCCTCCATCATTGGATTCTTTTCCAGAATTCTATAAATAGGCTTACAAATATTTATTTTTAACCATCCTTTTTTGAAATCACAAGAATCCCTTTTGAAATGAAAATACTTTGCCATCAAAATCATCCCTTTGGGAGAACTACATCTGGTTTGATATCCACACATAGACATTGTCTAAGTGGATTATGTAGGCAATGTTTAGAGACGAGGTCTCTAGGGTTAGTTAGACCACTACAATCACAAATCTTGAGAAATCATATTTGAATCACAATGGAGGATTCTTGTGTCTAAACTATGAAGGTTTTGATTGTTGTTTCTTGTATTTGTTTCTCTAACTCTGGTAGAATTTAACTTAGAATAGAATTCTTATTTATATTTGCACTTTTTCATTCATACAATGAGAATACTCTACTAATGGATTAGGGGCGCAACAAGCAAACTTCTTTGCCCCCTATCCTATCCTACACTTTTACACTAAAAAAAAGAGATGAATATGATATTCAATTATGTTCAAACATTGTTTATAATGTTTGATACACTACATAATTTTTTTAATTGCACTAATGTCTACACCTAATAATGTATCATTGATTATACTTACATTTTTTCTTATTAGATTGGTTGAGACATATAAATAATTATATTGATTAACATTATGTCTATTCAAACCTAGTGTTGAGTTTAATGAATGAATTTTAATAGAACATTGAATCACATGTCCTAATTATAATATAAAATTATGATCATTTAGTTTGAAAACACTTTTTACACCTTGTTGATAGTTATTACTTGAATAAATTCTTCTTTGATTGGAAATGAAAGTTTGGTGATGTATGTTGGTATCATTATTTAATATTTGAGAAGTTGAGATTTGATCTTTGCTTAAAACTATTCATATGAATAAAGAATAAGTATTGAGAGATTTCATTTGATTGAAGTCTACACAAGACTATGATATGTATTGATCTAGGCTGACTTAGTTATAAAATGTTGATTGTACTTGAGTTTGATTTCTAATTAATAAAAATGCTGAGTTTAAGTTCATCACAATATTTTATGCCTCATATCTTTGTAATGTTTAATAAACATCTCATGTGTTGTTATATTTTACCTATGTTGTGCATACCCAAATTACTATTTATGTATTATTATGCTTGTGTTTTAGATAAATCTATAAATAATATTATGTATTTAATGAACTTTACAATAATGTGGAGATAATGATACCGTATTCTAATATTCTTAGATATTATTTCCTAAGACTTGTAACTACAAATTGAACATGCATTTGAGAATAAAATGTAATTGATACTTATTATATTTGATTGAAAAATATATAGATGGTTTCATTATTCTATAAATTATGTATTCATGACATCAAAATTCCTATGATCAAATGAATCTAACTTACTCACTTTTTCCCAAACCCTTTGTTCTTTAAGAAATTAATAGAGAATTTTTTGAGAGGATTGTTCATGTTCTAATGCTTGATGCAAACTAGAATATCAAATAATTATTTTCATTTGAAGCCTAAAACATGTTGTCTTGACTTCACATTTTATCTAAATCTCAAATTATATAATAATATTATTGTGGAGATAAGTGGGTCCATTGTGTTGGAAAATCCCCATCAATTAAATTTATCTTAATTTGTGTTAGAAAATCCCCATCAATTAAATTTATTTTAATTTGTTTGAGTTTTCTTGTTTATATTTCCATTTTTTTCATACTTTTATATTGGATTATCTCAAACTACAACCTATAAAATATATTTACAATCTCTTCAAAACAATTATTTAAATTATTTTGATGAGCCTCCATAAATAGTTTTAGGTATTGCATCGTAGCACACACTAAGAATATGTTTTTCAAAATAACAATGAAAGTACCTCTTATTTTTAAATTTAAATTCTTGTTTTATTTGATACAAAAATATTATCTGAAGCCTCTAAATTTGGCATAAACTAGAAGGATCAAAGTAAATTTTATTACATTTTAAATATATTTATGTTTTCCATATCTCATCAATAATGATGAATTACATTTAGAAAAAAATATTATCAAGAACTTAAATTTCATGTTACTTAGTGGGTATTTATTTAAAAATTAATAATACAACTAACATGTAGAACATTTATATTTTATATTTATTAAAATATAATATTATAAATAATTATTTTTTTCTTTTAACAAATTGCAGATATTTCAAAGGAAGCACTAAAACTAAATTCTAAAAAACTATTGATTTTGGGGTTGGATGACTTATTATTTGTTATGCAAAAAATAAAAGATATGGAAAAATAGGTTAAAGGAAGAAAATAATATTTTATAATAAATTTTTTTATCATTGTACATTCAAGAACATTCTATAAATTTTTTTAAGGTGGCATTACAATCTTTATCTTATGTTGTCCTTTGGTTAATGATAGAGGACAATCATTTGAGACTACTCCTTCATGTCATGGATTACACAACTTCAGATTTCATGTTCATTTGGGAAAAAAATATTCTAAGCCTTTTTATAAAACTATAAATAAATCGGATGAGTTTATTTTTAAGGGAACATTTGGAGATGGCTTTTCAATTACCAACATAGTGTTCATTGATTGTAATTCTCAAAATTATTTGGTTACAGACCAAAAATTTAAAATGAGTTATGTACCTTCAAATAGATATACTAGAAATGAAATATGTAAACACAAAAAATATTCAAGAATCAAAATGACATCTATCATCACATTCTTAGGAGAAAGCATCTATGACAATAGTCGTGAAACATTATTTAGAAAAGTTAGGTATAAAAATGATGGTTATATCTTTATCACATGATTATTTCAAGTGTATTTATTAATTATAAATTATAATTTTAATAACATTATCATCAATTTCATACAAATCAATTCCAAATTATGTCTAATATAATTGAATTTACTTCAAATTTATGGATTGTAAATTAGAAATACTTTGATCTTGTTTTATGTAGTTTATTTGTAATGAGCCTAATTTATTTCAAAGATCTTGGTTGAACTTAAAATATTTATAAATCTATATTAGTCTAAATTATTCAAAAAAATTGATTTAATTGGATGTTATTTATTTATACTAAAGTCAACTTATATATAATTGAATGTTATTTATTTACACTAAAATCCACTTATTTATGATAAAATTCAATCCAGAGCATTTTTAAATTATTTCAAATATAATTCAATTTATTTTAAATGTACTCTAGTTCATTTTTTAAAATAGTCAAATTTATTTCAAATGTATTGATTTTATATTGGAAATAGTTTACCCTCATTCTAAATTTATTTAATAATTTCACTTTATATATAACAAGCCTTGGTTGAAAATAATTTAGAATTATTAAAAATACATTAGATAGATATGGTTTATTTGTAATAAATCCAACTAATTATTGATAAAATCCAATTTATTTCTAATAATTTTGAAGAATGAAATCTAAAAACAAGAAAAGGATTAGATAATAAAAATGACTTTATAATTTTAATAACAATATCATCAAGTGTATTTATTGATTAGAAATTATAATTTTAATAACATTAACATCAATTTCATACAAATCAAATCCAAATTATTTCAAATGTAGTCAAATTTATTTAAAATTTATGGATTTCAAATTAGAAATACTTTACTCTTATTTTGTGCAGTTTATTATTAATGAGCCTAAATTATTTCAAATATCTTTGTTTAGCTTAAAATATTTACAAGCCCATATTGATCTAAATTATTAAAAAAAAAGTTAGATTCAATTGGATGTCTTTTATTTATACTAATATCAACATATTTATAATTGGATGTTGTTTATTTATTCTAAAATCAAGTTATCTATGATAAAATTCAATCCAAAGCATTTTCAAATTATTTCAAATAGAGTTTAATTTATTTTAAATATAGTCTAGTTCTTCATTTCATGTTTGCAGTTTATTTATAATGAGTTTTGGTTGGAAATAATTTGGATTTATTACAAATAAATTAGATAGATGCGATTTATTTGTAACAAGTCCAACTAATTATTAATAAAATCCAATTTATTTTTGATAGTTTTTTAAAAATTGGACTACTAATAAATCTATTTTATTATAAATAATTTGGACTTAATACACACACACACACACACACACACACACACACACACACACACACACACACACACACACACACACACAATATTTGTTATAAGTCCAATTAATTTTTGATGAAGTTTAATTTATTTCTAATAGTTTTTCAAAAATTGAACTACTAATAAGTAAATATTATTTTAAATTAATATAAATATATTAGATAGATATAGTTTATTTATAATAAATACAACTAATTTTTAATAAATTTTAATTTATTTTAATAGTTTTTCAAAATTTGAACTGCTAATAAATTCATATTATTTAAAATAATTCTTTTTTACTTAAATCATTTACAATAAACTATTAAATTTTAGAATGGTATGGTATGATACCAAAGAAAATAGTCACACCATAAAATGAATGATACTCAAAGATAATACTCTGGGCCAGTCAATAAATTTTTTTCTTGAGATGGATTATGTTCATGGTTTCATCAAGTTAATATTATTCTAGTGTATCTATCTTGTATTCTCTAGAACCATAGTTAGCAACAATCATATAAGGTCCAAACAAAAAATGAAGAAGGCTCCCGCTCCTGTTCCCGCTCCTGCGCGCGTGAATCCAATTTTGAAAACGGCTGCTGTGATCTGAGCGGCCGGTGAGGCTGTGGAAGCCGTGGAAGTCTGTCCGGACAGTGGAGGAAGGAACCAAAAAACACGCAAAGGAATTTCTGCTGAAGGGATTAACACAGCTGCGGGTCTGACCAACATTTCTGGCTCAGGGTATGGACCAGGAGTGCGAACCTATGCGGATGTGGCGGCCTTTGAAGCAGAAATACATGAAGCTCGGTCTCTTTCAACACCTATACCTCCTCGCACAACACCTGTAAGTGCATTAAAACCTATTAGGGTTACTCTAGACCCTGAATTAGCAGAAAATATTTTCCAAGATGAAAAACGGTTTTCCTCTTGTGCTGCCATTTTCCGCTTCCATGGTTTCTGGCCTTCTTTTGTAGAACTACAAAATTGGATTGCTAAGAGTTGGCCGCATATTAATGACGGTCAAATCCAGCCTTGCGCCAGGGGTTTTTTTATAGTAATTTTTCAAAGTCCTGAAGATAGGCAGTCTATATTGTGCCACAATAATTTTTCTTGGCAGGGCAGATTTCCTCTTATGGCCAAACCTTGGCATAAGGATTTTAACCCTCTCATGGAATCCTTTAACAAGATTCTTATATGGGTGCGGCTCCCTTATCTTCCGATACAGTTGTGGCAAGAAGTAGTTTATAAGACCATTGGAAATGCTATAGGGGAGTTTCTATATGAAGAAGACAGTTCGAAGAGCCACCATTCGACATGTGCATAATTTTTGGCTGATCTGGATGTTTCAAAGGGCCTTCCTAAGGCGATTTGCATTGACTCCCCAAGGGGTACCTAGACACAAATCTTGGATTATGAGGGGATTCCTTTTAGATGCAGGAAGTGTCACCAGACGGGAAATATTGCAGCCCGTTGTGTTGCTGGGAAATACATTCCCAGACGTTCACCTTCTTGGTGGCCAAAGGATTTTTCTAAACATAGTTTAGACAAACTACCTTTGGAAGCAACAACAGATTTCGAGTCCGAGAATGAGGAAAGGGTGCAATCAGAATCGGAAGATGAAGAGGAATCACTGGAGAATCAATCAAATGAAGCCTCTGAGGAGGCTGTAGTCAAAGATACAGCTGAGCCTGATGAGGTGGTGGTGATCTCTACCCCTGTTTTGAAGGATCTACCTAAAAGCCAGACTGTGTTAGACTGTCACCAGGAGTTAATGTCTACTGGTGTCCAAAGTTCATTGTCCCCTGAGGCATGGGTTGCTGAGGCAACTAAGGTAGAAGACGGTTGGACAGCTGTCAGAAGAAAGAAGGCTAAGCCTTTGGTCCCTCCTCTTGATATGAATCTTCGGTCAGGCAAAAAGAAAAATCTGAATTGAAAATATTCATCCAAAGTTCCTTTCTGCTGATTGGTTTTTTGGGGGCAGCAAACTGGTCATTTTTTCGGTTTGCTGGTTACGGATCTGGAAGTTTGTGGTAAACTTTCAGATCTGTGTTTTGATTGCTGTTTTGTATTGGTATTATGGTCGGTCACAGGTCCCTGTAAAACCTGGTGTTGGTTCTTTTCTATTTTTAGGTTCTCGTGTTAACCTGGTTGTGCTTTAATGCTTATCTATTTCTTTGTACAGGGTTTCGGGGCCCCTTCAAAACCTGTTTTTACCTTAATCTAAAACTATTAAATTTTAGATAGTACTATTAAATAATTTCATTACAACTTATTAATTTTTTATTTATCTAATCTAATATGATATTCATGCTACTAACTAAACCTAAAATTAAGCCTATTGATATTTGCTTAAGTTTTGTTGGCTAATTCAAAGTTGTTAACATGCCACTTTGGCCAAACATTGTTGATAAGTTTTGATTAAATGGGTTAATAAAATGGTATTGACATATCACCTTGAGTAATATTTTTTTAAAAATGGATTCAATTAAAACACATTATCATGCCATTTTTTTAAAGGAAGGCTTAGCATAGACTTTTCAAAGTAAATGGCATTTTTGTGGCATATTTGTGGTATAAGGTATTGGTTTTAATGTGTTTTTGTATCCACTTTGATACATATAATTTTAAAATAATGTTCATTTTGGATCTTATCTTGGCCTCAAACCAAATGTTAGTCCCATCAATTCCATGCTCAATTGTTAAGGTAATTTTGGATAAAAGAGATAGTAAAAAAATTGGCATTGTTGCCAATTTTGAATCCCATTTATTGAAAAATTTCCCCATGTTCATTTAGTCATTTTTAAACTTGGAAAAATTATATGAGGAAGCGAAGGCCTATTTTTGTTTATGTCTCTATTGATAATAATCAGTCTTTGGATTTCATTACAATTTAGGCACTTTTTCTAATTAATTTGGCATGGGCTTTGAACATTTTATGACATTTCACATTCATATAGATGTATGAGTTTTTTTGGTTAAGATAATTAATATTTAAAAACTTTAAAATAACATGGTGTATTATTTTTCACTTCATTTTAAAATATTTGATAAAATAAAATTTTGAATATGGTTTTTTATCGAGTTTTTTTAAGTAAACAAGGTATTTTGCATGTAATAGACACTCATTTTATTATAATAATTTCTTTTTTTAATCATTATTGATTGAGTTTTTATATAAGTATGTTCTATTAAATAAAATGCATGTATGTTTTACATTTACTGGCATGTTTATTCTAGGTTTTAGTTAAATTTATAGTATTTAATTGATGGTTATAATGCATAACTCATACTTAATATAAAAATTTTGGTATGTAATTATTTTTAGTGTTTAAAATAAATGCTCAATGATTGTATTTAGTTTTTGGAGCCATTTTTTCACTTAGTCTTAGGTTTTTTCATGGTTATTGTATTGAGTTTATGGTTTGCATGATTATTATTTTATCTATTTGCTTAGTTTTCACTCAATCTAAACATTTAAAATATGGTTGTAATTATTTTTAGATTTTATTAAAATTGTTGCATTTAGTCTATAGACCTGATTTTTGTGCTCAACATTCAATTTTCAAATGACTTTTACAATCATGGTTTTTGTTTTGGTTTTTTCACTTGAATTTCAAGATTCATTAGCACTTCATCTTGAGCTTTATATAATATTTTGCACTCAAAGTTTTAATTTTTATTGCATGGTAATTTTAATATCATTGCATGATTTTTTCACTTAGTTTGGATTTTTTATATGCTTGTTGCATTCATATGATAATTTGGTTAACAATCACTTGTAAAGTTCTAGGGTTTCAAAATAGTTTTAGTATATGTATTTAGGTTTGTATGGGAGTCACACTCACCATAATGTAGTGATTTACATTATAATGAAAAAATAATGTTTTGAAGTTTGCATTACTAGAAAATTATACAAAGAGAATATCTTTTCATGTAGTCTTTCTAAATAGATTCAAACTCTTGTATGCATTTTTATCGAGTTTTTCCCATTCTAAAGTATATTACTTAGTTTATTCTCAACCTACAAATAAATGCTTCAAGATAACCATATATATATATATATATATATATATATATATGTTTTTATTTTTTTATATGAAACAAAACAGCTTTTTGAAAATAATGATGAAATTGAAGGTCTAGGGTTTTAAATTTATACTACATTGATTATTTCAATGTTATTTCTCAGCTTGACTAAAAAACATAAACATAAAGAAAAAAGGGTTTGAATTCATGCAAATTTACATTTTGTTTCAATTGTAAAAAAAAAAATAATATTATTATTTGTATATAAAAGTATGTAAAACGGATAACTACATATCATATTTAAAAAAAGGGTTTTCGCTAGATTGTGGAGCTTTACATTTACATGTATTAAAATATATTTTTTTGAACTCAATAATATTTAATGTTATGATCATTTTTTATGGAAATAATCTATATACATACATGTTTTGAAAAATATTGAAGTGACATAAGTGATATAAGATGATTGAATGTTTTTATTTGGATATAAGATAAAAAAAATAGAAACATGTCTTAATTTGTATAAGTTTTTTGAAATATGTGTATTAGTTTTTTGAAAGTGAAAGTTGCATATGATGAGTAACAAAAGTATTTTGTATAAAATTTTTAAAGGTTTTCTGAGTTATGAAATACTTATAATGAGAGTGGAAGTTTTACAGTATAGTATTTAATTTTGGATAAATTAGATTTTTTTAAAAGTTTTTTAGTTATGATGTTGAGATTGATTTTATATTTTTTAAATAGTTTTCATATATATATATATATATATATATATATATATATATATCTTACATTATGAATTTTTTATGATTTTATAATCATATATTTCATTTTTATTATATAGAGAACATATGTTAAGTTGGAGTCATGGATCTCATATTTATGAAAAAAATATGTACGGGTATAAGGATTCAATAACAAGACATTGAGTTGGCATTTACATGAAGTTTTAATCGAGATGCTCATGTCTCCCTATACTTCATTTATCATGGAAATAATTTATAGAATGTTTTGAATATGTTTCTTAGTGATTATTTTTATCTTCATTGCATAATAAATCCCCAAAGAGGTAATTTACAAACATGACCAATTGGACATAATTTTTCATCCCCATATTAAAAAATATTTATTACATGCAATGAAATTTCCACACAAGCTGATCTTATGCCATCTAATGCTGAGATACCCCATTTTGATACTACTCAAGCTCTTGTTGCCACTGCTCCAAAAAAAATTGCTTCCTATTTTCATAAACACACTAGTAGCCTTCGCCCCCACCTATGTAACACATACTAAATAATATCAATTTAGATGTGGATGATTAATCTGGAGGCATCACTAGAGAGTAAGTGCACAAATTTGGGTGGCCATAAAATGGACACTTTTTCTATTTAAAGTGAATTTAATGTTTCTATGTACACAATTTCTGAGAGTGCGTACATGATATTGGCTCATAGGCTTGGTGATTATTGAGCCTAAATTGTGTATGTGGTTTTAGTTTATAACCATGTACATGGTACTATTGTTATAAGTAAAAAGTTATCAATGACTTTCATTTGACATCAATACAAAACACGACTAGATAAGTAAAGAGATCAACTCATGTTTTATAAAACTAACATTTTACCTCAAAACATGGTAAATTTTAGTTGTTATTCTTTGTTAATTCATGAATATTTTGATTTTAGAAATTGACATTTGGCTATTTTAGGGGGTGGTGGATAATGTGGATTCATGTAAATTATTTGGGTGTAAGTTAGTTTTTCAGATCAGTTTGGATTTTATTTAAAATAAATTTCATATATATATATATATATATATAATTTGCCACTCTGTTGAAAGCCAATATGATCTTATTCACCATTATATATAAGCAAAAGTCTGCCCATATACTCATAATGACAAATTTTTATAGAAGGAAAGGGATGAAGGAAGTGTTAGGGGATGGTGTTGAATGATAGCATGTTGCCTCTCAATAGTAATGCTATTGAACTATAACAACACTACTGAACAACAACCACATTGTCAAATGACAATAATGTTGTCTTTTAACAACAATCTCTATCATTCGATAATAATGTTGTCAAATGATAGTACTATTATTGAGCAAAATCATTGACATCATTTGGTATCATTTCTATGAAATGATAACATTAATATCATTTAACAACATTACTATCAAATGGTAATAGTACTATCATTTGGAAGTATTACTATCAAAGGATAACATTACGATCATTCGGTAGCATTACTTTTAGATGATAACATAACTATCATTCAATAGAATTTATATCATTCACCATCAGCCCTATCATTCATAAATTAAGTGGTGTGATCCATAGAAAAACATGGCACTGTCTATCTATGGTTTTGTGTATAGTTGCATGCATGTCTATATTCTATGCCCCATTATGATTCATCTATCCATTTGTCTTCTCATCTAAACATCATTTGTTAACTTTTGCTAGACTTTTAAAAACATATTTAGAGATTCACAAAAAAACTCAATTTAATTTCTATATGGGCCACTAAAATTTACCCTACCTCAAAATCACCAATGGAACTTAAGAGGAAAAGTATGGCAATGAATTTGAGTGGAATTACAAACAAATTCATTGAATTTTATTGCATTTGCATTTTTTTTTAAATTGTTTTTTTTTATTTTATAGAGCATAATACACCTTCATGTGTAGAGGGAAATGTATAAAGTTAAAATGAACAACCTAACCCTCTTATAGTTCTTCAATCCCTCTAAGGTAGTCAGGAAGAATTGGTATCCCACATAATAAAAACCAAAATCAAAATTGAGTATTTAATTAAGGCAATGAGGGATCCCCATTTAAGAAACCCCCACCAAAATTATCTAACAAATATATTATAGACATTAATAGGTGAAGTTGACTCATTAACATGTAAAATTGATAGGTGGGATGATTATAAAGATAGATGCAGTGCATATTATTATAAAAAGTTACCTATGTACACTATGAAAGATTAAAAAAATAAAGACCAAACTTGTGCATTATTCAATGATGGAAAAAGTGATGCACCATTAGATGTGTCAACCAAACTATTTAAAATAAATTGATGCACACATGAGTTGATCAATTTTTTTTTTGGACTGATAGTGGATTATATTTTATCATCTACCTTGAAATAATAATGAGGTACCTGTTGACTATTTTGACCCCATGTTAAAATAGGTCAACCCCCTATAGTCCAAAACTTGATATAGGGATTTATTAGCATGATATAGTATGTGTCATGGTTTATTTGATGTCATTTAATATGTTTCTAGCCTTGGTCATAGTATAATTTAGTCTTTGTGTCATTTTATGTCACTTAGGGGTCATATATGGGTTATTAATGAGGGTGGTACAATTTTCCTAGGTGTCCATGTGTTCTAAACTTCTTTCCAATGTCCAATATGCTAGATTCCTTATCAAGAATGTTAGGACTAATTGAAAATTTTAATTTCATAACTAAAAATCAAGAAAACAACTAAAAATAAGGAGTTTTGAAGGTTATTCAACCTATGGGAGAGAGTGGCATGTGGGAGAATCTTATGTAGTGACCTAAAAGCATGATTATCTCAGGGTTGGCATATCATGAACATAGATTTAACAAGTCCAAATGATTGTAAAAATTCATTATAGAATTAAAGGATATAATGAGGCAATAACATAAGGCCTAAACCATGCAGGTACCACCTACATGCACCTTTTTCAAGGTAAGAAAACACAGTCATACTTGACTATAACTGAGCATATCAAGGTGAGAGGTGAAAAATGTAAAGTTTGATAAGGGTCTAAGTATAAATATGTTTGAAAGGACTCCATAGTGAAAATTACCATTCCATGGTAGTATAATAACATGGAGACAAAGAAAGGAGATATTCTAATGTGATGACCTATTGTCACATGTCTAAAGTCTACACAATCAATATTCTCCACAAGTTTGCCTTCATGGTTTTGAAGAATTAGAAGGTATAAGGATACCATAAATCCTTAAAATATTAAATATAATGTCTCCATAACTTGGATAATCCCATCATACCCTCTTTTTTCCTAAGACAATAAGGGAGATGCCATCTATTTTATCTCAGATAAAGGACACTCCCATAACGTGAAACCTTGCAGGTTTAATATGAAAAGATAGACGGGTGAATTAAATATTTATTGAGGCCTCTTAGGGAGATGAAAATAGATATGTTATACATGATTGAACACATTTTAATCCTCATAGATGTTATAATCCCAATAGGATGGTCTAAATTCATAAGTATGTAGCCTGACTCACTAGGTCTAGTTTAAGCCTAAAGCCCTCAAGGGCGTCTACTACCAATTCCAGCATTAAATGAAAATTATAATTAATTGGAACATGTTTTATGGAGATATAATGTGTGTTAAATATGTTGGAATGTAAAGGATGCCATAGGTAAGTCATTTCTTGTCTTAAGACCATCACAAAGTATGCATAATGGAGAACAAAGCTTGAGAGGCTAATTTGGGAAGCTCATAACATTATGGATGCTTAGCATGGGAGTATTAGGAGTTGGGTAATGTTTAAGGAGGTCTTGAAAAAAGACTTTGTATAATTTTTTAGGGTTTCCAAAGTTAGACCTATACAGACAATCCATAGAGGGCAAAAGTACTCTAAACCCTCTAAAACCCTTATTAGTGACCTGATTGGGAAAATGAAAAAGGATATGTATATATATGGGGTGTTAAGGCTTGGAATATGATTTTAAGTTTAATATTACTCTCCAAGGCTCCCCTGATCAACTTGAGTTCTACCCTACTTATACAGATAGGGTGTAAAATGGATTTTCTTGACTATTTTTGGTGTTGTGTATGTACACAAGGGTTCCAAGAGATGAAAGTAATTTTAGGAGAAATATTAGGAATTTAGATAACCCATAATATCAATTTATTTTATTATAATGTCTCATAAGTGCCTCTTCTATTACCTTCATCTCAGCCAGTCCAAACTAGCATAGTGAACAAGAAAGTGAGAAGGTGAAAACTCTAAGTGGGAAGAATTTTAAGGTATACCTAGGGAATATAAGGGTATGAAAGGTCCTGATAGGTGTCATATACTCCTTTTTATGGATTATATTGGAACACTAAAGAAAAATTTGGTGCCAAGTGTGAGGGGTGAGTGAAATAGGAGTGATTGGGATTACAAGAATTGATAACTCATGTTCAAAAGAATCTTGGTGATTAGGGACCCAAATAATGCATGTTGGATATTTTTTATAATCCCTCCATCTTAATGAAATCATTTCATATATACCTATTCTAATGTGGACCATTCCAAGGAGGTCAAATGATGAAGGCAGTTTCTAGGCATGCAAATGAGGAATCCTATGCCACATTTTAGGAGTTTGATGCTTTGAGGGACATTTTTACAAGTATACCTTGCATGGTATATTACATATTAATTTATCCTAAATTTTTAAATCCATTTATCAACTTGAAACCTGGTCTAGTGACTCTTGGAATTAATTCTTTTCACTTCTCTCTCAAATCTTATAAGTAGTAGCCATTTTGGCTCTTGTAAAACAATTCTACTCCATTTATGGAAAAGACATGATATATTGACATTGTATTTTACCTTTGAAAAATAAATTTAAGTCTATTTTTGAGTTCATGAACAATTTTCTAAGTGTGAAAAGTGATGTATGGTGATGTTAAGTGATAATATTTTATCCTTGCTTTTCTTTATCCTCTCATGTTTATGCAAGAGTTCCTATTATAATAAGTCATATAGGGTTTAACAAGTGTGTTAAGATCCTTTAAAGTGTAAAATTTTCCTTAGAGTGTGTAATATACCATCTGGTTCACTTACCTTGTGTTGCCTCATGCATATCACCTCCATATTGAAACACTTATGTTAGAATTTCTTAAGACTCTGAAGCTAGTTTATAGGTCTTATTTATTAGTGAAATAAGTATGATGGTATTGTGGAATCACTTAAAGTTTATCAAAATTTTATAGTAGTTTCATTTCATTCAAACTTATATATCTTTTCCCACAAGCAATTAGTTAAGTAGGTGATAAGCACTTCAAGGCATATTCAGGGATCTAACCCTTAAACCTAGAGGTTTACTTCTACTATAGGTAAATCCACATACATAAAAGTATTACCATGTTTAATAAATATAAAAGAGGCTTAAAAACCTCATATAGGGTAAAATATTTGGTGACGATAGCTATGGCATGCCTGGTAGGACCCATTATCCTACATATAACTTATCAAGGTGAATGCTGGTCTTGACAACATCAGTTACAAATTGGTGTGCTACTCAGCATTTATTGACTCCATTCAAGGAAAAATCTATTTCAAGGCCATTATTTTGTCATAAATATTTTCTCATACTTCATGGTCCTTACTAGGTCATCATATAATAGATTTATCAATCATATCAGTCCACCTATTGAACCTAAACTTCCTCTTGAAGTTCAATACCCTCAACCTAATTTTCCCTTTGGAGACCAAGAATATTTTGATAGTTAAGAGAGTGAAGAACTTGAAGAAATCCAATCCATCATGGATAGGCCACATGCCTTCCCTACCTTTAATACTAAAAATCCAATTCATCTTGAAGCATATGATGCCATTCCCCCTAATGCTACAAAGAGTGTGCATACATTCAATGATGAAGGTCATGTCACACCTAGTGAAAACATCAGGGATATATTTTAATTTTGTAGTTTCCACAATGTCACAGAGGATAATATTTCCATTAGACTCCTTGTCATGTCCCTTAAAGTGAAATCACTTGATCGGTATAGGACTTTATCCAGTGGATGTATCACATCAATGGATGAATTTAGAGTGTTTCTAACTTTAAGGTTTGAAGATGAAAGTGACCATACTTCTCTCATACATTAGCTCAATGTGATAAAAAGAGCTCCCAAGGAAATAATGCATGAATTCAATGAGAGGTTTAAAAATACTTGGTATCGATTGATTCCTCCCATGAGACCACCTATTAGTTTTGTCTTCCTTACATATTTGAGAGCTATTGGTACTAATATTTCCATCATGCTTCAATCTATGGGTGGTTTCACTCTTACCGAAGCATATGAACTTGCCATTAGAGCTGAGAATGGCCTCATTCAATTAGGAAAGCTACATCCTAAAGTGTCTATGACTCTACTACCTAATGTTATAGCTGATGCTCCAAATATTTCTCAAATTCCTAATGTTAATGCCAAGCCAAGGTTTGCTCTTAAGAAGGTAGAAGATGCCATTGATTGGAAGTCAAATGTCCAAGTTCTATGAGACAAGATCCAAATCCTTAAAATCTCAAAATAGGTAAGCTAATATACCAAAAGGTTATCATCAAAATACCTATCTATCATCATCAATATGGCCAATAATATGTAAGAGGTCAAGAATAGTCTAAGTTTAACATGCTTGTTAATGTATACAATCCCAATTTCACCACCAATGTAAGAGAGATGGTATGATTGTATATAAACTTGGTGCAAGGGGAATATTGAAAATAAAGACAATTCATGGATGCCATTGAGAGTAGAGAGAATAATGAGGATTCAATCCTCTCTTATTAGCTGAAGGTGAAGTTATGATGCATGTAAATGAAAGTTGGCAAACTCATGGAGAAAGTTTCACCAACTTATTGGTGGAAGATAATTTTGTGCTCAATCAAGGAACTTATATTTTAGAAAACACAAGGGAAAAGAGTAAGGTTTTAAGAGGTGATCATATCATTCCTACAAGTTCATCTAATCCTTTTACAAGGTAATAAAGCATGAATATAAACATGACAGTCCCAAGTACTCCTACACCTTCTCAAAATCAAAATGTGATAAGGTCTACTCAAGGTGATTCAATTCCTAAAGTTTAAACAAATTATTTTTCTCCAAGGGATCAAGAGAAGGTAATAACTACTTCCCTAAACATAGTGGACTCATTGAATAATGCCAAGGTATCTATCTCTTTGTGGGATGTCCTCTATATGCCTAGCCAAAAAGAGCTTTTGTAAAAATAACTATCCATTATTATTGTTAGTCCTTCACCTTTAAGTTAAATTCGTGGTTATGTTGCTCTTAAAAATTCCCCTAATACTATTATTGAACCATATAATAAATTTGATAAGCTTCCAACTTTATACCTCACTCTCATAGTAGGTGACAAGCTAGTACACAATTGCATCGTTTATAGTGGTGCTTCTATATCAGTCATGCCAAAATTTGTAGCTAATAAATTAGGATTAAAATATGAACCCCATAACAAATAAGTTATTTAGGTAGATGATACACCTACTAAAAGAATAGGGTTGATCAAAAACTTGAGGGTTTTCCTACATGATTGTCCTAGTTTTCTCATCTTTCAAGACATTATTATGGTATACCTTCCTGCTCATTTTTCAATCTACCTTTCAAGAGACTTTACAGCCAAGATAGGTGTCTATCTCTCAGTTTATTGGTCCTTCTTGGCCTTTAGGACAAGGCATGAAACCAAGGTAACCATAAGAACTCAACCCCTTACAAGGTTTCACATTGAACCCTATGTTGAAAGAAGCTCTAACTTGAATTGTGTGATCAATGAAAAGGAAGAGTCTAATGTGGAATAAGGTGATTCTAAACATGAGGGAATATCTAACTTGTTTCTAGATGAATATGGTGAAATTTTTTATGAGCATGATCCTTATTCATACTTTGAGCAAACTAACCTTGGCAAATATATCATGCATAACGATCTATTTGAGGGAACTGAGGTAAGTGTCAAAAATTATTTCTCATAAGCTGATGAAGGTAGCTACATGATTCATGAGTATGATGATGATAAGTTTAATAACCTAATTGATCACCATAGTGGGAATAATGATGTCTTTCTACCTGCTATTGATGAAGATGCCCTTAATGATGACACTCATGAGGGAGAGAAGGATGAACTATGGTAAAGATTCAATGCCATATGTCAAGAGTTTGATCAATTAAGTAATGATACTTCCCCTCATAATAAGTCTATATCTGATGTTTTTTCTAATTATTCTAACAAACATGGTGTTGAGTGTCTCACCAAGCATGGAAAAGAGTGTCTATGTTGTGAATGAAGATGAACTATGGCAAAGGTTCAATGCCATATGCAAATAATTTGATATGTTGGGTAAGATTCCTTTTTATCCAAGAGGTTGCATGTCTAATATCAAAATTTCTAATGAGACTAATGATCAAGTTATTGAGTTCTCTTTAAAACATGGAAATGAATGTCATTCTATTGATCAAGAGTCTGCAGTCATGAAAGAGCTTGATGAACCTATTTCCTAAGAAGTTATAAACATGGAGAATGAGGTCAAGGTAGATTTGGTTATGCTTCAAGGACAGTCAAAATCTCCATATGATGTTGAGCCACATTCATAGGTATTGGAACATAAAAAATAAGATCTTGATGACTCCATGTATCAAGCATATGTTGACCTAGAAGAGCACAAAGATGAGGTAACTATCATACATTCTAATCTACAATTGGAAGAGTTTAGATCAAGTATGAAAAATAAAAATAAAATTTTATCCTTAATCAAGGTTATTATAGAGAAATAAATATAAATAATTAAGGTTACAAATAGTCCACTTTTATTCCTAAGAAGACATAAAGGTGGTAGGCTTCTTGATCATCTACATATGCAAGTGGTTGATGAAGAGTATGCTTCACATGATAGGTTACCTTCATGGAGTGACAAAGATGTAAGAAGAAACATATTTAACCCTAGTTGAAGTATGGTAAGATGTTTTTCACCTCAAGAGTGAGGTCTTGTAAATAGTATATTAGGTGTGTGTGTGTTGTGCTTCATAAGTGTTCTAGTTGAACACATGTGTCTTTATTTTGGGTATGTCTTGCTTTGTGTGTCTTTTCCTTGTGTTTGGTATGGTGTCAAAGGAAAATTGTGTGTCAAAATAGTGTATATGTGACTAAATTATCCAATGGATATGATTATGCTACTGGTCTTATCATATTAAACATACTACCCTTGGGAAATCACTAAGAATGTTGACTATTTTGACCCTAAGTCAAAACAAGTCAACCCCTTATAATACAAAACTTGATATAGGGGTCTATTTTCATGATATAAGGTGTGTAATGGTTTATTTTATGTCATTTAATATGTTTCTATCCTTGGTCATAGTCAAATTTAGTCCTTGTATCATTTTATGTCACTTAGGGGTCATATGTGGGTCATTAATGAGAGTGGTACAATTTTCCTAAGTGTGCATGTGTTCTAAAATTCCTTCCAACATATAATATGTCAAATTAATTTTAAATAATGTCAATAATAATTTAAACTTGTATGTTCCTTATTAAAAATCAAGTAAAAAAGTGAAAAAAGGATTTTTGAAGGTTGTATGGCCTATGGGAGAGAGTGACATGTGGGAGAAACTTATGCAGTGACCTAAAAACATGACTATCTCAGGGTTAACATAGTATGAACATAGCTTGAAAAAGTCTAAATGATTTTAAAAAGGCATTATATACTTCAAGGACATAATGAGGAAATAATTTAAGGCTTAAACCATGTAGGTACCGCCTACAAGCACCTCTTTCAAGGCAAGAAAACATAGTCATAGTTGACTATAACTGAGCATATCAAGGTGAGAGTTGAACAATGTAAGGTTTGATAAGGGTATATTGATCAATAACTTTGAAAGGAGTCCATAGTGACAATGACCATTCCATGTCACTCCCATAATATGGAGATAGAGAAAGGAGAGATTATAATGTGATGACCTACAATCACATGTCTAAAGCCTGCATAGTCAATATTCTCCACAAGTTTGCCTTTAGGGTTTTGAAGAATTGTAAGGCCTAAAGATACCTTTAAACCCTAAAATATTACATAGATGGTCTCCATCACTTCCATATTACCATCATATTCTCCTTTTTCCTAGGATAATAAGGGATATGCCCTTTATTCTATCTTAGATAGACGGCACTCCTATAATAAAAACCCTAAAGGTTCAACATGAAAAGATAGAAGGGTGAGTTAAAGATTGATTGAGGCCTATCAGGGAGATGAAAATAGTTGTGTTATATATGAGTGAACATATGTGAACCATCATAGATGTTAGAATCCTAATAGGATGGTCTAAATTCACAAGTATGTAGGTAAACTCACTAGGTCTAGTTTAATACTAAAACCGTCAAGGGGATCTACTACCACTTCTAGCATTAGATGAACATTATAATTCATTGAAACATGTTTGTAAGGAGATATCAGGTGTGTTTAAGATATTAGAATGCAAAGGAGACCAAAGCTAACCCATTTCTTGTCTTAATACCATCACAAGGTATGCATAATGGAGAACAAAACTTGAGAAGCTAATTTGGGAAGCTCACAACATTATGGATGATTAGCATGGGAGTTTGAGGAGTTGGGGAAAGTTTAATGAGGTTTTAATAAAAGACTTTATGGATTTTTTTTATGTTTCCAACATCAAACTTGTATGAATAATCCATAGAGGGAAAAAGTACTATATACCTCTAAAACCCTTGGTAGTGACCTAATTAGGAAAATGAAGAAGGAGAAGAATCCATATGGGCTAGAATGTCTTGGGAGATGATTATAATTTTAGAGGACTCTCCAGGGATCCTCTCTATCAACTTGAGTTCTACCTTACTTGTATGAACAGGGTGGAAAATGGATTTTATTGACTATTTTTGGTGTTTTGTATTTAAATAAGGGTTTCAAGAGATAAAAATCACTTTGGGAGAAATATTGGGACTTGATCTAACCCCTCATGTCCATTTATTACTGTAGAATATCTCATAAATTCCTCTTTTAGTACCTTCATCTTAGCTAATACAAAATGACATAGTGAACAAACAAGTGAGAAGGTGAAAACTCTAAGTGAGAGGGCTTTTAAGGTATAACTAAGGAATATAAGGGTATTAAGGGTAATAACAAGTGTCATACACTCATATGTATGGATCATATTGGAAAACTAAAGACAACTTTGGTGCTAAGTGTGAGGGGTGAGTGAAAGAGGAGTGATTGGGATGGAAGGTAGTGATAACTCATGTTTAGAATAATCTTGGTGATTAGGAACCCAAACAATGCATGTTGGATCTTGTTTATTTCCCATACCTTTTTGTGTAATCATCTAATTTGTCCCTAGTCTTTTTTGGAGTGTTCTAAGGAGGCCAAATGATGAAATCAATTTCTAAGCATGCAAATGAGGAATCCTACACCACATTTTAGGAGTTTCATGCTTTGAGGGACATTTGTCCAAGTAAGAATTGCATGGTCTATTACATATTACTCTCTCCTTAATGTGTAACTTCATTTCTCAGCTTGACACCTAGTCTAGTGACTCTTGGACTCCATTCTTCTCACTTCTCTCTCAAATCCTATAAGTAGTAGCCATTTTAGCTCTTGTAAAAAAATTCCACTCCATGTATGGTGAAACCCTACTATATTGACATTGTATTTTGCCTTTGAATAATAACTTCAAGTCTAGTTTTGAGTTCATAAACATTTGTCTAAGTGTGAAAAGTGATGTTAAGTGATCATCTTCTATCCTTGCATCTCTTTATCCTCTCATGTTTATGCAAGAATTCCTACTCTAATAGGTCATATAGAGTGTATCTAGTGTGTTATTCCCATTTCAAGTGTATAATTTTCTTTAGAGTGTGTAATCTACCTTCTGGTTTACTTACCTTATGTTGCCTCATGCATATCACCTCCATATTGAAACACTTATTTTATAACTTCTTTAGACTTTTAAGTTGGTTTGTAGGTCTTGTTTATTAGTGAAAGAAGTATTATTGTCTTATGGAATTACTTCTAGTGTATCACCCCTTTAGATTAGTTTTATTTCATGTAAAATTATATCTCTTTTACCACAAGCAATTAATTTAGTAGGTGATAATCACTTCAAGGCATATTCAGGGAGCTAGCTGTTAAACCTAGAGGTCTACTTCTATTATAAGAAACCCTAATAGAACTATTCCCATGTTGCCCAAATCTAGAGGAGGATTGAACACCCTCCTCTAGGGTGAAATATTTGGTGACAAAAATACCCTTTTATTTTTTGAGAAAAATCTATTGTGATT
Organism: Torreya grandis; assembly: GCA_037957365.1. Taxonomy (NCBI): domain Eukaryota; kingdom Viridiplantae; phylum Streptophyta; class Pinopsida; order Cupressales; family Taxaceae; genus Torreya; species Torreya grandis. The sequence goes on from JARHVA010001627.1 coordinate 2,953,961, forward strand.
TTGTTCTTAAGAAGTTTTAAATTTGATCTGCACCATGGGGCCCAAGACTAAGTGTGTAAGGGAAAATTAGGTTTTATTATGTAGAGTGAATACATGGGGAGTATTCAGACTGAATAATCACACACACATTCATTGGAATAGAAGTATTACTTTTATAAAATGCAACTTATATTCATAAATCAAATAATATGGAATATAAAGTACATTATATATAGTGTGTGTATACAAAATATGTGCAGAGCAAGCTAACTATGTTATAACTGTGTATGACATTGATATTATATGTTGTTAACTATTTAAGAAGATGTGTATGTTATATATTTAACATGAACAATACAAGAGTAGTGATAATTTTTTATAGATACCAAGTATGATCTTGATAAACATTCCAATCTCTTATCAGATGTGGTAGTTGGAAATGATCTAGATAGTTAATGTCTAGGACATCTTCAGTGATTCCCAATCCCATGATTCTTAATTAGTATGTAATGAATATTTGGGACACATTTTGAATCACATGGTCAAGGAAGTCCAAAATGTGGTTTCTCTAAGGTGGGACTAAAGGATCCAATGAGTTGGTGATCAAATGCTTGTGAAGTGCACATGGATACATAATATGAAGTGTAGAGTCTATGATCTAAGATGAATGTTGCATGAAAGTCTTTCATAAATCATGAAAATTATGAAAAAAGTAGGAAAACCTAAAATTAATGTGAGGTCAGGTGGTTGGTGGTGGAGGTTGGACCTGCTTGAAGTAGGTTTACTCTTTGTAGGAAGATTGGGATTGGTGGGAAGTGAGACTTAACGTGAACTTTGTACATCAAAAATGTGCAATGTGCACTTCAAGTTTTGCATTCCATGGGAAGGGGTTTAGTGATTTGGTGGAAGTTAGAATTTATTAAATTAGGTACACTCTCTATAGATGAGGTAATTAGTTTTGGCATAAAGTGGAACCCATAGGGCACTTTGCACATTTGGAATGTACAAAGTGCACTCGAGGTTATGTATCTCATGATGTTAGGATGGTAAGTGTTTTGGTAAAACATGGAGATCATGGTGCACTTTTCACATTTACAAATGTGCAATGTGTATTACAGGTTCTAGGTTTCATGGAAGGGGGTATTAAAGGTTTGACAAGATTTGGAGCCCATCATGTACTTTACACATTGTGAAATCATGCAAAGTGCATATCAAGTTCTAGATTCTACCGAATGGGTGCATGGTAGGATCCAAAGCCCACCATGAATTTTACACATTCAATAACTTGATAATTTCATGATGAGTTCTATATTCTATGGTTTTGGATTTGGTGCTTCATGGGATATAGAACATGCAAAGCAATTTGCATAAGTGCAAATTGTATATAGAGTTTTGAATTCTGTAAAGTAAAGGGAAAGATAGGTTTTTGAAGGATACAAGGATTTTAATAGAAAATAATGGGGTATCCCTTAGGGTATTAGATGTAATGAGATTTTTGAGCCAAAAATATCAACATTTTTGGTGACCTTCATGGGATGATTGTCTGCTAATCATTTTCAACCCAATAGCCTTCTAAAACATTGGTCATGGAGTCAACTTTGCTCTGAAAAAACTCTAACATAATAAGTAACAAACCGGGATTTTCCTAGACCCCAAAAAAACAAGAAAAATAGATAAACAAAACATGGAAAAATAACCTAAAGAAATAACTCCTAATGAGTTTGACCTATGTAGAAGCACTTATTAAAACCATAACAAACCCTATTATTTACAAAATTTAATATTTTTAGAATAAGTTCCTTACCTCAAAAGCATGATTTGAGGTATATCCCATTAACTAGGATTAGTATTTATACTCCATCAAGCTTAGAGAGATGGAATGAGTTGGCCCCTTTACATTGGGTGATGATATATGGACCACTCCATATTGCATCAAATTTGGTGTGCCTTCCTAGTTTGCTTTATTTTTATCACACTTGAGGACCATGTATCCTTAATTAAAGCTTCTTACAATTTCCTTTTTATCAAAATTATTCTTAGTATGTGCTTGATTGGCTTCCAAGACTTTCATTGATTGATGCCTGATTTATTCAAGCTCCATGAGCTCAACCAGTCTCACCATCCTTTCATCATTATCAATTAGGTCCAATTGGTGATTAAGCTCTAAAGATGGAATTTCAATTGATAGTAGTACTCATGGTTATCTTCCATATACTAGCATAAAAGGTGAATTATAGATGGGTCTTTTCAGTGTAATTCTATTAGCCCAAAGTCTTGATTTTAGCTTTGTATGCCAAATCCTCTATTGTTTATTTGATAATTCTAATCAAGTTCTTGTTGGTGGACTCAGCGAGGCCATTAACCTAGGGGTAATAACTTTAAGAACTACTTAGGTACACATTATTCTTGATAGTCCATTCACTGACTTGATTACCCATAAATGCCTTAGCATTATCAGATAATATGATGTGAGGAATACCAAACCTTAAAACTATGTTATCCATGAATTCTAGAATAGATATTTTAGTGGAATATTTTAGAGAAACTACTTTGGTCAATAATGTAAAATAATCCATTACTATGAGAACCCACTTGTGACCTATGCTTTATGGTGGATTGATCATGTCGATGAAATCCAATCTCTATTGGGAAAATACTTGATCCACTTGAATTGGTCTGAGAGGGAGTGCAACTAATCTTTACTTACCAATGAAGTAAGCACACTTTTCAAAATTTATTACCCACTGATGGACATCCTTGAATAATTATAGCCAATATTATCCCCCTATTATTACCTTAGTGGCCATATTCCTTACAAAAAATCCTCCTGATGGTCCATCATGAAATTGCTCGATCACTTTAGGAACTTGCTCGTGCTCAATACATCTTAACAAGACTCCATTCTTGTCCTTCCAAAATAAAATTACATCAATAAGAACATAGGGAATTTATTGGAGTTTAAAATAACTTTTATTTGACTACTATAATTCATAGGGGTATTCTCCAGTCTACAAGAAGTGAGTCATGTCTTGAATCTAGCTATTGAAAGAAGGGGGATTGTCTGGTTGAGGTGTAGTTTGAGCATACACTATGTTGGATACTAGTTTAATAGTATTGATGTCAGTAGCCAATTTTTCACATAATCCTTTTCCTATTAAAAAATTTGAGATCATGATATCCATGTCATACTCCATAACCTTAGTGATCCATCCTACTCTTTTTTTGTTTATCTCCCTACTTAGCAGAAATTCTTTGATGCTAGGATGACTCACCATCAGATGTATCTTGTTTTTAGAGAGAATATGCCTAAATTTATTGAGTGATTTGATTACCACATATACCTAATTTTACAAAAAAAAATAATTCTCTTCATAACCTTTCAAATATTGGCTAAATAAAGATATTGGCTGATCTAAATCTTCTTGATTGTGCTGAGTCAAAATTGCTGAGATAATTCTTTCCCTTCCAAATGTATAGAGGATAAAATTATTCTCATAGTTTAGGTTAAATAAGGTAGGGGATTGGGATATGGTATATTTTATGGATTCAAAGATTTATTTTCCCTCCAACATCCAATTCAAAATATTTCCCTTCTTCAGCATTACAGTAAGGGTTTTTTCCAAAAAGGCAAAATTTGGTACAAATCTTCTCATGAAGCTGATCTTCCAAAGAAATCATTATAGGTCCTTTTTGTGTCTTGATAGTGATAACAAAGATATGGATCTAAATTATTTAGCATCTATTTCAAGACCTTATTTTAACACTATGTGTCCCATTAGCTTCCCCTTGTGTACTACAAACATGCACTTCTTTGGGTTAAATGAAACACCAAATTCTCTACATCTTTCAAAAATATTTCTCAGGTATGCTAGATGTGCACCAACATGTTTTGAATAGACTATAATATCATACATATATACTAAAATTATATCATTTATCATACCCTTAAATTCCATATCCATGGCTCTCTAAAAAATCATCCCTGTGTTTGACAGACCAAATGACATCTTTCTGTATGCATACATGCCCCATTTGGTGGTGAAGGTAGTTTTAAATTGATATAATTGCTATACCAAGATTTGGTTATAACCCGAATAACTATCTAGAGGAGAGAATATTTTAGATCCTAATATTGTCTATAGAATTTATTCCATAGGGGGAAGAGGATATTAATCTTTCAACAATGTTTTATTCAGGTCTTTAAAGTCCATGCATAGCTATATTTCACCATTTTTATTTATGATAGGGACCAAATTTGATACCCAATATGAGTGTTTATTCAAAAATATTATATTATCCTCTATCAACTTAGAGAGCTTATTTTTCATCAAGGGTTTAATCTTGGGATTGATGGGTCTCTATTCTTGCCTAACATGTTTTTAATTTAGATCTACTTCTATAGTGTGTTGTGCTAAACTTGGTTCAAATATTCTTAAGTCATGATAATTCTAAGTGAAGTTATCATCAAAATTTTGACATAATTTAACAAAATCATGCTTCTCTAAAATATTTCATACCTTACCTATCTTGAAGAAGACTATTGCATACATTGCAAGGCTGATCCCCATTTGTCCAAATGAGTGTCTAGAACATCTTCTATAGGTTTTGAATTCTATTGATCCATTTCTTCCTCTTCTTAAACTCTCAATGTACAATTCATTTCTATATGAGGAATAGGAATGTATGGATCTATATGATCTTTTGAAATTGGCTTAACTCTTATGGTTACTCTAGTCACATATCTCATTCTATGTAGCATGTGAGGCCGATATGGAGATAAATACCCTCCCATATTTGCAGTGAAATATCTTGAAAGACAAATGGCAAAGAATGGGGGAAGATATATGACTAAAATATCTTGAGTAATTGATAGGATTGGGCAAGCATGAATAGTGAGGTTTAGTTCCTTTATGGTTCCTACTGTTTGAACAATAGTCCCATCTAGTTACACCATTTCCTTTTTAATAGGTGTGTATTTTATTCCCAAAGCATTATCTATTTTATTGGGCATTACTAAACTACTATCCCCTAAATCTACCATGCAGTTGTGTACTCTATGCTTTCCTATTATAAGTGGAAGATAGAAAGGGGGAGGCTTACCATTTTTGCCTATTTTATTATCAAATTAAGGCTCACATAGATTTATTATAGGTGTAGGTCCCTTGACTGGAACCCTTTCTGATATCTAGAAATTCTTTAGAGCCTCCTATAGTAAGTCCCTTTGTGCTGGTATAGATACTGCTTCCCACATAGTGATGTTAATATTAGTCTTCTTCATTTGATCAAATATGTAAAAAGGAATATTACCAACCTTTGTTAGTGCTTTTGTAGGGGATGCATCTTCTTTTACAATATTTGGAGTTGGTACCCTTGCTTTGAATTTATTTTTAGGTACAAAGGGTAGCCTTTGCACTATGTTTATCTTTGATGGTTTCACTGAAACTTTAAAATTTAAAGCTTGCTATACCCTAGGGGGTTGATCAAATTATATTTATCTTTTCTTAGAATGTTTATTAGCTATTACAGGACCTAAACCATTGAAAAATACTTCATCATGACTTATCCCATCAAAGTCATCCTCTTGATAGTTTATAAGAGTTACTTCACTTTGATCAGGTTCTTGTGTGTTTGCTTATTGGGAAGTATATTATTTTTTTTGTCTTTACATGTTTTCTATGCCTTGCACCATTAAGGCTTGATGGATTACACCATTGGGGAAAGTGTTGTAATTATGGGGTTGATTGCAAGGATAACACCACTTTAACTCTTGAGCTAAATTATTTTAAACATGGATAATGGATTTGGAAGCTTCTATTGTTAGTAAATCATGAGTGTTTATAGGTCTTGGATGTGATCTCTATCCTTTTTATTGGTTGCTACCTTCATATGGTTAACTATTCCCTTGGTACATAGGGTTAGATGGCTGAAAAGGTTTGTATTTTTGGGCTTGCTACCTTTTCATTATGACTAACTTATTTTCAAAGCTCTTAAGTAATGACTTTACCTCATATAAATCATCTGAAGGTACATGAGTCAAAGTAGGTGCCTTGCTTGTAATGGTAATTGGAATAAGTGCAGGTGAGGGAATAGGGGCTATTTATGGAAATAGAGGCATTGGTGGCCTAGGTGCAATTTTCATATCTTGGATCAAATAATTTTTTGCCCTTATTACAACATCGTAAGCTACAAGAAGTGTGGTTCCAAAAATTAATTGAATCATTCCAACTATATCACTATTAAGGGCTCTCAAGTAATACAAGAAAGCATTATTTACAGTGGGCTTGACTAAGATTGGGATTCTATTCTAGTTCTTCTAGAAATGGCGATTAAAGTCAATCATTTGCTCAAGAGGAGCTCATTCAATAGTAGTTAATTATTCAACCAAGGAAAGGTGGTCACTCTTGTCCTCAAAATGGGTGCACATTGCAATGCCTAACTCATCTCAAACTTAGATTGAGGTGGGAGTAAGGCCTTTGTACCATTTTAAAATTTTCCCCTTGAAAGACAAGACTAAGATTCTAATTGCAACATTATCTTGGACTATATTATGGATTAAATAGATGTTATAAATATTTTGTATATGTTTTGAAGTAGTTTTAGAGGTTTCACCAATAAAATATGGTAGGATTTTTAGGGCTGAGATTGGTATATCATCATGTTGGACCAAAATGAGTGGACTACCTAAATTGAAAGCTAAAAATTTCTAATTTATAGCCATTATGGGAGGTATAACACTGACAGGAATTACAAAATGGGATGGGAATAAAATCATATGATATACCTTAGGTTGAGGGGTGACTACTTTTGATCTCTTTTTAGATGGAAACGACAATTCTAAAAAAATAAGCACTGTTACCTTTAGTAGATGATCTTGTTTATTTGCTTGGCATACATCACCTTGAAATCATGATATTGTAAGTTATTGGAATTTCTAGGTGATTTTATATTTACAAAAAACTTATATAATGCTTGCTGAGAATAACACTAATCTCTGTGTAATTTTTTGGTCCCATTGGGCATGCCAACAACTATTATCACATAGGATTACACCTATCTTAATTCTGTAGCTTTTTGTGCAAGTGCCTAATGATACAATGGAAAACCTCCAAAGATGTGGGACCTTGGAAATTTTGAGGTCAATATCTAGAGAAGGCCAACTTCCTTTCACTAAATCTGATGTAAACTGATAAAATACTAGTTTTGTGGAAATCTCACTCTTTAGTGCTTTTTAAATCCTAAACTAGGGTTTTGGGGAAAGGGTTAAAGAATTGAAATTCATATAAAACTGAAAATATGTTGATTACACCAAATGTTGTATATTGGACCTAAATGATTGCTTGACAAACACAATAAAGTAAAAAATAGATTGATTTTATTTTAAGCACAAACTCATGCAAATGTGGAAATTAGAGGCAATATTTTAGCTATTTTTCAAATAAGGGAAAATGACATTTATTTAAAACAATATTATCAAGAGGGTAAAATACCATAGATGAATTTTATTTAGACTAAAATAAAAGATAGAGATTCCACAAATAATCAAATAACTCATACAACATAGAGAATCCAAAAATAAGAAAGGCAAAAATTCAACTTAATTTCTCTCCAAAGGTTACAACTTGTAGTAAATACATTCAAAATGTATAAAATATAACTAAGATCTAAAAGATAAATTGGGCCATGGGGTCTACCCATTTTAATACAAAATATGTCATAGAAGTCATGTGGTTGTTGAAACTTGAACACTTAGTTTAGAAAATCATGCAGGTCTGAAAATATTCATGCTAAAAGAGGTAAGGTCTTATATTTTTGGCATATTGGACTCATGGAATGTTTGGAAGATAACATGCATGAGTTGGGCGTGATACTGGGCATAGCTGGAATTGAAGATCCCATGCAAGGCTCCTTATTTGATGGTGGCTGAAAATATCTCTCCATGCAAAAAATGATGCCCAAAATAAAACTTGGATTTTATAAATAAACGATAACATTAAAATAAATTCCAAGTTTCCTTTCATGCAAACCCTAGCATGTAAAACCTAAAATGAGACTTTTACGACATTATAAGTCTTTATCACTTTTTACCAAAAAGGAACCATGCAATTTACACTTTATGACTTTGCACCTTTTTAACAATTCACATTAATCAAAAAAGAAAGTACAATTTTCACTTGTGATTTTTGAAACTTTCACTTTATGAAAAATATAAAGTGTAAAACATGTCTTTCCCTTTCTCAAAAGAGTTATAAAAAATAAAGTTGCACTTTTGTAATTACAATTTGCAATGTCTTGAAATGAAATTACATATGACAATGACATTTGAAAATATTCGAAAGAGAGGGAAAATTAATTAATGTACATAATTTCGTTGGCTTTCTTATCTTTCTTGGCCCGTAACTTCTCTATATATGTATTCAAGTCCTTAAATATTTCCTAAATTTTCTCTTCATCTGGCCGATAAGAATAAATGTTAGAGGTTAGATAATCTTCCTAAACATCAAATAATTCTCTTCTGAAGGTTCTTATGCCTTACATTTTAATTCTCAGTTGATTAATTTCTTTCTCATACTTGATGAACCTATGAATGGAACTTAAGACAAAGATCATGTCCTTCACAAACTCCTTCTCAACTATTTCCTTAAAATGATTTTTAACCTATTCTAACTCAAGGAGATTTTTGGCATCATCCAATGGTCGACATGACATTAAATTCATCATGCTATCAATATCATATAACACATCAATTTATTTGTCATGAGTCTCCTTGGATCACTCCATGGACTCTATCAGTACTCTTATCTAGAATTGAGTAGCCATGTGTAATTCCTCATTCTCGACATCATCTTTCAATATTTTATCAGTAATGAGAGTATTCATATCAATGGATTTTATGGCTATCAATTTGGGATAATATAGATTCAAGGTCTGAATCTCTCCTTCATATTTATTAATATGTTCCTTCAAAAATTCCTTTCTCTCTATGATGACCCCATAATGCTTCATCATTGTTGAAAGAATTATATTACCTTTCATGATCAATTCCTTAGACCATTCTTTTGTATCCCTTCCTATGTGAGAAACATCTCATACAAAATCAATTGTATCTTGATCTAGATGGATTGGCTACACTACCTATGACTACTGTGATGTTTCACAAAGATTTATGAACTAGTTGAGTGTTTCGATCAACTGATTAACCTTTATTTTAAAATCATCCTTGGTAGCTTTACTATGATCAATTATCTATAAGAGATAATTAACACCTATTTGTACATTATACTTGAGCCCTTATCTTATCTTCCAACCAAGGTGTATATGAGAAACTTGATAATCTATCTCCACAAGATCCTCTTTCAATTTATTTGGTGGAAAAATTGTAATCTCAACATATCTTTCTCCCTTATCATCAGTGAATGTCCTTGAGAGGGTCATAAGATTAGGTTTTGATTTATTCTTCACTTCTAACATGTTGAAGTCCAAAGTCCTAAGATCAATCATTGTTTTCCACTTCTTACTCATTGACTGGCTAACCAACTAGGGGTAGCCTTCTATTGATCTGACACTATCACTAAATAATCTACAATCAATGTGGTTGCACTAATTGATATTGTGACCAAGGGAGAATCTTGCGAAGATGATACTAGTGGCTGCTTAAGAGGTACTTATGAGGATACACTCTCATCAGTGTTTGAAAATTAGTATCTGCACCAAGTGTCTGGGTTGCTCTGACCTCAATTAATGGTAGATATGAAATAGTGGAAATCAGGGGAGTGGAGGCAAATAAAACATCTATGCCTATTGAGGGAGTGAAGGATGGAATAAAAACATGAGTTGTGAATTTAGGAACTGGTGGAAGGGTGGAAGCCAAAGCATTAAATGTGTCAATTAGGTGTGTAGGACCACTCAGGGTTGGTGATGTGAAAATAGTGGGTTGAGATGAAGGGGAAATAGTACTTACCCTAGGGGTTAAGGTGGCCTATAAAATTATGGTCAAGATGATTAAATATGTGGAAATGTACTATTAGGTAGTATTGGGAATTAATGATGATGAAATGGAAATAATTTTAAATGTTATGGAAAGTAGGAATGAATCAAATGAGGAAGGTGAAGTGGGAAGAAGGGAATGTGGAGTGGAAACTTGAAATTCCACTATAGGGAAACCCTGAAAGTCCACTTAACCTATTTGTGTTGATTACACTTGGCTTATTGAGGTGGGTCGAATGGTAGATGAAGTGGAAACAAGTGGAGGGGTTGACACTAGAGGTAGAGGAGCTAAAAATTGTGGAACAATAGGAACCTGTCATACTTGAGGAGTAGAGAAAACTAGTAGAGGTGTTGAATCCTCTTGTATAATATGCATAAGAAAAGGGGGAGTAGTGGAAATAGGAGACAATAATATAGGATTTGAAGATGTAGAGCCCTATGCTGATGCTGTGTCCTCAACTAAAAGATCAATTAGTTATTTTTTATCTTCTCCTTGTCTGCTTGATTCCTCTTTCTTTGCCTTTGTCTTCTTACTCTTTTTTCCTTTGTCAGATTCTTATACTAATTCATCAGGGCCCTCTTCTAAAGAAGTGACACTTTTTGTTTTGATCTTTAGGAGATTATCCTTAACCCCTATTATATCTCTTGTGACTTGCATACCCTTGCTTCTTAACTAATTGATTGTCCTATTAATAATAGGGGATGTTTTATCAAATAGAGAGAAGGATTCAGGTACTAACCACCTCACTAGTGGTAGAGGTCTGACAATTATCTATGTGAGGTAAATTAGATCTACCATGGAGTTTTCATCCACCAAGTCATCAAGGAATGGTTCTAGATCATAATATTTTATTTGTTATAGGGACATCCTAGAATAGTCCCTCATTCTAACCATTTTTTCATCATCATAGTCTTCCCAAAAATACTCATAATATGGAACATGTCTGTATGTTACTAGATCTAGTACAATAGTGACCTTACCATATGGATCAAAGTAAGGTCTAGAATCTAGGGTACTCAATGTTACCTAGCTCATCTCCACCTTTGTATCTCTAGCCTTTAAGAGGGATTGCAATGTATAATGGTGAATAGAAATAGGGAAACATATCACTACCTTATGTTTGTCTAGAAGGAGATTATGTGTATGCACAAGTTATCTAACCAAATCCAACAATGCCCATTTGTCACTTGCATATTGGGGAAGTGTGTAAGGACAACCAATGAAACTAACTACCATGATGTAGGATTATGTGGGGAACTGAATGAATAAGGAACCCCATTTGGTAATCTCATCTTTTTCCACTTGGGAAAACCTTATTTTCCTAAGATCTTGATCAATATGATGATTATGCTATAGATGAAATAATCATTAACTCTCCTAAATTACTATCTACTAGCCTATAATGTGAGGTCAGGGTAGTAGTTATAGAATCTAGTTATTTCTTTATGAACTATATTTAGGCTTGGGAACAATCTTTTTTTGGCCAAGATATAGACAACATATGATTTCATATAAAATTTATTTATCATTTACACATCCTTTAACTGGTTGTAGAGGGAATCAATTATTATCTGGGCCCAATGTATCTACTATTTTTTTTCTCTAATGATCTAGATATATTGGTATATCTATTTATGGTAACACTTGGCATCAAGATTGATAGTGACTCTATGTAGTAGTGTTATGATATCTCTTACCTCCTCCTATGAAATAAGATCTATACATGGTCTTGGGAAATTTTGTGGAGGAATTCTTAGGAGTCTTGAGCCATTAATTATTAATGATCTTTTCACATCCATCCTTTTTTCCTCTTAAAACTATGCAGATGTTTGTGGAGTTATATCCAAATAACTCTTGAACTCAGGGATGGCAAACATTGTGTCAATGAAGTCAGGATCAAGATCTATAAATTTCTCCCCTTTCTTAGTGAAGACTAATCTCTTATCAAGGTCATAATGTTGAGCCATTACAAGGATAAACTCAAGGATTTTAACAAAAAGAGGAAAATCTATAGCTTGTGGTAAGCTAGAGTCATAGATAATTTGGATCCAGTCACTTTTGAAATCTATACCTATCCTAGCCCAAAAATATCCTATGTCAATGTGACATAAATTAGTGTCTATTATTTATACCATGTTGGAATTTAAATAATAAGTCACTTCTAGGTCCTTATATTTGAACTTTATTTCCTTGGGAGGCATGGAAACTAAAGTTACTGCTTACATGAAACCAACTATGAAATTTGGTATAACCAGTACGTGTTTGGAGAACTTTTATTCTTTGGCAAAACCTAGGGGTCCTCAGAGCATTTCCAATGTCTAAAGTGATTTAAGGTTGTTAGGTTTCTGATGGAAGTGGGATGTGCTTGAGGTATGTCCACTTTATATGATGTATTAAGAGTCAATAGGGTTTGAAGGTGCTTGAGGCATGATAAATCTCTGGTGAAAGTAGAAGGTGTTCAAAGAATGTCCATTCTCTATGAAGGCCTAGAGGATTTTAAGATTATTAAGTGCCTAAGGTAGGTCTAGTGTTCATAGGGATACTAAGGGAATATATATGGAATATTTGTTGGTTTTTTTGAATATGAGGTATATGCTTGGAATATTTTCTTGGGGAAGCCCTAATTTTGAATGTAAATCTTTGAGGGGAAAATAAGGATTTTTTATTAGATAATGGTATTTTAAAGATATAAAAATGATAAAAACATAGGAACCCTAGAAACTCAGACCAACCTTAGATGCACTAAAAATGACCTTTTCAAAATAAAGCCCTAACCAGTAACTTTAAGAGAAGTTTAATATAAAACACTCGTAAAAAACATAAAATGATAAAAAAACCTTCAAAATGAAATAAAATGGTGTAAAAACATGAGGAAAATACTATTTTATAATCATAGGTGAGGTGGCTTAAAGATTTATAGCTATGGCTCAAAGTATAGGTCAATATGCACAAGGATTGAGGTTTAACAGTGATGATGTGAGTGACTGAAGCTCAAAAATACATTTAGCAATTAAAAAATGATAAAACTTTGAAAAAATGTCATATTTTTTATATAAAAAATTTCAATTAATGTGATATCAAGTGGTTGATGGTGGAAGTTGTACCTACTTGAAGCAGGTCCACTCTCTATAGGAATATTGGGATTGGTGAGAAGTGGGATTTAATGTGTACTTTACACATCAAAAACATACAATGTGCACTTTAGGTTACACATTATACAAGAAGGGGTTTAGTGATTTGGTGGAGGTTATACCTACTTCAATTAGGTCCACTTTCTATGGATGAGGTAATTGGTTTTGGTAAAAAGTAGAACCCATAGGGCACTTTGCACATTTGAAACATACAAAGTGCACTCGAGGTTTTGTGTCCCATGATGTAAGGTTGGTAAGTGTTTTTGTAGAATTTGGATATAATGGTAAACTTTTAACATTTACAAATGTGTAATGTACATCAAAGGTTTTAGGTTTCACAAAAGGGGGTGTTAAAGGTTTGTTAGGATATGGAGCATATCATGCACTTTGCACGTTGTGAAATCATGAAAAGTGAATGCCAAGTTCCAAATTTTTACGAATGGGTGCATGGTGGGATTTGGAGCCCATGATGTATTTTACAAATTTGAAAACATGAAAAGTGCATGGTGTGTTCCATATTCCATTATTTTGGGTTTTGGTGCTTCATAGGATCTAGAACCCATGAAGCAATTTCCACAAGTGCAAATTGCATTTAGAGTTATAGATTTTGTAAGGTAAAGGGAAATATGGGTTTTTGAAGGATCCAAGGTTTTTGTTAGAAAACAAAGGGGGTATTCATTAGGGTGTTATATGCAATGATATTTTTGAGACAAAAATATCAACAAATCCCACTAACACAACTGTGCTAGTATCCCCACTAGTGGGGTAGAGACAATAAAATCATTTATCAAAGACTCAGAGGCAACAACAATAACAAATACATCACTTATTAAGTTAAATACCAGTGTATCATCTTCAATAAAAAAATCATAGGTAACAGTGGTTATTGGGATAACATAGTATTCATTAGTAGCCACTCCTAGTTGGCTTTCATAATCAGTGTCCAAGAAGAGGAAATAGATGATATCTCCTAACAATATGGATTTTGGTCTATTGGAAGCATACAAATGACCAAAGAGAGGTCTCGAGACCATTTATAGAATCTCTTATGATGCAATAAGGGAAAATTATGTGGAGATAATAGTTCCCCCACCTGAAAAACTAGTAAGAAGATTTAGAAGTGGGGGATTATCAGATATCTAAGGTACATCTTGGTCATCCAATGAGAGAGGGAATGAAACATGATGTTTAAACAAACATAAGTTCTCTCTTCAAGAAAATGGATAGTGATAAGGTCACCAAAGATGAGTTGAATAATAAGTATATTAGTTAATGATTGTCTTAAGGAAGGTCATATACCTAACAAATCCACTTGAATTAGCTGATCCATTTCAATCTCTCTTAGTTCCTTGATAAAAAAAACTTTTTATGTAATGACAAATATTGGTACAATGGGTAGAGATATAAAAGACTTAACCCAATAACTAATCATTAAAGGGAGCAAGGTGATAGTGTTGATGATGGATTATTACAAGACACTGAAGGATGAGCTTGCATCTCTGAAGGTTGAGATAAATAACTACAAAGAAGAAGTTGAAAGGCTAAATCTCTACTTCCCGTATTTTTAAGCCATTAATTAGATAGAGAGTGACACCCTCATGTCTAAAAAGATAATAAAAAATCCTGTAGAGCCTGATGATCTTGAGAGGGTAGCTAAGATCAAAATCATAATACTTAGTTAAAATATTGATAAGGCCAAGAGCACAAATTATAAGGCCACATATGTAATGTATGACATTGAATATTCAATTTGTAAGTTGTCATATGAGGCAATAGATTACCAAGATAAACCTCTTCCTATTCAGGTTACCTAGGATAAATTCAAAGAGGTGATTAAGAGGGAGTCATCACAGGACACAATGTTTAGGATTCCATCCACCGGTTTATCAAGTACCACAATGCACTTGATCAGATGGGAAAAGATATCCAAGTCTATAAGGCTTATTCTAGAGAATTATATGAGGTAACAAAAAAATGTGACATCAATAATCTTTACATAATTGGTCTTGATAAAGAGCATCTAAAATAAATATTCGAAAACTTTGATGCTTACATCAAGAAAATGCAAGTAGAAAAGGATAAGGAATCCTATGATGTCACTATTGTTAATTAATTTTTAAATTATTTGAGAATAAAACATTCTGTGAATTATAAATTTTATAAGATACATTATAAATTTTCAAGTTATAAATTATAACCATCATTTTGATAGCTCTTATATTTTAGTTGAAAAAGAGCTACTTGTAATTTTTAATTATCATTTTGTGAAGTTTTTGTTAAAAAAAAGTGTAACTTGTATTTTTTACTTTTCTTTTTGGCAAGTTGAATGACTTGAAAGTTGTAAAAATGCACGTTGTAATTTTCACATTCCTTTTTATCAAGTGACTTATAACTTATAAAAGTCTCAAAAGCAAATTAAAAAATAGGTTTTGTAAGTTATGTTTTAAAATATTCAAATATTGAAAAAAGCATTCAACTTTATTAAAAGATGGACCAAGTCATAAGGTTTCATTTTAACACCCCTTTTCTTGGTGAAAGACTTCTTCAATTGACCTCAAGGAGAGATGTTTTGAATGGAAGACTCCAACACCATTTTCTCCTTCTTCAACACTTGGTAAACCACCTAGTTGCTTGCAGAGTCCTTTTATTTCTTCTACTCCATGAAATATGCCTCTTCAAGCTAAAATGAGGATATTTGTATGAGCACTCTCTAATTTATTGATCCAGGAGGATGTTTAAAGGTTTTTGACTTATTCTCTCTCAAGGGAGTAAGTTTTTTGTATAAATATGGGTCTCATATGTATCCCATGGATATTTTTTTTGATAGATAATTTTTTCTTCTTTTAAGAAATTTATCTACACCTTGTAACCTAGAGAATATCAATATACTAAAGTTTTACCTTCCTTATTTTGTGTCATCCTTGTGTATGTATGCATTTTGTTGTATTTATGAATGATATAAGTATTATTTCAATCATATAGAATCACTTATGGTATTTATCTTTCCCTTTCTAAATATTGTGTGAAGAAAAATTGAGAACTTTGATCCTTATTTGATAAAATATCTAATATTACCTTTGATTTCATACTCATGTAAGATTGTGTTTTAAGAGATTTTAGTATATTATTGTTCAAACTATGTTCAATCAAAGCAAACAAAAATTTCCACTAGAACCCTTTAGTGCATCACCATTTCTAGTTTTAATACTCCTTCTAAACACTTTTCCTTACAAGTTAAAACCCTAGTTAGGATTAAAATCACAAAGAAGTTGTAGTTAGAAGTGAACTGGTTATGTATCAGTTACACTAAGGTTAGTGAAAGGAAGCTAGACTTCTCCAAAGATTCACCTTAGTTTTCCAAAGTACCAGAGCTTGGAGGTGATCCTATTGTGTCATTTAATTTCTATTTACTACATTTCATAAAAAACATAGTGGGTGCAAAATCTAATTGTTAAACATACCTCTAAGGTATATCCTAGGAGATACCTTGAAAGTCCTTGTAATACCTTCAAGGTATCTCATAGTAGGTCCTTATAATGCCCTCAAGGTATCTCATAGGATATACCTTAAAGATCCTTATAATTCCTTTAAGGCATATCCTAGGAGATAAGTCAATGGTATACATAGGATATGCTAGGTATTAAAATGACCTTCAAGGTGTCTCCTAGGTCCATATAATACCTTCAATATATCTCCTGTAAGACACCTTGAAGTTTCCTTGTAATATTTTCTAGGTATATCCTAGGTATCTCCTAGGAGATACCTTGAATTTATTTTAGGGAACCTTCAAGATGTCTCGCAAGAGATACCTTGAAGGTATTACAAGGAACTGGCTTGAAGGAATCTCCTAAAAGATATTAAATGGACCTTTAAGTATCTCCTAGGTATTATAAGGACTTTGAGGATAAAGATTGAAGTTATTAAAAGGAACTTTAAGGTATCTCCTTGAATGTAATTGTAATACCTTCAAAGTATCTCCTTGAATTTTACTTTAATACCTTCAAAGTATCTCTTATGTATGAAGGTCCTTATAATACCTTCAAGGTATCTCCTACATATGAAATTCCTTGTAATACCTTCAAAATACCTTGAATGTATTATAAGGATTTCATAACTAGGAGATACCTTGAAGGTATTACAAGTAACTTCATACATAAGATATACTTTGATAGTAGGTCATTATAAGTCCTTCAAGGTATCTCCTAGTAGATACCTTGAAGGTTTGTATAATATCTTCAAGGTATATATTATGAGACACCTTGAAGGTATTATAGTGACCTTGAATGTGTCTCCGAGGTCCTTGTAATACCTTTAAGGTATCTCCTATGAGACACTTTTAAGGTTATTTGTAATAACTTCAAGGTATTTACATACCTAGGAAACACCTTGAAGGTAGAACAAGGACTCATTAAGGTGTCTCATAGGAGATACATTGAAGGTATTATAAGGAACTAGCTTCAAGGTATCTCCTAGAATATTCCTTGAAGGTATTTCAAGGACCTTTAAGATATCTCATATGAGATACCTTAAAGGTAAAACAATAAACTTTGAGGAGAGACCTTGATGGTATTAGGAGGAGTTTCAAGGTATCTCCTTGAAGGTCCTTACAATACCTTCATGGTATCTCCTTGAAGGTCCTTGTAATACCTCTAAAATATCTCCTATGTATAATGGTCCGTGTAATACCCTAAATCTATCTAGTACATATTAAAGTCATTTTAATGCCTTAAATATATCTAATATAATGTCTTACATGGAACTTCAAGGTATCTCCCTGAAGGTTGTTTTAATACCTTAAAGTTATCTCTTCGAAGGTCATTGTAATACCTTTAAAATATTTTTTACGTATGAAGGTTATTGTAATAACTTTAAGGTATCTCCTAGATATGAAAGTTTTCTAATACCTTCAAGGTATCTCCTAGGAGATATCTTGAATGTATTACAATGAACTTCATAAATAGAAGACACCTTGAAGGTATTACAATGACACTCATAGTACTTAAATATGTCTCCTAGGTAAGAAGGATATATCTTGAAGTATGATGAGCATCTTTGTAATACATTTAAGGTATTTCACAGGTGTGAAGGAGATAACTTATATGAGATACCTTGATTGTATTACAAGGACCTTCATACCTAGGAGATACCTTGATGGTATTATGTGGACATTCAAGTTAATTCCTTCACAAATATGAGTTTCCTTAAAGTATTACATATATCCTTGTAATAACTTCATGGTATCTCCTAGGTATCAAGATATTTGTAATACATTCAAGGTATCTCCTAGGATATACCTTGATAATTTAAAAAAAGTGTCCTTGTACTACTTTAAAGGTATCACCTAAGAGATATCTTGAAGGTATTATAGTTCAAAGAATTAAAAATAGGTCCTTATAATATCTTCAAGGTATATCATAGGAGGTAAATTGAAGGTGTTATAATTCAAGGTGTTATAAAGAGATCCTTGTAATAAATTTAAGGTATTTTTTAGAAGATACCTTGAAGGTATTACAAGGACCTATTTCTAATACCTTGAATTATAACACCTTCAAGGTACCTCCTATGAGATGCCTTGAGGGACCTTGGAGATAACTAGAAGGTCCTTGAAATAACTTCAAGGTATTGTTTAGGATATATGTTTAAGTTCCTTGTAATATCTTCAAGTTATATCTTAATAGATACATTAAAGGTCCTATAATACGTTCAAGGTATATTTTTGTAAATAACTTTGAATGAGTTTTTTTTCTTGTTGATGATATTTGATTTTAGAGCCAATGTATTTCATGTGATACTATTTTATTGAATTTGGGAAACTATAGGGGTTAATTTCCTAAATAGTAAAGGGGTTTGGATGAAGGGGAAAATTAGTAAATAAATGTGTCTTAATTAACCTACTAATTTATTGAATCTAGAAGTGCTTAATTGATTTCTAAAAATAACAAACAAGAGGGAAGAAAATAAAACTTAGCTGGTTTTGGACTAAGATAAAAGATTTATAGGTTGATATTTGTTGGTATGGCTAGGCAAACTATCAAAAATAGGACCCAAAAGTCTATTTTTTGCCTGGATAGGAGCACTGGAAATGGGACACATGGAGGTCTAACATTATAGTCTTAGTTTTAGTGCTATAGTCCTATGGGTCTGAGCTTTCTAATCTTTTTGGGTTATATTCATCTATTTTGGGAGACCTTACATACCAAATTTCAACTCTTGAGAGTCATTAAAAATTGATATAGGCCTATTTCCATCTTAAATACCTATACTTATTTGTTCACATAGAAATGAAAAATAGATCAAAAACAAAAGGGAGAAAAATTGGGTTAAGAGAATAATGATCACACAATCAAGAACCCTCATTGTTCTGATTACTACCTACATTAACCCTCAAGTTAGGGTCTTATATCCAATGTAGTTCTCCCTTAGGGAATGTGCATAGTCAATGTGCATGATTGATGCAAGAATGAATTTTGCTTAGTCCCTTCCTTGATCAAACATGCAAATCTAAGTGTGATGTAGAGAAACTAATCTATACTATTGACTAATTTTTATTATGTCTAATGTGCCAAAGTAGTAAGTGCTAGATATAAAATGCCTTGTGTAGTATTTTATATAGGAGATTCATTATTTTGAGTTTGGGAGCTTTATTAATATTTGACCAATATTTGGAAACTTAGGAACAAATCAAAGAAAATGGGTAAGACTTATCCTATAGAAGAAACTAATTTTTAGAACTAAAATTGGGCTTGGACAATAACATCAAAAATTAGACACCTTAGGTTTCAGCATTGTAGTCCATATTTGGGCACTATTGTCCAGGTGGTTTGGGACCTAGGGGGATGGGTCAGGGTCTAAAAGAGGTCTCTACGCCAAAAATGGTCAAACCTGATAAGCTATAGATGACTAGGAATAGTAAAAGAGATGTATAGGGAATGTAATAAGACCAAGAAAGATAGACAAGAGGACCTGTCTAAATGTGAATAAAGCTCATATTCTCTAGTCGAAGACTCCTATGAAAAGGCTATGAAAAGAAATAATATGTGTGTTTTCTTGACCAATTTAGGAGATTACATTTTACCCCATTTTATTTTAGTGATGTAATAAAATGAAACACCAGAGTAAAATAAAAAAATAAAATAGTACCTAGGCTTACTTACATGAAGGTGAGTATGCTAAAAAGGGTCCAAATTTTTGGCCAAGGAAGTGGATTGAAGAACTAAAATAGTGCTTAGAGAAAGAAGGGATCCCTATAATAAATGCCCCTTGTACTAAACCTGAGCAGTGTCTAGAAAGAGAAGGAATCCCTATAATGGATGCCCCTTGTATTGAATCTGAGTAGTGTCTAGAAAGAGAAGGAATCCCTATAATGGATTCGCCTTGTACTAAATCTAAATAATTTGAACTAGATTTGATAAGTGCTCAGAGGTCCAAAACCAATGTCTATCCTCTATCCCACATAAACTCCTTGGTTTGAGTAATACTATAGACCAATTATTGTAGACAACCATCTGGTCCATCATGGTGACAACTTGAGTAATGCCTAGGTGTAAGCTGAAAATGCTAGTAAATGTGTAAGAATAAAATGGCATGTCCTACCATATCAATTTGTATAATATTGAAAGATGAAGGACATAACATCTGTGCCATGCCCCTAAATCTAGTATGTGAGTGATGCATCTAGATAATCTAGAAATCTATGTAACCACATGTGATATGATCTATCATGTCATGTCTCGTGTAAAACTAGAGATTATATTAATGTGATTTGCACTATGCCTATAATCTGCTATCTAGTCTGTAACGGTGTCATGCTGTATAAATCTATATGTGTGAGATGTGTAGTACTATACATACCCCAAAATTTGGTATCTAGATAATCTATATATTTGTAAACCAAAGGTGTATCCCTCTGAATGTCCTGAGTAATGCTAAGTGACCCTAATGTAATCTGAATCACTATATAATTTGACCAATCTAAGCTGAGTAATATTAAGTGACCCATGAAATCTAAACCAATTATGTAATATTGAATGATCTGAGCTGAGTAATGCTAAGTGACCCTTAGAGTCTGAACCACTTGTGTAATCTTGACCAATCTGAGCTGAGTAATGCTAAGTGACCCCTACAGTCTAAACCACTTATGAAATCTTGACTAATCTGAGCTAAATATGATAATTTGACTGTTAAAGGTATGAGAACCATGGTGTACTATATAGGTATGCTAGATAAACTATGGGAATAGGTATATTATGAATGATGCCCCCCTTTTGGGGAAGGGGATGAGATCTGTGATAGAGGAGGTTGAGCCAAAAGTAAGGATTAGTGGTGGAATGTATAAAAACATTGTTGGCATGTATCAAATAGATTGAAAATCCATTGTTGAATTGGTGAAATTGAATTACTAGACGTGAAAGGTATCTTTGGTTGATTAAGATCAAAGCTTGTATCTAGGTTTAGTAGATATATAGAAGCTATCGTGCCATGGTAGGAAAATGAGGTAAAAATAGATTGAATGGGATGAAAGAGTGATTTGATCAAATAGGTTGGGTTGTTTGAATGTTTTGAGTGAATATTTTCTTGGTGAGGACTAATTTGGGTATCAGATAGGTGTATAGATGTGTGTGTCATGATATGCAAATAACATAGTAAGAGAGTGAGTCCTAATTTATCTTGAAGGTGTCATTATCATGATTTTGAGGAATAAAATGGTTTTTAAAAATAGAGTTATAGAGCTCAAGTTATGGGCAAGTAGAAATTTTCTTTTATTGAGAAAGTGGTTAGATATAGGGAAGACTTGACTAAATCATGATTCATTTGTGTATTGACTAGTTTGAGATTGGAGCTATGGAATGAGAAGATGCTGAGGAGATGAACACCCACTGTGACTCATTATGAGTAGTTGGTAGTGTAGATTTAGGCTAGTGAGGAGGTTTTCCTAGTGAGTAATGATAGTTTTTGACTTTCATTCATATCTAAGGCCTTATTTAAAATTTTTTAGCTATTTTGAGTCATTTTAAAGTAGTTTAAAAATTCTTTGACTATTTTTAACAATATTGTCTTACAGTCAGTGTTGTTGTCTAGGATACAACATTGACGTCCAAGTTCCCACGCTGTTGTCCAGTGTTAGTGTCCTTCTATAGAATTATTGTCTAATGTGGATGGCTTTTTAGATTTTTGAGTTGTTCCTAATTTTGTATTTCTTAGCTTTTTATCCTTGGCATGGTTGTCTGACATATAGTCTACTTACCAGTGTTTTTAGGGAAAGGTACATATAAGAGAGTTTTACAAAGGCTAGGTTATGGAGACTCTAAGATTATTGGGATTATCTATTGATGAGCATGTTGTTATGGATAGGGCTAGGCTGGGTCATGTATGTGATATTGGTACAATGCAATGGGATAGATATTTGATCACCACCTTATGTGAGAGGTGAAATGATAATATGTGTACATTTTGGATTTTAATAGGGGAGATTATTGTGACTTTGGAGGATGTGTATTAGATTTTACATTTATCAATTAGTGGGTGATGAGTGTCATTATAGGATGACATGGGTGTGGATGTCATTGATCATGCATCTAGATAATTTTTAGGGATGCCCATAAGAGTACACCATATGGGTAGTGATGGTGATACATTACTATCAATTATTGTGTAGTCAAGTGTTCCACACTTGAAAAAGTGGTTGGTTATATTATTGGCCTCTTTTATTATTGTGGATGGTAGTGGAGTATCTATTGCTTATTAAGATGCATAGAGTGGTTTAGATTATTGAGATGTATGGTAACATGTTTTCTTGGGAGAATATAATGCTCATATATTTGTATAAATATTTATATAAATTTATGTAGGAGTCTTTTAGCAGTGGTGTGGGTGTAACCACTTTGTTGAATTGATGGGCTTATGAGCATATAGCAGTTGTGTGGCCAATTAGATTGTTGAGGGTGAGTTGGGAATATCCAAAACCATTTTGTGAGCATTGGAATAGTGAGTTGGCTATTTGATCCCCTAGGATAGATTATTATAAGTGTTTCCTAGACAAATTGGTGGTTGATAACATTAGATGGAGGCCCTATAGAGGATTTCCTAGATGGCTAGAGGATGGAGAGTAGCTATGGTACATGAGAGTGAGTTGTTGGTTACATGATCATTAGTCTAGAGTTTATGAGCACTTTAAATATGAGCACATGACTAGGCAACTCAGAGTTTGATAGGATGTTCCTCCTATAACATGGATATGGTTGAGGAGTACATGGGTACCAGTGAGAGTGGGAGATCATCCCAGACTGACTAAGGTAGAGTTGGCACCATTTACATTATATGTGTGAGATGAGATTATAGATGTTCCTAATATATAAAATGTGGGGTGTTTTAAGGCATATATGATGTGGTGGTTGAGGTATCGATGGGATCCACTATATCTAATTGGTGTGCCAGATGTTCTTGAATATGAGCAACCTAAGTTGATTCAATGGGTGGGAGGTGAGTGGTTGTAATGTGGCCTATATATTTATGTATGTTTTTGTTGTTATTTGTAGATTATATATGACTAACAGAGTGTAATGTTGTTGTACTTAGGTGAGGTGGTGGGTATGCAGAGTGAGGTACGTGCTAGTGCTAGTGGTGGGGATGATGTGTTTTGGGAGATTATTATTGAGTCTACATTGTGTGAGCTTACATGACATGCTACTGATGATTTTGTGGAGGATGTTTTGATAGAGAGAGATATGGTTATAGTTGGTGTTTATGCTCACTTATTTGATTGAGTTGTTATAGCTATAATTACCTATTTTAAGGTAGTAGGAGAGAGATGAGATTAGAGCTAAGCGAGATAGGCAAAAAATGCCTCCAAATTATGGAGTGATGAGATCCAAGATTTTAGATGATTATATATATCTTCAATGATTACATGCAGACTTGCATGAGGTATATGGTCAATTTTTGGAACAAGACAATCGACACATTAGGCATTCAAGAGCTCGAGGAGGTGGAGAGTCATCAAGTGCTAGGTAGGATTATAGAATGAGTACTAGAGGAGAGAGTGAGATGGAGAGTAAGGGCATGACCCATATCCATGATTGATTGACCTTGACATGTTGTATATGTTTTGAAAACTTATGTGTTATATAGACATTGGTTTGATTTCAAAACTCATGTGTATGCATGTTATGGATTCTACATTATACCGGTATTGCAATGTTATGGTTTAGAATAATTGATTTGATGTTTGATGTTAAAGTTGTATATGCTTGGTAAATGGTATGTAGGATATGTGATTTGATTGTGTTGATATATTTGGTAAGATGATATTTAGGATATGTTTGGATGTAATTATTTGATTTGTAATCATATGTAAGCGACAATCTTGTTTGTTTTTTGTGATTGGTAAAATTGATTTGGTAAGGTGAATATGTTTGTAAGTAGGATATAATTAAGGTCTGGCTTCTAAGATTGGTAACTTGTTTAGAGAAGTTGAATGAATTAGAGATAGGAAAAATGTTTGTATTAGTTGATTTGGTAAGATCTAGACTATGATAGGTTAGTTCTAGCTATCTAGAATTAGGAATGTTAGTTGTTAGTATGAGGGAAAAGTAAGATAACACTATGTGCATAATACCTTCCCATGAGTGGCTCAAGAATACAAAGGTTAGATAGACCTTCAACTCCATCATTTCCCTACTAAGTGAATTTATAAACTAATGCTAAAATGAATCTATGTTGTATCACACTATTTTAACCCTATTGGCCAAGTGAACAAGTGTCCATATTGCTTGTGCTATGTAAGACCTTGTCTTGAAGTTGATGTTGTATGTGATGAACTAATTATAGCAAGCTATGATAACTCTATAAAATGTAATCTGACCAGCTATGTTATTGTTACTTTATGTTTTAGAGAATGCTCATTTGATCTCAAATGTAATGGATTGCTATGTGAAATAGGACCTGGAAAGTCTGATCAAAGTGAATATCTTTTTGAAACTATACTTTGTTGTCATGACTATGATGGTGATAGACAAGTATATGAAATTGCATTATGTATTCCTTGGACAACAATACTATATATAGTTTGCATTCTCTAAACTAGCTTCCAAACTTTTTGAATAGTTGGAATAGGAGATCCCCTATTAGATTTTATCCTAAGAACCACATGACTTGCATGATGAGTGATCGATGATTCCTATAAAGGAATGTCATGGGATGACTTAGTCATGGAGGAATGAGGTCTAGGGTTCCATGATGGAGGAGATCTCTATGCCCCCTATGTGAATTCTATAATACCATTATCAACACATCTAGAAATGCAATATCAGAGTCCAAAATAGGTATCTGCATTATGTCCATAGATATGATGATAATTACAAAAGTGCTGATATGGCTATCTATGTAAAAGATGTGGATCTCATTGATGAATAGAAGGTGATGTGATTAACCTCCTAGCTAGTAGTGTTGATAATCTAATAGATGGGATATCCCACTTTGAATTGAACTATAATGGTGCTGATTGGTAATTCTCTATATTGCATATTATGGGTGGTGTTTTGGAAACTTGCTCTTTATTCTTGACTATTTTATTTTTTGGTTTTGGTCTTCAATCTTGTCTAGGGCATGGTGGATACTGAGTACTAGGAGTTGTATCTGAAGATGCTATTGTGAAATCTAGAGTAATTGAATCAAATGAATCTTCCTCAATCAATCCCAATTTGTTTTCTAATGATAGAATTATGTAACAAAAATGTCTAAAACAAGGCTCTATCTAATATAGTAAATGCTTGAGGAGAGGTTGGTGAAGGCCCTTGATGAAGATATGTTAAACCTCTAGATCTGCTAGTTTGT
Source organism: Torreya grandis (assembly GCA_037957365.1). NCBI lineage: Eukaryota > Viridiplantae > Streptophyta > Pinopsida > Cupressales > Taxaceae > Torreya > Torreya grandis. Next base: position 2,979,887 of record JARHVA010001627.1, read on the forward strand.
ATATTAATGTTAACAAATGAGCTTTAAATATTAAGATGTACTCGCTTAATGGCTCTAAAGAATTTTGATGTAGTGTGACAAGTTTCTCATATGTAACATGAGGGCCCATGTTTATATTGTAGTTCCTGAGAAAAGCCTCCTCTAGGTCATCATATGTGTGTAATAAACCAATGGGAGTAAATGAAAGAACTGATTCTATGCTTCCCCCACTAATGTCTATTGAAACAACTTGAGTAGAATCAAAGGACTTGTCTGAGGTGGAAAATATTTTTAAAAGGCCTAAAGGTGTGTGAATAGATCTTTAGTTCCATCAAAGTTTGGAGATGCTTAGGCAATGTAGCTTTTATGAATGTTTTTGGAATAGGGTTATCATGTAGATCATTGGCATCCATCCAAGATTTATAAGCTTTGTTTTTTAGTGTAAAGAGATGTACTTGGTGTTGTAATTCACCAACTACATGCATCAAAGAGATGATCTCTTGGAATGATACATTACTATCTTGAAGTGGTTCATTTAATAATTGAATTTGATTGTTAATTTTAGCCATATGAATGCTACATTTAGTAATCAGATCATAAAGAGGTGGTGTCCTCACTTAAACCTTGGGAGTAATGGTAGCTTAGAACTTGTGAGAGGGATGTGCTCTACCATTCTCTTTGGGTGATGGGTGAGAATTGGGTTCTCTATAGTGAGGGGTGGCTTGGGGGATTCATTGGTATCTTTATGTTTTAGTGAATCACATTCTAAATTAGTAGCAGATATGATATTTAAATTAACATGTGCATGATTAGAAGTAGAATCATTCATAGATTTAGAATCAAAATTTTGGCATGCATGAGACTTAAGAGGAGTGAGAGAATAATTAGAAGTATGTGATGCATTTTCTTCTTCACTATATGCATAGTACTCATGATTATTCCATGCATTATCACAATATTTATTTTGATCATTTGAAATAGAAGAATTTGAAGTATCATTTTCATATTCACTTTAATTTTCATACTTATTTACATGTTCACTATTGTATTCATAATCACTTCCATCATTGCTAGGGAGAGTGAAAGAGAAAGATTTGATTCCTTTATAATATGCAATAAGTTATCATTAGAATTTGGAATATCATGTGTTTCTATGCTATCCATGAATGGAATATATAATTTTTCTTCATTTTCAACATGAGAAGTAAGAGTATAAGAGTTATTATTTGAACATTATTTTGAAAGAGTAGAGTTAGGAACACATAATACATCATTTAAACTATGCTTTGGTAATTTGATTCTATTGCATTTATATTGTTGTATTTTAAACATAGCAATAGCAAAAGGTAGAGAGAGATTGGGTTCACATGGAAGTAAATCATCACCAATGAGATGTTCATTTAAAAGTGCATGATTACTTTGTGCATTGTGCCTAGGAGAATGAGGTGAGAAGTATTTTTCCCATTTAGCAAAAGTAATATTTTGAGAAGGAACAAAAGAGATATGTTTTAGAGGAGAAGATGTATCTATATATTCTTCACTATAAATTTCATATGCATGGTAATATTATTCATTACAACAATAGTAATTATCCTCATTAGATATAAAATAATTTTTCACATTTTTATCTAGTGTGAAATTTTGTAAATTGGTCCATTTGTTATCATAATTGTGAGAAAAATTAAGAAATTTATCTATGGGATGAGAAGGATGAAGTGCCTTTGTGGCCATTTTATCACCAAAGAGAAGTTTGAAAAATACTATGAAACAAATAAATACACAAAGAACTACTAACATTGAAATTTCAAAATTACTTTTGCTAACCCAAACAATTTGTAATAAATTTAAATTATTTTTCTAAAAATTGTAAGGGAGGGTAATTTAAGGGTTGAGGACTTAGTTTAGGAATCTAGGTTTTTTAGCTAGGGTTTTAGAATTTTTGAAAATTATGCAATAATTTTAAATTCTAAAAATTATTTTGAAATGGAATAATTGCACTATAATTTAAAAAAAATTAGAATTTTGGAAATTAAATTTTTGCACAAGAAACTAATGATTTTGAAATAAATTTTGACAAGGTAATTATTTTACAAAAATTCCAAAATAATTGTCTAAAATTGGCAAAGAGGTAGGCTTATTATTGGATGACCTAGTTTTGAAATCTAGGGTTTTAGATATCTCAATTAATTTTTATTTTTCTAATTTTTAAATTTAGGACAAATCAAGAATATATTGCTAAAAATTAGAAATAATTAGCCCTAAGGTTTCTAGGGTTTTTATGCAAAAATTTGAAGTAAGTCAGGTTCACCAAATGTTTTAATAAATTTGGGAAACTATATGAGTTAATTTAATAAATAGTAAATGGGTCCAGATTAAGGGAAAAATCAATAAATGAATGTGCCTTAATTAACCTACTAATTTTTTGAATCTAGAAATAAGAGGGAAGAGAATAAAACTTAGCTGGTTATAGACTAAGATGGAAGATTCAAAGGTTGATATTTACTAGTTTGGCTAAGCAAACTTTTGGAAACAAGACTCAAAATTTTATTTTTTTCTTGGATAAGAGCACTAAAAATGGGACACTTGGAGGTCCACTACTATAGTCCTAGTTTTGGTGCTATAGTCTTGTAGATCTAAGCTTTCTAGGTTCTATTCATCTATTCTAAGAGACCCTACATACCAAATTCTAGCTCTTGAGAGTCACTTAAAATTTCTATAGGTTTGTTTTCATCTTCAGTACCTGTACTTTTCTATGCACATGGAAATGATAAATATATCAAAATTATAAGAGGGAAAAATTGGGTTAGGGGAAGAATGATTGCACAATAAAGAACCCCTATTATTATGATTGCTACCTATATTAGCCCTCAAGTTAGGGTTTTAGATATGATGTAGTTCTCCCTTAGGGAACATGCATAGTCAATGCACATGATGGATTCAATAATGAATTTTTCTTGGGCCCTTCTTTGATCAAGCATGTAAATCTAAGTGTGATACATATAAACTAATTTATATTATTGACTAATTTTTATTATATCTAATGTGCCAAAGTAGTAAGTGATATATATAAAATGCCTTGTGTATTATTTTATATAAGAGACTCATTATTTAAAATTTAGGACCTTTATTCATATTTGATCAACATTAGGAAACTTAGGAATGAAGCAAATAAAAGGGGTAAGATTTATCCTATGGAAAAAATTGATTGTTAGAATAAAAAATGGGCTTGGACAACATCACCAGAAATTGGACACCCTAGGTTTCAGTGTTGTAGTCCATATTTGGGTGCTATTGTCCAAGGGGTTTGGGATCAGGGGGCATGGGTCAAGGTCTAAAAGATGTATCTAGGCTTGAAAGGATCAAACTTGGTAAGCTACATATGACTGGGAATACCTAAAGAGATGTCTAGGGAATGTAATAAGACTAAGACAAGACATATAAGAGGACTTGGCTAAATGTGAATAAAGCTCATATTCTCTAGTTGGAGTCTCTTATAAAAATAACATGAAAATACATAATATGTGTGTTTGATTGACCAATTTAGGGTGATTACAAATACCTTGAGAGGTGTCTTTTGGGTGATACTTGAAGGTACTATATTTTCCTTCTTGATGGTAATGGATTTGAAGGCCAAAGTGTCTCTTATGTGATACCTTGATAGGTTTCTCCAAAAAACACCTCTCAAAGTATCACTCAAGAGACACCTCTCAAGGTAAAATACAAGAGATACTTTGGTCCTGAAATAAATTACCATAAATAAGGAAAAAGTAATTCATTCAAGGTATCTCTTAGGAGATACCTCTTTTATCTAAATTATATGTTTTCAAAATGCACCCATCACATCAAAATATACCTCTACAAGCATCTCTCAAAAGGTACATATTTCACACAAGATATATATCTAAAGGTATTTATTAAAAGATTCCTAAACATATCTCTTAAAAAATACCTTTTCCTCACATTAATCACTATCGATAATAAAATAACAATTTATTAATGTGTCTACTTACTAAATTGATATGACTTCAAAGCTAACATCTTTTATACCTTTTTTATATTAAAAAACCACTTAAATTATCATCTTTAATTATATTAATTCACCAAATAATTAGAATAATAGAAATATATCACAATGATACGGAAATATGGAATAAAATATGAATAATAGGTAATCCACTTTGAGGGGGCAACCTACAAAATGATTGCAATAAGAAATGAATACTCCAATATGATGATAAACAATTACCCACAACCTCCTATATATAGTCTACCTAGGCTATGGTTATTCCATTGGGTGACCTACTAACCTAATGAAAACATAGATAAATGTGATATAATATCAAAGAGGGATAAGTAAGCCATAAGTCAACTATTCCTATCCCAAGATATGTGATAGGTTAGGGGAGTAAAATGCCCTTATCCTTTGAAACAACATTGTCCTCAACATTGAGCAACTCTAGATGTTGTAAAAAATATTCACCCTCCAAAGTTACATTGTCACTACTCAAGTTCTTCCACTTGATCATATATTCCTTAGTTTCTTTGGTTCTCAACCTCTTAATACATTTTTATAGGATCTTCTCTGGTTCCAAAATGACTCATCCTCATTCATCTAGTTTTGTTAGCTCTATTTGGGATGAAAATTTCTATCCAATGACCTCATTCAAATAGGAAACGTGAAATATTGGGTGTATGCCAGATGAATGAGGAAAATCTAGCTTGTAAGACACACTTCCAATTTTTTACAAAACTTGATAAGGTCTATAATACTTAGGAACAAGTTTATTGTCATTTTTTTGTTTCTTCAAGGACATATACTTGTAAGGTTTCAAACATACAAAGTCCCAGTCATCCACATCAATATATCAATCACTATGGTGTTAATCTACTTGATGCTTCAACCTATTTTGTGCCAATGCAAAATTCTCTCTCAAACTAGCCAAAACCTATTGTTGATGCTGAATGTTATCCTCCACATCTTGAACCTTGGTTTGCATCCTTAAAGAATAAGTAATGGGAGGTGGATGGTAACTATATAGTGCTATAAATGGGGAAATTTTATAAGAGGTATGAAAATATGTGTTATACCACCGTTATGTAAGTGGTAGCCATTTAACCCAACATTCTTGATTATCTGATACAAAATAATGGAGATACCCCTCTAAACATTTGTTGACCACTTATGTTTGTCCATCAGATTGGGGGTGGTAAAATGAGATATGGGCTATTTGAGTACCAAAATAATAAAATAGTTCAGTCCAAAAATTACTAATGAAAATAGTATCATGATCACTTATAATTATTTTTAGGGTTTTATGTAATTTTAAAACTACCTCCATAAAAATAGCCACTACTATACTTATTGTAAATGGGTGTGAGAGTACACAAAAATGGGCATATTTTCTAATCCTATCCATAATTACCAAGATAAAATTCTTATCTTTAGAATAAGGTAACCCTATGATGAAATCCATGGAAACAACCTCCCATCTTTGACTAGGAATTTCTAAAGGTTGTAGCATACCTGGGGTCTTAATTGTCTCACCTTTGTTTTTTTGGCACATAAATCATTTTACCACAAAATTTTGTACGTCTCCCTTGAGTCCTTCCCAAAATACTTCTCACTTGATTTTGTAATAAATTTTAAAGAACCTAGAGTGTTCCCTAATTGGAGATGCATGCAACTCTACAAGAATCTTATGCTTCAACTCTGAATCTTTGCATAATTATAACCTACCCTTATACCATAGGGTATTACCCTTCCATTCTAATTTGTTAAAGGATATATAAACTTGATGGATATTCCAAATTAGAACTTATGTATCCTTGTCTTGGCCCTAATCTAACCTAGATTCATCTACCCAATCTGCTTGCAACATGGACATTGCACAAAGTAATGCTTTTATGGATGTATCTCATTTGGATAGTGCATCTACTACTACATTACATTTACCCTTCTTTTATATGATTTAATAATCATAACCAAACATTTTTTTTACCCACTTTTATTGTTCCTCAAAAGATAATCTTTGCTCTAAAAGGTATTTGAGACTATCATGATCCATTTTTACCTTAAAATGTCTCCCCATCAGATAAGGCATCCATTATTTTACTACATGAAGAATAACCTTTATTTATTTCTCATAGACATGTTTTAAGAGATTCTTACCTTTGAATATATGACTCTTAAATGTAATGGGTATTCCTTATTTCATTATTAATACTATTAACCCTAATTTGGAAGCATCATATTTAATAATGAACATCTTTAAGAAGTCTAGAGTAGCCAAAACTAGGGTGTGCACATAGCTACTTTCAGTTTCTCAAATGATTAAGTGGTTGCATCATTTCAATGGAAGGCATCCTTATTTAGTAATGTAGTGATTGGAGCTACTATGCTTCCATAACCTTTCAAAAATCTTTAGTAGTAACCTGTTAGTCTTTGGAACCCTCAAAGGATTTTAAGATTTTTGTGCATTGGCTAATCCACCATAGCTTTTATCTTATGAGGATCAAATTTGACACCTTCATGGGATATAATGTAACCCAAATACTCTACCTCTTGTACTCAAAATGCACATATGGATGGCTTTGCATAATGTTGATGTTGTTCCCAAAAAATCAACACTTGTCTCACATATTGAAAGTGTTCTTCTTATGTCTTATTGTAAATCAATATGTCATCAAAGAAAACCAACACAAGCTTCATTAAAAAAGGCCTTAAAATAGTGTTCATCAGGCTCTGAAGAGTAGATGGTGCATTTGTAAGACTAAAGGGCATTACCAAAAACTCATAATGGCCCTCATGAGTTTTAAAAGTGGTTTTATGAACATCTTCATCCCTGATTCTAATTTGATGGTACCTTAAATTAAGAACCAAATTCATGAAATAAATATCACCATGCAACTCATCAAGTAAATCATCAATTATTGGAATATGAAATTTGTCTTTGATGGTGTACTTATTGAGTTCCCTATTATTTGGGCACATCCACCATGTGTCATCCTTCTTACACACCATGACCACTAGAGATGAATATGTACTTTGGTTGTTCCTGATGATACCTACCTCTAGCATCTCATGGACCATCTTTTCAATTTCACTCTTATATGCATATAGATATCTATATGGTCTGATATTTGGTGTCTAACTCCCTAGAAGTATTTGAATGGCATGATCATGTTCTCTTTTTGGTGGTAGTCCTTTTGGCATGGCTTCAAAAATAGATGGGTGGTCATCAAGAATCATTTGTATAGCAGGATGTGGAGATGACATTATGGGTTGAACTTTTATGAAACATAATCATGACATAAATACTTTTACCCCCTTTTTTAGAATTTTTGTCATCTGATGTGAACTAATCAATTATATATATTTTACTTGTAATCCCCATAGTTTAATTTTTTTACCTTAAAAATGAAAGTGCATGAATAGTTCTTGGAATTTCATCTCAACCGTACCCAAGGTTGTGAGCCATTAGACTCCCAAAACAATGTCTGAACCACCCATGGGAATAACAAACATAGGATAATCTAGATTGCAATCCCTCATAACAAAATTAACACTATGGAATTTCCCTAAATAATTGATTATGTCACCATATTTAGTCATGACCTAAAATTCTAGTGGTGGGTAAATGAAACAATTCAGTCAAGCAACTAACTTATGGTTGATGAAATTATGTGTGCTCCCTGAGTCAATCAACACTGTCACCTTCTATTTCTTAAGGAAACCCACAAGTTTAAGTGTTTGAGGAGTGATAATACCCAAAAGTACATGACAAGATATTTCAGTTTTAGAATCTTTAGGTACCTATTCTATCTCTTCCTCATCATCATTGGAGGTATCATCCTCTTCATCATCTTTGTTGGATTTCTCAATGTAGAATAACTTCTTCTCATCACATCTATTTTATTTGTTCCACTTGCTATCATAGCTAAAACATAATCCTTTTACATGCTTCTCTTTAATTTGTTGAGGGGTCAATGTGGTAGGTGGAGGAAATGATGGTGTTGATATGCTATAATCTCTAAAGTGAGTGAATAATTACCTCTTATTGGATATGAATTTTTCCTCATCCTTGCATTGCATGATAATAGAATAAAAAACCTTAAGTCGATTAAGCATGTGTACTTCATGTTTAATGTGGTCTTTGAGGCCTCCCAAAAATAGGTCATTTAGGTTCTCATCAAAAATTATCTCCACATGTAAAGATAAGTTCTAAAAATTATGAATTTAATCCTTGACAGAACTAGTTTGTCATAATTTTACTAGTTGTCTAAATTAATTCTCTATCACGCTATTGTTATAGTGTAATTACAAATCCTCATGTTATGAATCCATATTTTAATTATATATTCTACTATTATTGCATTAGAATTATGATGCTAGATTGGTTTCAACTATTATTTAGATGGATTATCTATGGTACTTATTGTAGTAGTGTTGGTTGTGTATGTATTTATGTGATTAATTATGTTATGGACTATTTATTACTACTGATGATGATTTTATAATCTATATTGATTATTGATTTATGACATAATATGATTTACACCATTTTGGTGGTTGTAGGTTTTATCTATGAGCTAGGTAGGTGATGGAGGCCATAATTATAGAATAATGAGTTCTGAGCACATTGGCATGATTGATAGGTATACTTATTATTTGATTGTCCTTTAGACAATTTGATTTGGTCATTATATTTTGTTATAAGTTTGTTGGCTATGGCCCTTATGCTTGTGATTACTGTTGTACTTATTGATATCATTATGAGTAATTAATTATCATTATTGTTCATTATTTTTTGTAAAATGTTTTGTTAGACACAACCTTTTATGTATATGTAACTCCTTTATTCCCATAGGCCTTCAAATATCTCTCTTGCTCTCTTCTAACCCTATCAACCTATCAACCTATTTAGTTTCATACCTAAACCTAACTAAAATCCTCCTAGACCTCAACCCCCTTGGAAACCCTTGTCAACCCATGCTTATCCTAAACCCATTGATCTAACACCCATTTACTAAGCAGGTGGGCATATTATTTAATGACTATGAAGTCATGGATTGGTTTAAACATTGGTTTAATATTGATAAAAACGTAGTGACTTAGGTTAATGGTTTGTAAGGGAATTACATTAGTCTCATTTAATGAGGTAGTTGGTGAAGGTTTCAATGATATTCAATGTGGTTATGTTAATCCATTTTTGTTAATTCTAATATACTCTTTCATTGGCATAGGTTTGATTACTTAGCAAGCCTTCTAGAATCACCATTAATGGCAAGGTTGGTAGGGATTGCATTGGGATGTGAAGGTGTTTCTCTCTTCGCTTAGAATTCAATGTGAATTAATTGAAGTATGGAAGAATGAATGAGAAGGAATGGGGAAATTGGATGGAAGGAATAAGGGTTAGGAAGAGGGATAATTTAGGGTATAAATAGTAAAATTTCTCATCTAGTTTTAATGGTGATTTACTTAGTTTAGAAAGTAGAGTAGCGATGCTGGGTGAATCTTAGAGTCTTTATGATTTTGGACTTCTCTACATGTTTACAAGTAAGTTTTGCATTGCTTGGATTTTTTTGGTAATTATGTGGATATTTTGAGAAAGATTTAGAGGTTGTGCATGTAGATGAAAGTCCTCAAACTTTTGGGTGCTTATGTAGACCCATTATGACTATATATCGATACATTTATAATATATAAATTCACAATAAATGTATATATAATGGATATTTAGTGTCTGGTTCAATTCTTGGCTTTAACTAATTATTTTCTTGAATGGGTTATGGACTGTGTTTTCATGCATGTGAGTTTGTAATAATGGTACATTAGCTATGTGTTGTAAAAGATGACTATGTCTATTTATAACAGTGTAATGTTAAAGTTGGAAAGCTTGGATTATAATTATTATGATATTGTTTTTAATGACTGTGCTTTATTATGGAGACTTTTGTGTGTTTTTCTTACATTTTGGTTACAAAGAATAATGGTGTTCCATGGGTAGAATTGGAAACATGATTTTGATTTGCCTTTAAGATTGAATATATTTATAAAGGATTTTGGTGAGTTTTCCTTTTGTGGTCAGGTTTGGATCATATCCTCATACAATTATTTTATTATTTTTCTGGGTTCTCATACATATAAGTGGAAATGTTTTATGAAGACTGTGTTTTATTTATAATGGATGGATGTTATAAATTGACAAGATTGGTGTTTTGAAAATGATAACCATGTTTTATTTTATCAATCATGTTATTGTTGACTGTGTTGGCTAGGTTTAGGTCTCTTGAGTATGTTTTGGTTGATACTTTCATCTGGGTAAACCCATTTTCATGTCCTATGACTTAAGACAGATGAGTTTCATGCATTGTGTTATTTTTACCTTCTGGTAGCTTTGTTCATTAGTCAAAAACTTATTGAAATATTTGGTTTCAACATTATTATCTGGGGTTTTGATTTTATTATTTTTGTGGTGCTAAATGCATTGGTAGTTTGGTCATTTTGATTTTGTTCTAGGTTGTATCAATATGTTAAGTGATATACTCATTGTATCATAGATCTTTATCCATTTATAAATCTTGTTATTGGAAATAAATTATGGTATTTTATTTGATTGTGTAGGGAAAACCATGACCTTTTTTTGTTTTATCTAGTTTCAAACGATTATAGTGTTAGCATTTTGAGCCTAATTCTTTTATGTGATCTTAGAACAATTTCAATCGATTATGGAAATATTTTATTAAGCGACTGTGTCATGACTAACTGTGTTTGGGTTTTCCTTGTCAAACTATATATAGGGTTAGATATATGTTGATGTAGATGTGTATATATACACACACATATATACATACACATACATACGCACACATATATGTATGTATATATCAATCTAGATGTATTGTATGGTTCTGTGTTTGGTATAATCATGACTTTATTTTTAGGGATTCTAGGTTTTTATAGTTGTGAATTATTAATTCTTCAAGCCTTATCTCTTTTTTATACCATTTGGAAGTTGGCAATGGAATTATTCATAGTTTAGTGACTATATCAAACCATTTGGGTGTTTAGTTTTATCAAATAGTTATATATGTATATGCTATATAAGATATGTGAGTATGTTTCTTTTATGATTGAGTTATTTGATTGATCCTTGTGTGGTTCATTGTAATCCTTCATCTCGGCCCTGGTAATATGGGAATTGACCTCTTATTGGGTTTTGATTATGTTAATTTTGTTTGTTATTAATGAGGTTGTTTTACAATGCACTCCATGTCATTTTATTGACTGTATCCTACTTTAAGCTTCAAGATTCAGTGTGATTGTATGATTACTTCATGATGCCCATGGGTTATGATAATAATATGATTTTATTGACTTAGTCATTTTAAGGTTGTTAGGTCATGTTTGGACCTATTACATTGAGAGGCATGATTAATTGTTTCTGCTATGATCAGATTAATATTTATTAAATAAATTATATCTGATTGTGTCATTATTTAAATTATTTTGTTACTTATTGGACTGTGTGTATTTTCATTCTCAGACTAGACTTAAATATTTTATAAGTACATATTTTGGGTTTAGATGATTAAAGAACAATCAAGAAATTAGATGAGGCTCTAAGTAGGATCAACTCAAAATATATCTAATGGATTTGGGCTAGTCCATGCTATATCATTTAACAGTCTAAGTTAACCATCCTCATTATTAATCTATACTTATATGATTTAATTATTCTTGTATTACCTTGGAATGATTTGATTATGTTGTATGTGTATTTTGTTTGATATGCCTTTTGTTCAGAGATTGATGTTCTCAAAATTCATTATCTATTCCCAGTTACCACAACCCTCATCCTATTAATGCTTGGGGTGGTAAGATCCATTGATGGTGGGATCATAGGGTTGGTGGGGCAGATTTGTCCTGATCAGTTGGTTTGAGTTTGACTCCTTACTTTGATGAATTTGTATAGAAGATGGTAATGAATGTATTTATTGATTTGATTAACATAGATGATATATATTATAGTTGTTGATTTTGGTTATTATAATGATCTCATTGGTTGGTAACAATTATTGTGTATAGATTATGAAATTTAAACATTGAAGAAGATGTTACATAGGTACCTTATATTACCAAGTTATTGCATTGGTCTTTTATTCTTTATAATCATAACCAACAGGAGTTTAATTAATTATTCCCCTAGTTTATATATACAATCCTACATTGATAATCCTTAAATTGGATTGGTTGGGTAATAAAATCTATCCCTATACACTTATTCAATTCTCTATGGATCTAACATGCTTGTGTGAGATTTATTGTATCCTATTTTGATTAATTATTAGATAGAAACATCTTTAATAATATTCGTTATTAAATCTTGATGAGATTTACTTAAATGTTTTCATGTTAGATCTAATTTTGGAAATTGGTTATAAATAGAAGTTAATATTTATTTTAAAGTCTTGGATACTTACATTAGTTGTTTAAATTTAGAATGAAATAAGATATAAATGACATAGTAATTTATCTTATCTAAATTATTGATTAGATAGATTGTTACTCTCATTCATAAGTACATAATTGTAATTGGAGCACTTAACCCTTTTAGCAATGCATAAAGCTTGATAGCTGGTTGCATGTAAGGTATGTTTTCCAATTAAAATTATAAAATATCACATCTCTAATTATGTATGTTGGATTATGAAATTTGAAGAAATAATCATATTAATTGGTAAAAGAATTAATGATTAATTATTTTTTATGATTTGAAGAACAATCATGTACAATAATTTTCTTATATTATTCACTAGATTAGATGAATACATTTTAAATAAACTATAATGTAGTAAAAATTGAAAGTTTAGTTATCATATCATGAAATAGCTATACACATGTTATTTTCTTTACCTCCCTTCCCATGAGTTAAATTGGCTTACCTTGATGCCTTTATTGCCAACATATAACTTTGTAAGATTTTGTTAAGTGGAACCTTTTATTTGGGTTTCACTCATCTTGAAACCCGAATGCACTTTGTTGCTTATGATGCTTGAATTATACCAATGTATGCTTGCTAGTTTTGGTTTGTCTAGATGAATCTCAAATGAACTCTTAACATATTAATGTCCTTAAAGCATTCTCTTATGAAATGAAAAGTAGTTCTTCTCGAGTAGATATCCATTTTGCACTCACTATTAATAGTTACTTATGTTATTTATTTATATAAGAAGCTTAGATTTATGCCTTAACTCTTTTTTATAGCATTGGCTATGCCAATTCAAGTAGTTGTATAGACTATAGAGTGGCATGTTAAAGTTATTACTATGCCATAAACTATTATGAACATCTATATTGATACAAATAGTGTAATGACCTTAAAGGATGAAGGGTGTTATAACTCGATCGGTAACACTAAAGGAATATTATGTTTAACCTATTTTCTCTTATGATTTAATATAAATTATTGCTTGAAGGAAACAAAATTTGTAAGTGTGAATAAATTATGTTTGCTAATTCTAAGTGATTATTTAATCTATATTACATGTGTCTTGATCTAAACCTATGATTAACCTAAATGATAACTTAAGAAGAATTAAGTTATCCTTCCTGGTTAAACAAATCCTTTAACTTAACCATCCTTGAATAGGAGTGAAACCCACTGAGGAGAGTGAGGTACTTACCTAGGGTTAAGGACCTAGAAACGGTCCTATGAGGAAGTATAAGTGCCACTTATGGTGCTTAGGACTTATCAATGTATGCATACACTAATACACCCCAAATTACATAATCCTTTTAAATAAAAACCAATTTCCCCATAGTGCATTTTGTATGTGTTTACCTCTAGAGAATTACCTTAGTTCCCCTCCTTTGGTTCAAGTTGTGTATGTGCATAATGCGTTAAATGTTTTTAATTTTTTATCAAGACTTGTAAGTAGGCATAACATGTGTCCAAAGTGTACTCTGATATACAATTCCAATTTTTTTAGGGTTGTTTCATCTATTATCAAAGTAGTGTTTTACTCTAGGGAACTCTAAGAATGAGTATTTTCATTTAAACATTTTCAATCTTCTAAGTTATCACTTGTGATTTCTTAGGATGGTTAGAACATGATCAAGTGGAAGAAACATACCCATAATTTCATTGAATTTCAATTCATCTAGAGGTAGAGGTCAAGGACATGGAAGGGGTCATCGAGGCTATATCCCCATTCACAACCTAGATGAACTACTTATGAACAATAATGATAACAATACTGAGGTACCCCATACTAAAGTAGTTGATGGGATTCCAACTGATAAGCATGAGGAAATTCTTATTGAGATCTTGATAACCATTAAAACCTTATAAGGAAATATTAATAATAAGGAACATAGATTGAATAATCTTGAAGGGGTATCCCAAGAGGAAGTACTTAGACTAGAAATGGGACAAGTGGAAGGACCTATAATTTAAGAACCATCTTTGAATACCATTGACCCAATCATCAAAGAGATAAAGAAAATTCCACAACCTACCTAATTATTCAAATAATTAGGTGATACACCTGATGTTTGGTTGGCACACTTGCAAAATTACTTCAATTTACATAATATGCCTTCCAATGTGAAAGCCAGAGTGGTAGCCTATTAGCTAGTAGGACTTTCAACATTATGGTGGAACCACCTTTATGATATTGAAGGGTATCAACCTTTAAACCTAACTTGGTCTATTTTTTGAACTCAATTATGAAAGAGGTAATTGAATACAAATTATAAAGAGCATAAAATCATTGATTTTTAGCTCTTGAAGCAAGAAAACATGATTATTACTAAATATAAAAACAAATTCCTAAACTTGATATGTCATGTGAACTTTATGCATGATGAAGAAACTAAGATTACTAAGTTTAAGCTTGGGCTTAAGGAGATTCTGATGAATTATGTTAACATGACCAATCCAAAAACTTTGGTTGCAACCATAGAATAAACATATAGGGCTAAGGAGAAAGAAAAGTCTGGCCAAAAGGCAAGACAAGAATTCAAGTCAAGCAAGCACGAATCTAAGGTCAAGAACCTTTTTCCTATGAAGATCTTAAAAAAAGATGATATTAATAATATATTTTTAGGTGGTAATAATAATTTTAGTAAATTTTCCACTCAAAATAGGAATTTTAAGTCCCATGGATCTTCCAAATATGGTTCTTATAAGGAACATCAGTAAAACAACCCATGTTGACCTACCACCAGTGCTAACACTATTCTAGTAGCATCTTCTAGATCGATTATGTGCTAAGAACATGGTGAAAATCACTATAAAAGGAATATCCTAAATTGAAATTAGGCCAAACAATGAACCACAGAGTATATGCTATTGTTGATAACCATAATGCTAACTTACAAGCCACTCCAATTGAGACCTAAGGTACAATTAATCATTTTCCTTTAACTATATTGATTGATTTTGGTGAAATAGACTATTTTATTTCTTATTTTTCTATTAAACAATGTAATAGTAAACTTATCTTAATAAGAGAAGGTTGGGAAGTTGAATTTAATACTGATAAGAAAGTGCCTATTCTTGAATGCTTAGAACAATCAAAATTAGATTTTGGTGTTTTTAAGACTAAGGTGAATCTTTTTCTCACACTTTTAGGGTCTTATGATCTCATCCTTGGGATGGATTAGCTGCATGAACATCAAGCCACACTTGATTATGTGGGTAAAAGAGTACGATGCACCAATGACCTTAGCCAAATTGTATAATTCTAAGGCATGCAAAGGTATGTGAGATGTAAATTTTTTTAAAGCCTTATAGCTAAAAAGAGCTATTAGAAAGGGCTATAAGCTCTATGAAATCCAAATAAAAGAAATAACCAATGAAAAAGAGTAGGAACATGCAAATTTTCCTATACTAAGGGAATTATGGATGTCTTTCCTAAGAAGTTATCTGAGTTGCCACCCAAGTGAGAATTTAATTTCTCTATTGAAATCATACCTAGATTTGCCCCTACATCCAAGGCACCTTAACATGAATGTGGTTAATTTAAAAAAATTGAAAGTTTAGCTACAATGAATTTTAGATAGTGGAATCATATGGCCAAGTGTGTCCCCTTGGGGTGCTCTAGTAGTCTTTGTAAATAATAAGGATAGTACTCTAAGGATTTGCATTGATTAATGCATGTTGAATAAGGTAACAATAAAAAACTACTATCCTTTTCATATAATCGATGATTTATTTGAACAAATGAAAGTTTCTACAATATTTTTAAAGATTGAATTGAGGTCTTGTTACCATCAGTTATGCATCAAGGAAGAGGACATTCATAAAAATACCTTTAAAACCTGATATGGACACTATCAATTTATGGTTCTAAATTTTATCTTAAAAAATGCACTTGCAACCCTCATGAATCTTATGAACATAATATTTAGAGATTAGTTGCATAATTTATGCTAGTTTTTCTTGATGATATTCTAATTTATTCCAAAGATGAGGCTGAACATGATTAGCACCTCCATCTAGTCTTGTAAAGACTAAGATAGCATAAGCTTGATGTAAAATTATCCAAATGTACATTTTATGAATCTTAAATTCATTACTTAAGACACATTATTTCCAAAGAAGGTGTTTTTGTTGACCATGCATAGATGAAAAATATCCAAGATTGGCTTGCTCTTTCCAATGTGCATGAAGTGAGAAACTTCATGGGTTTGGTTGGTTATTACTGGTGTTTTTTTGAATTTTTTTATTGTGGCCTATCCCATCACTTCCTTGCAATGCAAAGGAAATAAGTTCATATAGACTCCTCAGTGTGAGGAATATTTTGTTAAGAAAAAAGGGATACTTTCTATACCTCCTATTTTTATCATACCAGACCTAAATGGTAACTTTAAAGTTTGGGGGTGATGATTCCAAAGAAGGCTATGGAGGTATCTTGACTCAAAATGGTAAGTTTATGGCTTACAAGTCATGATAATTGAAAGAACATGAAAAGAATTATCCTATGCATGACATGAAACTTGCTTTCATTGTTCATGAACTTAAGAAATGGAAACATTTGCTACTGAGAAAGCCTTTTCAAGGGAAATTTGATCATTTAAGTCTTGAGTATTTGTTCTCTCAATAAGATTTGAATACATGCCAACAAAAGTGGTTGGAATTTTTGAGCAATTTTGACATGAATATATCATATGTCAAAGGCAAGGAGAATCGTGTGGCTGATGAACTCAACAGATACACGTACCTTGTTGCCTTGTCAATGTTACAAGGAAATTTTAGAAGTGATATTTTGGAATAACTTGATGATGTATTCTGCCATGAAGTAAGAGCAAGTTTGGCTGACAAACTAATATCAAAATTCTTTGCTAAATTTTATATTATAAAAAATGACCTAATAAATCATAAAGGTAGAATTTATGTCCCTAGGATGGGTGACTTGAGAAATTTTATACTTATTGAAGTGCATACTACACTTTATAATGCTCATCTAGGTGTTACAAAAATGATGTATGAGCTAAAAAAGCTCTATTTTTGGCCTATGATGAAGCATCATGTTGCTAAATTTGTAGACAAATGATTGGAGTACCAATGGGTTAAGGCTAAGCATTTCCATCTAGGAGGGATGTTGTAACCTCATCATATTCCAAAAGATAATTGGGCTATAGTCTCACTTGCTTTTATTTTGGGTCTACCAAAATCACATAGCAGGCATGATACAATCCTAGTAGTGATTGATAAAGCAACTAAAGTTGGCCACTTTATTGTTGGAAATTTAATAGATCATGCATCCATATTTATAGAATGTTTTGTAAAGGAAGTAATAAGACTCTATGGTATACCTAAAGTGATCATATCAGAACATGACAAATTATTTACTTCAAGGTTTTGGTGTACTTTAACTATAGCCTTTGAAACAAAGTTGAATTTTAGCTCTTCATATCATCCGAAGATAGATGGGAAAACAGAACGACTCAACCAAGTGGTTGAATATATGTTGTGCATGTATGTAATGGATAAAAAATGGGAGGATTATATTTATCTAGTTGAATTTGCATATAATAATTCCTACCATTCAGCTATTAAGATTGTCCATTTGAAGCCTTATATAAACGCAAGTGTAGAACACATTTGGATGGGATAACTTAGAAAAAAAGATATTAATGGACCTGATTTGTTATTGGAATATGACAAGTAGATGAAAATAATAAGGCAAAATTTAAAAATAGCTTCTTATAGGCAGAAAAGCTATGCAGACCTTAAGAAAACTTCATGAGAATTTAGCCCGGGGGACAATTTTTCTACATGTTAGACCGTAGAAAAGTTCTATTAAATTTGGAAAGGCTTCCAAGTTAGCACCATGATTTGTTGGGCCTTTTGACATAGTGGAAAATATTAGCCATGTTGCTCATTGGATGACACTTCCTCCTTCTCTTTCAAGAATTCATGATGTTTTTCATGTTGTATTACTGAGAAAATATATACTTGATCCATCTCATGTTTTGGATTGGACTCATTTATAAGGCATGGAAGAGGAAAAGATATAATTAGAACCAGTGATAATCCTAGACCATTACAATATTAAGCTATGTAATAAGGACATATAGCAGGTTTTGGTGCAATGGGACCCTATCATCAAAAGAAGCACCACTTAAGAAGACACTCATGTTTTCAAATAACATTATGCATGGCTTTTTGATTAAGTCACTGTGATGGATCCATTCCAAGAGGGGGAGGATGTTATGATTCCATATTTTCATTATATATTGTGCTATTATTACATTGACATTATGATGTTAGACTAGTTTTAGCCATTGTTTAGATGGATTATCTATGGTACTTTCTACAATAGTATTGGCTGCATACTTAATTTCTATGATTAATTATGTTATGGACTATTTATTATTGTTGATTATGATTTTATAATCTATATTGATTATTGATTTATGCCATAATGCAATTTATGCGATTTTGGTGGTTGTAATTTTTATCTATGATCTAATAAGGTGATGGAGGCCATAATTATGGAATAATGAATTTTGATCACATTGACCTGATCGATAAATATACTTGTTATTTGATTATATTTCAGATAATTCAATTTAGTTTTTATATTTCATTATATGTTTGTAAGTTGTGGTCCTTATGCTTATGATTGATACTGTACTTATCAATATCATTATGAGTTATTAATTATCATTATTATTCAATATTTTCCATTAAATGTTTTGTTGGCTATAGCCTTTTGTGAATTTACAATTCCTTTATTCCAACAGGCCTTTAAATATATCTCTTTCTCTCTTTTAACCCTATCAACCTATTTAATTTCATACCTAAACCAAACTAAAACCCACCTAGACCTAAACCCCCTTAGAAACCCTTGTCACCCCTATGCTTATCCTAAACCCTTTGATCTAACACCCATTTACTAAGGAGATGGGAATATTATTTTAATGACTATGAAGTTGTGGCTTGGTTTAAACTTTGGTTTAATATTGATAAAACTATAGTAACTTAGGTTGATGGTTTACAAGGGAATTACATTAACCTCATTTAATGAGGTAGGTGGTAAAGGTTTCAATGAAATTCAATGTGATTATGTTATTCCCTTTTTTTTAATGCTAATATGCTCTTTCATTAATAGAGGTTTGCCTACTCAGTAAGCCTTCTAGACTCACCATTAATGGTGTGGTTGGTGGGGATTGCATTGGGATATGGAGGTATTTCTCTCTCCTCCAAAAATTTAATGAAAATTGATTGGAGTATGGGGGAATAAATGGGAAGGAATGGGGAAGGTGTACAGAAGGAAGAAGGGTTAGGAAGATGGAGAATTCAAGGTACAAATAGTAAAATTGCTTGTCAAGTTTTAATGGAGAGTTGGTTGGTTTGGAAAGTAGAGCAATGACATTGGGAAAATATTATAGTCTTCATCCTTTTGAAATTCTCTACATGTTTGCAAGTAAGTTTTGGGATTCTTGGTTTGTTTTTGGTAACTATGTGGATATTTTGAGAAAGATATAGATTCTGCACATGCATCCAAAAGTCCTCAAACTTTCAGGTGTATATGCAAACCCATTATGACTATACATCAATATGTTTATCATTTATAAATTCATAATAAACATATATATAATGGATATATAGCATCTAATTTGATTCTTGGCTTTATACATTCATTTCATTATTTTCTTGAATGGGTTATATACTATGTTTTCATGCATGTGAGTTTATAATAATGGTGCATTACTTACATGTTATAAATATGATTCTGTCTGTTTATAATGGCATAATGTTAAAGTTGGAAAGTTCAGACTATAATGTTTGAGAGATTTTTTTTAATGACCATGTTTTATTATGGAGACTTCTGTGTGTTTTTCTTGCATCTTGGTTGTAAAGAATAATGGTGTTCCATGGGTAGAAGTGGAAACATGATTTTGATTTGCCTTTATATTTGACTATTTTTATAAAGGATTTTGGTGAGTTTTCCTTATGTGGTCAGGTTTGGATCATATCCTCATACAATTATTTTATTATTTTTATAGGTTCTCGTTTATATAAATGGAAATGTTTTGTGAATATTGTGTTTTATTTATAATGGTCTAATGTTATAAATCAACAAGCTTGGTGTTTTAAAAATATAACTACATTTTATTCTATCAACCATGTTATTATTGATTGTGTTGGCTAGGTTTTGGTCTCCTGAGTATGTTTTGGTTGATACTTTCATTTTGGTAAACCCATTTTCATGTCATGTGACTTAAGCCAAATGAGTTCCATGCACTATGTTATTTTTACCTTTTGGTAGCTTTGTTCATTAGTCAAAAACTTATGGAAATATTTGGTTTTGATGTTATTATCTAGGGTTTTGATTTTGTTGTTTTCATGGTGCTAAATGCATTAGTAGTTTGGTTATTTTTATTTTTTTTGGGTTGTATCAACCTATTAAGTGATATACTCACTGTATCATCGATCTTTATTTGATTATAAATCTTGTTGTTGGAAATGGATTGTGGTATTTTATTTGACTATGGAAGGAAAACTATGACCTTGTTTTGTTTGTTTTCAGGTTATCTAGTTTCAAACTATTGTAGTGTTGACATTTCAATCCTTATTATTTTATGTGATCTTAGACCAATTTTAATCGATTATGGAAATATTTTATTAAGCGACTATGTCATGACCAACTATGTTTGTTATTTCCTTGTTGAACTATACAGAGGGTTAGATATATGCTAATGTAGATGTACACATACACATACACATACATACATAAGTACACACACACACACACACACACACACACACACACACACACACATATATATATACACACACACACACACATATATATATACATATATATATATACATATGTAATATATATATATATATATATATATATATATGTATATATATGTATATATATGTATATGTATATATATATGTGTGTGTGTGTGTGTGTGTGTGTGTGTGTGTGTGTGTGTGTGTGTGTGTGTGTGTGTGTGTGTGTGTGTGTGTGTGTGTGTGTATGTATATATATATATATATATGTATGTATGTATGTATGTATATATATATATATATGTATATATATATATATATATATATATGTATGTATGTATGTATGTATGTGTGTGTGTGTGTGTGTATATATATATATATATACATATCAATTTAGATACATTGTATTGTTCCATGTTCTTTGTTTTTAGGGATTCTAGGTTTTTATCATTGTGAATTATAAATGCTTCAAGCCTTGTCTATTTTGTATACCATTTAGAAGTTTATAATGGAATTATTCTTAGTTTAGTGACTGTATCAAACCATTCAGGTGTTTATTTTTATCATATATATATGTTGTATAAGATATGTGACTATGTTTCTTTTGTGATTGAGTTGTTCAATTGAGCCTTATGTGGTTCACTATAACTCTTCATTTCAACCTTGATAATATGGGAATTTACTTTTATTGGGTTTTGATTATGTTAGTTGTGCTTGGTATTAATGAGGTTTTTTTACAATGAAGTCCATGTCATTTTATTGACTGTATCCAACTTTAAGCTTCAGGATTTAGTGTGATTGTATGATTACTTTATGATGCTTGTGGGTTATGATAATAATATGCTTTTATTTTGATTTAGTAATTTTAAGGTTTGTAGGTCATGTTTGGACCTATTACATTGAGAGGCATGATTAATTATTTTCACTATTATTAGATTAATATTTGATTAAATTATGTTTGATTGTGTCATTATTTAAATTATTTTATTACTTGTTGGAATGTGTGTATTTTCATTCCTGGACTAGACCTGAATATTTCACAAGTATATATTGTGGGTTCAGATGATTAAAGAATGATTGAGAAATTAGACAAAGTTCTAAATAGGATTAAATTAAAAGATATATAATGGATTAGGGATAATCCATGATATATCATTTGACGATCTAAGTTAACCATCCTCACTCTTAATCTATACCTAGATAGTTTAATTATTTTTGTATCACCTTAGAATGATTTGATTATATTACATGTCTCTTTTGTTTGATATGTCTTTTGTTTGGAGATCAATGTGCTTAGAATTCATTACCTATTCTCAGTTACCACAACCCTCATCCTATTGATGGTTGGGGCGGTAAGGGCCACTAATGGTTGGATCATAGGACTGGTGGGGTGGGTTTATCTTTATAAATTAATTCAAGTTTTACTCCTTGCTTTGATGACTTCCTATAGAAGATGGTAATGAATGTATTTATTGATTTGATTAACATAGATGATATAGATTATATTTGTTGATTTTGGTTATTATAGTGATTTTATTGGCTACTAATAATTATTGTACATAGATTATGAAATTAGAACATTGAAAAAGTTGTTACATAGTAACCTTATATTGATAAGTTATTGCATTGGTATTTTATTCTTTATATTCATAACCAACATGAGTTTAATTAAGTGGTCCCCTAGTTTATATATAATCCTACATTGATAATCCTTAAATTGGATTTGGTTGGGTAATAAAATCTATCCCTATATGCTTATTCATCTCTCCATGGATCTAACATGCTTATGTGAGATTGATTGTATCCTATTTTGATTGATTATTTGATAGAAACATCTTTAAAAATATTTGTTATTATATCTTGATGAGATTTACTTAAATGTTTTCATGTTAGATCTAATTTCGGAAATTAGTTCTAAACATAAGTTAATATTTGTTTTAAATTTTTGGATACTTACATTAGTTGTTTAAATTTAGAATGAAATAAGATAAAAATTGCATAGTAACTTGCCTTAGCTAAATTATTGATTAGATAGATTGTTACTCTTATTCATAAGTACATAATTATAATTGGGTCACTTAACCCTTTCAACAATGGATAAAACTTGATAGTTGGATGTATGCAAGTTATGTTTTCCAATTACAATTATAAAATATCAAATTAGTTATGTATGCTGGATTATGAAATCTGAAGTAATTATTTAATACTCATATTAATTGGTAAAATAACTAATGATTAATTAATTCTTATGATTCAAAGAATAATCATGTACAATAATTTTCTTGTATTATTCACTGGATTAGATGAATAAATTTTAAAGAAACTATAATATAGTGAGAAATTAAAGTTTAGTTATCATATCATGTAATAGATATACACACACTATTTTCTTTACCTCCCTTCCCATTAGCTGAACTGGCTTACCTTGATGCCTTGGCCACCAGTAGATAAATTTGTAAGAGTTTATTAAGTGGAATGTTTTATTTGGGTTCCACTCATCTTGAAACCTAAATGTAATTCATTGTGTATGATGCTTGAATTCTACCGATGTATGCTTGTTGGTTTTGGTTTATCTAGATGAATCTCAAATAAACTCTTAACATATTAATGTCCTTAAAAAATTCACTTATGAAATGGAAAGCAGTTCTTCTTGAGTGGATATCTATTTTGCACTCACTATTACTAGTTGCTTAAGTTATTTATTTATATAAGAAACTTAGATTTATGCCTTAACTCTTTTGTATAGAATTGGCTATGCCAATTTGAGTAGTTGTATAAATTGTAGAGTGGCATGTTTAAGTTATTACTACATCATAAACTACTATGAAAATCTATGTTGATACAAATGGTGAAATGACCTTAATGGCTGAAGGGTGTTATAACTCGATCAATAGCACTAAATAAATATTATGTTTAACCTATTTTCTCTTTTCTTTAATACAAATTACTACTTGAAGGAAAAAAAATATGTAAGTGTGAATCAATTCTATTTGCTAAATTCAAGTGCTTATTTAATTTGTATGGCATGTATATTGATCTAAACCTATAATTAACTTGAATGACAACTTAGGAAGAACAAAATTATCCTTCCAAGTTAAATAAATCCTTTAAATTAACCATCTTTGAATGGGATTGAAACCCAAAAAGGAGAGTGAGATATTTACCTTGGATTAAGGACATAGAAATGTTCCTATGAGGAAGTATGAGTGTAACTGATGAAAATCAAGAGTTATCAATGTATGTGTACATTGATATACCCTGAATTCCATAATCTTTTTAAATAACAAACAACTTCACCATAGTGCCTTTTGTATGTGTTTACCTCTAGTGAATTGTCTCAGTTCCTATGCTTCTATTGTAGTTGCATATGTGCATAGTGCATTGAATGTTTTTGTTGAATTATCAAGACTTGTAAGTTGGCATAACATGTGTCAAAAGTGTACTCTGATATACAATTCCAATTTTTTTGGGGTTATTTCACCTCAATAAAAAATGACCAGGTGACATCGAGAGTCATCTTTTTATTTTGAGCACACAACCATCGATACCAAATGAATTTTTTAGGTTCTAGATATAGGATGCCATGGAAACATTTTGTCCACATGGGATTTCATGTAGATCAAAAAAATTATCCATTTTATTGATCTAATTTAGTGGATCCTTTCCATCAAATTTATGTATATCTACCTTTGGTAACAGGTTCTGTTATGGCAAGGTAATTGGATTTGGATTAGGTTGGCTGGGATATCCACCTTGGTGGTGTTGAGTAATAGTGAAAGCTAGATAATTTGACTAATTATTTTGTACATCCATCATGATATTTTCAAAACTAGATTGTCATATTTCATATCCGATTGTATGCCTTCCATATCACTTTAAATACCTTGCACATTGTAGTCAAGTTGGATCACTTTGTGATCTATCTCATATAAACCTAGAATAAAAGATCCAATAACTCCCCATTCTAACTCCATATCTTCCTTGTGAGGATTTTTAATTGGGTTTTTAGAACTCTTTCCTTGACCCCTATTTTATGGTCCTACCATAAAAGGGCTTCACAATGTCGACCCTGATTGGTACTTTTGACCTAACTTTGACCAAGTAATTTTGTACTTATGTCAGAATCAAATTAGAAACTATAAAGAAAATATCACATTTATATTTTTATAATATTTCAAAAAATGTAAACAACTGTAAAAAATTCCTTGAATTATACACTATAGAGAGAATTTATGGAAAATCCTAAAATGGTGATAACTTTTTCAAAACTCATCCAATTGAACTAAAATTTGAAGGAAAGTTTACTTGAATAATTTTTCACTTCCAGTAAAAAATGAAGATAAATTCATAATAAGTTTCAAGATATATCCAAATTCCAAGATCTAGGGTTTTTGACCTAATTATGGCCCAAATCGACACTATGATACCACTTGTAATGATATTGATTCACCAAATAAACATAATAATAGAAATATATCACAATGATATGGAAATATAGATGAAAATATGAATAATAAATAAGCCATTTTTAGGGGGCAACCTCCCAAATGCTTGCAATAAGAAATGAATACTCTAATATGATGATAAACAACTACTAATAACCTCCTATATATAGGATACCTAGGCCATGGTTACTCCACAGGCAGACCTACTAACCCAATGAAAGCATCGAGAAATATGATATAACATCAAAGAGGGATAAGTAATCCACAACTCAGTTATTCCTATCTAATACATGTGATAGGTTAGGGGCATAACATCATCCAAGATAAATGTCTTAAGGTATCCTTAAATATATAACTTGGACCTCAAATCTAACACCATAAATAAGTAAAAAGTAATATTTTTAAATTATCTCCATATAAAAACCTCTCAAGGTCTCAATTAAGAGATACCTCTTAAGGTACCTCTTGAGAGATGCCTTGATCCTCAGATCCATCACCTTCAATAATAAAATAGTAACATCGTCAAGGTATCTCTTAGGAAATACACCATCTTTAAATAATTTTTCAAAAACCCATCCATAAATAAACCCCTTGGAATGTTCATAAATTGCAAGGTATTTACCAAGGTATTTTCATAACTACCATATAAGGACTTTGTTTCTAGTGACCTTTTTTAAAAGTGTGTATTTTTATAGGTAACCTAAATTGGTATCATATTTAAGCTTGGAGGTGTTATCACCTAGGTGAAATGATAATTGAAGTACAAAGTATATGATCATCAAAGCTATAATTTATTATCTTGATAACTTCATCATACAAAATCTGTTTGATTATATTTTAATTGGAAAAGTATATTTTTTGACAAGGAATCCAAAATTTCCATTACATTTAATTTTAGTTATATCCAAAATAAATAACAATAGGCATATATTTTTTTATAGAAAATGTAAATTGGGAATCATATTTAAGCTTGAATAAGTTATCACCTAGGTGAAACAAGGATTGAAGTAAGCAATATATGATAATCAAATATATTATTTATTGGATTCACAGAAACACACATAGAAACACCTGTGATATATCCATAAATATTTTTTAAGTAGGGCTGTTAAAAAAATGTGTTATACATTACCTTTTTAATACTTTTAGGTTTTAAAAAATCTCCATGCTTATGTTATGGTATAAATAATGTTTTATCTCCTACATATAGGTATACACTGAACTAATTTTATAAATAACCTGATTAAGAATATTCTTACATGTATTTTGAAAATGTCCAGCCCAAAAAATCATACATCAATGGATTTAAAATGTGGATACTATGTTTCTCTCATAAATAATGGAAAGGTCATTGGTGAAGGAAGAATACACAAAATTTTAAATGCAAATTTTGACTCTTTGAAATATGTAAATCCCACTTCGATATGCCATAGTGATAAAATACATTTTAATATGTGTAAGTGTCAATGTGATAAAATATTTTTATCTAAATCTAAAAATTTCAATTATAAGATATTTTGTAGATACTTTGGGTGATGTGGTTGATATTTTTACTATGTGGAACACAAGAATGATGTAACACATCATAGATAATTTTTATATAGAGGATTGCATGGAAGAAGGATAAAATAATTTCAATTTAGTAATGTATATAGAACCTTTGTAATAAGAAAATCCTTCTTGGATTCATTTTTTTTGTATATCAATGATCCAACCACATTTCATATCTTGAAAAATAAGTTTATTTGAAAATGGGTATATTTATTGCACAAATGTATAACTATTGAAAATGAAGAGAGAATTTATTATAATTATATATGATTTACACATCTATGAGAGAATTTTGGTTACATTCCAATCCCAATGGCAAAAAATGAATTTGGAACTTACATAAGGCACATTCTACAACATTGTGAGATTTGCAACATAGAAGTAACTGAATCATCTAACATTAGATGGCCTTTTAACAAGATAATGGACATTGAAGGTAGATAAATAAATTTACCATACATGAAACTAAATGAGAAAGAAATTGTAAATGTATAGGAATTAGTGGATACTAAAATCATTCCTTACATGAAATTCCTAGATGAGAGGCATCTAAAAAAATTTACTCATGACTATAACTATTCTAGCTGATAATGATTGTAGCTAGAAACTTCACTCAACCAGGTAGAATTTGATGTAAGAATAGATAGTGAGATTAGAAAGGTCTATGCTGAGAAATTTTGTGCCAAAATATGTCTTCAGTCAGGACTATAATTTGAGATGTTAAAATCAACAAGGATAAAGTTTCTTGATTCTACCACAACGGATAGGAAGCAACATTTCGTGGATACCCTTTCTACCATTTTGTTCTAAAAAAATTAAGAAACTACCTTCTATTTTCAAGGTACTAATATCAATTTTGAATCTTGGATTAAAATATATGGATTGAAGGGAAGTAGAATTTTTGACATTCAAAATTGTCACAAAAATGGGGAATGAATAAAATTCTATGTAGGGCAGAATCGATAAAAGACACAAAATAAGTCGATGGTAGCTAAAGATTTGTTGGACCAATTCGTAGATGATTTTTTAGATATTTATCCAATACTTAAATGTTAGGTAGATATATATGGTGCATGAGTAAATCTTTGACATCTTCCAGTATCTTTCACTCAATAATTTATGAGGCATCACATCAATGCACAACTAGCAAATGTGGAATATGAGCCAATATCCCAACTAAAATTAAATAACATGTGGAGAAATAATTTTCATGATGTGACCATTTCCAATTCTAATGACTTTTATAGGTTAAAAATATGTATCTTATTGACTCAATAAAAATGCTTTAGGTCCCTATCTAGAGATCAGGTAGAGTGCATCGACCAAGAATTAATGATCCACACAAACAAAATAATTTATTAAATATAAATGTATTACACTACAAATGCTTGATCAGTACCCTAAAAAATTCCTTAGTGTCATTCATAACAAGGTAAAATACCAAAAACATTTGTACCAAGGATAGTGACAAAAATTAAACCAGTTTCTGACAAAATAGTAGAATTGCCAAGGGTAGGGATTGTCACACATGGTCATGGTGTAGGTGGATATGGAATTTTTTTACCATATGATATTGGAGGATATAAATTTATTATCACCTCATTGAACAAGAGCTTGAAAGATATGGAAATGATAATTAAAGATACTTATGGATATTTACTATATAAACTTGGATCTTTAAAATATCCATTGTATGATGCACTTTTGTCTAATAACTACTACCCTGAATGTAATAAATACATAAACAAATAATATTCAATTATTTCCTTCAATAAACTTCCTTCTAGGCTATAACTTTAACTTGATAATTATTAAGGGGATAATAAGAACATGTACTTCCTTCACATTATTTTATTTGAAAATTATGTTTAAAAAAATACATATATATTGTTCTATTATTACACCTTCCATTCCCATTATAATTCATTTATCAATTATGATTGTTTTTAAAAAATCAATCTGAACCACTCTCATTTTTATTCTTATGTGTCTCTCAAGTGATACATTTATAATACCCATTCTAAATTATCAAATAAACTTTAATTATATGAAATTTGGGATACTACTCCAGAAAAGTTTTTATTAGGCCATACATTTTTAGTATGCCTTGAATATCATCAAACAACATGTATTCATAACACATCCACTTCATTTATTTTTTCTATGTGTCTCTTAATAAAAAAATTGATTTATTCCTTGTATATTATAAAAAAATGGTGTAGTAGTACCATGATCATTTTCATTAAAAGTACAATATCATTTGAGAGATAAGTATAGAGAAAAAATAAAGGTGTTGTGTTAAGAGCATAATTTATTTTTTAATATACATGGGATAATACCAAGGCATCACTTGGGAGATACCAATGGTTACCAAGTATATAGTTTCATTGCCACTGCATTTTATGTGATAATTATTCAATGATTAATCCAAAATTATTTGGTTTGATATAACTAAGAAGACCAATAAATATGACTTCATGTGGTACATTAGAATGGTTTTAAATGAAGGTATCACTTTTGTGATATTGGGAAGGCCATTTTATATTTTTTTTACATAATGTAGTGGTAACTTAACCTCATTCCATGATGATATATGTATCTCTCAATAAATATCTTATAAATTATAGATTCATATTAATATGAAAAAAAGTGTTTAACCTTATATGGAACTAAATGTAATTTTATTAGCTTTATAATTACACAAAATCATCTTTTTTGTATAGGTTTATGTTGTAATACTTATCTCTCCTTGTCTAAAAATGTATCTTCCTCGATGTCGAGGTTGGTTTTATTCCTATAGGACATACCCATGAGGACATCAATGACACATTTAGAAAACTTTTTAAATGTATAAAGAGTAAATATGTATGGAGTGTGGCCAAGATGATAGACACTTATAGAATGTATAAATACAAGAAACTTCATGCCATAATTAATTGAATAAGTAGTTGATTTCAAAGACTTTGTTAATAATTATCAGTTGAAGGGAAGCAATGAAATAGTAGGCTTGATAAAAAAGCCAATATTTTATTCTATGCATAGAGGAATGTCGTTCCATTATGCATTACAAAACCTCTACAACATAAATAAATTGGTCCCCCCAATTAAATTAGGGGGAACAAAAGAAAATGGTGAGCCAAATGTTCTAGAGGGTAATCCAATGATAATATTTTTCAAAGACTTAAAAAATAGAGAAAAGTTACAAGAACCCATTGTTGTAAAATACTTAGATATAATTATAAAAAAGAGTGAAAAATAAATTAAAGATAAATTGATCAATTATGTAAATTAATTCAATGAATTTGGTTTGACTGGAAATAGTAAGTTGAAGGATATAGCATATTAATTACAAAATATACATGACATAATGAAATAAGACATGATTAATTATAAATTTGAATATACAAGATATTTTTATCCTATAACTCACCATAAAATACAAATGCATAGATATCTACACAAATTGGTTCATGATAGGGCCCTTAATTTTGGAGTGGCATTAATAGATACATACATTGGTCCAAGAATCAAAATACCAAAAATGTCATTTGATCCAATTCAAGATGTGCATAAGGGAGATATGATGTTTGTCAGACTTGATTATTCTATAGGAGTGAACTACATAATTTGGGTTGCTATATTTGAAAGCAATATTGAGATACTGAAAATAAATGAAAATCTAGAACAAAGTGTCAAAATAACTTAGTTCATCCTAGTTCATGACGAAAAAAATATTTATAAGAAGCATGAATTTATTCAAGTCATTTGAATAAAAAATGAAATCCAAACCCAAAAAACACATCTTTACCATCCATTATTATAGATAATATCATCTACATTTAGAAACCAAACAAAACATGGAAAGTTCAAACACCTATTCTTACTAGTTTTTTGAAAGGTATTGTAATAAAGTATTTGAGTGCATCATCAAATTAGGAAATTTAAAAAATAGTGATAAAGGATTGTGAGTTATTGTTTTCTTTCATGAAATTATAAATTTGAAATAGTGTTTCCTTAAATTTGGAATGATAAGTATGAATGATTTTTTCCATATTTTACTAATTCTTTTTGGCATGTAGAATGTTTCATTCGATTCATAGTTTTCATGCTCATTTTAATGATTCATTTATTTTTAATATTCATATATAAAATATCATAGTCATATTATGAAAAAGAATCCTTCTCTAAACTATGATGGATTATATTTCATAGTCATGAATATATTGATCAATTTTATATATAATATATCATTATATATACTATTATTACTAACTTAATATAGTAATAGGTGATTATATTGTTGGTGTATCTTCATGTCCTATTTTGCGTAAAAATTATATTATGATCTCAACATGGTTAAATAATAAAATAGAAAATTATTAAATACTAAATTAATTTTTTAAGTTGCAATTATTTTAAAAAATGTTATTCCAGATATCATAAATTCCACTTATGTTTACTTTCATTTAAGAAGAAAATTGTCAAGAATTTGATAGCTTATAATTATCCATTACAATTATTATTCTTATTTATTTTTGAGTACCACAAATTATTTTCATGCATTTCTCCTCCCTTTATTACTTGAATTATCCATTGAGATCCCAATTATTTATTAAAATTGCTATCATTAGGTCTTGTATCTCAATATATTTATAACATGAAACTATCTAAACTAATAAAATTTCTTACAATATAAAGATGGAAAAAATTCATACTATGTTTGCACACTACCTAGATAAAAACTTCCTATAATGTTTGGACACTTCCTACTATATAATGGTCATTACTTATTTAGAATTTTTTGGTGCTAAGATATTTAGGAGTGCATCAAAATTTGGGAATCAATCATTGTGGTGACACATCAGAGATAGTTGGAAAAGAGGGACCCAAATTTGCCTATTTTCTATTTTTGCATTCGACTATGTCATGATTACAACCCTAACCTTTCCTCCCTTTTAAACCTTTTTTATTATCTCCTATGATTAATGATGTGGTGACACGTGGAATGGGTAGGTTATAATTTCCTTGGGGATTTTATCATCCTTTATGAAAAATTGAAGTATTTTGATTTATTTATAATTTTTTGGCATGTCTATCTAATCAATGCACTTCATGGTAAGATAAATTTTCATAACCAAAGATTGTTAACCCTTAATGATTATAGGTTTATGATATATCAAGAAATTTAATTAGGGGTGAAAACATAATTTTTTATCTATTTTCAATTTGGTCCTCCTTATTTTTGAAGCCTTTCTCTGGTTCCAATTTTTGGCTTCATAATCAGTGTTGTTTTAAACATGAGGGCATGAAGGATTGAATGAAAATACTATGAGGAAATAAAAAATAATAATCTAATGGTATAGGAAATTATAAATAAAGGTGGCTTGAATCAATTCATGGAGAAGATTGAAAGACATAACTCTAAGTTGTCTATGGAATTTGCTAAGGCCTAGTATGATAATAATGTGAAAATGAGAGGAATGCACATTTTAATTTCTAAAGAGGTCATTGTGTTAGCTATTAGTATGCCATTTGAGGGCATAAAATACTATAAATATAGTGGAATGAAAGTGTAATTGGTCACAAAGTTCTTTAAATCTAAGGAAAAATCCAAACATATAATTATGGGTTATGAGAGGAAGAAAAAGCCTTGGTTGGAAATATTTTGGACTTATTACAAATACATTAGATAGATGAATTTTATTTGTAATAAGTCCAAATAATTATTGATAAATTTCTATTTATTTCTATTTTTTTTTAAATTTGGACTACTAATAAGTCCATTTTAAATTAAATTATTAAAAAAATGCCTTCAAAATAATTTGGACTTATTACAAATACATTAGATAGATGCGGATCATTTGTAATAAGTCCAATTTATTTATGATGGTTTTTAAAAATTTGGACTGCTAGTAAGTCAACATTATTTTAAATTATTCAAAAAAATGCCTTGTTTGGAAATAATTTAAATTTATTATAAATACATTAGATAGATGTAGTTTATTTATAATAAGTCCAACCAATTGTTGATCAAGTCCAATTTATTTTTGATAGTTTTTCAAAATTTGGACTACTAATATGTCTATATTATTTTAATTTTGACTAATAATAAGTTTGTAATATTTTTCATACTTATTCTAATTTATTTGGAATATATAAAAATTATTCTTGGTTTGAAATTCTATTCATTTCATTTAAGTGGTTATAGGTCCAAACTATTCGAAATAGTCCTTAAAATTTTAATATCAAAGGAACTACCTTGAACGATATAACCACATGTAATATTCTTTGGCAAAATATGTGTATTCAATCAAAAATGCATCATGTTTATAAATCAATCCTTACTCAAAGAAGATAGATCATACCATACACTTCTGATTGGGGATACATTAGATAATCGAGAACATGACTAATATGGTGATCCACTTGACCCAATAATGGGATCTATTATCATAATACATAATGATAAGGAGGGTCCAAAAGCCTCTAATCAAGCACAATCATGAAATAACCCTAGGTAGGTTCTATGTTTTCATATCTCACTAAACTAATAACAAGTAAAGAAAATAAATCTAATCTAGTGCTCACCAAAGCTTGTGGCACAAAGTGGGGATTATAAACAACAAAAATAAACATGCATAGAATACATATACTCACCTCAATTTATATGGAATCCTAACACATGGAAGATAAGTACAAATTCATATCTATCTACTCTTACAAATGAGGAACAAATTTATGAATACTTACCTTTGAAGATGAACCCATCAAGCTTCAATCTATCCCTTGGCCAAGGTGATTTGCAAGATGTTGTTATGGTATGTAAGGATGACAAGGATAAATAAAATGTAGGCTACACAACCTATTAATTCATCCAAGATAATTCTCTATAAGATAATATTTGTATTTCCAAAGAAAGAATGAAACCCTAAGCTTGTTCCTCAAGTAGAATGGTGGATAACTAGATGCACAATAACTCTTAATTCTTCTTCTATTCTCTAAATAATGGCAAAATGAACTTATATATATAGGTAGATTTAACCCTAATCCATTTTGAAAGTTTCAAATGATAGTGTTGACCCAGTTGACCTAGCATAATTATGGATGAGAATTCATTAGGTCATTGGCTAGGTCAGCCAAGAGCTGACCTAGACCCTAAATGAATTTCACCTAAAACTATATAGGGTCAACCTAGTCGACCTATAGTACATTAAATAATAAAAAAAGGTTTAAGGTTAGGAAAAGGGGGACAAAAGGTAAAAAATTATTAAGGAGTGTGTAATAAAGAAGAATACGATTAGGGATAAGGTCTTTAGGAAACAAGTATGTAGATAACAAGTTGTAAAATGGACAACAATCCTACAAAGCACCTGAGGTCTACCCAGTCCTTTCCTAGTGCACCCCTTAAGGCATTCACTTAGAAAGATTGAGACTCAATGGGTTCCTATAAGATAAATATCATCATAAGTGATAAAATTTTAAAAATACTACGTGTATACATATGCCTCACTCGAAGCTCATCATGTGTCACACGAATGTAACATGAGATGGTGCTTCAGGTAAAGAACATAATAACACAAAACACTGATGCTAATTAAAATGTAATAAGGATTAAATAATATAAATGAAAAGATAGAATTTAAAAACACATAACTTTACTTATGTTAGTAATATAGATAAATAAGTAGACTATAAGAAAAGTGAAGGTGTCTAATGTGAAGAACATTAAGTGAACATGTGAAGATTAGTGCAAAAATAGCCAAAAATTGATTTTTTTGGAATATAGGCATATATTAGTGGAAACTATTATTTACGACATCATGATTCTAGAGAATTTTATGGTTAAAAAATAGGTTAGTATAAACAAATATATGAGAAAAATAAGGAATCTGATGGAAAATATTTGAAAGATAAAAAATTATGAAAAGTAAGTTTAAATAGGGTGAAAGGGAAGTCATTTATTATTATTTGACTTATGGGTGAGAGAAAAAGAGCTTTGAGAGACCAAACGAGCTAGGATGGAAAGGAGATGACAATAAAGATGAGAAGGAATCCAAACAATGGTAGTGGGTGCATCATAGGTAGGCAATTGAGAATTTTAAAGTTGTATTTGAATATTTTATTGAAATTAAGTGTTTTATAAAAAATTGTAATTTAGAGTAATTCTAGGAACCAAAATGAACATGAAAAAGTTACTATGGGTATTAGAAACCAAATAGGGAAATGAGTTTAAAGAGATGAGAGTAATAAATACTAAAAGGCATTTATTACTAACAATGAAAGGGGTCAGTAGGCAAAGCCAACTAGGTTGACCCAGTCGACCTAATAGGCTAAAATTTTGTTAATCCACACTGCCAACTTAGTAGGTATGTGACGACATATTTTATTTTTCATGATGCCAAATTAGTACATAACTATTGACTTAATATAAAAATACATTGTGATGACTTAGTACTAAGGGGGAAAAAATTAAAGGGTCGACTTAGTTTGTTAATTTAACCTAGTCAAAATGAAGAAATTTTGGTTAACCTAGTGTTTGACTAAGTGACTAGAATAGTAAGGAAATATGTGAAAGAGGCTAAACGAGTAATATAAAGGCTAAGAATGGTTGAATGAGTAATAAAATGGTTGATTAGGCTAAAAATAGGTCAAATTGGTAAAAAATGGATAAATTTAAGGCAAATTAGGCTTGTTTTTGTTAAAATTTTAAAAAGAATGTATTTTGATTATAAATGACATGGAGGATATAATACATCTTTTGTTGTTTTATGGTTGTAGGGGTGTCTAATATTTTTTAGGTTGGTCGATGTGACATGGATCCTAGACCTCTTGAAGTGATTAGCAATTGAGGATCATTCGAGATTCGTTGATTAGGTCTAGGAGGGATTATATATATGTGTAGAGTCCCATTGAGTTTTGAATTGAAAGTCATGTTCTTGGGAGCTTATAAAAAATTTAATAAAAAATTTAGGTGGGAGGTGGATGGGGATACTAATGAGGTGGGTATCACCTTAGAGGACATCCATGATATACTTGGATTATGCTGGTGGTCATGACAGTACTAGATGGACAGGAGGAGATGAGAGCCTAGCCATATGGGTGACAAGCTCAAAGAGGATATATCTTGGGATGAGAGTTAGCCTATTTTACATTTATACATCTCATATCCTAGATATCTAGAAGGAATTTATAATATTTGTGATAGCATAGGTGTTGTGTCACAAGTCAGATGACAAGGTACCACTGTACATGATATCCTTATACCAGACTATATTAGAGCATGGGGTATTGTATGATTTAGGTTCTATCATCTAGGTTTATCTTATGCATGACATATATGGAATGTTTTCTAGAGGGAAAAAGTTTATTTGGCCTATTATCTTATTGAGTGCATTAATATATGATAGGTTCCCTATGTATCAACCAACTAGATTACACCATGTGGTAGATGATCATTTGCCTCAAGTATAGAGGTGGAGGTAGGATCAAGTACCATGAGCCATGACCTAAGTGCCAATGTTATAGATATTTATGAGAGTAGACATTTTTTGGAAGATGTATGGTCACATTTCTATAGTATAGACAAGATTGGAGATAGTGGTACCAATATTGGCATAGACATAGATCATAAGCTGCTATCTTAGTGGATAGAGCTACATCTAGTGACACATGTACAAGGATGGATGGGACTCTCTCACATTGTGGTGCCCACATTTTAGGCTAGGCATGTGAGAGAGTTGAGGGGGAGAGGAGGATTGGGATCAATAGTTACTAGGCCAATGATTAGATCACATTGTGAGAGATTATGGATTGGTCGAGCATGATAAATAACATATAGAGAGGAGATGGATGTGGATGTAGGAGTAATAGAGGTACCACCAATAACACTAGAATAAAAAGAGTGGTGACCATATTTATCACACCATTGATAAATACTCTAGTAATTATAGAGAATAGAGATGGTGGTCATCTTAGATGACCCATTAGGAGGGCTAAGATAGAGTTGGACGATAGAGGTACCACTCAAGTATAGTTTAAGATGGGCATGAGTGGTTATTATAGAATTTTATCTTTGGTAGACACATATAGATGAGGTACTTAAATGATGCATTGATGGAGAGACCATGCTCAACAATCACACAGATGGGGAGATGGTAGTAGGTGACACTTAGATAATTAATAATAGATGGTTTGAAAATTTTCTTAAGTTATTTGAGATAGATTAGAGATAGATTTTGGAGATATATCTATGATTTGATATCTATCTAGTTTGAAATTTGAATATATTTCAAAGGAGGAAACCCAATGGGGATTCTAGGTGATGGGAGAACTCCATGAGATATTTAACAAGGCACTGGCACCATATGACCCAATGACACTAGAGTATCCTGAAATAGTGTCTACCCTAGGGAACTAGTTAAGAATAGTAGGAGGGGAGGTGATTTGATTATAGGCATGCAAGGAGGAGGAAAAACCACTAGTAGGGGTAGGAGTAGGAGATAAATATACATGGTATTCCTTGGCTTATAAGAGAACCACACATATGGATACCATGACCTAGCTAACACAGTTACATGCTTAGCTAGTGCAAATATATGCCCAAGTGGCCAACTTATAGGGGTAGGTGATAGGTCTGAGATATTGGATAGCCTCTTTACAACATAATATTAAGAGGGGATAGTTTGAGGCATCTATGGGTAGCATGTCTAGGCCACAAGATAGACAAGATAAATCCTAGCCTTATAAATGGCATGATGTATATTATTAAACTTTGTATTGAAACACATGATATATATAGATATATCTTATTTTGGAAGTTGGATGTTGATTTGAAGTGTTGGTATTATGGTTGTGGTTGTGTATGATTGGATATATTTATTTTTACCACATGTATTTAACTATTGTTGTATATGCTATAGGAAATATATGAGTTTTGGTTTCTTTTCTAGCATTGTGTAGGACACATGCATGGTTAAAAAGAAATAGGTAAAAAAAAGATTTGGCTAAGTATAATTAATCAAAAAAAATGTACTACACATTATTTCATGTTGGGAAATGTGTAATAACAAGAAAATTACTAAGTATAAGAAAATAAAGGGTGGTAAACAAGATGGAAAAAAGTTTATTTTTAAACCAAGAAAAAGATTATCATCAAATTAAAATAAGTAGAATCACACTAAGTCATGTTGGGAAGTATGAAAATAATGTAATAAAATGGAAAATCATGTGAAAGAACAAATGGTATAAAAACAAATAAATTAAGTTATTCAATAATACTAAATCATGTTGGGAAGTATTAAAAATAAATAAAATTGGTAAAAATGGTCTTAAATTTATCACACAAATTCAAGTTTGGAAGTATGAAAAATTCAAGAAATATTTGGATTCTTACATGTAATTGAAAAATAAGAAGATAAAAGAGAAAGAGTAATGAAGTAAGCATAAAACAACTAAATATATATGGGAAGCATGTCAAGGATGTGTAACTTCATAATCAATCACATCTTATCTCAAATGTGACACATATAATTTTGGTTGTGACTTGGATTATTAGAAAATTTTATGAGGAAGGCTAGGTCCTATCTGTGGTATTATACTGAAACTAAAAAAGGAGACACCAATGAGGTGGAATAATGGGAATATATATTAAAAAATCATATTGGTAATAAGAATGTGAAATTATGCTAATTTATGAGGAAGGCCAAGTCCTATCCATGGTCTTACAATGCCAATCACAATGGAATCACTAGGGGGTGATTAGTGAAAAAAATCATATTTATCAAGAGGAAATGTGAGGAATGTAGGGCATGAAAAAGGGAATGTAAAAATAATAACTTAGTCATATTATGAGAAGACCTTAGGAGACATGAGGAATACTAAGGACATGAGGAGACACTACGTGACTAGTGACCATCAATGTGCAAAGGAAACCTATTCTCTATAGATACTAAGCTATGTAGGAAAATAAATGTGCTACTAATATAGAATTATAAAGTTAAATTGGTACAAGAAAATTAAAATGGACCTACCTTCCCATGACATATTCCCCATTCCTCATAAACCCTTATAGAGCCATCGATCTACTGTGAAGATTGGGTACTTACATGAGAAAGTAGGTAGCACTAAAAGATTTTATTATTATTATTTTCTAATCTAATAGCCTACCACACTCCAATGGACCTTGAATATATTTTGAGGCCAACTTTGGAGTTTGAGAGTTGACTAAAATAAGAAAATGTGACTTGACTAATGTCTTTTTGTGTGTTTTAACTTTTAAGGATTTTAAATGTTTTTGCCTTTTATATCATTGCCTTTTGTTAAATAATTTTTTAAGGATTTTTTAAGATTCCTCCTCCATACAAACTTAGAATGACCAGTCATGAGAGATAGAGTGATACACACAAATGATATGTAGGCTTAGGCTAAAGGAAGCTAAGTGACCAAAGACAAGACTGGACTTAGGCTTAATAATGAACTAACATGTTATCTCCATATATATGCTTAGTTTGTGAAAAGGGAATAAAGGAGATCCAAAGTGGATCGATAAAAAAAAAATTTAATGAATTTTTTACTAACTAATCACATGGTAAAGAAGGAATGACTAAAGGGAATAAGGTTTGTATAACCAAGTCATAATAACAATTATATATGTATATAGAGATAATAAAGCAAACAATCATGAAAATATAACAAGGAAGTTTTAAAGAAATAAACTCAATAAGAAAAAGAAAATAAAATAATACATACATAAGCAAACATAAATGACAATATAAGTAATATAGAGTGTGAAATTAAAGCCACCATGTAAGATAAATAATAATTTGACATAATGTCAAATGATATATCAAAATAGATAAATATAAGATTGGAGCACACATCCAAGCCAAATGAAAATATAAGAATACCATGCATGTGCTCATAAGTATTGATATATTTACCCACACACATTATCCATAACATATAATAAGTCTTTATGAAGTTGGATTGAAACTATAACTAATGTCTCATCTATCTTTAATGAAAAGTAGGAAAATACTTCACATATAATATCCTCTATTGAAAAGGTAGGAATGCTTGGTGTATCATAATAAGGAGGGATATCAAGAAAGATATTCTCATAAGATTTCATGGGAGTGGAATATACATGAGATGAAGGGATCATTGGTGGGGAAGGATCCACAGGTGAGAGATTCATATGTGGAGAAGGATCCACAGGTGAGGGAAGGTCCATGGGTGAATTATTCATAGGTGGAAGAACATGAGATCAAGAAGGGATTAGATGAGGGGATGGAACCATAGGACATGGAACCATGGGAGAAGAAGGGGGATCCTTCTTATGGGAATGACCCATGGGAGGAATAGTAGAAAGTGTGGGGATAGTTAAAATATGATCTTTAAGCTACTGCTGAAGAATGCAATAACCATTAGTGTGATGGGTTTCACATTAGTGCCAAATATAATAAACCTCTCCATTATTAGGAATATAATCAATTAGTATCTTTAGAGGAGGTATGAATTTATCTAAGGATTGAGGGGTAGAAGGATGTAAAGTGTTAATATATGATCATAACTTGTGATAATGTATGGATGAATGGTTATTTATACCATAAAAGCAATAGATATGTCTATGAGTAGGCTTGGTAGAGGTATTCATAGGAGGAGGTATAATAGAAGTAGGAGTTTGGTAAGGCCCATCAGCCCATTTGGTGGGAAATAGAGCCATATGTGGTAAAAAAGAAAACCATCACCAAGAGAAGGTGGTGGCAGTAAAGGAATTAGATGAGGCTTGATGGAAGGAGCAA
Source organism: Torreya grandis (assembly GCA_037957365.1). Lineage (NCBI taxonomy): Eukaryota > Viridiplantae > Streptophyta > Pinopsida > Cupressales > Taxaceae > Torreya > Torreya grandis. Next base: position 3,020,927 of record JARHVA010001627.1, read on the forward strand.
TGGGATTAGAAGTAAGGATAAAATCAACTAAAGTGGGAGTAGGAATAAGATCCAAAGTGAGATCTATTATGGTAGGTGTGGGGTATATATAAGGTTGAAGGAGACTTGTATGCATCTTAGGGATAAGCAAGCTATAGGAGTCATGGTACCTAGTAAAATGATAGGGCCTAGTCATAACATGATCCATAATAATAATCTTACAAGGTTATTCAGAAGTTGTAGGTGTCTGCACCATCTCCACCCTAAAATAAAGAGTAAAATTCTAAAATTAGGAACTATATACGATTGAATATGAGAAGATATACAAAAATATTGAAGTAAAAAGGAATGATAATAGATAATCTCAACATCATAGGCCTCAACAAGACCTCCTAAGAATGGATCATCTAAGGTATAACCATCATCAAAATAAAGTGTATGAAGATCAATGATACAAGTAGGGATGACACTATCATCCAATGAGGTGTGATGAATGGAATTCTAAGTCTTAGTTAAGATAATGGGGATGCCATCACAAGGTGGTTTATAAGAATGAGGTTGTAAAGAAGTAGGAACCTAAAAGGTGAGATGAGGTGAGAGTTCAAAATTTTTAATCTTGAGATTGATCTCATCAAGCTCATCATCATCAAAATCTAAGAGGTTAGGGGGCATATTCCTAATGAGTTTGGGATGATTTTTGTAACCTTGAGTGGAATTGATGGGAAAGTTGAATCATTGAGACTCACAAAATACAATACTGGGCAAGGGTTCAAGAGTAGGAATCTTGAAGACACCACAATCTTAGAATTGTTAGAAATTCTAGGGGTTAGTGTCACCTTGAATCATATAGATAACTCCATTGTGAGGGAATTTAATGCATTGGTAGGTGCAAAAATTAATTGCTCGCATATAGTGACTTGATGGCCTATCAAGAAAAATGTTGTAAGATAGAGGAAAGTTAAATATCATCACCTTCACATGAATAATGATAAGTGGTATGGTAATGGGAAACAAAACATAACCTAAAGGAGGCATTTTACTTTGATCATAGCCTTAACATGTGTTGCATGTGAATTTGAAATTGCATTTAGAACATCCAAGGGTTTTGATAAAATTGAGAGAGGCAACACAAGTACCAAACCCCTCATCAATCAAGGCACACTTGACTTAGATATCACCAATTTAGACACTAATGAATAGAGGAGGATCATTTGAACAAATAATAATCTCATCAAGAATCATAGAAGCAATGGGAAAAATTAAGGAAAGAGAAGTGTCTATTATTTTGTCAACATGGATGGACATATCTTTTCATTATTGTAATATGTTATCTTTAGATTTAGATAAGGTTGTTTCACATCCTACTAATGGAGGATGAGGGATGCTCATTTAATTTTTTTTTGCATGAGATGGTTTAAATGATGTGGAGAATTCCTCATGAGCTAAAGACATGGGATTTAGGATGAGAGATTAATGAGTTTTTGATAGGATCCCACTCATCATACCCCATAAGAAGATTGTTAGAAATAGGTGCATAGTGTTGAAGGAGGTCCTTAGAAGGAGAAGCCAAATTACATTGGAATTTATGTTAATAAGAGGTATAAGGTTTAGAACAAGGTTGTAAATTATGTTGAGAAGCTGAAGTTAGTTGGTGTAGGTTGGTTTGGCAAATTGTTAGAAGAAGTGTTGATAGAAGCTTGAGTATCATTTGTGTTTGGTAAAGAAGATGGAGGGATGATAAAAATAGAATGGGATGTGTTATCTAAGGGAGGAGTTAGAATTGGTTCATCAAAAGTTATAAGATCATCTTTCCCCAACTCATTTAAGTGAGTTGGAGAAGAATCTTGGATAACATGAAATGTTCAAGACAATGGAGGGGTATTGATAGGCTGAGGATCAATAAAATAAACCACCCTTCACATATTAGTCATATTACCCAAATTTTCTTCAAGATTTTGGTCAATAAGACTTGAAAAATTATTGGTGGAAGGGGTTGGATTATCTTGGTTATCTTGATGATTTGGAAGAGGGTTTTTATAGATAGCCAAATGAGCATTAGCTTGATTTAAATCTTGAGATTTAGTAACAGTTTCATGGGATTTGAAAGCAATGTCATAGGCTTGTTGGCACTTTAGAATGATGGAATCATGGTCAAAATTAGGACCAAGAAGAAAATCCATAGCCAAAGTAAGAAGATACCTACATGTATAATGAAAATGACCCCAACTAGCGTAAAACCAACAAATTTTTTTAGGATCATACCAAGATTTCATAGGATGAGTGGGATCAAGTTCTTGTGGAAGAGGCCTAGGTATATGTTTGATTAATTCAGTTGAGGGTAATGTTTTGTGAACATTGATGTATTAGATGAAGATAAATGAGGATTGGTGAATTATTGAGAAGGGGGAACTAGATCTGAAGATTAGTTAGGAATAACAACTTGAATAGTATGAATGGTGTCATAAGAGTCTATGACACCATCATTGTTATCATGATGATTCTTATTTTTAAGTAATAAATGAGTACTCGTAGAAGTTTTGGGTGGTTCAAATTGATGCATATAGAAATCTTGAAAATTTTCTTGGTCAATGGCCTCCTCCAAAGTATGTGGAGAGAGTGTGTGGACCTGATATTACAACTTGGCAAATAGAGCATTGGTGAAGAGATGGAAAAGGTTATCATCGGTCATGTTATGATCACATTTATTAGATTATGTTTTCCACTTTTTAACAAAATCTTGGGATTTTTTTTTCAATTTGTTTACAATTGATAAAATAGGCCAAGGTATTCTAAGGAAGATCACTATTTTGGAACTCTTGGATAAATCATTTACTAAATCTTCCAAACTATTAATAGAATGAGTTTTAAGTTGGTTATACCAATCTAAAGCATCAACCATGAGAGTTTTGGCTAATATATTAGTACCAACAAATGTGTTTAATTTGACTCAATATTTATATAGATTTCCAAATGTTTTTAGATGAAGAGTAGGATTAGTTGACCCGTTGTAAGAAATGGTAAGGGTGATACCTCCTATATCAATATTATTAATATGAGATGTAAGATGTTCATTTTAAAGATGCTTAATTATCTTGTTGAAAAGAGGAGGTTAAGGGATAAGATTACCATGGGAATCTCAAATAGGAACTGGGGGAACACTTTGATTATGCATGCCCCATGACATCTGTTGAGGTTGGGTTTAAATATGGAAAATGTGGTTTTACATTATCAAAATTTGATTTGTGTTATGAGCTTGAAAAGTATTCATTTGATTAAGCATTTATAATAAGATTTGATGGGTTTGAGTTACATTTTTGGCATTATGTGAAGCATTAAAATTAGAAGTAGTGGCTTGGGTGCCACTATTGGTGTTAGTAGGAGCTTGAGAAGAGTTGTTAGAATGTGAGGCACTAGTGGAAAAATTTGCTTGTGTAGAAAAAGATGGACTAGTGAAGGGATGAGAAGAGGAATTAGTAGAAGCATGATAACCATGGGTAGAAAATGATGCACTAGTGGAATAATTGAGGAGAGTAGGTCTTGGGAGGATCCCACTAGATGTAAAACTTGCCATGTTAGTGGAGATACTAGGCATAAAGGTAGAAAAAGTTATAGATTAAGAAGTCATGGTATGAGAACGGATCAAAATAGAGGGAAGAGGTTGAGAATCAAATAAAATTGTATCCCAAAATCCATAAGAGAATGTGGGAGAAGGAGAATGAGGATCTTTAGCTTAACCACTAATCATGAGATGGTAAATGGTAGAAGGATCCTTTCCTTAATTTTGAATAAATTTAGAGATAAAGAAGAGCATTTTAGGGTATACTCTAATTCGACTAATATTTAAGTGGGAAGAGAGGATTATGAAGTGAAGAGAAATGAGGAAGGGTCCCATAATTCATTGTGTGAGTGGCTATATGAACATTATTCTCATCCATGAGAGGAACCCTAAGTTGATTATGGAAAACACTAGGAGGGTTGATAAGACTATCATATTTGTTGAATTCAACTTAGTGTTGTCTTTAAATAGGAAATTCATGATGAAGGAGAAAGACTAGATAAGGCAAAAATTGATATGAAATAAAGGAAATAGAAAGTGATAGAAAACTATATAGAGTTGATTGGGTTGACCTAGTATAGAAGATGGGGTCTAAAAATTGGAAAATAATAATACTGGTCAACTAGGGCAACCTAGTTATATAACCTAGATAGAAAGTAGGTAGAAAAAGATACAGAGTTGATATGGTCAACCTAGTTCTATATTCTGGGAATAAAAAAAGAGTACTGTGTTGATAGGGTCAACCTAGTACTATAGGTAGGGAAAAGAAACATTTTGTAAGAGACTGTGTCGAGTAGAATGATTGTGTACTAAGATAGGATTTTTTTTCAAGTAATTTTAAAAGCAAAAAATGAAAGGAAACACATAGTCAATTTGGTAAATGAGGTTGATCCAATTGAGGCACATAACATAAAACCTTACATCAATGCTGGCCAATGCATGTTTTTGTAATACAACATATAATTGAGCAAAGATCAAGTAGTCAACTTGGAAAGTAAAATCTAATTAAGTGGTCATCCTGAATGTTGTTAGATTATTAAAGTATGATTTTAAATGTGATAAGGAGTTGGCTATAAGCAAGGAAATATAAAGTAGTATATGGATGGTTTTAGGATGTTTAGGATGAAAGGAATCTATGTTGGCAATCATACTAGCTTTGTATTAGGGCCTACCCCCTCACTTCACACACCACAGTGATAAGGGTGTCAGGTGCTTATCCAATATATATCATTAACCACGTGTTTATACTTGGCCACAAAACTAAGTCGACTTCCCCCTTGGTGATGAAATCCAAGTAGGTAGGCCTTGGGTAGATAATTTTTAAAATGCATTTTTTACATTTTGTGATTTGGTAGTGTGTGTATACAAGATAAAAATAGTACAACAAAATGGTATATTGAAAAACCACCTAATTAGACTATGTGATCTATTTTAAGCATGCAAGAAACTAAAAATGAAAGTGTGAGCTAATTACTAGCATATAAGTGTTACTTATAACTTTAAAACATAATATAGTGTTGATTTAGATGAAAATATATGCAAAGATTATATAAAAAAATTTCTGATGTCACTACTATATTGTTGAAGTAAGGGTTTGAAAAATAACTACGTTAACATTGTCAACCTAGTTTTCTAGATAGAAGATAGCATACAAAACTACGTTGATAGGGTCAACCTAGTTTACTGTATAGGGGTAGTTTTAATGACTAAAAACTATAAAAAATATAACTATAATGAAATAATAAACATGATAGAGAAGGAGAGAAAGGAAAATTTGTGGGTTGGAAGATTCTTAGAATTTGAAAATTTTCTTATTTAAGTTGCTTAAAAGTTCTACCAAATTGACTGGGTTAACCTAGTTCTGTAAAACCCTACTATTGAAGCCTATAAAGTTTATTACATCGAAATGATTGACCTAGTATGTTTTTTGGTAGTTTTAAAAGTGTACTATGTTGATATGGTAGACTTAGTAGTTTGTCTGAATGTCTATAACTATACTATGTTGACATAGTCAACCTAGTAGCATGTACTTGATGAAAAACATACACAAATAGAATAGAGTCATATTGGTGGGATCATGTGTTAAAAATGTACATAAAAGTTATAACTATATTGTTATTGTCAACGCAGTATCATAAATATGGAAAAATAATAATGATAAAATAATGAAAAATGTTAGATAAAACTTGCAAGGTTTAGATTCACATCGGGTTCACTAGAATATACGTAATCAAAAATGCATCATGTTTATAAATCAACCATAGCTCAAAGAAGATAGATCATACCATACACTTCCTATTAGGGATAAATTAGACAATCAGGAACATGACCAATATGGGGATCCACTAGACCCAATAAGGGAATCGCTTATCATAATATATAATGCTAGGGAGGGTTTTAACTCAAAGAAGATAGATCATACCATACCATTCTGATTGGCAATAAATTAGATAATAAGGAACATGACCAATATGGGGATCCACTAGACCCAATAAGGGGATCTCTTATCATAATATACAATGCTAGGGAGGGTTTTAAAGCCTCCAGTCAAGCATAATCATGAAATAACCTTAGTTAGGTCCTATGTTTTCATATCTCACTAGAATAATAACAAGTAAAGCAAATAAATATAATCTAGTGATCACCAAATCTTGTGGCACAAAGTGGTGGTTAGAAACAACAAAAGTAAATATGCATAAAAGACATATACTCACATCAATGTATACAAAATCCTAATGCATGGAAGAGAAATACAAAAACATATCCGTCTACTCTTATGAAGGATGAAAAAAGTTAAGAATACTTACATTTGAAGATGAACCCAATGAGCCTCAATCTCTCCCTTGGTCAAGGTGACTCATAAGAGGTTATTGTTGTATGTAAGGATGACAAAGATAAATCAACTCTAGGCTATACAACTTATCAATGCATCTAAAAGACTTCTCCATAAGAGAAGATCTATATTTCCAAATAAATTATGAAACCCTAAGCTTAATCCTCAATTATAATGGTGGATAATAATATTAACAATAGATATTACTTATTTTTCTCTTCTCTAAATAATAGTGAAATGAACTTGTATATAGAGGTGAATTTAACCCTAAGCCCTTTCAAAGGTTTTGGCTGATAGGGTTGACTCGATTGACCTAGCATAGTTATGGATAAGAATTCATTAGGTCATGGGATAGGTCATCCATGATGTGACTTAAAACCTAAATGAATTCACCCAAAAATGTATACGGTCAACCCAGTCAACCTAGTATAGTAAACAATCAAAATGGGCTAAGGTTAGGAAAAGGGGGTAAAAGGTAAAAAAAATGACTGAGGACTGTGCAATAGAGAAGAAAGAGATTAGGGATAAGGTTTTTATGAGATAAGTGTGTAGATAACAATTAGAAAAAGGGAAAATAATCTTGTGAAGCACCAATGGTTTTCCCTCCCCTTTCCTTGTGCACCCCTTAAAGCATACACTCAGAGAGATTGAGTCTCAATGGGTTCTTGTAAGATAAAGAGCATCAATAAGTGATAAAAGTTTGAAAATATTATGTGCATACAATATGTATTGACTAAGACATATTATGCCAAAATGAAAATTTAAGTAGAAACAAAAATATGTTCATATTAATGTGACTTTCTGAATTGCAATACACATATCAAAACTATTATTTTGGTTGTGCCAATTTTAAATCTCATTATGCATGTTAACTCATGATCACTTATATTGGATATAACATACTAAAGTTTATATTTAATCTTGGTTTAATAATGTAAACTTTAGAATTAATTTTATAAATAAGAAAATGACATTCAACATGCAATCAATATATGTAAAATAAAAATCAAGTTTTAAAGTTGGTCCCCACTATGTAAGCTTTGTATATGGTATAATAGTTCATAACATGCAAAATTATATATATTGACATTTTTTAACCAAGGTGTAAAAATTTATCATAACAAAGATTCATTATCTAAATCCTTTATTTTTATAGTTTTTACCTTTGTAGTTAATTTTTTGTTGAAGCTCATGCATTTTCTATGTAAATCATGATTTAGACCCTCCATAATCCTTCACTTCAAGATATTTATTGGTAAGTTTTTCTACCAATGTACTCAATTTTAATGTTCTAGGGATTAATTTTAGGATATCAACCTCTTGTAATATATCATGAGCCTTATTTTTTAGAATTTATTGAAAACAAAATTAGTTTCTAAAAAATCCTAATATTCATGGCACATTGTTGAACTTTAATATTTCTTATCCTCACTAGAAAATACTTGAGGGTGAATAATCAACATTTAAAATAAAGTCAAAGATTGTGAAATTATATTAGTCTAGATCTTCCCTCAAGTATAAAAAACTCTATTAGTCTTAGATATAGTATGGATAATTGCAACCATTTATGGTTATTTAACCCACTTGTTGATATAAGATCCATATAAATTTCTTCAATATTTTCTTTGACTTTTAAATAGTTATACTATCTCTATGATTTATAATTTGTTATGATTTATCTCTCTAACTAATAAATCATTATTTTCTATATCTTCTACTTATAAATCATTATGATCTATATTAATAACCTTTAGACTTGGATTTCTAATTTCAATCTTTTCATTCCCATCTTGTAATTCCTCATTTTAAAAGTAAGATTATATAATATTATCTTTTCATTTTTCAAAATGTTTTCCATATCCACCATAGAAGGTTACTCACTAAATGTGGGTTTCAAATTTGCTTTCTTATTGGAAGAATCATCAATACCAATCATCAATACCATCCACATGTGGTGTTGTTTTTGGAGAGGATTTTTTTGGTGGATCCTTGATTAAGTCTTCTTTTAGATTCTCAACCCCTATCAAATTGAAATTTATTATTTGATATTTCATAGAAGGATTCATTTTATCACATATTTTATCACTCTAAATAACTTTTTCACCATGGTATACCCCTTAAGGTACAATGGAAATATTGTCATTATCTATATAAAAAATATATTTATCTTTTTGTAACAAGGTAAGGACATTCACCCTAGTATATTTTCTTGATTATTTGTTATCCATAATATTAATATATAGTCATGCCCTTGCATATGTATGGGTGGAATTTTCATTTAATCTATTGGATTTAAAAAAACTTATGGATTACCTATTGTCTCTTTGAGTTGTGTGAAAAAATAATATTTAGAGGGGAGGTTAGTTTTGTGTTAGTCCAATAAAATAAAATAAAAGTAACACACTAAACACTTAAAATATCTAGTTTAGACACTAGGGAGAGCATAGATAACAAGAATACAAATGAAAACAAAACAAAAACACAAAATAAAACATTCTTTTCCCTTTTTTAGAGCTAGAAATGGCTTGTTGAAGTGACTTGCTCTGTTTGTGCATCAAAAAGTCTTTGACAATGAAGCTTTCATTACTCCTTCTCTCCTTGGTACCTTGGATTTACTAGTTGGCTTATGAATTTCATATGATAACATTAATTTAAATGTTTATTTTCATATATTTTAGCATTATAATATTACACCAATATAGATTAGATATCAATAGGTATGGCCTTGTATTTATAGTCTCCAAAAGTTAACCCTCACCCAAGGTGAGTTAAGGTTAAGTTTAAACATGGAATGGTTTCAAACTAACCCTAGGTGAGTTGAGGATAACTCTATTTGAGTTAAAATTTGTCATGTAATTATGATTTTTAATTACTAGGCATGGCTCTCAAATTAGATATTTTGGAAGAGTTTGACAACTCATAAAGATAATGATGAAAAGGTTTGATATTTTAATTTTTGGGATTTCCATTTTGAGATATTCATTAATTCAAATGGATAATTATACTAAAAATTTAATATTGTTTAATTTTTTAACTCATTTTGATTAGAATATTTATATTTTAATATTTTATCAAGTACCCCACTTAATGGGTCTATAGACTAAACTACTAGTTGTTAAGTCACAAGGTGGTTAGGGATAAATGTGTGAGAGGTTATTATTGCGTACACTAGAATACCATAAATAAGGATATATCAACATGATTATGAGAATTTATGAGTGACTTATGGCCAAAATTGGGATGTTTAGTAATTGCTAGGCTTAATCTGTAATGTTTGGTAAGAATCAGTTTAAAGTTCAGTTAGAATCTAGTTGTGGCTAGAATTGGGTGTTTAAAAATTTCCCCTATTTAAGAGGTGTTGAAAGCCATAGGTAAATTAACATAAAATAAAAGAATTAAAAGGTCCTGTTTTCCTAATTCCCTAAATGATAATGAATGAGCTCTAAATTCCCCCTCAAAGGAGTGGTTGACAAAGACAATCGATGATTGGTCCCTCAAAAGAAGGAAATGATGGGACCAAAAGGCAAAAGGGTGTGGAAATGACTAATTTGCCCAAATGTGGTTATAATCAATGTCTTAATGAGATGCCTCAATTGGGTAGATGAAAATTATGATTTAACCAAAAGCAATTATAATCATCGACATTGTAATGTAAAAAGATAATGATTTTACCAAAGGTAGTTTTAATCATTAGCTAAAGGATAAGGTTATAAGAGAATGATTTTATCAAAGGTGTTTATAATCATTAAAAGGAAAAAAATTATTTTCCCATATAATTTTATAATTATTATCCAAAATAAAATAATAATTTTCTCAAAGGTAGTTATAATCATTGGTAGGGTAAAAACATGCCCTAGTTGGGTGGATAGAGTTAATGATTTGCCCAAAGGTGGTTATAATCATTAGAAAAATGAAAATGTGCCTCCATTTGGTGGATAGAGATAATGATTTTACCAAAGGTGATTATAATCATCAATATTTAAATAGGTCAAAAGAAAATGATTTGGTCAAAGGTAGTTATAATCATTGGTAGTGTGGGTGGGACAATATGGAAAATTGGACAAGTTAGCTTACGTACTAAATTTATACTCATGGAGTAAGAGTAAGCTAATATAGAGATTAAAAATGAATTTAGGCAACTTGCTAGTATGGAGATACTTATCCTAACTAACAATGATTAAAATTCTTGTGTGATTTAATTACTTTGTATTTGGGAGATGATTTGGGGAGATAGAGAATTTTTTAAGGAACCAAGGAACAATACCGTGGCCTTATTGATTGTAATATTTATTGAGATGATTTTTTTTATAACACATGACAATATGCATCATGATATAAAACACCATAATCACTTAGATAAAATATGGAGAAGGACTGACACATGATCTAAAAAATAGTTGAAAATAATATACCAATGATAAAAAACATGATGATAATGTTGACATATGAATATGGATGGAATTATGTATAATGCGCAAGGAATGAACCAATGAATACATGCATACTAAGTTGAGGCATAATAATAAAAGCAAATAAATAGGTAAACAAACAAATAAAAATACAACAAAATACAAAAAAATGGAAAATAAATATATAAAAAACAAAATAATGATAAAATAATGAAATAACATAAATAATGGTTAATTACAACACAAAAAAATTGGCACAAAGTTGCCCTAGGATATAGGATATGAAAAAATAAACAAAAAAAATCGGGGAATAGAAGAAAAGAAAGGGGTAGCTGATTTGACTCTAGATGCACTGGGAATGTGGATGTTGTCTACATAGTTATATGGATGCAAGATCCAATATGAACTTCAGACCAAATGTATTTATCTTAGGATATGATATGGAAGAATATGATGATAAAAAAATTATTGATGTTGTAGAGGAAATATGGGAATGGTCTCACAAATGGAATGTTTTTGAGATGAAGCCTAAAGGTCATTAATGTATCAAACTTGAATACATTACGTGCAAAATAGAAAATTGTAAAATGGTGAGAGTGTAAGGCTATGGACTATAAGGATGGGGGAACTAAATGACAAGTTGTTTATTTTGAAATAATGAGGGTTCCCAAAATCTAGAAGGTAAGGAACTAGTAAAAAAGAAATGATTTTATGATTTGTAGGATTTTCTAGATCATTTACAATTTTTTTAAGAATTTTCAAAGCATCTCCACTCTATTGAGGATTATGAGATACCAAAAGGTCCATATTGAAAAATGGTGAGAGTGTTCAAATGTTAAATTGCTCACAAAATGGTGAGAGCAGGGCAAAGGGGTGATTGAGTTGACCTCAACATGAATCAAACATTGCTTACATAGTCCCATTAGGACCTCAAGTCACTGTTGTTCCACCTTACAGTGGAGGAATTTTACTAGGTAGAAACAAGTTTTCAAAGTACAAAAATAACATAATTTATCATAGGAATGGTAAGGTGGGAATTCTAGGGATGATAAAGATATGGTTCATGGTGGTTATAATTAAGAAACAATGACCTAGGTCAATTGTCCTAATTTGACCAAAGGCAGTTATAACTATTAGCATAGAGTGGGGTATTGATTTTCCCAAAGGTGTTTATAACAAAAAACACTCTAAATGAAATGAACCAAGAAATAGAGGATGAAAATGCCAAAAAATTATCATACTGGTCCAAGATACTGCCTTTATTTAGAATAGTGAATCAACTACTGAAACATGATCTGAATCCCCTTACTGAAGTTACCTAAAGAACTAATGGAATATAAATAAGGTCAAAGGGGGTTGGGTGAGGTGGGTAAAAATGAATTTAGTCAATAGTGAAGGTATGGTAAAATGGTATAGATTATGGTACAAATAAAATAATGATATTGTAATATAATGGAAACATACCTCATAGACAATACTTTAGTTATATTAAGCAAAGTAACACTTGAAGTGTATGATGTTTATTGGCTCATCAATTTCATCTCCATCTAGTGTAAGGATCCTATATGCTCTAGATCCATAATTTTCAACAATGATATTGTGGCCAATCCAGTTTGGTTTGAACTTGCCTTTATTCTTCTTCTTGGCCATAATATTTTTTTAGTTTTCTTTGAGAACAAGATCACCAAGCTAAAATTATCTGTGTGAACAACTGATTATAGTGTCCACAAAGTGTATTCTAGTATGTTTGAAGGTTATTGATAGTATCCATGCATTTTTCATCAAGTAAATTGAGCTCTTTCAAGTGAGATACTTGATAATATTCAACATCTAGGACATGTTTCAATGATATATGCAAATTCGGTAACTCAACCTCAATGAGAAGAATGGACTTAGTGCCATAAATTATGGAATATGAAGTGGATCCTATTAGAGTATGATAATTATTAAAATATGACCAAATGGAATGGAATATTTGGAGGTGCCAATCTTGGCCATCATCATTGGCAATCTTTTTAAAGATGTTGACTATGGTTTTATTAGATGTTTATGCTTGGCCATTACATTATGGGTATTATGCAATAAAAAAATGTTGAGTGATATTATACTTGACATAAAGTGTTTTTACATGATTATTCTTAAATGATTTACCATTATCAGATATAATGTTAGATGGGATACCATAGAGACAAATGAGATGATTGAATTATAACTTGGAAATTTGTTTTCCAACCATGTGAGGGGTATAGATTCAACCCACTTAGTGAAATATTCAATAGAGATAATGATGTGTTTATGGCCATTAGATGAGGTTGGGTTAATATTACTAATGATATTAAGTTTCCATGTTGTAAATGTCCATGGTTTGAGCATTGGTTTTAGTGTTTTGGCTAAGGCATGAATTAGATTGGCATGTTTTGACATTTTTCGCACCTTTTAACATAATCAACTACGCCTACATCCATAGTTGGCCAATAATAACTGGTATAAAGGAGATTTTTTTCTAGGATGTCCTTGCTAGTATGGGGTCCACATAATACTTCATGAAATTACCATAATGCTAATTTTGCTTCCATCAAATTTAAATAACAAAGCAGAGTTCCATCAAAATTGAGGGGATAAAGGGTTGGTCTAAGTAAGGTAAATCATGAGGCTTGTTGGGTAAAGTTATTTAATTATTTATGTGATAGGTTTGGTGGTATGATATGGTCATGAAGGTAGTTAAATAGGTTTGAATATGATATAAAATTGAGACCAAAAATATCATAGATCATGACAAAGGTTAAAGGTTCATGAGCCAATGCTAGAAGTTTTTTGACAAGAAATTGATATTCTTTTGACTTGTAGGTGTGATGGATCAAATAATTGATGGTGGCCATGGAATTTTATATCCTATTACTAGCCCTAGGTATGTGTTCAAACTATATGTCAGTGATATGCTATTTGAAAATGTTTATCATGACCTTGTATGGCACCATCTTGTCATATTTGGTCTAAAAATGATCTGTACCCTGATTGATGATTAATTGAGAATCACCATAAACCTTGAGATGATAAATGTTCCATTGTACTACTTTATGAAGCCCTTAAATGAGTGATTCATATTCAACCATAATTTTAGTACAAAGAAAGTTGATATATAATGATTTAGGGATAAGATCCCCCTATGGTGTAATAAACAATAGGCCTAACCCTAATCCCTGTGATGTGAATGATCCATAAAATTAAAACTTTCATTGTTGCTCCTTAGGAGGTTTTTTAATGATGGTCATGATGGAATCATATGGGAATTGAAAAGTAAGGGGTTTAGTATCTACAATGGGAGCTTTAACAAGTAGATCTACAATTACTTGTCCCTTTATAGCTTTTTGATTGACATACTCAATCTCAAACTCACTCAAAAGAATGATCCATTTAACCATACAACCTTGTAAAGCTATCTTGGATAGTGAATACTTGAGTAGATATAATTTTAAAATAACTATGGTGTTGTTGTTAAGCATGCAATGTCATAAATTTTGGGTTATAAAGACCATAGTTAAATAATATTTTTCTATAGGTATATAGTTGTGTTCATAAGTGACTAGTGTACAACTTAAATAGTACATGCCATGTTATTTTCCATTATCATCATGCTGAGCTAGAAGTCCTCCCAAGGCTTTGTCTGAGGAAGATAGGTACAATAGAAATGACTTTCCTAGCATTGACAGTAACAAAATAGGTGGATTGGCAAGATATTACCTTAGGTGTTGAAAATATTTTTGGCATTATTCATCCCAAATAAATGTAATACCCTTCTTCAATAAGTGTGTAAAAATTGGTTAATTATGAAATGAAGCAACTAGTAGACTAGATCTTTCCCTATAAAATGTGGAGCTAATTCAAATTTGAAGGTGGTAGAATCTTAGTAATGGTTTACACTTTGGTAGGATCAATTTAAATGCATATGTGAGAGACTATGAAGCCTAAAACTTTTCTTGAAGTAACACAAAAATGCACTTTTTAGGATTGAGTCTGACCTTATATTCATGAATCCTCTCAAATATTCTACATAGCGTGACTGGATGATTGACCTTGGTCTTTGATTTAACCAATATGTTGTTGACATAGTCTTAAATAATCTCATGTATCATATCATGAAATATTAAGGTCATGGATCTTTGGTATGTGGTCCTAACATTATTGAGACCAAATGGCATAACTTGATAAGAAAACATTCCCCATGGAATGGCAAACACTATCTTATGTTGGTATTTTCATGCAATATGGATATGGTTATATCCTAAAAATCCATCCATAAGATAAAGAATTCCATATCCCATTGTGTAGTCAACTATCATGTCAATGTTTGGCATGAGAAATCCATCCTTGGGGTAGGCCTTATTTATATCTCTAAAATCAGTGTAAATTTTAATTCTTTTTGGCTTATTAATGATAGGTATAAAATTTGAGATCCACTCTGAGTATTCAATTAATTAGATCCATCTTACTTTTATGAGTTTTTACAACTCTTTCTTTACTAATATAACAACACCAGGATGCATCTTGTATAATTTTTGCTTCACAAGTTTGGCATCAAGAGGTATAATAAGGTGGTGTACAACTAAGGTAGGGTATAAACCTAGTATGTATGAATAAGTCCAAGAAAATATGTCAATAAATTCCATCAAAAGGGTTGTAAATACTTCACATTCCTCCTCAGTAAGAGACATGCCTAATTTGATCCATTTTGGGTCATCACATTCCATAGTGTCTTCCATGAGTAGAGTTGAACCATCCTCCAAAATAGTTGGAAATGATTTAAATTGGCTTACAATTTTAAAATCCTCTATTTGGACTAATTATTAAAACTCACATAAACAAGATGAATCAAAATATCCTAATGGTAGGGATGGCCATGTTATAAATACTGTCAAAACTTCTTATGTAATTTGATCAAAGGAATGTTATTATACATAACTAAAATCAGACTCAAAATCAATTTCATCATTGATGGTATCTTGAGCTTCATTAAAAGAAATGTGAACACCCCCATCTAATGGCACCTAAAATGATTTTTTCACCAGAATACTAGCCTTTCTCTTTACTTTGAGCCTGCTCCAAAAGTGCCTCAAAGAGGTTTTCAGTTTGGGACCTCAAATTTTTTATCTTTTATTTTTAGCTAAGGGTGTTCATGCATTCTCTAAAAAAGGCTACATGATACAATTTAATAGATAACCCTTGTTTGTGGTCCCTTAAGAGAACATTGTCTCTTAGGCCTAAAAAACTGTAAAAGGCCTCATCATTCTCAAACTCATCTATAAGCACTGTGGATTCTTATTGGTCCTAGGATATAAGGTGAGGGTGATATAAAGGAAGTGGATTATGTTGGCTCACTAGGGTAATGGTACAAATTCCATATGTGTAAAATAGATTAGTATTGATAAGGTCTTCATAGATGTTGTGATCAAACTTTGTTTCACTACTGGCATCTTTATCACTAGACATCAATGTTAGAACATGAATAAGATATGTGGGGTCACCCATAGGTGGTTTAAATTTGAGACCATAAGTTCCTTTATAATGAGTTATAAATATTATCTCAAGATTAACTTGTTGATTTGGCCTAAGGCATCCTCCTTCATAGGCTTGGTTTTCCATGATCTGATTAGGGATGGGATATTTGGCACTTTTATAACAATTAAGCAATTTGTCATTGTATAACTAGGTTTCATTATTATCAAGTGGGTCCTCTTTTTGGCCAGTGGCTAATGTGAAAATGATAGTATCTAGATTATGAATTTTAACTTTTATTTTTCATTTCCATTCCATCCAAGATGGATTGGTTTTAGGTCTTCTATAGGATTTGGGGTTTTGTGGAAGCTTGGAAATGTGAAATGTGTCATGATTCAAATATTCTCTTAGGCCATTGGTTGAGATGGTAAAATGATTATACATTCCAAGAGGAAGAATATGAGAAGATGAGTCAGGACTATTTGGGTCTATGTAAGTGGCTTTTGGTAATTCGACAAGTATTTCTATCTTTAACCTTTTTAAGAACTAGATCTAGGCCAAATTGGTAGTTGTAACTTTCATACTCAGCTTCCAAATGTTTGCAATGTTCATAAGGTTGTAAATATCCATTAAGAGTGACCTTCATGAAAAAATGTAATAACTTGAGACATTGGTATAATGTCAAAGGGATTACATGAATCTCGTGTATCCAAGGTCTTCCCAAGATCAAATTGTAAGATAGGTCTAGGTTTAACACATGACAAAGTATACAATGATAATTAGAAATTTTATGGTGCCTTGTGATTCTCATTATTCATTTTCATAGGCCTTCATAGTGAGTGTTTATGGATGTAGATTGATTGTTGTATATCCAATATGCTAGATGAAATTTAAAAACACAATATTCAAGCCCAATACATTATCTATGAGGACATGTTTAATTTTGTGATGTGTTATGACAACTTCAATGCACAAGGGATTATTATAAATAGGGTCAAGGAATGGAATATCACTTTAGTTGAAGGTTAACTATTGACTTGGGTTTAGACATCCAACCAAAGCTTGGAATTTATCTAGGGTTATGTCATTTGAAACTTAGGATTGGCCTACAAACTTTGTTAAAATGTTCTTGTAAATAGTAGATGTACACAAAAAATCCAAGATGGAAATTTGGGAAAGTGTCTTATAAAGTTATTCCAAAATATAAAATGTCTTTTCCTTAACAAAGGTACATGGTTTTTTCCTAGTCAGGATAGTGGGTTGGATTGGTTTGTTGGTAGGTGGTTGTGGGATGAGAATGGTAAGCTTTGCCCATTAAGTTATGGTTACACAATGAGGATTGGATAAAGGACTATTATTGTTAGAAAATGATGATGGAAAAGGACTGGATATAATAATTATTGATTACTGGTGAACTTGGTTATGGTCATGGGGTAATGATGATTTATAAATATAAAGTCCAAAAATAGTAATCCTTGGTTGTTGTTTCACTTGTTTACAATCCCAAGTCAAGGAAGGATTACTAGAATATATGGATTGATTATAATTGTTTCTCAATGGTCTTGTTCTATTATTACTTGGTATAAGATTATTAGTGATGGTTTAAATGTGACCTCCCATAATATGACCTAAAACTTTGGTTTAATTATGTGCAACTACATCATAATTCTATTGGTTATTAGAATAGTTCTAGCCTTGGTTCCTCCTATTCATTTGATGTTGTTGTTGTTACTACTGATATTGATGTTGATGTTGTTCAAGCCTTTATTATGGATATCTTTTATTTTTATTATTATGTTATAGAAAAGGGTTTTGATAGATACCCAAGTTATCATTAGATGTAAATACTCTATTATCCAATGTAATATCCCCATTTTCCAACATATTTTTGATGAGGTGTTTGATCTACACACAAAAACATAAATTATATCTATGAACATGATAGTATTCATAGAACTCATTCAGTCTATAACAGTCTAGTTACATAATACCCTCAGGATAATGCTTTGAAATTGGCCATTTAATCATGTTAGCTATGACTAGCTTAAAAAACATGGATTATATAAGTTCTCCAAGGTTACTAAAGACTCGATGAGTAGGAACATTTATTCTTTGAGGGGTTTATGAAGGAAATTGTTGTTGTATTTGTGGAGTAGGTCTAGGTTGCTATGAAGGCTACATTTTTTGAATAGGCTATTGGTGAGGAGTAAGCTACATTTATGACATGATTTGAGTAGATGGTGTTTACACCATTTAAACATGATGTGAATATGTTACTTAATTTACAAAAACATTCTTATTACAATTGAATTGCTTGGAATTTTCATAATTACTAGCTTGGGTTAGTGTTGATGCTTGTACTTGGACTTGGTTTTGAATCTGATTTTGGACTATTCCTTAGTTTTTATTCTAATTTTGATTTGAAAAGGTGATCTTGATGGTCCCTTTGTTAATAATGGTCATTTTAATGAGAAAACCTTTATTGATGATCTCTTTGGAAGTAAATGCACACTAGAGCTCTAGATGATGGGATGTCTCACTATGCAATTTTTTAGTGAACACAACAACCAATTATTTGTCTAGTAATTTATGTGTGAAGTGGATAGAAAGAACCGTCCATAACTATAGATAAATTTCAAATATTTAAACAACTTTATTCTTGGCCTGAGTGAAATCCACTAATGGAATCTCATGTTTGAGATTATAGGAGAAATTTTGCACAAATTTGTTTAAGAGCTCATTAAAATTAGATACATAATTATTTGGAAATTTTAGGAACCACTCCAAAGCCTATCCTACTAGAATTTAGTGAAACAAAATAAGTAGTTAAATTTCATCATAATCTACTTGTGAGCAAACAAAAAATAATTCTATCAAATGGGCCTTAGGGTCTCCTTTAACCTTATATTTATCAAATTTTGGTGGTTCATACCCTTGAGTAAATGGTATGTATATATAATCCATGTTGAATGGGTATGAACACATGTCATCTAACTTAAATTTCTTGGTTTACTTCCCTAATTTAATGGTGGTAATTACATCCTTCACTTATTGCATTTATTATTCCAATAAATTAGATAGAACATGTAGTTGATGTAGAGGTTGGGTGGTCAGAGATGGATTACTTTGACTAGGGTATAATAGAGAAACAATTTGTTTTGGAATGTTGGTTTGATGAGGGAACCAACCATGAATATTCATCCATAGATTAGGACGTGTTTTTTGAAATTTCACACATTATGGTGTGATATTATTTTTTGGATTTGGTATATAGGCTTGGTTTTGAGGGAATTATGGTTATGATGGAAGGATATGGCTCGAGATAAAATACTATGCCTTCTAAGATTGAGGAGGGAATTACTATTAGCTATTCAAACCTAATAGAATAAGGGGAACTAATTATGAACTAAGGCCCTATCATTGAATCTATGGTACATGCTGAATGAAAGGAAATTATTGCCTAATTGGTACTTGATGGATAGTGGTACCTCTTAGTTGTGTGAAAAATAGTTTTGAAGTAGATACCTTTAGGGTGTTCAACATTTATCTTTGATTTATAGACATACGTTGTTGGTTATACAATGTTTTTTATTTTGAAGGTATGTTGGTATGTGACTATTGAGTTATATTTGTCACTACATGTCAAGGTTGAACATTTATTTCCCCTTATTGAGGTGGTGTATTGTTCTTCCTCTACTACGATTGTAAAATAGAGTGTGATTATTGTTGAAGAATGTTAGTCATCACCTATTGAGGTGGATTAGAATTCATTACATGTTTTTGAGGCAAATCACCAATTGACACTTGATTAATTAATCCTTTTAGTTGTATTCTTGAAGAAGTAGATGGTTGAGGATTAGAGGTAACATGTTGTGGTTAAGACATAGGATTCCCTTTCCCTTTCTATTGTGAACCACTCATGGTGTTAATTAAAGGTGCTTATTGTTGTGGATTATTTTTAGTGTATTTAAATAACTTTGGCATATATTGGAAGAAACTTGCATGTTATCCACTATGTTTGGCACATTGTTCTATGTATAATTAGTAGTTACTTCTTCAATAGATGGGTTATTATACATGTTTCTAACTAAATTGCTTTGTGAAAATGGGTCTATAACCAAATTATCTTGACATGTCAACTCAGTCAATATTCCTATTGAAGGAGCTAGCTATATGACTAGAGCATTTGACATGGCCATGGTATTAAAATTGTGCATTAGATTCATATAGGTTTGATACACTTATTGCATTTGGATAAAGTGGTCTTCTATGAGACCCTTTTCTTTGACAAGAATATTTGGGTATTGATACAACATCATAAAAAGCACTTGAGGATTTCTAGTAGAGCATTTTTCAATGGTTTGGTTATAAGGCATGTTGAGAGGCACTCTAACTAGACTTGGTAAATTTTCATGGGATAAGTATGCTAGAAAATTGGCCCCTACCTCCATGGTTTTGACTAAAAATTTGTCCTTATTTTTAATCAAATGATGTTAAAAAAATAAGGATAACATGTTGATGACATAGGAACAAAATATGGTTGGTTTTAAACTTGGTCTATAACCAATGGTATGCTATCAAGATCTTGCATGATTTGCTCTTGATCTTTCTCTAAATAAGGAGGCATGTTGGGCTAAAATATGTTGTATTTATTCCATAGATTGAGTAGTGTAAGGATGATAAGTATCCATATAATAAAATACATCATCACCATATGGATATTGAATAAATTCATCATTTGTGACCACTTTTTCATACCCTTGATTGTACATGGCTCTACTACAAGTATAATGAGACATATCCAAATCAATAATGAATATTCCATGAAGTTAGGCCTAAATTTTTATAAACTCCAAAAAATAAGGTATAAAAATATAAATGGTCCAAACTTGGACTAATTTGGTCTAAGGAATGGAGTTGTATCTCCAAAAAGCTCAGTGTTAAACTTGGTTTAAAATAGTCTAACATCAAATGTCCAAGATAAAATGTATTATATGAAAAGGTCAAGTGGATGGGTGAAACCATAATGATAAACTTAGGTAAAAAAGTGTTTCAAACAATTCTAATCTAGGTATAAATAAACAAAGGTTTCTAGGTCTTTTGGAAACAAGGCATAAAAGCTAAACTCAAAATAGGAAATGCTAGTTTTTTGGGAACAAGGAACAAACAAAACTAGATCTAAGAGGAAATAGATTTAATCTAACAAATTTGAAACACTTTTAATAAAATTAGGCATTTAGAATTAAACATAAAATTTATAATTTGACAAAATTTATTGGACTTTAGGCACATGGGAGATAGATTACTTCTCAAATCTAGGAAAAAAATAGTCTTTAAATCGAGTAAGGAATAAACCTAAGTTACACAAACCAAAAGTGAAAGATCAATGTCTAGGCCAAAATTACATGAGGTATAGGTGTAAACCAATCAATTTTTAGATTTTAACTTGTCAAGACCAAATATAAACTCAATTTAGAAGGCTAAGTTCCTTAAATAGACAATAAGCTAGACAAGAATGAACGACATGAAGGTATTAGGCATAGACTGAGAAGGCACATGTGGTTTTAATTTTGCAATTTTGGATATAAATAAATAAGTATTTAGAATAATTTGAGAAACATAATGATGCTATCATGATTTGAAGGTATAACAAATGGCTTATTTCAAAAGTATAAAACATAGAACTTGGAATGAAATGGGAAGTGTAATGACACCCCTTTCAAATAAGTGACATACACACATAAACGTTTAATAAATGACTAAGGTGAATGTGTGATGTAAAAGTAATGACATACCACCTATTAAAACAAATGATTAATGTGTAAACATGACTCATTTTATATGTGGTATGATAAATTAACATTTTTGACTCAAGACCATGTAAGTAAAGAGGATATAATGACAAAAACACTTAAGTGTAACATCTTAAATTCTAAAATGAAAAAAATTGCATTATACTATCAAATTATACATATATACTTTATCTTGAGAGGATTTTAATTTTTTAATCCAAAAAATAAAAGTGCATGAAAAGTATGGTTTTTAGGCCCCATCTTCTCTCAAGAGCTTGTATGATGACATGAAACTTCAAGATGCTCACTCTTCATTAATAGTATGTCTATGACAAGTGGGGTTGTCTAAAATATTAATTTTTGTTAATTTATAAATGGTACCATATGTGTGGAAAACACTAGGGTGTAATCACATCATTTGGATTTACATTAACCAACTTGTTATGAAAAGGACTTTTCCTTTTCAAAACCACTACATCCATCAATTACTTAGTATAGTGTGATGTCTGAGTTACCCCTATGGTCTGAGGATAAGAACCACTAATGAATCTTGTTTAACCACTCAAGCAAGCATCTTAGTAGGTAACCCTCAATTTATATACCTTACCATTGAGTGGGGTTGAAACAATGTCGAGGGATTAGTTCTCAGGTCAATGCTTCCCTAGAGAACTTGTGAGGAGGAGATGAACTCCCGGCTTCGCCCGTAAGCCAAAATGCATAAAATAAATAAAATGGAAGGACTTTAAGGTCATTTTAGGGTCACCCAATTCATAAAGATTTTGGGGAGGGTATTAGTGACTTTTCTTCCATTCTTTTGGACCAAAGAAATAAATGCAAAGAATGAGCATTTTTTATCACCCAAGTTTCCTAAAGGGGATAGGGGGAGAGCATACATGAAATATTGGTCTTGATAAAAAAATAATTTAAAAAAAAAAACATAAAATTGGAAACTCTTATGAGTATTTAACTAAGGTGAGAGTTCATTTTTATAGCACCAAATGAAATATTTATGAATTTTAGCCACTTGGTGTTGTGTTGAAAACTTTAAACAAAACAAAAATAACTCAAGTAAAATATTTTTAAAACACTAATTTTAAATGTGATTTTTTCAACTTAGAGTGTTTAAAAATGTCTTATCTCAGCCTTTGTGTCTTGAAAAAGACATTAGGGTGTCATTGTGCTTATAATCAAAACATAAGTGAGCAAATGACTTTTGATTTTTAGCTCTCAGGTTTCTAAAATTTTACATAGAGTGTAAAACTATAGAAACATTTGATCAATATCACCACTTTTCCTAAAAATATAAAACTATTATCACAATATTTCAAAGTTTTGAACAAAATAGAGTAGTAGCATACAATCACTACTATTAATACAATATCACAAAAAAAAAGATAAAATTATATAACTTGTCACAATATCAAGACTCTTCTTGTGACATAAAATAGTTAGCAACATAACATGGTGGTTAAATATACTACCATGAAAGTTAGTACAATATCACAACTACAAAGTTTCTATATTATCAATATCGTATAAGTTTAGGTGATATCACAATTATAATTTTGTGATATTTCAATATCACAATTTTTAATACAAAATAGAACTGTCAGCTAAAAAACCATGATGGTCAAGGATAAAACCATGATAGTTAGCATAATAACATGACAATTAAGGAAATATTATGAATGTAAAGTCATGATATTACTTCAATATCATGATTATAGAAAGCAAAAATGTGAATGTAGAGAGCAAATTTATGATTTCTAGTAAAATGTCTGTGAGCCTTCAATTTCTACTTTTTTGATCAACAAGTTTGGATTTTGACATGAAAATTGTTAGGATGATGTCCTAAAATGACTTGAGAATGGATTTTTGGGGTGTGTTTCCCACTGGGTGTGCCATCATATGAACAAATAATGCATAGAGGGGAGTTTAGTTTTGTGTTAGTCCAATAAAATAAAATCAAAATTACACACTAAACACTTAACACCTCTAGCCTAGATACTAGGGAAAGCATAGATAACAAGCATAAAAATGAAAACACAACTATAACACAAAATAAAACATTATTTTACCTTCCGTGGGGCTAAAAATAGGTTGTTGAAGTGGCTTGATCAGTTTGTGCATTAAGAAGTCTTTAAAAATGAAGCTTTCTTTACTCCACTCCTTGGCACTTTGGCTTGGCTAGTTGGATTATGAATTTTACATGGTAACATTACTTGAAAGGTTTATTTTCATCTATTTGAGCATATAACATTACACTAAGATATCTTACATATCAATAGGTATGGCCTTATATTTATAGACTCCAAAAGTTAACCTTCACCCAAGGTGAGTTAAGTTTGAGTTTAAACATGGAATGGGTTCAAACTAACCCTAGGTGAGTTGAGGCTAACTATAGTTGAGTTAAAAGTTGTCATGTAATTATGATTTTGAATTACTAGGAATGGATCTCAAATTATATATTTTGAGATATTTTGGAAGAATTTGACAACTCATAAAGGCAATGATGAAAAGGCTTGATATTTTGATTTTTAGAATTTCCATTTTTAGATATTCATTAATTTAAAATGGATAATCAAAATAACATTTAATATTATTTAATTTATTAATTAATTTTAAATAGTATTTTATCTCTTTCAATATTTGATCAATTGCCCCACTTAATGGGTGTGTAGGCCAAACTACTAGTTGAAAAGTTCCAAGGTGATTAGGGATGAATCTGTGAGAGGTTATTATTAGTATGGTAGAATAAACAAAATAGGGATGACTCAAAAAGATTTTGAGAGTTGATAAATGATGCATGGCCCAAATTGGGATGTTTAGTGATTTTGAGGTTTAATTTGTAATGTTTGGTAGGAATTAGTTTGGAGTCCAGTCAAAAGCCAGTTGTGGCTAGAATTGGGTGTTTACAAGTTATACATTTTAAATAAATTTTTCATGTTTCCTCACTCAATTGACACAGTGGTAATGATCTAAGTCCTTGGGTGTCTTATGACTAAAGATAACCTCCAAACAGGGCTAGTTCCATTGATATTACACCTATATTATCACTAAACCTACTCAAATTTTAATTAAAAGGGAAAGATAAACCTAAAAAAAATAGAAAAAGGGGTGATGAACAAAATTATAGGTCTCCTCCTATGGTATATGAGTTGATAACAAAACTAAAACAAGGCTAAATCTAATCACACAACTTCAAATAGTTCTATAGCATAATTATTTCAAGAGGGAGGTTGTAATTGAAACATATACTAAGAGGGATGATAAAGAGGCCTATAATGAGGCACTAATGAAGGTTTCCACACTTAAAATTTTCATAACCACTTGACACATACCATATAAACTGAAAGAAGATAACTCACTCATAAATAGGCAATAATGAAGAGTAAAATTCAAGGAGATTAAATATCAACACTATCATTCATTAATAATTCACCATGAACACACTAAATGTGAGATGAAGAAGATAAAAATAGTTTTTGTTCACTTCATACATTAAAAAAAAATTTCAATTTTAGTAGGGATTCACCATATTAACTTGGAGGATCCTTTACAATTTCATTTTAGAAGTATTTATAGAATAATGGAGAAGAGAGAGGGGGTAGATGTGGAGGAAGTCCATTATGACTATGATCTATCATGAACTAGTTACAATGCCAATAGAAGGTGAAAAAATATTCCTATTATTCATATTCAACATGTGTTGTCTTGGATTCATGATGTCTGCATGAGAGGTGGTGTAGAAGTGGCTCTTCACCTTATATGACTCATCCCTTCTCTCTTGAAATTGCTCTTTCTTGATTAGGGAGTTGCAAGTTACTATCTTGACACATAGCCTACTTGACCTTCTCAAAATATTTATACACCATTCTTGGATATTTTAATGAATCTTTCATCTTGGTGAGAATGAGACTTAAGGCCTAAATCTCCTCATACTATGATCCTTATCCTTAAAACTTGTAACTTTATGTCCAATTTTATTTGATCCAAAATAATGTGATGAAGATAAGTTTATCACTCATAAAAAGGTATATGATTTTCATGAATATTATTGAAACAATATTATAAACTCCATGTAGGTATTTTAAAATATCATACAAACCTTTGTCCAAGCTTATAGATCATCTTTCAATTGATTATCTATCTATTAGGTCTTCTTAGCCTATTAGCAAAGAGTTTGGAGAGGGATTTAGGTATTTTTATCCATGTTACATGACCTCCACAATGATGGTTTATGTGTATTATATATTTTTATAAGTCTTCAAGATCATTTTCAATTTTGAGGCAAGCTTTAACAATTATAGAGTCCTATTATGCTTCTTTGAGTGTCCTCAATAACATGATTAGTGGGCTTCCTATGAATAGGCTTTCAAAAATTCCTAGTCATTAAAAAAATATTGTATACAACTTGTACATAATTCCAATAATTTCATTATATTCCTATATTTATTTCATGAAGTGTCTTGTTTCCATGGGTAACCTTGTGAATGTCTACAAACTCAGCTCTCTATGTAAGTATGAGAACGATCTTCATTTAGGCATAGATTTGTGACTTGAAACCTATCTAATAATTATGGATATATATATATATATATATATATATATATATATATATATATATATATATATATATATAATGTATTGTTTTATGTCATTATACATCTTCCAAACCTTGATATACCTATCCAACTGGTAAAAAAGACCTTACTCATTCAAACACCTACAAACAGGCTTGAAAACATAGTTTGTAGGCCATTTTCATGTAGTTTTACTCCACACATACTAGGATTATGAATCCAACAAGTAATATTATAATTAATAATGTCATTAAGGTTTTTTAAATTCATTTAATGCATAATTTAGTCTATTTTAAAACATACATAGTCATCAAACTCTTTGAGGGCATTAAAGGTAGTTTTAGGTGTCCAATCTTCTTAACAATTGTTCATAAAGTTGAGCCCCTTAATGGAATGAAAAATTCCATGGATTTGGAGTATAAAAAAATTAATAAAATATCATAATTCCATTATTCCCCATGCACTTTCTCATCAAACTTCTCATGTGATAAAGTTTACCTTCTTAAGCTTGCAGGCTTGTAGGTGCCTATTTAAGATACATTTTTTGATTAAAAAATCCATTTTCATGCTATTTTTTTTAAAATTCATATTATAGGATTTATAAATGAATAATGATGTATTAAAACATCTCTCCAATAATTTTAATTCCTTAAAGTTCTTAAAACTTTCTTTAACCCATAGTTGGGGTTTTAGTCAATGTGATTGTTTTAGCCCTAATGGCCTTATTTTGATGATTACCTCTCTATATATCCTATAAAATAATTATTATAAACTTAAATAGGGTTTATCACACTAAAAATTAATCTCAAAAATTAAATTTTGACACAAAAAGTCATATTACTTACATATTTATATGTGTAGGCCTATATGTGCCTATTTCAGGATTAAAACTTATTGCAAAGCTACTATGGAATTAGACTCCCGTATTTATTTTGACCATTATAAGATCTTAATAAAAACATGTGGATTATTTTATGACCTTTCCTAATTATATAACATATATAATTTTCCAATAACCTTTCAACTCTACTTGTAGACTTGACACAATATACTTTTGCATGTGTAATCACTTAAAAGTGGCATTTGGATGCTAAGAATTTTTCTTGAGATAAAATATTCATAAATTATCCCTAGAAATATAATATAGACTTTAACAAACTTTTATAGCTATTTTTAATACCGAATATATCTTCTATCAGCCCAAACACATCCCCAAGACAACATTCCTAGATCCCAACCCAATGTGCACAACAATTTACCAACTAGAGACTAGCCCCATATTTAAGACACTATATCCACATGTAACTTGTGCCCCAAAATTTTCACTAGTGTCCCTTTCCCTAAGTCTCATAAATAGATACATTTTAAAATGTGTGCCCCTCTTAAGGCTATCCACACAAGCTACATATCTCTATAAATATAAGAGTATTTGACCTCTATTGATTAGATGGAAAATAGATGTAAAAGCCTATCTAAATAAGAAATAAGTTGAGAAAAATTAAGGTATTATATCCATATTCTTCCTTGATTTTTCATACTACCATGTAAAGCTAACCTATGGCCAAATTTTAAATATTTCAAAGTTCAAGCACACTCAAAGCATTCAAGACCACTCTCATTCTAGCATTCACTTACACTTGCACCAAACACTAGGTGGGAGAAATACATTGGCCTTGATCCATCCTCAAAGCATTCAATAGTAGTGTGTCAAGGATGTCCAACCTATCCAACTAATAAACACACATTTTTAGCTCATACCATACTTATAAGAAGGATTAGGGTTTGCATACTAAATCAAATTTCTTAGGCACAATACAAAGTTCTAGATTTCATGCACACATGAACAAAACCCTGGAACATAGGAAAATGCACTCCTATAAAATAGGAAAAATCCTTCAAAAATGACACTGACACCATTTTAAATACACTACAATAGTATGGTGCTACTGTTTAGGTGGGGTGTTACTATCTAGTGAGCAATCAGACCCAGGGACCCTATTGAAAACACTCAGACTTATCAAGAATCCAATTTTTAGAACCCATATATTTTTTGATAATCACTTTCCATATAGGTCTCTATTTATTAATATTTACTACTATTTCTAAAAATTTAACATAAGTCAAAATCCATAACAAATCAGTGGTTAATTATTGAATTTTATTTAATTGATTTAGACATCTCATCTCTTTAATCTAACTTAAGAATTACACGTATAAAACCCTAAAAAGGTTAAATCATTTGGTGAACCCAAATTACTTTGAATATTGCTTAAAACCTTAGTTTTGTTTAGGGTTTACATTTTCTAAATTTTTGTACACTAAATTAGGGTTACAAATTCTTATTTTTTTGATTTTTTGTGCATAACCTAGCCCACTTAATCAATATAACATTAGGGTATCATTTATTTAAATTTAATTTAAATCTTTGGTTAACTTACCCTATTTCAAAACCTTAGCACTACCAAACCCTAGGGTCTATATTTATAGAATTTAAATTTTAGTTTCACATATGTTCTAAATTATATAATCATGATTACAATGATGGAATAAATTAATCACTTTTTATTACAAACTTTACTACATTCAGTTTCATGTGTGTTTCCTATAATTTATAATAAAATCATAAATGATATAGGTACATGTATACATGAGTCTACTTATCAACTCAAATGTATTTTATGTTCCATTATTTCTTTCACATGCTATCTTTCTCATATATGCAATACAATTAAGATATTATTCTTTAATCACATAGATACATGTATACATGATGCTTCATATCAAATAAAATATCTTTCATGTTTCATTATTTATTTCACATGATATCTCTCTCTTATTTTAAATACAATTAAGACACTATTATTTAATCACATAGATAAATTATTACATAAAATAATAGTTATACTACCTAAAATCAACAAATCTCCTTTAGATTCATTTAACTCTTTAGTCCATTCTAATTATTTTCCTATAATTCATAGACATATTAAAACATCATTGGTGTTGATTATCCTTCCTTATTATTGATCAAAAACATCTATCCCATATCCCACATCTATTATTATCTCTACACTCTCTGTAGACCCTACAATCCATGTTATGATGTCCTCATGTGGTCTTAAAGTTTGGTAAGTTTGCAATACTCATGGCTATAGCTTTATGGATCATATAATTAATCTTTCAATTATAATTTCCATTTTAGATATTTTAAATCACTATGACACACAAAGATATTTTTTATGCATCACTTTGTTATACTCAGGTGCCTCAAACATTTGTGCTAGCCTATGTTGGTTATATTATTAACACTATGAAATGGACATAAGAACATATTTATTTTAGGAGAGGGGACATTACACCTCATCAAATCATATATTTACACTTACCTCTCTCTATTGATTTATCAATTAATGAGGTAGGTGTCAAATGAGTTTTATTTGATAATGGATCAGGGTTGAATATCTACAACATCTCTTTTCTATGTTGTTTTAACATCCATGCTATAGATTTTGATCCTTCTAATATGATCATCTAAGAGTTTGATAACATTCCTCATAAATTTTTGGGTCAACACATTAAAAATTACTCATAGACCCATAACACTACCTACAACATGCCAAAGTATGCCTAATGATCTAAATTATAGTCTCTTACTTGGGAGACCATGAAGTCATGCTATGCATGTAGTACCATAAACATTACATGCATGTTTAAAATTTAGCTTCAGAGGTCATATATATACATGCCCTATGGATAAAGAACCATTTAAATATTGTAAACATAGAGAGCCTCTAGATAATTATATTCCACACATGGATTTTGATACTACACCACCCTAGTATATAATTCAAAAGATGCATACAACTACCATAGTCATTTCTAGTACATAGTGTAATAAGTTTACTTCACCTTTTGCATTATGATATTTTCAAAATATGGGCTACACAAGTCAGGGCCTTGGCAAACCTCAGCATGAAATCCTAAATCCTATTGAAGTATATGATTAATAGGTTAATCAAGGACTTGGATATAGAACTAATACATCTAATGCCAAATACTCTCATAATGGTTCTTAACACATCAAATTTTTTCCACATATTCCATGAATGTTTGATATAGTTAACCATGTTTATACACTTTAACTTGTCTACCCTAATCTCATCAATGATATAATTTATCTAGATCTACCAATTCTTCATGAGTAGTTCTCTAATGATGAGGCTCTCTTAGAGTTCCTGGGTGCATATGAGGATCTCCCTTCCTTCTATAATATGAATATGTTTCCTCATTACACAAGTGTCTAGACATACTTTTGTGAACATTTAAATGATTTGGATAATATGTTACCTAACATAGATGATATAATCCCTAAAACACCATATACTTTAGATTGATATATGTTTCTTAATGAAGAAACATTAAAATTTAATTATGGAACTAAAATTGATCCTCACATCATACTATTGGTTGTCACCTTACATAAATTAGAAGACACATATATTCATTAAATTTTAACCAATTTTCTTAAAGTATTTTCATGGGATTATTTTAATATGCCTAGAATTGATCCATTAATTATAGTTCGTATTATTACATTATATACAAATGCCAATTCAATAAAATAAAATATTCACAAAATGCATTCTAAATTTGCCCTCCTTGTCAAGGATGAGATCCAACAGTTGTTAGATACTAGATTCATTCAACTAGTCACTTACCCAAAGTGGGTTACTAATATTATTCATGTTGTGAAACCCAATGGACAAATTTGATGTTGTTATGACTCTAAAGACCTCACAAAACCATTTCTCAAAGATGATTTCCCTTTACCAAACATTGATATGATAGTCAATTCCACATTTGACTACTAGATGCTCTCTTTTATGGATAGTTTTATCGAGTATAATCAAATCAATATCATTGAAAAAGATCAAGAAAATACTCCTTTTACCACACCATGGGGTACCTTTTGTTATATAGTCATTCAATTTAGATTAAAGAACATCGGTATAACTTAACAATGTACTATGATGCATATCCTTCATGACCTCATTCATAAAAAAAGTCAAAGATTATATCGATTATTTGTTGATAAAGTTAAAAAAGAGACAACATCATGAAATCAATTTTTGACAAATTTTTGAAAGACTCCAAAAATATAACATTTGACTCAACCCTATGAAATGTGTCTTTGGAGTTTTCTCAGGGAAACTTTTGGGTTTCATTATATCTCAATACAACATATAAGTTGACCCTAAGAAGGTCAAGAAATCATGGATATGTATCTTAATAATATGAAATAACTTCATTCTCTCTATGTGAAAATTTAGGCAATTCATTGATTTATGCCATAACTCACAAATAAAACCCAATCATCTACTAGACTACTTAAAAAGGATGTGAAATTCAAATGCAACATCACATGTCAAGAGATCTTTGATACACTTTAGAAATACTTATTCAATCCTCCTATCTTAGTTCCACATATACTTTTTAAACCACTCGTACTTTACCTTTTAGTAATACATCATACAGTAGGAGCACTCCTATCACACCATGATAATCAACATAAATAAAGAGAAATTTACTACATCGGTCATATACTAGTTGAATATGAGAAAAATTATCTAACAATTTAAAAAAATTGCTTAGCACTAGTATTTGCTACATAAATACTTTATCTCTACATGATTAGTAATGATACATAGATCATTATCAAGGTCAACCCCTTAAAATTCCTCAGGTTAAAACCACATATTTTAGGCCATTTTATAAAATGGGTTATGTTACTTACATAATTTGACCTCAAAATCATATTACAAAAATTAGTAAAAGGTCAAATAATTACAGAATAGTTGGTAGTAGATCCATTATTTTATATAAATCCTATTAAAAATGATTTTAGAGATGATTTCATAGCATACAATACCACTACAGATACATGGAAAATGTTCTTTAATGGTTCTAAATGTGCATCTGGTGCTAACATCAGAATAGTTTTCATCAATCCCCTATGACACATAGTACCTATTCAAAATAGACTTAGTTTTTCATGCACTAACAATATCATAGAATAGAAAGATCTCATCTTAGGCCTTCAAGTAGTTGAGGCTCTCAAGATAAAATCAATAAAAGTTTACAAGGACTCCTAATTATTTGTTAATCAATCCAAAAATGTTTACCAAACAAAATAAGAACACATGATTCCTTATAAGAACATGGTTCAATGTTTATAGTCTCAATTTGATGATTTCTCTATCAATAACATCCCACACAAAGATAATTATCACACTGATGTAATGACAAGTACCACATCATTTATCCCCATCAATATGAATGCAAAACAAGTTCTATTTATAATTAAACAATTACAATCTCTATTAATATCCCATGTGGACCTTATCTCTCTAACAGTCCTAGTTACCACATGTAGTTTGACACCATCTAAATGGTTCTCTAACATATACAACTTTTGGAATAAATCTACAATGAGATACTTTTACAAATAATGAAAAGTTCAAAACTCAACAAAACTCTATTTTATATGTCATACATGGTGGTGGTTTATTTAAAATATATTTTGATGGACACTTACTCAAATGTTAAAAAACTGAGGAAGCTAAATTGGCTATTTAATAGATGCACTAAGTGAATGTGGTGGTCATTTCAGTGGCAAGGAAATGTCACATAATTTACTCATACAAGGTTATTGTTTTCCAACAATGTAATAAGAATGTCAAGAGTATGCAAAATTATGTGACCAATGTTAGCACCATGGTAACTTGCACCATACCTTCACAACAACTTCAACCTATCTTATTCCCATGGCCATTCATGCTATGGGAATTTTATATGATCAGTAAGATAAACCCATAATCTTTAAGAGGCCAAAAATTCATTATCATAGCCATAGAATATTTTAAAAGGTGGGTATAATCCATCCCATTATAATCAACAAAAGGGGGAGGATATTTATCAATTTCTCATGACCAATATTATTTCCCATTTCAGTCTCCCAACAATCATAATTATAGATAATGGAACCTCTTTCAAGAATAAAATAGTGAAAACATTCTACACCAAATACAAAATCTGACACACATTCTCTACACCATACTACCCATACGGCAATGGTCAGGCATAGGCAATAAACAAGATGATAAAAAATATTCTTAGCAAAATAGTTACCAAATTTGGTGATGACTATCATAATCAATTTGTCTATGCACTTTGGGATTACCATACCAATATACATACACCAATAAGAGCTACTCCTTATTCAATTATCTATGTCATAGAATCCATTGTGCCATTGGAATTAAAAATCCCATCTATATGGGTATCTTTAAAAGGACTCATCATAGATGATCAATACATAGAGTGACGTATCCACAAACTAGAATAGTTGGGTCACACATGAAACCAAGCCATAGAACATCTTAGAGATTATCAGAAATGAATACATAGAACCTATAATAATAGAGTCCATAATATGGATTTTTTAATCAATGATCTAGTACTAAAATAAAATATCAGAAACATCAATGCTAAAGAAGAGAACAAAATAAATTTTAAATCCAATTGGCTTAGACCATACATCATGACATTAAATATTAGATCAAAAGTATATCATCTATCTACACTTGATAGCAAGGCAATCAAAAATCCATTGAACATCATGCATATAAGGAGATTCTACATATAAATAATGAACTATTCATTGTCATTTTACTTACACATACCTTATTATCTCTTACTCCTTGTACATAGTTAATTTCATTTGCTTGTACATAGCTTATATCTAGAAAATTAAAAAAAACAATATAACATGTCAAAATACAAAAAAATTCAAATACTACCTAAAAAACATAAAATTTACAGTTTGTATGCATTTATATGTTTACATTTCTACTACTTGCTAGATATTACATATGTTGGTTATCTTAGTATAGTCAATTTTATCATACACATATGATTGATTTGTTCTTGTCGAGTGATTTTAGATTACATATAAGACTCTGGTCCACTACACTCATCTATACTTGCTATCATCTAACCACTAGGGGCATATGCACTGATCCAAGTTTATTGATTTGATACATTTTCCCACTATGGGGCATCTCATACACAATTGCTATTACCAGGTTCGATCCTTACATACTATACATTCCAATTAATTATTTGATATATCTTGATATTGATCATTGGTGTTCATTGCTCAGATTTTACTAAATATCATTAGTTAGACTCAACATATGTACATCCTAGAATTTACATATATTTTTACTCCACAATTCTACATTCTGTCATTTCTATTTTTCCTATATTAGACTTGATTGTGTTTCTTATTCTTCTTCCATATTCAAGGGCATTCAAATATTCCATTGCTCTTTAGCTCTATGCCAGTTCTATTTTTATATACTTTGCATATGTGCCCATGTACCTGATATGTGATTTTTTGAGTGTATATACAAATATTTGAACATGCCCTTCTATGTGGCTCTAAGCCAAATTTCTTGTTACTTGTGTATGTAGACATTTAAACATGTCCTTGTATGTCTTTATTCTTAGATTTAGTGACATATGCTCATGACCCTTATATTGTGTCCCCTCAGCCTAGTTTTGTGTGCCTCATGTGTTTGTATGTATTCTTCTTCACCATGACACTTGTATTTTCCTTTTACAACAACATTTTTTGAAACCATGAGGGACCTAATGCATCTACCCTTTATACTTAGGTACCATGATGGACATCATGCCCCATCCCCCTAGGTAGCTACTCATATTTTTTGTTATACACATTGATTACATCTATATTGACATCATTTTGCAATGCTAGATTACAACATACATCTTACATTACCTACTTATGCTCAAATAGTTGTAAATTTTGATGTTATGTTTGTAAATTATATTAAAATATCACACAGTTATCACATATATGCTCCAACTAACACATTTTAGAAAGCTACTTATTTTAAGGATAGTTTTTACACAAGTTCCACAACTACCCTCAAAAGAGGAGAAATTCATCGGGGTTTGCCATAGAGATCAAGATCCTACTTTGATACATATTATTTTTATCTCACAACATCAATTTCAAAAATGAGACACAGGTCAGACACAATAAAAAATAGAAGCTCAAAAAGTAGTTTAGTCACCCAAATTTTAGACTAGACATACATTAGTGCTCAAATTGAGACACTAGTTCCATAGGGTGCTACTATCAACTACATGGTGCTACTTTATAGTAAGCCTAACTTTAGTTCAATCTAGATTAGCCATAATAGTACACTAGGTATAATATAGATTTGCATAGGTACAGTCATAAGTTTGATAGTTATGTTTAAATTTTTCTTAGATACACTCATTTAAACTTAAATTCATACCAATTGCTCATATGTGGGGGCATGATATGTGGCATGATCTTTCTTACATTTAGTTTAGTTTCACAGATATAATATTACATAATCAATTCAAAATTAGTATACTCAGATATCAAATTGGGGAATGTGCATGACACATAGTTTTCATATACTCAGTTACACATAGGTTGATCAGATGGAATGGAAAAATCCATGTCATTTCTCTACACTATATACACTTGATATCATATTCTAGGCTATCAATAGTTGCATCCCTTACTCCATCTATAGTCGTTGGCATTCCCAAGTGGTGCAGAGTTACCTAATGTACCCAAGTGGCCATGGAGCTAACATAAATAGTTAGATACTTTCATCACATTATACAGTTCAATTTTAGATGCATATACTTCACACAAGTATAAAATGATAGAGTCATGGCCTAATTGTGTTATTGAGCCACCCACATGAGAGGGTTAGACACACTTACAATCTTATCCAAGTTATTCATAAATCATGATCCACAAAGCAAGGGTGGGTAATGATGGAGTCAAAACTGGATTGAGATACTGAGCCACTCATATACAAGGATTGAGAAAAATATCAACTTAGTCTAAGATATTCAATGATTTGATCACTATATACACTCACACACAAGTTGTCATAAGGTTCATGCATTAGTTTGCATACCCAATGAGGTGTATTCAATCGTTTCTTCTTTCCTATCTCTGTACTTAGATTTACTTAGTTAATTTATTTAGCATAGTATTTTTCTTTTGATAATCTCTTAATTAAGGACTAATTTTTTCATATTTCATTATAGGTCATTACTTTAGAGCACATTTCACATACATAAACCTAGATTCACATACTCAAAATTAGCTACAAGGGCTTCACTTCCTAGGTAAGTCTAGGTAATCTTATTTTTTCCTTTATACTAGTCATTTTTCTTTTCTATATTTCTAACATAAAGGTGGGGGGGGGGGGAATGTAATTACCTAAAAGTGGTATTTAGAAGCTAAGGGTGTTTCTTGAGATAATCTATTCCTATATTAGCCCTAGACATATCCCAAATACTTTACCATACTTTTATAGCCATTATACAGACCACATAAATCATATGTCAATCCAAACATATTCCTAGGATAGAATTCTTAGATCCCAACTTACTGTGCCTAGTAATCTACTAGTTATACACTAGTGCCACATTATGGACACTAAATCCACATGGTGCTAGTGTCCCCAACTTGGTATTAGTGTCCCTTGACCTAGCTCTCCCAAATAGATACATTTTAAAATGCGTTTCCCTCCTAAGGTTGGAATAAGTACATTTTATTATCCACATAATCTATAAATATTTATAAATACAATATTATTTGACCTCTATTGACTAAATGGAAAATAGATGAAAAATCCTATCTAAATAAGAAATAAGTTGATAAAAATAAAGGTATTTGATCCCTATTCTTCCTTACTTCTGCATACTACCATATATAGATTCCATAATCCCATATTTCAAAGCTCAAGTAAATTCAAATCATTCAAGACCACTCTCATTCTAGCATTCACTTACACTTACACCAAGTACTAGGTGGAATAACTACATCAGGATTGATCCTTCCTTAGAGTATTGGTATATAGGAAATTCTATTCACAGTGGGGTATCAAAGATGTCTAGCCTATCCTAATAATAAACAAAAATTTTCATCTCATTACATACTTGAAAGGAGGATTAGGTTTTGCACACTAAATCATATTTTTAAATCACAATATAGAGTTCCATATTTTGTGCACATAAGAGCAGAACCCATGAACACATGCGTAGGTGCTCCCAAAAAATAGGAATAGTTCTACAAAGAGGAAACAAGAACCATTTTGAGGACACTAAAGTAGTATTAATATATTTTTGAGGTGGAAATATATTATTTAATGATAAATTAGACCCAAGGACCCTATTGATGACACTCAGACATATCCAAAATCTAGTTTTTAGAACCCAAATACTCCATGACAGTCACTTTCTAGATAAGTCTCTATTGATGCATATTTATTATGATTTTTAGAAATTAAAAATCAGTAAAAATACATAAAAAATCAGTGGTTAATTATTTCATATTATTTAACTGATTTACACATCTTATCCCTTTAATCTAACTTAGGAATTACACATGTAAAACCTTAAAAAGGTTAAATCAGCATGCATACATTAAATTTTTTGCCATTTGGACCATGAATGATATTAAATGAGTTTGAGGTATTTGATAAAGGTCTAATAATCATTATTAATATCTTATTAAATCATTAAATACATAACATTTAGTCACATGCATGCTATTTACTTCTTTAACACTTAAAACCTTGCTCAAAAGCACTAAACTAATGGCCTTTAGCCTATCACCTACAACTTCCTATCAAAGATAATCATAGGGGTTTTCAAAATTGTTGAATTATGTTTTATATTACCATATAATTATATTTGATTGTTTCAAACTCCATTTTAGATAGATTACCACTCAAACCATCAAATGTGTTTGTTCATAAGACTATATCTCTTGCATTTGAGGCCTGTGTGTTGAACCAACACTTGATTATTACTTTGGGGATGAATGTAAGGTTGATTAAACATGGAATATGGTATTATGTATTGGAAAAATTTCATATCATGTTATTTTTATTCTTTCATAAGCCTAAAATATCTTAATAATATCAAACAACTCCAAAACTTTTACTTTCACAAACCCTATAGACTTGTACCTTCACATTTTACTCATTCATGCATTGGATGTTGCCTAGAAAGGGTGTGGTAGGCATTATTTGAATTTTTTAAAGTTTAATACATTTTTTTCATATTATTTCAATCACCCTCATGCTGAAAAAAACCTCATAACCCAAAGAAACCTTGACTCTCATGTCAAAATCAATAAACCATGAAATTTATTATTATTACAACCATGAACACTAGGAACTTGTATTAAGTTAGATATTTATAGGAAAATTTGACATAAAATAGACACTTTAAAACATTTTCCATTAATTCATAAAACACATAAATGCCATTTTTTATTAAAAAATATGATACTAGGGTTTAGTAGGGTTTAAGAGGAATCTAAGTTGTTAACAATGGTTCATAAAGATTTACACTATAATACAAAAAATATTTCCATGTATTTTAAGGGCATATAGGTGGTAAACATAAAA
The DNA here is from genome assembly GCA_037957365.1 of Torreya grandis. Taxonomy (NCBI): domain Eukaryota; kingdom Viridiplantae; phylum Streptophyta; class Pinopsida; order Cupressales; family Taxaceae; genus Torreya; species Torreya grandis. The sequence continues at coordinate 3,060,132 of JARHVA010001627.1, forward strand.
TAATGTAATTTGGTCAATAATATCTCCTCCTTTATGAACTAATGTTATGAAAAAGAGCCTTATTCTTTTGCAAGTAGCCTGATGGAAAACTTGAATGGATTTTTAACTTTTTTGGACATGAAACTTCTTTTTCTACATAGTTTTGATATTGGTGAGCCTATAAGAGGTTATGGATATATTATAATACCATAATCAATTTTAAAACCCTTTCAATGAGACCTCACAATCAAGTGTGAGGCTGCATATTCACTTTTGGACCCATCTTCATAAAGAAAACTTACTTATCTTTCCACAACACCCTACTAAAGCTATGAACCAGATGCTAATGGAGTTCCTCTTGGATTTTATAGTGGTGGTGTAATGTATCAAACATATCTTTATCTCCCTTCCCTACCATTAATTTATTATACTATTGTTGGCCTTTTGTCCCACATACCAAGCTTCGCCTAGACCTAGAGAGAAGCCTAATAGGGTCCCAATTGAAGAAAGATAAAATGGATTAGAGATAGGTCTAGAATGGAAAATGGAGGGTTATTGAGTAGGTTTCATGGTGATGAAGTGGTATTTCTAGGAACAGGTCCAAAAGAGCCTTCAATATTTGAAAAGGCTAAGTACAAAACCCTTTTTTGGCTAAGTCTTTAGCATATTGTTTTAGGATTTTATTTTGGATAAGTTCAATTCTTATGGACTTTTTCATTTTAGATAAATGTCAAGAATTTGATCAAGAAAATTTTCCACATTAAAAGGGCTAAGTTAAATATTTTAGGCAAATTCTTTCATACATTTTATCTACAACATAAGCCTCGATGATATTTCCATCAAACATTTTATCTTGAAGGAAAAAAGGCTAAGTACAAATTATTTTAGACATTTTGTCTGAAATAAAAATCCTACAAATAAATTCTTTTGATTAAAGTGGCTGAGTGAAAATCCTAAAGAGTGAATTCTTTCAAATATTTTATGCACGAAAAAGGGAGCTAAGTGCATTTGTGTTAGCAAAATTATCTAGGAAAATTTTCCCAAAGACTAAATTATTTTGGGCATTTTGTCAAAGGTAAAAGAAAGGATCCAACAAAAATCTCAAAACAAGGACCCATTTAAATTTTTTTCTAAAGCAAATAATCTGAAGGAAAAGGCCAAAATAAAAAATTCATAATAAAAGAGTTGAAGATGTAATTATTTCAAAATTTTCCCCAAATAAAAGCCTAAGGAAATTAGCTGGGGATAAAATGTTTGATATAAATGGTTCTGATGCAAAAAAAGGCCATAGATGAATTCTTTCAGATAATTTTTTTTGGAAAAGTTGATCTAGAAGATGGACATGGGCATGTAGATGTAAACCTAAAAACATGATAAGTAACCATTGGGGGTTCAAATATTTAGTGACAAATGTGTACACATCAATGATGGGCACATGAACTTCAAGTTTAAGCCATGGGAAATGACCATTTAATTTTAAATATTGTAAAGGATCCCCAAGTTGAATGTGTAAGTGACAAGTGGCATGTTCTCAGGAGTAATATCTAGATATAATAGTGATATAATGAGCTCAAGCTAGTGAGTCCAAGTACATCTAACATATTTCATTCATTCACATTAGGAAGATTAATGGAGAGAGATGAGTCAAAAGGTCAATGATCTGAGTCAATTTTTAATGGCCAATAAAATGAAGGCAAGCCTAGTTGACTTAGATGATGGTCAAAAAAATAATTTTTGGTAAGGCAAGGTAAGTAAAAAGTATGGAGTTGAGTTTGAGCATGGTCCAATTTTAACTAGAGCCAATGTTTTAAAGGATGCCAACAAGGTAGACATGTGGAATTCAATGGTTTCATCACCAGAGTCAATTGCATGAAAGTGACCCTTCTCTCCATTCTTGTATACCATGACAAACCAGTAAAGAGTAGTTTGTGTCACAATAAAACCACTAAAAAATTGATCTAATTATGGCAAATGCACTGATGCCATAACTTAGCTTGATCATGTCCTTATAACCTTAAATAAGCATCAGTGAAGGAATAATGTAACTATGCAATATATTGAAGTGACATAGATCAATCAAGCAGTTGGAATGAGCATCAATGCGAAGGCAATCGTAAATAAATTTCAAATGTATTTGAGCTCATTGATTCCTTTTTTAGTGCCAAAATCCCTCTCTCTTACTTCCCTTTCATTTATAAGTATAGCCTTCAATATATTATTTTTATCCCTCAAGCTAGTATGACTAAAATCTACCAAAGATTGTATTATGCACCTCTTAGAGTAATGAGAAGGAAATTTTATAGTGTTTTCCAATCCATGTTTAATATATTTTTTTGACTAATGTGTAAAGTGTGGTCTAATATTCCCTTTATAGGTTTGAGACCAATCTATATGCTAGTAACCTTTTTTTTAGGTCATATAGTATATCATAGCATTGATATCTCAAGGATAAAGTGGACTACTAATTATAAGTGTCTTCAACCAGACCTTATCTTCATTTCCATCCATTCTTAGTGCATCAAATTTAGCTCTATGTGAAATACCATTACTTATAAAATTATATTAGAAATTGTATTAATTCTTGTCATGGTCTATTAGTGTGCTAATAAGTTTAATATAGAGAGTGGAACTTTGAAAATTTGGTGCATCACCATATGTTATAATAGGTTTTATTTTTATGCAATCTCTTAACCCTTTTCACCCTAAATGGTTTTATATCTTAGAAAGAGAAGTCAAAACTATCATAGTTGAGGAGCTAGCCTCATTTAAAAACCCTAGAGGTCTAATCTAGATAGACATCCCACAGCCTTAGATCATTCCCATGTTAGTCTAGGTATGGGTTAGACTTGAATAAATCTAACCTATATTGGGTGCTATCTAGATAGCTAATAGTTTTAGCATGCTTGGTGGGACCAAGGTCCAAAAGATTAGAAATATTATTGGTGTTTATTTTCTCTAATCAATATTTAGAATCAAGAAATTAAGTACCAATGGTGACTTTGAATCAAAGTTTCCAGTTGTAAGCAAACCAAGTGTATCTCATTGAATATTTTTTTATCAACCCTTACATCTCATTTGACCTATGGAGTTGATATGGTAAACTATGGTGAATACCCCTATTATCCACCTCCTTATTAATAACCCTAATTTGGTCCACATGATCCATATAATTCCTAATCACCCTACCTATAGTTTCATCAAAGATATGAGGATCATATCCAAGTTTATTATGATCTTGATTATCAAGGGAATGGATCTTAACTTCCTCATGATCCTCACTAGAAATATGAGGACCTATATCAGTCATAGATTCAAGAGTATTGCCTTGATCCTCCATATGAAAAATAATCCCATCATAATATTGCTCCCTACTAGCCCTATCATGAGCCATCCATACTAGCACTTAAGCAAAATTTAGTGAGCCTTGAAAATCATGCACTAGGGTTGTAATCACAAAGTTATTATGGCCAAGATACTCCTACCCAATATATCTATTATGTGAGGGAGTCATTATAGCAAGTGAAAGAAGAGTGGGAACCTATTAAGAGAGAAAATTGGAATAATCTCACAAGTGAGATGATGGATGTAAGTAGTTACATTTTAAACATTGAGTATAAACTAAAAATCCTTAGAGAATAGTAGCTCCAACCTCACCAACATTATATGTCCTCATGTGTAGTAGCTTAGCCTTCATATGTGCCACCCATTCTTTCCCAAAGGGCCATCCCAAGTGATCTTCCATGTGTTCTTCAAACCTTCCCTTATTGGAATTTGATCCAAGCAAGCCTTAAAATAAAGGAGAATGTTATCGAATAGCTTGGTGCTGAGGTCCAAGACTAAATCCTTCCCCAATAACCCATTATGAGGTCTTTCAATTTACCAAGTTGGAATCAAGTAAAGTCACAAAAAAGTGGGCAAAGTGAGGAAAATCTATATTTAAAATCCTAAGATATAGTAGGATCTAAACCTATGAAAACCTATCTCATCCCTCCTCAGTAATCTTATTATGTTACTTTGCTTCATGAAGTCATTAAACACCTTAAGGAGGAGTTATTCCAAGATAATATTATGAGGCAAATCAAAGAGTTGGAACTAAAGACAAGGAAAGAGGAGGATAACCAAAATTAGAAGGTTAAAGAGGAGCCTAAATTTGCATCTTGAATCCAAGTCATGCAGTTAAGCAAACCCAAAGCTACTCAATCCCCACCCCTCCCTCCTCAAGAATCTAAGTCATTTACATCTTGGAAATCCATCTAGTGTGGTATGAAAAGGAAGGAGGAAATGGTGATTATTAAAGCCAAACAAAAGACCATTTAGCCTCCACTTCCCTCTCCTTGAAAGACCAAATCCTTCCCTTCATAGAGGGATATTCACAGAATAGTTCAATGAAGAGAAGAGGTGAAGGTAATTTAAAAAGAGAAGCTCCATGAGAAATATTAGGTAACTATGGTTATTTCTATGGATCTTTCTCATCTTGTTAATTAATTTTAGGGATATACTCTACCTATTTTAGAGAAAGAATCTCTTCTTTGTGAATGAAGATGATTAATAGTTGTAAATGAAGCTCCTTTGAAAGCTTGAATATCTTTGTCAAGTTGAGGATCAAGTACTTGAGAAGGTGGATAAGTTTTCCATGGAGGATAATGACCAAGATTGGGTGGACTATGTAGAGCTCCTTGATGAGCTTGAAGAACTTGTAGCTGAAGAAAGACCTAATCTTATACAAGACACTATGTAAATAAATAAGGTATGCATTATTAAACCCCATTAAAGGTAATAGTTGAGGAGTCATATGAATAATTTGAGAGTATCTGGATGCATGTAGTTGACCTATTTGGAACTACTTGGTTCTCATTGAACATCATGATAAAGAAGTTGACAGATGTAACAAAGAAGATGCAAGTATCAAGACCAAGGGCCAAGGAGATGCATGCCTCATTTAATTCCTCATCTGATGATGTAGGAAGGTATTAAAAATTTCCTTTTAATCTAGGAGGAAAGGTACATATAGTTTTAATATATACATATTAGGATATTTTTATAAAAATTCCTCTAAGTGTTGCTTTAGCACATTTGTTTGTTTGTGTTTTATTCTAAGTGAGTTATTTAATCACATAGTTTTATTTATTTAGGTTATTTTACTTTCTATTCCATGTTTTCCTTCAATAAGTGCCTTGGACACACTATCTTTTTTGTTCTTTTCCTTGTTCTTTATTTTTTTTAAGAGAGGTTAGAACAAGGTTGATAGCTAGTGTTGGATCTAGGTGAATATGTTAGACCTAAGTAAAGAATCCATGCCTAATAGAATAGATAAGGCTAACATTATAGGTTCTCTAAGCATAATATGCATGTTTCCCAATTGAGTCACCAAAAATGTTGGCCATTTTTTCTCACATACCAAGCTTCACCTAGAACTAGATAGAATCCTAGCAAGGTCCCAATTGAAGAAAGATAAAATAGCCTAAAAGAGAGGTCCATAATGGAAAATGGAAGGTTCTCAAGTAGGTTTCATGGTGATCAAGTGGTAGTTCCAAGAATAGGTCCAAAAAATACTTCAGGGTTTGAAAAAGCTAAGTATAAAAGCCTTTTTTGGCTAAGTCTTTACTTGACATATTATTTTGGAATTTTATTTTGTCTAAGTTCAATTCTTGTGGACTTTTTCATTTTGGCTTAGTATTGGGAATTCAATCAAGAAAATTGTCTATGTCAAAAGGGCTAAGTTAAATCTTTTGGGAAAATTCTATCAAACATTTTGTCTGTAATATATGCCCTAATGATATTTCCATTAGATATTTTGTCTTGAAGGTAAAAAGGTTATGTAAAAATTATTTTGGAAATTTTATTTGAAACAAAAAGCCTACAGTTGAATTCTTTCAGGGAAAGTGGCTAAGTAAAAATCTTGAAGAGTGAATTATTTTGAACACTTTATCTATAGAAAAGGGAGCTAAGTACATTTATGTCAGGAATATTATCTGGGACAATTTTCTCAAATATTGATTTCTTTTAGACATTTTGGTTGAGGCAAAATCAAGGATCCAAAAAAAATCTCAAAGATAAGGACCTATCAGATAAATTGTTTAAAATAAATAATTTGAAGGAAAAGGTCAAAACAAAAAGTTCACAACAAAAGAGCTGAAGATGGAATTCTTTCAAAAAGTGCCCTAAATAAAATCTTGAGGAAATTAGCTGGGGACAAAATGCCCAATATAAATGGTTTTGATGAAAAAAAGCCTACAGATGAATTCTTTCAGATAAATTGATTCAACAAATTTGATCTAGTAGATGGAGATGAGCACATAGACATTAAGATAAATCCATGGTAATTAGTCGTTAGGAGCTCAAACATTAGGAATGGTTACACACACATCAGTGATGGGCACATGAACATAAAGTTTAAGCCATAAGAAATAACTGATTGAGTTCAAATATTATAAAGGATCCCCAGGTTGAATGCACAAGTGACATTTGACATGATCTTAAAAGCAAAATCTAGATCCAATGGTGCATGGATGAGCTAAGGATAGTGAATCCAAGTAGATATAATAAATTACATTCATTCACATTAGGCAGATCAATGGAGTGAGATGAGTCAAAAGGTCAATGATCCAAGTTAGTTTTTGATGCCCAATCAAATGAAGGTGAGCCTAAGTGACTTAGATGAAGGTTGATAAAGTAATTTTTGGTAGGGTAAGGTAAGTAAAAATCATGAAGTTGAGTTTGAGCATGGTCCAATTTGAACTAGAGCTAATTTTTTGAAGGATGCCACCAATGTAGACATGTGAACTTCAATGGTTTCATTTCAGATCTAGCTACATGAAAGTGACCCTTATTTCTAGTCTTGTATGCCATGACAAAATAATAAAGAGCAATTTATGCCACAATAAAACCCTAATATATTAATCTAATTATGGTAACTACATTGATGCTAGAACTTAGATCAAAATATCTTGTTCATGCCATTACAACCATAAAGAATCATCAGTGAAGTAATAATGTAATTGTGTAATGGATTGAAGTGACTTGGATCAACCAAGGAGATAGAATGAGCATAAATGCATAGGCAAATGTAACTAAATTTCAAATGGAGTTGAGATCATTGATTCCTTTTTCAATGCCAAAATCCATCTCTCTTACTCCCCTTTCTTATATAAGTATAGACTTTGAGCTATTATTTCTTATCCCTTAGGTTAGTATGACTAAACTCTACCAAAAATTGTATTTTACACCTCTTGGAGTAATGAGAATGACATTTTTAATGTTTGCCAATCTATATTTAGTATTTTGTGTTTACTTGATGTGTAAAGTGGTCTAATCTTCCCTTTGTAGGTTTGATCCCAATCTAAGTGATAGAAACCTTTCTTTATAGGTCATGTAATATGTCATAACATTGATATCTTAAGGATAGAGTGGACTGTTGATTATAAGTGTCTTCAACTAGACCTTATCTTTTTCCCTCTAACCTTAGTGCATCAAACTGACCTCTATGTGAAATACTATTACCTAAAAATTATAGTAGGCACTATATTAGTTCTTGTCATGGTCTATTAGTGTGTTGATAAGTTCAATCTAGAGAATGGATATTTAAACATTTTGTGCATCACCATATGTTAGAATAGGTTTTATTTTTATGTAATCTCTGAACCTTTTTCACCCCAACTAGTTTTAGATCTTGGAAAGAGAGGTGCAAAATATCATATCTGAGGAACTTGCCTCATTAAAAACCCTAGAGGTCTGATCTAGATATAGGCATCCCATAACCTTAGATCATCCCCATGTTAGTCTAGGTATGGGTTAGAGTTGAACAAATCTGACCTCTATTTGGTGCTATCTGGATAGCTAACAACTATTTTTTTAGTTGATTATAACAATGAGCAAGGTATTTTTTCAAGGTGAGTGTACATTGAAAAAGAAATATTTTAACACCTTGAACAAGTGTATGGGTAAAAAAGATATCATATTCTCTTTAAAAAGTGTTAAATGATGCAAAAAATATCTCTTTAACCTCTATGCATGATATTTTTCATTCACACTTGTTGTCTAATCAATGGGTTACACTATAAAATTTCAACATGTAATATAACAAGACAAATAAAAGCTTAGTATCTTTGAAATTACCTTAAACTCATCAAAATGCTTGTGAAGACAAAAATTCTTATCTCCCTAGCCTATATCCTAGTCCACTATCCACTATATAACACCATACTTTCTTGGATGATCACCACCTCATTGTTTTCACCATGCATCACTTATACCCTGAATTTCAAAAACTAAATTTAATCTTTCTAAATTTACCTTCAAATTTTCTAAAATACATTGTAAAATACCTTATAAAATATCAAGGCATAATACTAATTAGACAAGACACATGTCAAGGACCATGACATCCTATTAAGACCTTAAATAGACCTTGAAATAACCTAACAAGGCCAAACCATGACATCAATACATGCCTATCCAAAAGATCATATACAAGGTTAGTTGACTCAATCACCTAGTTTTGAACAAACCTTGGTCATTGGTGACTGATTAAATAACATTTTTGTAGACCTCTTAGGTAGTTTGCATTCTAAACATATAGACTAGTGGCCTTAGAAAACCCATTGGGCATGGAGTCACTGAACACTACTTTTCTTTGAGACCAAAACTAAACTTGAACATGACATTATCTTTTGAAACAAACTTAAACTAAAACTACCTTCCAAACAAACTAACAAAATAAGACACACACAATAAAACAAGGGACACACACAATAAAACAAACACGTGCACAAATCACTTGGAGAAATCAAATGCTAACCTACTATTTACAATATGAAATAATTAATTAAATAGTAATTCTTAAGGTGTATCTCATTAATTTAGATATGTACTTCTTAATTCAGCTTTAAGACCTAAAAAGTATTATGTTTCTTATAATGAGTGATGACATAGGACCTATTCCATAGGGTGTCAAACTTTGTATATCTTCTAGGATTGGCCTTATATTCATACCATTTGATTAAAATTTCATCTTCTTGGAATTATATTGTAACAACTCTATTTTCAAAATTATTCTTGGTTTGAGTGTGGTAAGACTCTATAGTATGCATGACATGGTCCTACCATCCCATAAAGTTGTCTTCAATTTTGTATGCCATGTTCTCTAATTTTCCTCCATAGTCCTCTTGATGGCTCTGATTAGATTCTTATTTTTGGACTATTATATTCCATTACCTTGAGTATAATAGTTTGAATATGTACTTAGGTGGATTCCATGCTTCATAACCCACTCACTTAGTCTAGTTTTAAGGAAAGCCATTCCATTATCTGAAAAAGTGTAGAAGGTACTCCAAATATGGTTACTATTCCTTCATAAAAGTATATAACATTAGTTTCATTATATTCCTTGAGAGATATATCCTTTATTCATCTATTAAAATAATAAGTTATAGTCAACACCCATTTGTGAGCAACACTTGGATGATTGATCATACCTATGAAATCCAAACCCCATTACATGAAAGGTTGGTATAATTGAATGGGATGGAGAGGGGGGGATAAAATATTATATTTTAATTTGCATAATTCACACTTTTGACACTTTATCACCCATGCATATGAGTCTTTGAACAAGCTACGCCAATAATAAACAACTCTCATCACTTTTACTACTATAGTTCTTTGTGCAAAGTGACCACTTGATGGTTTGTCATAAAATTATACCAATAATCTCTCAATATGATAAAAATATACACACCTTAGGATAAATACATTAGTTTACTTTATAAATATTATTCCATCTACAATACCATATGGCATGGATTGTAATTTGAAATGTATCCTTTTATCTTTGTCTAAGCCTAGTGGACACTCACCTGTTTGGAGAAACTTTATCATCTCATGTGTTCAACTCATGATAGATGAAGGTAAAACTATTTGAGTGTCATATTGGAGTGATATCAAAACTTATTTTTTCTCTATAAATTTTGAAGCCAAGTTTTTACATAGTCCCTTGCCTCTCACCAACTTGGTAGCCTTGATATCCACATCATATTCCATGACTTTGGTGATCCAACCAGATATTTTATCATTCAAGTCTACTCAAAATGAAGTTTTTAATTCTTGGATTAGACAATATCACATGTGATTTATTTTTATATAACATATGCCTAAATTTTTTAAGTCTTATTATGATAACAAACACTTGCTTCTCTACAAAAGTGTACCTTACCTCATAATCTTCTAACCCTTACCCAAAGAAAGTAATAGGCTATTCAAGACTTTTTAATTTTATTATTCCAACATGTATGAGATGAATTATTCATTTACCAAAGCATACAAGGTTAAGTCCTTTTTGAAATCAAGATTTGCAAGTGTTAGAGCTTATGTTATGGCTAGTTTGATAGAACCAAAACTATCCCTTCCTTCTCTAGCCCAACTAAAAGCCTAATTATTAGTCAACATGGATTTTATAGGATTTAAAATATTAAAAAAATAGGAATTTATATCGTAATTAATTTTATTTTTTGGAAGAAACTTTTCAGCCCTTTCTTGTGCTTAAGCAATGACAAAAACAAGGTATCACTTACCCTTTTAGGATATATGGAGAGACATTTCTTGGAGATAATTTGGTCCAAGATTTTACCTTAATAGACTACAAATATACACTTTTTAGGATTTAGAGAGACCCAAAACCATCTACATCTCTCAAAAATCTATCTAAGATGATTCAAATGATCATTTGCATCCTTTAATAACATTATGATATCATCAAGATAAATCAACACTATATCATTTATCAAACCTTTAAATGTCATGAATGTGGATATTTATAATGTACCTACATCATTATTCAACCCAAAAGGAATTTTACTACATTCATATATTCCCCATTTTATAGAAAATGTTATCTTATATTGATCTTCTTCTTGCACTAAAATATGATTGCATCTTGAATAACCATCAAGGAGAGAGAAACATTCATAACCTATTACCATTTACAATATTTTTTCCATGAAAGGAAAATGATAATTATCCTTCAATGAAAATCTATTTGAGTCCCTAAAATACATAAACAACCTTGTCTATCTAATCTTCATCTTTATATGGATAAGATTGGTAACCCAATATGAGTGTTAGATGGGGAAGATGATGCTAGATCTATCAATTTAGTCAATTATTTCCTAATTATGGGCTTTGTTTTTGGGTTGATAGGCCTTTACTATTTCCTTACTATTTTAGCATCTAAATCTTTCTCTATAATGTGTTGAGCTAGGCTAGGATTAAAACATTTTAGATCACTATAATCCCAAGAAAAAATATTATAAAACTCTTTACATAATTCAATGAATGAATGCCTCTCTTCCTTGTTACATACCTTTCCAAGTGCTATACGTTTGTTTTTGAAGATGGTGGCCCTCTCATAATTCTCTTGATTTGTGGATATGCTTATATTTTATTTATTCATTTTATCATAATCATTAAAAATGATTTCAAGTGTTCATAGGCCTTTAAGAAGTTTTTTTGAATCTAGTTCTCATAATCTGATCACCATATTTCTATTTTAATTTAGACTAATATCTTGAAGAGAACTCAACCTCTTCTTGGAGAAAGTGTGCTATCTATTTTTCACTATAAAATACTTGATAATTAGCATCATTATCAAGAATTTAAGTTCTTACTACTACCTTGACATGTGGTTTACATATTGATTATTTTGACATCATTAGGGATGTCAAACTAAGATCCAATTATATCTAACCTATAGACACGCCTATTTTAATCTCTCAAAATGGATTATATGTTGAAGGCCTCAAAATATTACATAAGATCTCACACCACATGTTTGTAATATTTTAAAAAAGCATTATTTGTTACATTTTGAACTTTCACTTGATGAATAATTAACTCACTATGACTAAGTACTTGTAAGCACTTCACTCCTCTTTTCTTAGCCCATTAAAGGCCATGCACAAGTAATTTGTTGCATTTTAAGTATACACTAATTAAATTATGAAAGTGTTATATTACATTTATTTATAAGGAGACACCAACATTTCACCAACTCATACACCAATCTTGCTCCTTGATACATCAAAGAATAGATGCCATAGACCATCCATGGGCTTACTAGGCTTGACCAACTATGAAATGAATGAACCTTCCTCATATATGCAATAGAATCCTATGAATAATTATTATATGAAATTATATGGATAATTTCCATGATGTTCACCCCATCTAGTCATCAAGAAAAATATTAGGTATACCTTCAAGATAAACAATTGGTCCTTAATCAACATGGAGATCTCCTTCATCAAGAATAATTCAATTAACATTGGAGACCTTAGTCAAAGAAACAAGGTTATATATGATTATTATCAATTGGTTTTGATTCTATATTTACTTTGGTGCCATACTTAGACCTAAAACTTATGTGAGACCAATATAATGATAGGTATCCCCCAATCTTGGTTGTGAACTCCCTATATAGATATAGGGAAAAGTGTGGTCGTAGGTATGTTAAAAAAACATCTTGAGAAATTGAAAAAGTGTGGAAATAATTCAAGGTCAAATTCAGACCTTTGATGATACCAATATTCTTGGTGGATGTCCCATCCAATCTCTAAACTCCTTTGGTGATTGTCTCATATTTTAGACTTAGCTTATTAACTACTTGTTTAGGCATTACAGAGCTACTATCACCACTATCAATCATAAAATTGTGAACCAAAGAATCAACTATAATGATATAAATATATAAAGTATGAGTCTTATCATTTTTTATTTGTTTCCTTCCTTTAGTAAGAGTTTCATTCATGAGGACTTCTCTTTCTTTCATTACTGATCCAAATACAAGTTTGAGATTAGATAACTTTCCCTGGAGTAGATATTTTTTTCCATGAATGACTAGTGTCTTACACATTCATATATTCACATGTGCCTTCTTAATTTGGTCAACAATGTTGATAGAAGAAATACAAACCTTTGGATATCATTTAATAACAACAACACTATCTTGAGCTTGTGAATATTGAGGTAGAGGAACAACTCTAATATTATGTTTTTTTACATTTATTGAACTTTAAGGGATGAATTAGACCTATTTATCACTATAGACACTTGATAATGTGGAATAATTACATGAAGTACCTCTTTATGACATTATATTTATTTATTTTATCCTTTTTATTAGCTACCATAGGAGTATCAATGTTACTTATACCTCCAAACTTATTCATAGCATACTAATCTTTTTTTTTATCAATTAACAAGTGTAGAACTAAGTTAAACTTTCCCTTGATTATCTTATCCTTGTGGTGGTATTTAAAATTGTGGATTTTGATAAATTTTAAAACCTAGAGAAGATTTAACACCTTACACCATGGTAGCTTGATTTGACACACCGTTGGATTACATAATCTAATTTTTGAGCTTATCATAAAGAAGGCACCATGACTAATCTTGAACTAGATTTTTTTGATCTGGAACAATAGAAATTGAAGGGGTAGTGTCATTTGGGTTAAATATATTTTAAGGCATAACATTGATTATTTGTCCTTAACCTTGATATTTACTTTGGAAAGGAGGTCTATTGGCTTGATTTAATTGGTTGTGGGGATATTAAGGCCTTTAGTGTTGATCTTGTTACATATTGATATTTACAATTTCATTTCCAAAACTTTGTATATGAGTCTTGACTTAATTTAAGTCATTAGGAGGAGTAGAGGAAACCTTTTATTTGAAGCCTTTTATTTATTATTGATTTTGATGTAGGAGGAGTATAGGAGTCTTGAATTAATTTAAATATATTTCCACTTATTCATTTAGTTTCCTACCCCCCACAATCAACAGAATAACCTTTATAACTATTTACACTTTCTTATTGGATAATGCATCAAATAATTTATAATATTTACTCTTTAAATGCCGGTTCCTGAAGGATCAAGTTTACATTGTTACATTTGGGACTATATTAATTTCCTCATTTATTTCTTTCCTTAATAAATCTTCTTCCTTAAGTAATTATTTGTGCCTCTTATAAGTCTTTTTTGAACTTGGGACTTCTTACATTTCCTTCTTTGTTCTTTCCCTTGACATTATTTCTTTGAAACCTTATTTTTATCAATGGAATAACCTTTCTAACTAGTTACACTTTCTTGTTGGATAATGCACCAAATAATTTAGAATATTTACTCTTGAAATGTCAATTCATGAAGGATCAAGTTTACATTATTACATTTGGGAATTTATTAATTTCCTCCTTTATTTTTTTCCTTAATAAATCTTCTTCCTTAAGTAATTATTTTTGCCTATCATAAGTCTTTGTTGAACTTGGGCCTTCCTACATTTCGTTCTTTGTTCTTTCCCTTGAAATTATTTCTTCGAACCCTTATTTTTGCATCTTAGAAATCTTTATTTCACTTAGACCTTTCTGTATTTCATCCTATATTCCTTCCCTTTCTTTTACTTCCTAGACCCTTTATTTGGGCCTCTTAGAAGTAGTATTTGTAGTTGGGACTTCTTGTCTTTCCTTGTCTTTTCATTTCCTTGCATTTGTCTCCTTGACTAAGTTTTTTTTCATCTTGGAAGTATTTTTTTCATTTGGGCATTCTTTACTTTCCCCCTATCTTTATTTCCTTGAAATTGATATTTCACAACCTTAGTTTGTATTCTTGGAGGTATTTCCTTCCTTGAAACCTCTTTTATATACATTATACTTTTATTTATTATACCTTTATACACTAGGGTATATTTTACAAAGTGGGTCTACCTTCAATCCATCAATATTACCATGCTTGTTATTTCAAAATCAAATCCTCACCATGTATAAATGGTAATGATTATGGGTCCTCTAATGCATGTTATGTATCTATAAATTAAGTGTTATCCATTATCCATGTTACATAAATATAAGGAAAATATTTATCAATAATAGTATGGGTTTTGAGCAATCAACCCCCTCAGTTATATTATCCACAGTGGTAATGTCATTTATACCCTCTTGTAATCTAGATAATTTTTTAAATCCAAAAAGGAATACTCTTTCAAATCATATTTAGGATTATAATTGGGTGAAATTCTCAATATCCCAGTTAGGGTCTTTGAGTACACAATAAAAGGAGAATCAACAAAAATCTATATTGAATCTTCTATAAGAACATTTAAAAAAAATAATATCTCTATATTATAGTATTGCTCAAAATTATTCTATATAGTTTAATTTGGTACATAAGATCACCATCTAATGTGTTATGGAAATCACTCATGTCGGCATATACCTATAATCATTGGGTATGTGACAAAAATGGTACCTTATGTGCTCAACCATATTTCTTACCTTGTTATCCTTAATAATCCTCACCAAACTACTTTAATCCATGTGTCCCATTCATATATCTTCTTAAATTATTATATGATGAATGGTAATATCTTTGCATGATACTGAGTAATATTATCCCCATAATAGGTTTCTTACCCTATTTAGGCTTTCATAATTAATAATATTGACAATATTTTCATCAAGACAAATCTTATCATATGTTATTTTGGATAGGACTATATGTACAAATTCATCCATAACCCTGAATAATATGAAGTTGATAAGTTTCAGCCATTCAGTTTTCTTCATTTATTTGTGTTAATTATTGAACACCCACTTATTTTTATAATTAGAGTTTTATATTGGCCAAAAATGTCTATGATAAAATGGGTGAAAATCATTGGACTATAAAACTATCATGGATGCTTCTATCCCAAACCCTTATTTTTATTCATTTCTCATCCCCACAAAATCCATGTTAAATCAATTACTCAAATTAACTAGGCACTCTTTAAAAATGGAATTGTATGCATATTTTTCATGAAGTAATCCAATTTATCTCTTGTTAATGTTGACATTTTCCCAACTTTTATCTTCGCTCCTAGTTTTTAAATTTAACCTTATTTTCTTTTTATTTTTCTTAGCTTTCATGTTAAGATCTGAAATATTATTTGATGATATGAAAAATGAAAATAAAATATTTTTTATATATGTATTAGGCTATGATATTTGGATTAATGACTCTTTATAATGTGTACAATATTAGAACAATCATTAAATGGAATTTACCCTTTTTTTAATTGGGTATTTTTTATTTCATTTTAGAATTTTACTTCATGATGGTGACTTTTTAATTTATTGGCACCTATATTTTGATGCCATGATTTTGAATGAAAAATGTGATGCTTTTGAATATTGAGATGCATTTGTTTGTAAATATAAAGCTTTTAAATATTGTGATTGTTTTTTAAATAAATTATTATTTTTTTCATTGCAATTTTTTTATGACACAATGATTTTGAATGAAAAGGCAATGCTTTTGAATGTTGTGATGCCTTTGCATGCAAATATAATGTTTTGAGTGTCATGATGTTGTTTTAATCCTAAAACACTTTTATAAGTTATGATATTTTTTGTGCCATGATGATTTTGAATGCTCAACCTTTTTTTTATGCCATGCAATGCTATTTTATGATATGTGATGTTTTTTATCCTACACAATGATTCTGTAAGCATGATATTATTTTATAATGTCATGATGCTTATTAAAAATTACATTGATTTTAAAATATCATGATGATTAATGATAATATAAACACAACCACGAATATATTAAAATTGGGAATAAAACTAACAATATATTAAAATCTCTAAATATTTTATTTAATAAAAATCCTAGCAATATTTCAATATTACAAAATGAAAATATGAAGAGTTACAATATCATAGATGTTGAAAAAATGGGCTTTACCTCTATTGACTACCCTAATGAAATTGGTGATATTGTCAAGGAGGAAATGGTAGCATCACCATTAATTGATTTTGAGTGGCCTTTTGGAATAAATGTGGGAGCTAAATGGAAAAAAATTTAGTCAACATCTTGAATCACACCAACATTTATAGAAAAG
The DNA here is from genome assembly GCA_037957365.1 of Torreya grandis. Classification (NCBI taxonomy): domain Eukaryota; kingdom Viridiplantae; phylum Streptophyta; class Pinopsida; order Cupressales; family Taxaceae; genus Torreya; species Torreya grandis. The sequence goes on from JARHVA010001627.1 coordinate 3,077,040, forward strand.
GTGAGTAGAACCAAATGACCTAGGATCTCTAGATCAATGATCAAAAATAGAGTATAAGGACATGGGCACATGTCATTATACTATATTTTTTACCATGCCACCTATTCTAGTAATGCATGATTGAATATTATGACTCTCTCTCTCTCTCTCTCTCTCTAATATAAGGAACAAGATGAAAATTTATTCTCTATCTCTTTTTCCATCTTATGTGACTTCACAACCTTATAATGCCACCTTTAAATATAATGACAATGATGTGTATCTAAAGAAAGAGGAAATATTTTTTGGTCAACCTCAAATACTATAATTTCACTTTCAACCTAGTTCTCCACTAGTCAATACCCTTTATAGGCCTATCACCTGATAGAAATGACACCTCACTATATAAATATCATTTGTACTTGACTATATTAGATAATTTTGTTATCATGAAATTGAGTCCAAATATATAATAGACATCTTAAATATGACCTAGAGAAGACAACTAAAACTCACAAAAATATTTTACTAATTTATAAAAAGTAGGTGATATTTGCCTTTACATCCAAAAAAAAAAATTGTTGTGTTTTTTTTTTCCATTTTACACAATCATAATGGATAATTTAAAAATATTATCAATCCAATAAATACTATTATAACAAGATTCACCACAATTTTTATAATTATTTTTCATGGGATCCTAAAAATTTTCCTTTATCCTTTTTAATTTCGTACTGGAAACTATGATTGTAACATTAGTATTCTGAGGTACATATTATTTTTTAACTTCATTACTAGGTGCCTCTTTAATAGGAACACTTTATTTTTAATATTCCTCTTTTATTTTTGAACATTGTTTATGTAACTATTATTATGATAACTCAACCTTTCGAGATGGAATCACAATTTTAGTAGGTTATTTTACAATAAAATTTTAAAACTCATAGAAAATATCAATATATGATAAGAATAATGTTTTATCAGTACATACAGTGAGGAGAGTTCCCCGAATACCCAAGCTTTAGGCAACACTATATATGTAATTTGTCTTCCACATACCTCAAAATATAGTGAAAGTGACTAGGATTTGTTTAATTTTTTTCCAATAGGAATCCATCGACCATTTGAGACTATAGTTCATTGGTAAGAGGTCAACCCCAAGAAGAAACTCTTTAGATACATTAAATTTATAATAGTGTGGCTATGGATATAATGGCATGCTACATAGTTAATTTTGTTTGGGTATATTCACTATTTACTCTTAGTATTAGCATTATAGAGAACCTACAGATATAACACACCCAACATAATCAATAAAAATCTTAGGTAAAATTCTTGGACCTACACACTATTTTGGCATTTATCTTTATTTTTAGTTTTATTATTCCTATTTAGGGCTTAATTTCATAATAGTACATTGAAAATTTGGTGTAGTCATATTTGGAAAAAAAAAAAAAAACAATTATTTTAAGGTAACTAAAAAACACTACATTATGAAATCTTGTGAAGATTAGAGATGAATGGTTACTAGATACTTTAATTATCCATTGTCTCCTTTGTAAAATAAGGGTGGAACCCATGATTTTACTGAAAACATGGTAAATCTAAATGGTTCATATCAGATTGTGGCTTGATGAATGTTAACCTCAATGAAGACAAATTCACTTGGTTAAACATGAGAATGGGGGAGACTATTATTTAGGTTAGGCTAGATATATTATTTTTTATTAAGAGTAGGAACACAACCTCAATTATAGGTTATCTACTCTCCCCAAAACCATTTATAAATACAACATGCTAATGGTATAAGGAATTGGAGATGAAAGAGCTAGGAATCCTCCTTTTAGGTTTAAAAAATGTGTATCCATCATCTAGTTGGATTAGATTACATCAAGAACTAGTGAAAATAAAACCATTAAGGGTATGATATGTATAGGCTCACCCAAAATCTTAAACACATCAAAATAAAACTAAAAGTGTGGAACAAGGAAGTGTTTGGGAATATTTTTGACAAAAAAAAGAATAATTTTTGAGGAATTACATAAACTAGAAGAGGAAGTTCAAGGTAATGGGTTGAATCAAGAGAATCTCATGAAATATAAAATTATTATAAGACAATTCCATAACCTAGAAGATAATGAGGAATATTTTGATAGAACAAATCTAGATGTACCTAGTTAAAGGAGGGGGAAATGAATACTAAAATATTCCACCATTTAATTATTAGACACAGACATGCCAATATATTTAAAGAATTCTCAAAGAGTATGGTTCAATGTGTAAAGAAGGAATTTATTTAAAGTAATAAATTGTATCTCACTTCATAATCTTATTATTTGGTAGTAAAAACCCCAAATTGGAGAAAAAGAATGTCTTCTTTGACGTATTATATAGTGTCATAAATCAAGAATATAATGTCAACCTATTCAAAATAAATATTGATTTATTTTTACCCTTAATATTAGAAAGGAGTCAACCTATGACATGAATACCTAAGCTAAACCTTTGTCACCTCTTATGTCTTTTGAAATGTCAGAGCAGTCTAAAGAGGGGTCACTTGCCATCATGTCAAAAACAACATGTTCAGGTGGTATGGTATGTCAAGATATGTCATGATGGTTATCTTTTCACCCATTTTGAGCTTATGTCAAGTGTTTTATTTATGTTAAATATGTATAAGGGTTCAAAAAAAGTCTTGAAATAATCCTAATAATCTAAACTTACTCATATTGAAGATGACCTAAAGGTTACAGCTCATGGCATGTTGTGAACACATCTAAACATATTGAGATCCTGTAAGGTATGGCATGATTAGAGAGTTAAGGATTTTATAAGGAGAATGAGGTAACCTTTTTTATTTCCTTAGTGTGTTTTATGACCTTTTATCAAAAATTAAGGTGACGTCTATTTGAATTTTCACTTGAGATCATGTACATTGCTTTCAAAAGGGTCTCTAGTCACGAGAATAATGTTATTTTGGCCCTAAAACACCACCAATACCATAAATTATTCCTGAAAAGGTATCCATTATTGCCATAATGCCATGATAAAATGGTTTCATATGAAAAAGGGTGTCCTTTTATAAGTCAAATGCTTTTATTTTCTACTAAAGGGGCCCACACATGGGAAAGAATGGCTTTTCACCTTCCTTCCACCTGTAATTCCTATTTTTAATGTATTATTACCCCTAATTTCCATCCTCATACCCATAAATAATGTTTCAAGATATAAAAAACTAAGAAAATGTAGGAAAGTAGTGTTTTGTAGGTGTTTTCAAGCAAGTATAGATCTATATAATATGGTCATGGTTAGAAAAGGTCAGGGATTTGTAGAGGGAAATCAATGTAGACATTTGATGAAATAATCCATGAGATTAAAATAAAAAAGGTCAAAATTCAACCCCTATTTTCCATCATCCTCCTTGTTAGCCTTGGATATTCTCTTAGGTTCTTATTCAGTATGGATAAGACAGAGAAGGTGGTGACCTGAGCTCTTTTCTAGAGGAAGGTAGTATAATGGAATTATAATACTTGGAATTGGTTTGTAAAATAATTGACCATGATTTATGAACAATGGTTAAGAACCTAAGGCATTCACACTAGTATTATGCATCCAAACAAGGTTAGTATTGAAATAGTGTCAATGTGTTTCTAGCCTCATTAACAAAAATGGTAGTTATATGTCTTTTACAAGTCTTCATAGTCCTACCATTGGATTATCCACCCCTGGTTCACATGTGTGAGTCCATGGGAGAAAGAAACCTCTAGTTTATCATAATTTTTAGATTACAAGTAATGTTTCCTTGATGATGAAGGACCTTTAATGCATATACCTGAAAATGAATAGTGGTTTAAGGTTGAATGATGGGTTTATTGGAATTATTTAGGTCTCTTTGCCTCATTAACATAATGATGATCAAATGAGCCATAAAATACTTTAATATCTTTCCCTTAAATGAGACTTCCTATATAGTTGATCTTCGATGCAAATATGAACTAAGTGTTTCATGGCAATGACGGTTGAAGGTCATTAAAGTACTATGAACCATACAAAGGTGTTGAACACATGTGGATGAGTCCCTCTCTTAGGAGAAATATGCCTCATTATGATTCTAAAATGGTAAGAAACCATGAACTAGTATTCCAATACTTTCATAGAATTGTTTAGAAAAGCTTAAGGTTCATTAGCAAGTTTTAAGGTATTTGTGAAATCCTAGTTTTTGGTTTCTCCTTTCATGTGTGTGATTAATGAACTTCATGTAAATTTCCTTGTTGATTATTTTAATAAGAGTGTCTAGGGTTCCCATTAGTGATATTTTATAAGATTAAATATTCCATATCACACCTCTTAGAGTGCATTTAATGTGTAATAGTTTCATTAAGTCATTTCACTTGTTAGTAGGCCTTGGTTTCTAAACTCATAACTCCATAAGAGCTTATGACTATCACCTACAAGTTTTAGCCCTTATACCTAGGATTAAGGGATGCAAGTAAGCTCAAATGTTTCATAATAACATGATGAACCTTTTTTAATATGATATATGGGTTTATTAAAGTGTGGATACTATTAAAGAGGCTATGACCAAGTTCAGAAAATGATGGTTAGGCCTAGTCTCCAAAACATTTCCTAAAACTATTATGAAATAAAGTTTATAAGATAAAATGGAGATTCCTATCCTAAAAATGTGATCACATTAAGAGGATGAATTAAATTCAATATAAATAAATTGAGGTTATAAAACATAGTATGGAAGACCCCCATCTTTTTCATGAACTTGTGTTAGAAACCCCTTGATAGTTAAACACCTAGACCATCACTTATTAGACTATAGGTAGTCTGCCTTTAACATTGGATATGAGGTGTTATACAAACATGATGGAGAGAGATAAATAATAAAGGTATAACATAGAGATCATGTTTTTCAAAAATAAGGAATCTATAAAGGATATCCAAAACAACTTGAATCAAGCATATACAGTGAGCTAAGTCTACCTAACCAAATAGGGTGCCTAACTGATGTCAATGGAAATTCCAATAAAACATGTAAGGTTAAATAAATTATAATGATGAAATTAAACCTCCTCAGGGTTCTTAAGGGTATGAAAAACCCAAGCAACTTCATATTCCAAGTTAGACACTCATGACACATAAACTTTAGTGCATAACTCTAGGGGAGTCTAGAGAGCAGGATTGAGGGGAAACTCAATTAAAATAATGTGATAAAATCATAAATAAAACCTATGTGAGAAAAAAAATTCTACCAATATATAATAAGATATGACACATGTCCTAACTAATCCTCTAATCCTCTAATAAGATGGTCAGGGTAGGCCTATAAGAGAAAGGAATAGAGATGGCAGTTTGGGAAGCCGAGGACAAGTGTAAAAGGTAGGAATCAAATGGAAAAGGGTGTTATAATGACATTGAATACAAAAATATAGTTAAAGGTGACTCAAGGTCTTGACACTTAGTATATGCCTATAAATCCTAAAGCCTTCTTAAATCCTCAAGACCCCATCTCTATCTTGGTGAGAAACTCAAACCCTCATGGTAGGCATAAGGTAATGAAGAGATGTATAGTGATGATATAGGTTTTGAAGAAGATGTTTGGATAGAGTAAAGCAAGGAAGTAGTAAAATTTGGTCCCATTACCTCTCTTGAGCTCCACTACCTTAGTTTCCCATCTTGAATTACAAACTATAATGTTCATATCTCACATGGAAAGATGACTCAAGCCTAGTGATCTTATGGGAATTTGGGGACCCTATTCAATTAATATCCATGGAGGAAAGAGTTACATTCGAGATCTCAACTCTATGAAAAATCCCTAATACTATAACCTACACAGAATGCTTATCAAGAGCTCAAAGGTTACAAATGTTTGCTCATAACTCATCATAAAAAGTTCATGGGACTAGGAGATATTAAGGATTTTTGAAGGGATATATGGTATAAAAATCCATGGAAATAAGTTTTGGATCTGAGGCCTTTACTATATGAACTAACATTAAGATAATAGGCCATTAAAAGCCTCTCTAAACCTTGATAAGGACCTGATAAAGGATTTTTGCCCTCAAATTCATTCAAATGAAGTAGCTAAATATGGAAATGATCCTAATGGTCTACCTAGGTCACATAGACACCTAAACGACCCACTAATTGGCATGTGCTAACTATATGTGGTACAAACTAGGCTTAGATAAAACTGTTACAAGCCTAAAAAGGACTAATTCAAGCCTATGTGCAAAAAATTAGAAATATTATGCATATTTTACATGTTTATAAAGATTTAAAGGTATTAATAGTTAAAATTATTGAATAATGATCACCTATAGAGGTCTCCACCTCTAATGCCCACCTACAGACATGCCTAGGTACCTAGTTAGAGGACTATGTATACATAAATAAGAAGTATGTGGCTTAACCAAGTCAACATAGATGATCTAAAATCTCTAAGATATGTATTTCATACCTTAAAGAATGACCAAGTTCCCTCATCACTCCATTTTGAAGGTAAAATATAGGAAACTTTTTATTAGGCCTTTTTGGTCTCTTACCCTTCTCAAAGCATGATCATTTGAATACTAAGGGTAGAGGATAATTAGGGTTGAATGGGACCTTATACCATCATGTAATTTCACTTAAAAGAGTCTAATATGTGAAATAGGTGTTAATTTGTATAAGGAAGACTAGAATTGGTCATTTTTAGCCTAAAACTTCCTTGAGTGTGCATAGAATACAAGACAGTAATCTGAGGAGCACTTTCTTATGATTAGAACTATATGTAGGATTTTCATGGGGACAATTGATACTATGGAAATTTTTTTAGGGATGTATACTTGAATATTTTTTCATTGGTTCTTTAATTCAAGCCCTTAGGGCTATGAACAATCATTAAGAGTATAAACCTCCATATACATCCTTATAATCCTAATAGAGACCCGATAGTGGAAATATTGCATAATTTGCATCAAAACACATTTAAATGGATTTGGATACACCTATAATTCATAATTCACTCACAAGCGGTCCCATTCATGGCATTGGTCTATATAAACAGTTGTACGAACCCATTAGAAACACTATTTTAGAAAGATTCAATGATGGATTCAAGGTGAAAAGTTATATTATGAGTTGAATATAGTGGATGAGGGTATTTTGAAACATATTTATCCTTTTAAAATCATAAATACTCTCAAACCTCCCTAGAAAAGCTTTTATAGGTTCTAAGCAAAAGGGCCAGTCTCGAAATGTTAGTGAGAGGTGACCTAGTCACCTAAATGAGGTAGAGTTCTAGGTGTGCAATGTTTGAAAAGCATAATTCATGGTGTATTATTATTTTATAAACTTGAAACATGCTAATTAACTATTATAAATACTCTTTTTTGGTCTCATGGTCATCCAAGTAGTTAACATCAAAGACTACATCTAATTGCCTATTAGGCCTACTTGGTCAACTAAGGGAGATGCCTATTGGCATAAAGGGCTAATAAGGGAGTGAATATAGGTTCTTAACACTCATGTAACTTTCTAATGTAGGTAATTAGGCATATTTCATATTCATCATGGAGGATTGAGCATTTTACTAAGCCCCATTGACATATAAAAGAGAGATGGTTACTTAATCAGAGGGAGTCAACCTTACTGGAGGCCTAATTGGATCATATTGTTGCCTTTGTAACTATCAAAATCAGAGGGATTCGAACAAGTTGGCATGATAATCCTATTTATGGAGTCAACCTTAGCCAAAAATATACATCCAACACCTAAAAATATCATTGAATACCACTCGCCACTAAGGCAATGCAAGAAGGGAGTGATGTGGGCTAGTTGTAACTACTCATTAAATGAATTATGATCATTCATGACCTCTCCATTACTTATCTATGCCATTTTATCTTCTCCCTCTTTCTCATATTCTATAAATTGAGGCTCTAATGCCATTGTACTTATCCCTTAGTTGGGTATGATGAAACTCTACCCAAATTGTATCATGCAAAACTTTGGAATCAATAACAGGGACTATTTTAAATTTCCTTAATAGCTTAGTGTGTTATGTTCTTGTTGATTTGAAGAAGTGGTGAAGTTTTAATCTCCTTTACAAGTCCTTGTTCTCACCTAATTTATAGGATATTATCTTATACAGGTCATGTGATGTGTCAAAGTGTTGGTAACTATGTTTTAAGTGAAACATGGTTGGTAGTGCCTTAAAACATACCTTTCATCCATATCCTTCAAGTTGTATCCATCTACTATAACATTCATGTTAAGTATTAATGCTTAGGATCCCCTTGGAAAACATGTGTCAATCACTAGTCCTTATCTAATTCATAAAGTATTGTTGAATGATTAGTTAGAGTGGAAAATAATACATTAGCATCACCTACCCTTAGCTTAGGTTTTTTGTATGCATTATTTTATATTTATTTTCATCACCAAGTTAGTAGTTTTAGGAATTGATCTATACTTTCTACACTAGGGGAGATAACCCTAAAACTAGATGTTTAACCCATCTATAGGCTACCTATAGCCTTGGACTAATCCCATGTTACCCCAAATGTGGAAAGGTCTAAATAATATTCTCCTAAGGGTGAAATTTAGTGGTTCATAATTATGGCACTCTTGGTGGGACTAGGACTCAAATGAGTTGGATCATACACTTCCATCATTTTATGATATGAGGGAGCTTCAAGCACTCTAGTGGAAGATTTGTAGTCAAGTTTCATGCCAAAAGTGGTCACAAAGTCTTCATTAAAATGTAAATAAGTTGAAGTTTTCGAGTTATATTTGGAATTTTCTTGGAGAAAGAGGTATCCTAGGGCTAATCCTAATCCTACACCCCCTAATTATCCTACTCCTATTCAACAAAAGATTAGTGCAAACCCTACACCTCCAATGGCTAGGCCTATATATCGGGATTTTGTTCTATTAAATGGTAGTATCCCACTAAACCTAAACCAATTTTATGATATACATACTACTACACGTAATATCCTCTCATATTTCATAGGGGAAAACTATACCACTCCTATTGAACATATTGTAGACATAGCCAACCTCTACTCAATTCACAATATGACCTAAAAGTTTTTTATAATGAGGTTATTGGATACTTACTTAAAGGGTAAGGAACTTAAATAGTATAAGGGGTTTAACACCTACTTCTATCAATACCTAGGATGAATTTGGGGAACACTTTTGCAAACATTTTGAGGATAGAAGTGACCATTTATCTCTAGTAGAACAACTCACTACAATCAAAAGGGCTCCCCAAGAGTTTATGGTAGACTTCAATTATAGGTTTCAAAAAACTTAGGATAGGATCCCATTGGTAGTCAAACCCACCCCTAACTATGCCTTTTTAAATTATTTAAGAGCCCTTAATTTTGATGTGGTAGTCATGATATAGTCTGTGGGAGGGAACAACTATTGGATGCCTATGAAGTAGTAATAAGGGTAAAAAACTACATAATACAAGTAGGAAATATTACCCCAAGGCCCATCTTGCCTTTATTCATAGAGATATAACCCCTTATGCCTATTATTGCTTCCATACCATCACCAACTAATCATGATTAGGTAGATGTTAATTAGGTAAGATTAAAGTTCTACTCAATGCATAAAGAAATAAGATAGTGACCTTGAAGACATAGGAAATACCACCTCATATACCCTACCAAGTACCCTATCAATCCCCCTATCAGCCTTCTCAATTCAACATGCCTCCATAACAACCTAATCCATAAGGTTAAGTGAAGATCACTCAAGTAAAGCCTTATGACAACTTCAATCCCAACTCTATTAGAAATTATAAAGCACTAGTACCAACTCAAAAAAACTATGATCAAGAAGGTTAATGGTCCACACAATGGGGTAAGTCACATGAGATGTCAATCAATCCAAGTGGTGATGATTTTCAAGCCTCTTTTATAAAAAAAAATTAGGCTCCTCCAATACAAAACAATCAACCTCCTATATACCATAAAGAAGGTCTTTCTATGTAGCATGGAAAGACTCCCTTCATGACTTAATCTAATTTATAAAATAAATGAGGAATGAGTGGGATCACTGAACCATTAGATACTACTTTTTTCATCTTCCAATAAGGATAACATTCTTTCAAATAATGTGTAGCTAATTAGCTTGGGGGTACAACCAAGGTGGACAATCCTATTGAGGCTTATATAAAGGCCAAAAGAAAAGAATTGGTGATGATTTAGAATTTGGGAGAAAATCTCTTCCATCATCTCAATAATCCCAAGAGAATAATATAAAAAATGCATCCCCTAAGACTTCACCAACTTAGAAAGTTCAAGATGGGAAAGGGTAGTATTACAAAGGTCCATTCATATCCTAACTCACCCAAGCTACAAGTGATACTGTCGATCCTAATTTGTAGTCAAAGGCTACTAGATATCACATCAATATTATGGACCAAATGAAGAAGGCCCATATTACTATACCATGTGGGATACCTTGCTCATTCTGGGATAAAAAGATCTCCAAAAAGAATTATCCAAACTCCACATCTTGGATAAGTAAGAAGAAAAAGTAGGTGTATTCCTAGCCAACACCAATTAGCCTAATGAGTCTTAAGCACCCAAGGTAAATAATCCCCATTATTTATATCTCTCTATAATTATAGGATACTCCTTAGTACACAACTACATGATAGATAGTGGGGATATTACATCTATCATGCCTATGTCTATAGCAAACAAGTTGATGTTAAAGTATGCACCTAATTTTAAGGGATTCTTAAAACTAGATGGGTTTCCTAATAAGACTATTGGTGTACTTAAATACCTAAAAATTATCTTGAATGCTTGTCTTAATTTTACTATATCAGTAGATGTTTTGGTGCTTGACCTCCCTCCTTACTTTTCCTTATGTTTGTCTAGGGATTTCATTATCAAGATAATGGGCTATCTCTCTTCTGACTAGTATTATATGGAATTTGGGACTAGCTATGGAACAAAGGTCACCATAAGGTCTGATCCTATCTCTAGGTTTCATTTAGATACCTACATGCCTATTTTTTTTAATGTCAATTGCACTATCATATTTGAATATGAATACCCCAATGATCACGATCCAATTAAACCACTTAAAGGTATATCAGATTTACTTCTTGATAAATGGGGCATAGATAACCATGGTTATGATCCATAAAATAAAATTGAAGAGGTAGGTTAGGGATATAGTGTATGCATGAAGAAGGGGATGATATATTATCTCTCACTAACCCAATCCAATATCATGATGGAGTGTGGAGTTTATTTTTTGATGGATCTAGGTGCAAGAATAGAAGTAGGGTAGGCATCATGATTATCTCTCCTTCCAAGAAAAGGTACTTATCTACCATAAGGTTCTAATTTAGTTGTAAATTCAATACAATATAGTATGAAATCATAATTCATGGGCCATAATGGGCAAGGAAGAGTGGTACTAATCTGTTACAATCCATGGGAGATAATGAATTAGTATTGCATCAAGTGAGAGGACATAATTTAGTCAATAATCCACTTTTGAAGGTATACAAGCATAGGGTTTGGGACCTCTTAGAGGAATTTGAGTAATTTGAAATTCACTCAATCCCAAGAAAAGATAATTGACATGAAGACCTATTGGTAGCCATAGGAGCATAGTATGGCATTCCAATTTGAGTCAAGGACATGAAAGAGCAATCCCTAATCAAGGTAGTATGTAGACCTTCAATCCCTAAAAATGAGGTTAGATGATAGGTATTTTAAAATAAAAATAAGATAGCATGTTTATTATAGTAGGAGGTATAATTTATCTCAAGAAACCAAGGTAGATTGCAACAATAGTATGGTGATCACATTATCCAATTGAGGGCAAAAAAACTACCTAAGGGATTAGTGACCTTGGAAAATATATTCAATAGGGATGATAAGTTAACAAAAGACAAGGTTAGCATATAAATTAAGAAGAAACATTATGAGAAGGTCACTATTTTTAAGGATAGGCTGCTCAAACTAGGAAAAGTGTGTATGCAATGGGAAATTCAATAGATTATACAAATCAATCCTAGCTCAAAAAAGATAGATCTTATTTACACTTCTAATTGGTGATATATTAGATAATTAGGGTCATGACCAATATGGATTATCTAGACCTAGAAAAGGGATATCTTAACACAATAATATCATTAGGGCTCTAATCAAGCAAAATTATACAATACCCCTAACTAGGTTCTATGTTTTCATATTGACTATACTAATAAAAAGTAAAACAAAATCTGATCTAGTGTTCACCAAAGCTTGTGGTACAAAATGGGGGTAATAAAAATAAAAATTAAACATGCATAGAAGACATATGCTCACATAAATGTATATAGAATCCTAATGAATGGAAGAGAAGTAAAAATGCATATCTATCTACTGTTACAAAGGAAGAACAATCATATGAATACTTGCCTTTGAAGACGAACCCATCAAGCCTCAATCTCTACTTTTCCAAGGTTATTCACAAGAGGTTGTTGTGGTATGTAAGGATGACAAGGATAATTATATCTAGGCTACACAACCTATAACTACTTAAAAAATACCTCTCCATAAGATAAGATCCATGTCTCCAAAGAAAGTATGAAACCCTAAGCTTGTTCTTCAAGTAGAATGGTGGATAAGTAAATGCACAATATATCTAAATTAATCTCTTCTTCTAGAAATGTAAAAATTATTGTGTTTACATAGGTGAATATAACCCTAAACCCTTATGAAAATTTTAGCAACCTAATCGACCTTGTATTTTAATTGACAAAAACTAACAAGGTCATGGACTAGGTCAGCCAGGGGCTGACCTAGTCCTTAATAAGTTTTGTTAATAAGAATACAAGGTTGATATGGCTGACATAGTCATTTAAACTATAAAAAGGGGTTTAAGTTAGAAAAAAGGCTAATGAAGGTGGTAGATGACTAGAGGAGGGTGAAAAATAAGAGGCAAATCTTAGGGGAATGGTTTTTAGGAGACGTGTATAAATAACAAGTGGTAAAAGGGACAACAATCTTGTGAAGAATTAATGGTCTACCCACCCCTTTCCTAGTGCACCCCTTAAGGTGTGCATTTAGAGAGATTGAGACTTGATGTATTCTTATAAGATAAAGATCACTAGTAATTGATAAAAGTTTGAAAATATTATGTGTATACATATGCCCCACTCGAAGCTCATCACGTGTCATGTAGGTGCAATAGGGGATGGTGCTTCAAGAAAAGAACATGACACATAATGTTGATGATAAATAAAGTGTAATAAGGAGCAAATAAGATAAAATGAAAGGATATAATTGAAAAACACATACCTTTACTTACCTTAGTGTTATAGATAAAGATGGAGATGTGGGAAATGTGAAGGTGTCCAATGTGAAGAACATTAGGTGAACTTGTAAATATTAGCGAAAAAGAGTGAAAAATAATTTTTTTTGCAACATAAGCATATAATAGTTAGAAATATTCTCTAAAACATCAAGATTCCATAACTGTTATGGTTTGGAAAAAGAGTTAGTAGAAATAAAGCTATGATCAAAATAAGTAATTTAATTATAAATATTTGAAGGGTAAATACTTTTGAATATTAAATATAAATAGGGTGAAAAAGAATTCATTTGTTATTAATTACTATTATGAGAAAAATAGAGCTCTGAGAGACTTAATGAGAGCCTAGAGAGCTAGGATGGTAAGGAGATGACTACTGAGATGGGGAGGATGTATAACATCCATAATGAGTGTGACACATGTACGTAACTAAGAATTTCAAAATTTTAAGCATTTTTATTTGAAATTGAGCATTTTATAAAAATTTGACAATTAGACAAAATCTAGAGACAAATGAACCCTAGGAAATTTTTAAGGACAATAGAGGTCAAATGGGGTATTGGATAGGAAAGGGTTAGAGAAATAAATGCCCAAGACATTTATGGTAATTAATCAAAAAGTTGTCTTAATGAATGGACAAGGTTGATCGAGTCGACATAGTTTGCAGAAAATAAAAAATTTAGTGGGTCAAATTAGTAGTACATGGCCAAATTAGTTTTTTTTGGAAGGGGGATGACATAGTACTATGTGGCTAACTTAATTATTTTTGAAGTGGATGGTATAGTACTGAAGAGTGGAAAGAAAGCTGACTTAGTTTTTTAAGTTGAAAGTGGTCGACTGAGTACTATATGGCTAACTTAGTTATTTCTTAAGTGGTTGATATAGCACTATAATGTAAAAAGGGGATGATATAGTAATGTTGAGCTAGAGGGTAGCCAAATTAGTACTAAAAAGGATGATGTAGTTGGAAAATAGGTTAATTTGGTAAAAAATGAATAAATTTAAGAAACTTGGTTTATTTTTGTGAAATTTGAAAGAAGGTATTTTGATTATGAGTGATATGGAGATCTAATACACCCTTTATTATTTGATATTTTATAGAGATGTCATATATTTTGGTGATTGGTTAATGCTTCATAGTTACTAGATTTACTAGAGTGCTTGATGGATGTGGATAGAGCTAGATTGGTCATGTCAGGCTTGGGAGGCATCATGGAAATGAGCCATATCCCACTAAGTTTTGATCTCATGGTCATGTTCCTTGAAGCATGAAAGTATTTGACAAACACATTTAGATGGATGGTGGATGAGGATACCATATAGGTTGTTATCACTTTGGAGCATGTACATGTGTTGTTTAGATTGTTGATAAGGGGAACATTGATGATCATAGGGACATTGAATGACTAAGAAGAGAGATGTGCACTAGCCCGATGGGTGACATGTTTAGATAGGATTTACTTGAGATTGAGGGTGAGTTTGTTTGATTTATATAATGCATATATTATAGATATTTGGAAGGCTATGATAGGACTTATGATAACATGAGTGTTGTGTTACAATTTGGATAGTAAGGTACTGCTATATGTGATAGCCTTGTGTTAGTCTATATTAGATTAGTGGGAACTCTTTGACTTAGGTTATATCATTTGGGTTCAACTAATACATGATATGTATGGGATGCTCTCTAGAGAGTAAAATACCATGAGACTAATGGTTTTATTAAGTGCTTACATATATGAGAGGTTCTTGATGTATCATCTAACTGGGTTGCCTCATGCAATTGATTATTGGTTACCTCAAGTTGCAAGGTGGAGACAAGATCATGTAGTGTAGGCTATGAACCACATTATAAAACTATAAATAGTCACATGAGGAGAGATCATGTGGAATATCTATACACATATTATGAATATTTGGTTGAGATGGATGACTATGGTACTAGGTTTGGCTTGAGTGTAGATTTTAGGCCATTATACCTGGTATGTAGAGTACATCTAATGACATGCTTGATAAGATAGTTTAGACTCCCTCATTTTATGGCTCCTATTGTAGTGCCCACATTTTGGGCATGGTATGTGAGGGAGATGAGAGGGAGAGAAGGAAGAGGAGTGTCAATCAAGATATTGGAGATTAGACCATAGCATGTGAGACTATGGACTGGTTGAGCATGATAGTTGGTAGTTGGAGGAGGAAAGGGAATGGATCTAGATGTATGGGTGTAAGAGGTATCAAAGCTAGTGCCACAATAGGATGAGTAATGAACACCTTGATGATACCATCGATAGATATGTTAGTGATGAGATCAAGCATAAAGGGTGGTGATATAAGATAACCCATCAGTCAGCCTAGGACAGAATTGGTCTATAGAGGCACCACTAAGGAGAGGATCAATATGTGTATAGGTGGTGACTCTAGGTTTTGATTTGATTGGGAGGAATCCCATAGATGAGGTGATTGAGGGATGAGTAGATGGAGAGATTATGATCAGTGAATGAGCATGTGGGGAGATAGTGATTGGTGATACCAAGATAGGTTATAAATGTTGTAATTTTTAATTTTTGGGGTAGAACACTAGTTTTATATGATTTTAGATAAATATATTTTAAGATATATGTGATTTTATATCTATCTAGTTTGATTTTTTAGATATTATAGATGAGGAGATTAGATGGGGATCTTTGGTTATGGGAGTGCACCATGATATTTTGGATGGGGTGATATTACCATATGACCCCACCATGTTGGATGATCCTATGATACCTTCTACCCCAACTTAGGTAGACTAGTTTAGACTGATGGGGGAGGCCGTGAGGTAGCTACAAGTGCATGGAGATGGATTGTACACACCAATAAGGGTAGGAGCAAGAGAGACATAGGATTGACAAGCCTTGGCTTAGGAGAGAGCCATGCATATGGATACCACTATCTAGTTAGGATAGGTATAGGTCCAAGTGGCCCACCGATAGGGATAGGTATCAGGTTTGAGATCTCATACAACCTCATTACAATACACTAATAAAAGGGAATAATCTGAGCCATATATGGGTAGCATGGTTAGGCCACAAGATAGACATGATGGGGCCTAGCCATAGAGATGGAATGATGTATTTTTGTATTATTTATATTTAAAACACATGATATATATAGAGATATTCTATTTTGATAGTTGGATGTTGATCTTTATGGCTTATATTATGGTTTTGGATGCATTGATATATATCTTTTTAGCACATGTATTTTGATTTTGTTGTATATACCATGGGTAATATATGTGTTGTGTTTTCTTTTCTAGCATTATGTAGTACACATGCATGGTTAAAAATAAATAATAAAAATACTTGGAAAAGTATAATTAATCAAAAATAAAATGTATTACACACTATTTGATGATGGGAAATGTGTAATAACAAAAGATGACTAAGCATAATAAACAAAAAATGTGGCAATAAAGAGGGCAAAATGTTTTTAAACATTGAAAAAGATTGGGACCAAATTAAAACAAGTTAAATCACAATAAATCATGTTGGGAAGTGTGAAAATAATGTAATAAAATGGAAAGCATGTGAAAAATTAATGATATAAAAAAATCAATTAATTCAATAAATAATACTAAATCACATTGGAAAGTATAAAAGAGAAATAAAATTTGCAAAATGGTCTTAAATTAATCACACTAATTCAAGTTGGGAAGTATGAAAAACTTAATAAAAGTGGTTGAATTCTTACATGCAATCAAAAAATAAGAAGATAAAAGTGAAATATTAATGAAGTAAGCATAAAACAAACTAAGTCAATATGGGAAACATGTAAATGATGGGTAACTCATAATCAATCATATCTTATCTCATATTTAACACATTTAATTTCATTGTGACTTGGATATTTTAAAATTTTGTGAGGAAGGCTAGGTTATATCCATGGTATTACATTTCAACTCATAAAAGAAACAAAAATGAGGTGGAAATAATTTGAAAATATGTAAAGAGTGGATATTTAAAATGGTAATTGGAAAATTTTGTAATTTGTGAGGAAGGCCCGGTCCTTTTCAAGGTCTTACAATGCAACTCACAAATGGAATCCCTCGGGGATTGATCAATGAATAAAATAATATTTATCAAGGGTAAATACTATGGTTTTAGGAAGTGAAAAAGTGAATTTAAGAATCATAACATAAACATCTTATGCAAATATCTTAGGAGACATGAGGCACATTAAGGACATGAGAAGATACTAAGTGACTAATGACCATAAATATAAAGAAGATACCTATTTGTTATAGGCACAAAGATGTGTAGGAAAATAAGTGTGGTACTTAGATCATCTCATGTTGGTATTTTTGAATAAGAAAATTAAAATGGACGTGCCTTCCCATAATGTGTTCCCCATTCCTTAGGATCCCTTAGAGAGTCATCAGTCTACTGCGAAGAGTGGGTACTTGTGTGAGAAAATAGGTAGAACTAAAAGATTTTTTTATTTTCCTTTTATAATCAATGAAATTATCCAACCTTCACATATTAGTCATATTAACCACATTATCTTTAGGATTTGGGTTAATAAGACTATCAACATTATTGGTAAAAGGGGTAGACTTGTCTTGGTTATCTTGGTGATTTGGAAGAAGATCTTTATAGATGGTCAAATGAGCATTAGCTTGGTTCAAAGCTTGAGATTTATTTTATGTTTCATGAGTTTTTAAGGTGATATCATAGGCTTGTTGATGTTTATGAATTATATAATCATGGTCAAAATTGGGACCAAAATAGAAATCCATAGCCAAATTATGAAGTTGCCTATAAGTTTCATGAGAATGATGTTAAGGTGTGGAGCCTAAAAGCTTCACCAAGGAGTGCATTTTGACAGTTGCAAGTTTACATAGCCACTGACGTTAGTCAAGAGGGACCGACATCAGTCAGGAGTAGTTGAAGAGACACCGGCGTTGGTAGGGATCAGCCGACGTCAGTCACAGGCAAGCAGGCAGGAACCGACGTCAGTTACCTGTGCATCCAGAAAGCTATTTCTGAGGACAGAACTGAGTGTTTGCATGATGAGATTAAGTTGTAGTCTTAAGTCCGTGTCTCTATTATTAGTAAGACTATTTTTAGAGCCCTTGTTCAAGAGGCTTAACTGTTGGTTTTAAGTGCATGCTCAAGTTTCCTAATTCTATATTAGAATTAGATCTTCTTAGCTTATTGTAGTAGTTCATTGTATGTGAATGTTGAAGAACAGTACATAATTGTATAGGTGAACATTCCAGGTTGTTGGAGTTGATTGTACTTGAGAGAGAGAGCTCTTGAGGGAAAGAGATCTAGAGAGAGATCTGTACATCTGAGAGAGGTGTGGAAGAAAGAAGTTTCTTTAATTGTATTCCTTATGTAAAGAGTTTAATACAAGATTTAGGGTGGTTTCTTCTATCTCTTGTTCTTTTCTATTTATCATTCTAGTTACTTATCTATCTAATTTAATTCTGTGGTTTATTGCTTTGATAAGTGTAATCAAATTGTTCGTTGATCCCCAACAAGTGGTATCAGAGCTCAAGTTCACTAACAGGTGGTTCAGATTTGTGTAGTGTGTATTGATTACAGGTTGCTCACAGGGGTTTCTGTAGGGATTTCTATTTGAGTGGGAAAAGCAATGGCAGAAGAAAGTAAATTGAGAATGGAGAAGTTTAATGGCAAAAATTATCAACATTGGAGAATGTAGATAGAGGACTATCTATATCAGAAAGATCTATACTTACCGTTAGGTGGGATTGCAAAGAAGCCCAAAGACATGGATGATGAAGAATGGGAAGTTCTTGATAGAAAGGCTCTAGGGTCTATAAGACTGAGTCTGGCATCTATTGTGATATATAATTTATCACAATAAAAAACAACAGTAGAGTTGATGACTACTTTAGCAAATTTGTATGAAAAACCCTCAGCTTCAAATAAGGTATATCTTATGAAGCAGTTGTTTAATTTGCATATGCAAGAAGGTGGATCTGTATCTAATCATCTGAATGATTTCCATGGAATTATTAATTAATTAAGTTTAGTCAATATTATGTTTGATGATGAAATAAAAGCTCTTTTAATATTATGTTCTTTGCCCATAGCTTGGTAATGGCACTTTCTAATACTGCATCTGCTTCGAATATTTTAAAAGTAGAGGATGTTGTTAGTGTTATCTTGAATGAGGAAATTCATAGGAAAAGCACAGAGGAAACATTAGGGAATGATTTAATTTTTGAGAGCAGAGGAAGGCAAAAAGAGAATAGCAAGAGGAGATCAAGGTAAGTCAAAGGTGAGAGGTAGATCCAAATCCAGAAACGGCAGGAAGCCACAATGCTGGAATTGTGGAAAGATGGGGCACATAAGCAGAGATTGCTGGTCAAAGCCTAAGGAGGACAATCAGCATGAAGGAAAGGAAGAAGCAAAGGCTACAGGTATTGCACAAGATACTTTAATATTCTCTTTGCATAATATAGAATCTTGGGTGTTAGATTTTGGTGCATCTTTTCATGCTATCCCTAATAGAGAATATTTTAGTGACTATATCCATGAAGATTTTGGAATAGTGTATTTAGGGGATGATGAGCCTTGTAAAATTATTGGCAAAGGAAAAGTGCAGCTGAAAATGCAGAATGGCAACACATGGGTGTTGATAGATGTTATGCATGTTCCTAGCTTGAAGAGGAATTTGATTTCTGCAGGAAAGTTAGGGGATGAGGGTTGTATATTAACTCTCACAGCTGAATCTTGGAAGGTGAGCAAGGGTGCACTTGTAATGGCTAGAGGTAAGAGATTAGGTACTCTCTATTTATTTAATTGTGTTACTAATATTTCTCCTTCTGTATTATCTACTTTAGATGTGGATACTAAATTGTGGCACTCAAGGCTTGGCCACATGAGTGAGAAGGGAATGTCAATTCTTAAGTCTAGAGGTAAGCTTTCAGATTTGAAAAGCATAGATCTAGAATTTTGTGAGCATTATGTGTTTGAAAAATAAAAGAGGGTGAGTTTTCTTAAGACTGGGTCAACAAAGAAGAGGCATAAGTTGCAGCTTGTTCACATAGACGTGTGGGGACTGGCACAAGTTGCTTCTATTGGAGGATCACAATACTATGTTACGTTCATAGATGATGCTACAAGAAAGGTATGGATTTATTGTATTAAGAATAAATTTGATGTATTTGAGACTTTTAAGATTTGGAAAGCTATGGTTGAGAATGAAATAGGCAGAAGATTGAAGTGCCTGAGATCTGACAATGTTGGTGAAATTTGCAGCTATAAGTTTAGAGATTATTGTTATATGCATGGAATCCACAAGCAAAGGATAGTTCTAAGGACACCTCAGCAGAATGGAATTGCTAAAAGGATGAATAGAACAATAATGGAGTGTGTAAGGTGTATGAGATTGCATGCTGGTTTGCTCTTGGAGTTTTGGGCAGAAGATGTTGACACTGCAGTATACCTGATTAACAGAGGACCCTCTACAGCTCTGGATGGTGGAATCCCAGAAGAGGCATGGACATGTAAAAAGGTAGATCTCTCATATCTCAAAGTTTTTGGTTGTGAAGCCTTTGTGGACGTTGATAAGGAAAATAGAAATAAGCTGGATGCTAAGTCTATAAGGTGCACATTTATTGGCTATGGCTCAGCTGATTTTGGTTTAAAGTTTTGGAATCTAGGAACTAACAAGATAATTAGGAGCTATGATGTTGTTTTCAATGAAAAAGTGATGTATATTGATCAGATGAAGAAGCTGAATCAATCTGGGTAGAGCAATGGAGAATTAGACGAGGTGACGGTCCAAAATGAGCTTGCAGGAAAAAGAAATAATCACTTGCAGGAAAACATAGAGACTGACGTCGGCAGGTCAAGAACCGATGTCGGTAGGATAGAAACCGATGTTGGTCATATAGAGACCGACATCGGTAGGATAGGCACTGACGTTGGTCAGGAAGAACTGACGTCAGCCAGTAACAGGTCTGGAGGTGACCGAGGTCGATCACTGTCAGAGAATTTGGGTGGACAGCGTGTTGTGAACAAGTCTTAGATGCCCATCAGGAGGTCAGAAAGGGTAAGTAATCCTCCAATTTGATATTCCCCTTTATTATTCTATTTATTTCTAACTGATGGTGGAGAACCAGAGAGTTTTGAAGAAGCACTACAGGTGGAGTCCAAGAGTCAGTGGGAGCGTGGCATGGTTAAGGAGATGGAGTCCTTGAGAGAGAACCAAACATGGGATTTGGTTGAGTTGCCAACTGGTAAGAGGACACTGAAGAACATACAGATGAGATATAAGGCCAGGTTGGTAGTGAAAGGATTTGCACAAAAGCCAGGTATTGATTTTGGTGAGATTTTTTCTCCTATTGTTAAAATGACTTCTATACGAGTTGTACTGTCTTTAGTTGCTATTGAGGATTTGCATCTTGAGCAGCTTGATGTTAAGACAATGTTTCTTCATGGAGATTTGGATGAGGAAATATATATGGAATAGCCGGAAGGATTTGAGGTCAAAGGTAAGGAGAAGTTAGTGTGCATATTGAAGAAAAGCTTGTATGGCCTCAAGCAAGCTCCTAGACAGTGGTATTTGAGATTTGACAGGTTTATGACTGAGCATGGCTATAGTAGGTGTTAATCTGACCATTGTGTATATTTTAAGAGATTGGATAATGGTAGATATATTATCTTATTGTTGTATGTAGATGATATGCTGGTTGCAGGATCACACATGCGGGATATCTCTGAGCTTAAGGTGAAATTAGCTCAAATGTTTGCCATGAAGGATTTGGGAGTAGTAAAGAAAATCCTTGGCATGAGCATTAAGAGAGACATGAAAAATCATAGGTTGATTTTGTCTCAAGAGGATTATGTGAACAAGGTGTTGAAACAGTTCAATATGCAGGATGCAAAATCAGTAAGCACACCTTTGGCTAGACATTTTAAATTAAGTAAAGAACAATGTCCTAATTCACATGATGAGATAGAGTACATGAGTAGAGTTCCATATTCTTCCACAGTAGGTAGTTTAATGTATGCAATGGTGTGTACTAGATTAGATATTGCCCAAGCAATGGGAGTTGTAAGTAAGTATATGGCCAATGCAGGGAAGGAGCGCTAGAAAGCAGTTTAATGGATCCTTAGATATCTGAGAGGAACCAATAGTAGGCATTTATGCTATGGAGGTTCAGATAATTCTCTACATGGTTATGTAGATTCAGATATGGCAGGTGATTTGGATGGCAGGAGGAGCACCACAGGTTATGTTTTCACTATTGGTGGAACGATGGTTAGCTGGATATCAAAGTTGCAGAAGGTTGTTGCCTTGTCAACTACAGAAGCAGAGTATATTGCAGCCACAGAGGCTAGCAAAGAGATGATATGGATGACACGGTTCATGGAAGAGCTTGGAAAGGAGCAAGAGAGTTGTATACTATACAGTGACAGTCAGAGTGCCATTCATTTGGCTAAGAATTCAGCCTTTCATTCAAGAATAAAGCATATACAGCTTAGGTACCACTTCATAAGATAGGTATTGGAGGATGGTGAGTTGAAGCTGGAGAAGATCCATATAGATAAGAATCTTGCTGATATGTTAACCAAGCTGGTTACAAAGGAGAAGTTGAATCTTCATTCAACTTCTATTGGTCTTCATGATTGAGTTGAAGATGGAAGAGCTAGAAGATGTTGCTGTACAGGTACTGGTGCAACTTTTTATCTCCAAGTGGGAGATTGTTAAGGTGTGGAGCCTAAAAGCTTCACTAAGGAGCACATTTTGATAGTTGCAGGTTTACACAGTCATCAGCGTCAGTTAGGAGCGACTGACGTTGGTCAGGAGCAGTTGAAGAGACGCTGACGTCGGCAGGGATCGGCCGACGTCGGTCACAGGCAAGCAGGCAGGAACTGGCGTCGGTTACCTGTGCGTCCAGATAGCTATTTTCGAGGACAGAACTGATTTTTTGCATGATGAGATTAAGTTGTAGTCTTAAGTCCATGTCTCTATTATTAGTAAGACTATTTTTAAAGCCCTTGTTCAAGAGGCTTAACTGTTGGTTGTAAGTGCATGCTCAAGTTTCCTAATTCTATATTAGAATTAGATCTTCTTAGCTTATTGTAGTAGTTCATTATATGTGAATGTTGAAGAATAGTATAGAATTGTATAGGTGAATCATTCCAAGTTGTTGGAGTTGATTATACTTGAGAGAGAGAGCTCTTGAGGGAAAGAGATCTAAAGAGAGATCTGTACATCTGAGAGAGGTGTGGAAGAAAGAAGTTTCTTCAATTGTATTCCTTATGTAAAGAGTTTAATACAAGTTTTCAAGGTGGTTTCTTATATCTCTTGTTCTTTTCTATTTATCATTCTAGTTACTTATCTATCTGATTTAATTTTGTGGTTTATTGCTTTCATAAGTGTAATCAAATTGTTGGTTGATCCCCAACAAATGACCCCAACTAACATGAAACCAATAAAATTTATTAGGATCGTACCAAGATTTCATGAGCTAATTAGGATTAAGTTCTTGTAGGAGAGGCCTTATTAGACACTTTTATAATTCTACTAAGGATAAAGGTTTATGAACATTGACATTATTAGTTAAATATAAATGAGGATTAATGATGTGGTAGGGAGGGGAAACTTATTTTGGAATCTAGTTAGGAACAAAAACTTGAATAGTATGAATGTTATCATAAGATTCAGTGACACCATAATTTGTAGCATGATGATTCTTATTCTTGATTAACATGTGAGTACCCATAAAAGGTTGTGATGGCTCTAATTGATGCATGATGAAATATTGATGCTTGTCTTGGTCAATAGCCTCTTCCAAAGTATGTGGAGATAGATTCTAGATCTGATATTACAACTTGGGAAAAATAGCAATGGTAAATAGATGAAAGAGGTTGTCATCTTCCATATTATGTTCACATTTATTAAACAAGGTCTTCCATCATTTTATGAAAACTTGTGTAATTTTGGTCTCAAGTTGATTACAATTGATAACATGGGATAAGGTATTCTCAGGGAGGTCACTAGTTTGGAACTATTGAATTAGAGCATTGACTAAGTCTTCCAAATTAGTAATGGAGTGAGATTTGAGTTGGTTGTACCAATCTAAATCATCACCCATGAGAATATTTTATAATAGCTTGGTAGTGGAAAAATTATTTAACTTGACCTAATATTTATATAGATTTCCAAATGTTTTTAAGTGGAAAGTAGGATTGACTGACCCATTATAAGTAATATTAGGGATGATAACTCCTATATATATTATAAATTTGAGATGTAAGAGGCTCATGTTGAAGGTGCTTGATCATTTTATTAATAAGGGAAGGTTGAGGGATAATATTACCATGGGAATCCTAAAGAGGAGGTGGGGGAAAATTTTGGTTATGCATGCCCCATAGAATCTATTGAAGGTGGGTTTGAAGATGGATAAGATGATTTTGCATTTGAATCATTTGATTTACATTGTTCACTTGGAAAACATTCATTTAATTAATATTTTGTAATAGAAGTTGATGGGTTTGGTTTTTATTATCAACATTGTTTGAAGCATTGGAATTGGTATTAGTGGTTTAGGTACCAATATAGGTGTTAGTAGTAGCTTGAGAATAATTTTTGGTAAGTGAGGCACTAGTAATATGAATTGATTTTGTGGAAAAAGATGTCTGAGTAGAGGGATAAGAAGAAGCGACACTAGAGGCATGATTACCATGAGTATAAAATGATGAATTAGTGGAGGAATTGAGAAGGGTGGGTCTAAAAAGGGTCCCACTAGATGTATAACCTACCATATTAGTAGAGATACTAAGCATAGAGGTAGTATAAATTAAAGAGGAAGATGTCATGGTATGAGAAGGGATCAAAATAGAAAGAAGAGGTATAGAAGTAAAAAATATAGTGTCCCAAAATCCATGTGAGAATGTTGGAGAAGGTGAGTGGGGTTCCTCAACTTGACCACTTATCATGAGATGGTAAATAGTAGAAGGGTCCTTTCCTCAATGTTGAGGAAAATCATTGATGAAGAAGAGCATTTATGGTGTATACTCTAATTCAGGTTGATATTAAAATGGTAAGAGAGGATTGAGAAGTGAAGAGGAGGGGTCCCATAGTTTGTAGTGTGAACGTCTACATGCACATTAATTTCATCTAGGGTAGGAGCCACAAAGTGCTTATGGGTGAACCTATTGAGGTTGGTAATACTAATCATATCTATTGAATTCAAATTAGTTTTATCTTCAAATAGGAATTTCATGATGAATAAGGAATATTAGGGAAGGTAAATATGATGTAAAAGAAAAGAGATGAGAAGGATAAAGAGTCGACCAGGTTGACTATGTCTTACAATATAGGAGATAGATAAGAGTATAGAGTCAACTAGGTTGATTGAGTAATATAAATAGGTAAAAAGACAATCTGATAGGGGCATAAATTCAACCAAGTTAACTTAGTACTATAGCCTATTTTTCATAAAGGAGTAATGGGTCAATTAGGTTGACTTAGTACTATAGTCAGGAAAAAGATAGTCTATAAGAGACTGTCAAATAGAATAATAATGTGAAAAATATAGGTAAATATTTTTCAATGTAATTAAAGAAAGAAATGAAAGTAAACACACAAACAATTGGATCAAAGAGAATGATCTAATTGGCACATAACACAAAACTTTGCACCAACTCTAGCTAATACAAGTTTTTTGAATAAAACATATAATGAGCAAAGATCAAGAAGCCAACTAAAAAGTGAATGCTAACTAGATGGTCATCCTAAGTTTTTTTAGATTATTATAAAATGTTATTTTAAGTTTGATAAATACTTTGGATAAAAATGGGGAACTAAAAAGTAATCTATGGATGGTTTCAAGATGTTTATAATGAAAGGGATCTGTGTTGGCAATGGCACTAGCTTGGTATTGGGGCTTACCCCCTCACTTCATGATACCATAGTGATAAGGGTGCTGGGTGATTTGCCAATATTTAAAATTAAACATGTGTTTATACTTAGCCAAAAAACCAAGTTGGATTTAGCCTTGGTGATGAAATCCAATTAGGTAAGCCTTGGGAATATAAATATTAAATGAATTTTGAAATTTATGTGATTTGGTAGTGTGTGAAAAAAGAGAAAAATAGTGAAACTAAATGGTATATTGAAAAACTAATTAATTAGACTATGTGATATATTCTAAGAATGCAAACAACTAAAAATAAAAATGTGAATTAATTACTAGTATATAGTTGTTAAATCCCAATTTTAAGAATGGTACAAAGTCAATTCATATGACACTATATGCAAAAATTATATAATAGAGTTGATTGGGTTACTATTATACTTTATAATTAAGATTCCTTAAGAACTAAGTCAACCAGGTCAACTTAGTCTTTTAGATAGAAGATAGGCTACAGAACTAAGTTGACTAGGTCAACTTAATTTGTTATAGGATTGTAGTTTTGAATCTACAAACTTGCATAAAATAAAACTATAGTGAAGTACTAAATTAAAAGAGAGAAATAAATGTACCTTGGTGGGTTGGAAGATTCTAAGAATTGAACGTTTCCTATTAAAGTGATTTGAATGCTACTTGAAAGTTCTACCAACTATGTCAACTGGGTCAACCTAGTTCTATGAAACCCTATTTATTAAAGCCTATTAAGATGACTATGTCAACCTATTCAATATAGTTTGTTGTTTTAGATGTTGACTATAAGACTGAGTCAACTTGGTCAACTTATTTTTTTATCTAGAACTAAATAAGAGTATGATGTTGACCTATTTGATCCAGTAACCTATACTTGATGAAGAATTTCATAGAAAGAACAAAGTGATTTTAATGTGACTATGTGTTAAACCTGCACACAAAAATTAGTTTTATACTAGCCTTGTTGACCTAGTATCATAAATATAGAAAAAATAATAAAATGATATAAATGAAAGGCATGAAATAAAATCTACAAGGGTTAGATTTACGTTAGGTTCACTAGAATGTAGGCAATGGGAAATGTAAGAGATTCTATAAATCAATCCTTGTTTGGATAAGATAGATCCTACTTATACTTCTGATTGGGGATACATTAGATAATTGGGTTCATGACCAATATGGATCTCCTAGACCTATCCACGGGATATCTTACCATAATAATATAACTAGGGAGGGTTTCAAAGCCTCTAATAAATTATAACTAAACACTAACCCTAAGTAGGTCCTATGTTTTCATATTCAATATACTAATAACAAGTAAAGCAAAATCTAATCTAGTTCTCACCATATGTTGTGGCATAAAGTGGGGTAATAAACATAAAAATTAAACACACATAGAATACATATACTTAGATCAATTTATATGAAATATTAAGGCATGGAAGAAAAGTACAAATGCATATCTATCTACTTTTACAAAGGAAGAAAATAGTTAGGAATACTTACCTTTGAAGACAAACCTATCGAGCCTCAATCTCTCCCTTAGCCAAGGTGATTCAAAAAAGTTTGTTAAGGAATGTAAGTATGACAAGGATAAGTCAGCTCTAGGCTACACAACCTATCAATTCATCCAAAAGACTTCTCTACAAGACAAGATCTATATCTCTAAAGAAAGTATGAAACCCTAAGATTACTCATTAAGTAGAATGGTGGATAAGTTGATGCACAATATATCTTATTCTTATCTTTTTATAAAAATGGAAAAATGATTGTGTTTATATAGGTAGATCTAACCCTAAACACTTCTAAAAATTTTGGACAACAAGGTTGACCTGGTATCACAATTGATAAAACTAACTAGGTCACATACTAGGTTGGTTAGGGGACAATCTAGTCCCTAATAAGTTTTTTCAATAAGAATATAAGGTTGATATGGTCAACATAATCATGTAAATTATCAAAAATGGGTTTAAGTTATAAAAAGGGTTAATGAAGGTGGTAAATGACTAGAAGAGGGTGCAAAATAAGAGGCAAAACTTAGAGGAATGGTTTTTAGGAGACAAATATATAGATAACAAGTGGAAAAAGGGATAACAATACTAAAAATCACTAATGGTCTACCCACCCATTTCCTAGTGCACCCATTAAGGCATGAACTTAGAGAGATTGAGACTAAATGGGTTCTTGTAAGATAAAAAGCATCAATAATTGATAAATTTTCAAAAATATTATGTGTATATAAAGTAAACACAAAAGAGGAGAATGAAGCCTTCATAGAGTTATCTCAATAATTTTTGGACATATTTTTTTGGGAGTCTAATGACTTGAAGGGGTTTGACCCTAGTTTGGATCAATGTGCCATAGAGTTAGAGGTAAGTGCTAAGCTTGTGAGACAAAAGCAAAGACTAGTCAACTAAAAGATTGAGATCCTCATGAATAAATAGTTAACCAATCTCATTGAGTCCAACATCATCTTCCCCATCAAACACACTTCATGGGTGGCTAATCTTGTGCATGTAATGAAGAAGAATGGGGATATAAGGTTATGTGTAGACTTTAGGCATCTCAACAAAGTGTCATTGATAGATCACTACCCATCACCATCTATGTATCATATTCTCTACAAGGTTGTAAGTTCATAGCATTTCTCCTTGTTTTATCTACACTTAGGGTACAATCAAGTGTTAGTGAAGGAGGAGGACCAACAAAAGACTAGTTTCACAACCAAGTGGGGCACTCATGCTTACAATAAAATTATATTTGGGATATCAAATGTAGGGGCCACCTTCCAAAGGGAAATGGATGTAGCCTTCCAAGGAATTATCAATGAAATGGTGGTCATCTACCTTAAGACCACTTGACACACTTGAGGATGATATTTGATAGGTGTAGGCAGTATGGGGTTTAATTGAATCCCAAAAAGTATATTTTTTAAATCCATGAGGGCAAAATTGTAAACCATATTATGTCGAAATAAGGAATCTATATAGATCCTAAGAGGTTAAGTGAAATCATTTCTCTATCACTACCCAAACACAATAAGGGATTGTAGATTTTTCTAGGTAAAACCAAATTCATCAAGAGGTTTATCCCTGGGTTTTCATAATTGATAAAGCCTCTAACCTTCATGATCAATAAACATAAGGATTTTACATGGACTAAATAAGGGAAAAGATGTTTTAAAGCCATTAAATAGGCCATTTACCAAGCACCCACCCTTCTCAAGCCTAATTTCTTAAGGTACTTCTTGTTGTATGCCTTCTTAACCAAAGATACTATTTTTTCATACTTATGTAGCTAAATAGTGAGGGTCTTGAGAAGCCCATAGCCATCTTTAGTCAAGCATGGAAGGATATGAAGAAATATATACATTTGTGGAAAACCATGTACTTTAGATCATGATATACCTAAAAAAACTAGATACATGGTGTCTAATAACAAAGTCTATGTCATGGTGGTCCACCCTAGAATTAAAGACTTCATCCTTAATCAAGACTTGAATGAAAAGAGAGTTGGTTGGGTAGCCAAAAGCATGGAATATTACATAGAAGTGAAGGTCACCAAGATTTTAAGGGGTAGGGGACTATGTGAAAACTTGGAATTATATGTAAAGGAGGACAAAAAAGTGGTTTTATCAATTCAAAGTGACCCCCAAACAACTGCATTTACATCTTCTTCTAGCTAGACCCAAGACATGGTGAGATTGCTTCAAATGGGAGAATGTAATATACTCCTAAATAGGAAAAGAAGAAGATGCTATAGAATAAAATAAATCCCTTATGTCTTTATTTATAGGGTGATTTTAAAAAAATATCTTAATGACATGCTATTGAGGTTTGTATAAACTCAGCAAATTGACAAGCTCCTAGACTAGTTTCATGATGGGCCTTTAGGATGGCACTTTGTAGTTAAGACTGCAGTAGTAAGGATCCTAAGTGTAGGATAATTTTGGCCAAGTTTTTTTAAGGACTCAAATACTTGGGTTATAAGGTGAAAAAAGTGTGTTATGTTCACAGGGAAACAAAGACTAGATGACTTTCCCCTCAAACCTATCTAAGCAAAGCAACCCATCATGTAGTAGGGCCTAGATTTTATAGGTATGATTCACCCTCCATATAGTGTAGTAAATAGGTGCATCTTGACTACTATATAATAATTTAATAGGTGGGTGGAGGTATTATAACTTAAGGAAGAAAATGAGAACTTAGTTTTGGAGTTATATGATAGCCTAATAACTAGATTTAGGATCCCCTCCACCATCATATCATATAATGAACTAGCATTCAATAGTGAAAGGGTGAGTGAATGGGATATTAGACATGGAATTTATATAATTAACTACTCCAATTATTATCCATTAGTAAATGTATTTTAATATTCCACCAAAAAAAAAATTAATTAGGATCATAAGGAGAACTATGGAGGACAACCAAAGGGACTGGCATAACAAGCTAAGGATGACCTTATGGGTAGATGGGATCACTCCCAATAGGGATAATATTAATTAAAAATATATTATTATATATGTAAAATAGGAAAGGCTTCCCATATTACTTGAACTACTATCCTTGGAACTCACACATCACCTTAAATTCATGGAGAATGATGTTATGGAGGTAAGGATGAATGAATTGAGAGAACTAGAAGAGAAAAGAGATAATGTTATGCATGACATGTGGTATCATAAAGATCATATAAATAGGTCATTTGATAATATATATTCTTCAAATACCTTCTAACAAGGTGACATTGTGCTCAAGTAGGATGAACATGGGGCTAAACTAGGTAAGCACTCAAAGTTTGATAGTCTTTATAATGGACCATACATTATTACTAGCTGTAAAGAGCATAATGCTTTCCAATTGTCCAAGTTTAATGGTGAGGAAATAAATATACATAAAAATGGGGTGTTACTCAAGTTTTTTTATTAAAAAACACAAAACTATCTTATATATAGTAGTTTAGGTTTCCTTCTTCAAATTGTTGTGGCACATGCCTTGTTAGTTGCTTGTTTGGTTATGTTCTTGTTTCTTTCTATTGTTTGTCTTTCTTGTGTTTACTTTGTGTAATTTTTTGTGTTTTTTGTATTTGTTATATTCATTAAGGTATTCAATATATTGATCATGATGTGTCATTTTGGTCAAAGAGTCTTTCATCTACGTATGATTGATATACAAGAGATCCTAGGTCCTCTTGATGAATAGGTAGGTCAAGCCTTCAGAGTTGCCAATAATGTTGAATTATTTCATCCCATAGGATTGGAAAGGAGTAAAAATATTACATGAATACCTAATATCAACCTTTATCACCCTCTTATATCTTTTAAAATATAAGAGCATTTGAAAGAGGGGTCACTTGGCATCAAGTCAGAAACAACATGTTCAGGTGGTATGCTATGTCTAGTTATGTCATGATGGTTGTATTTTCACCCATTTGAAATTATATCAAGTGTTATATTAATATTAAATATGTATAAGTGTTAAAAAAAAGTCTTGGAGTGATCCTAATAATCTAAATTTACTCATATTGAAGATGACCCAAAGGTTGTAACTCATGGCCTGTTTGAATAGATCTAAACATGTTGAGAGCCTACAATGTATGGAAAGATTAGAGGGTTAAGGATGTGCTAATAAAAATGAGGTAATATTTTTTATGTCCTTAGTGTGTTTTAGGGTCTTTTATTATATATTAAAGTGACCTCTACTTGAATTTTCACTTGAGATCATGTACATTGCCTTTAAAAGGGTGTCTAGTCATGAGAATAATGTTATTTTAACCCCAAAACACCACTAATACCATCAATTACACATTCAAAGGTATCTATTATTACCATAATTCCATGATAAAATTGTTTCATATTCAAAAGGGTGTCCTTTTATAAGTCAAATGCTTTTATTTTCTACTAAAGGGGCCCACACATGGGAAATAATGGATTTTCACCTTCCCTCCACCCATAATTCCTATTTTTAATGCATTTTGAGCCCTCATTTCCCTCATATTATGCACCAATAATTTTTTAAGATCTAAAAATTTGAGAAAATGTAGGAAAGTAGTGTTTTACAAGTGTTTTCAATTGAGTACGGATCCATATAGTATGGTCATGGGCAAAAAAGGTCAGGTATATGTAGAGAAAACTCGGTGTAGACATTAGATGAAATAATAAACGAGATTAAAGTCAAAAAAGATCAAAATATGACTCCTCCTTTTCTTCATCCTCCTTACTAGCCTTGGATAACCTCTTAGGTTCTTGTTTGGTATTGATAGGAGAGAGAATATGGTGACTTGAGCTCCTATACAGAGGACGAGTTTTTAATAGCCTTCTGATCCTTGGAATTAATTTTCATAATGATTAACCATGATTTATGAAATTTTTTTAAGAAACTAAGGAAATCAAACTAGTCTTTTTCATCCACACAAGGTTAGTATTGGAATAATTTTAGTGTGTTTTTGGCCTAGCTAAAGAAAATGGTAGTTGTATATGTCTTACATGTCCTCAAGGTCATCCATTTCATTATCCACCCTTGGTTCAC
Source organism: Torreya grandis (assembly GCA_037957365.1). NCBI lineage: Eukaryota > Viridiplantae > Streptophyta > Pinopsida > Cupressales > Taxaceae > Torreya > Torreya grandis. The sequence continues at coordinate 3,109,791 of JARHVA010001627.1, forward strand.
ATGTGTGAGTCCATGGAAGAAATAAACCTCTAGGTTTTCACAAGTTACAAATTATAGGTAATGTTTCCTTGATGATGAAGGACCTTTAATGCATATGTCTAAAATTGAATAGTGGTTTGAGGTTGAATTATGGATTTTTTGGAATTATTCAAGAATACTTGCCCCCTTAACACAATGATTATAAAATTAACCTTTAACTCCTTCAATATATTTCCTTCAAATGAAACTACATGTGTAGTTGATCTTCAGTGCAAATATGAACTAAGTGTTTCATGGTGATGGTTGTTGAAGGTCATTAGAGCATTGTGGAACATACAAAGGTGTTAAACACATGTGGAGGATTCACTTTATTAGGAGAATAAAGCCTCATTATGGTTATTAAATGTAAATAAAACATGAAATAGTATTATAATATGTTTACATAATTTTTTAGTAAATTTTAATATTCATTATCAAGGTTTAAGGTATTCATGAAATCCTAGGTTTTAGTTTCTCCTTTCATGTGTGTGATTAACTAACTCCAAGTACCTTGCCTTATTGAGTATATGAATAAGAGTTTATAGGGTAACCATAAGTGATATTTAACAAGAGTAAACAATCCATATCACACCTCTCAAATGGAATCTATTGTGTAATAGTTTCAACAAGCCATTTAACTTGTCAGTAGACCTTGGTTTTTGAAACTCATAACTCCATAGCACCCTATGACTACCACCATCAAGTTTTAACACTTATACCCAAGATTAATGCATGAAAGAAAGTAAAAATGTTTCATAATAACATGAAGAACCATTGTTACTTTGAGATAATGGTCTATTCAAGAGTGGATACTATTGAAGAGGTTGTGACCAAGTTCAAAAAATGATGCTCGGGCCTAGTCTCCAAAAAGTTTCCCAAAACTATAGTGAAACTAAGTATATAAGATAAAAGGAAGAGTCATATGTTAAAAATATGATGACCTTAATATGATTATTAAGATTTAATATAAGGAAATTAAGGTTCTTAAACATATTATGGAAGACCCCCATCTTGTTCATGAACTTGTGTGAGAAACCCCTTGACAGTCAAACACCTAAACCATCACTTACCAAACTACAAGCAATCTAACTTAAAAATTGGATATGAGATGTTTTAGACACATTATTGATATATATAAATTCAAGAGTTAGAGAATATATATCATGTTGTTCAAGGATAAAGAAACTAGAAAGGATAGATAAAATAATTTAAATCATGTATATATAGTGAGTTAAGTCTACCTAACCAGTTAGGGTGTGTAATTGATGTTAATGGAAATTACAAAACAAAAATGTAAGGGAAACCATAGGATAATGATGGAATAAACCATCCTTATGGTTGTTAAGGGTATGATCAACCTAAGTAGATGCTTGGTCTAAGTTGGATACTCATGACACATAGACTTTAGTGTATGATTCTATGGGAGTCTAACAAGCAAAATTGAGGGGAAACTCACTTGAAGGAATGTGGTTATATCCTAAATATACCATAAATGAACCCAAAAAATCTACAAATAGTGAATAATATAAGACATAGGTCCTACCTAAGCCTATAACATTAACCAACTCAAACATTCAGTAAACAAGTGATGGTCAGGGTAGGCCTACAAGAGAAAGAGACAAAGATGGTGGTCTGGGTAGCTGAGGATAAATGTATAAAGTATAAATTAAATTGAAAATGGTGTTATGGTGACACTTAATATAAAAATACACTTACATGTGAGTCAAGTTCTTGAAACTTAGTCGAAGCCTATAAGACCTAAAACACTTCTTGAACCCTCAAGACCCCATCTCTATCTTGGTGATAGACTCAAACACCCATGGTAGGCTTAAGGTAATTAAGAGATGTATATTGATGATATAAGACCTAAATAATGTGTTTTGTACAGATTAAAACAAGAAATTGTTCAAATTTTATCTCATTACCCCTCTCAATCTCCACTACCCTAGTTTGCCATCTTGAACTGCCAACTCTAACATTCATATCTGACAAGGAAATATGACTCAAGAATAGTGATCTTAGGGGGAGTTGGGTACCCCTATGCAATTAATATCCATGGAGGAAATATTTTAATTATGGAGCTCAACTCTATGAATAATCCCTAACACTACAATCCACACAAAATGCTTAACAAGATCTTGAAAGTTTCCAAATTTCACTCATAACTCACCATACAAAGTTCATGTGACTAGGAGATATTCAAGAATTTTTAAGGGGTTTATGGGTTAAACATCCATGTAAATAATTATTTGATTTGAGGCATGTACTCTATGAACCATCATTAAGATGGTAGGCCACTAAAACCCTCTCTAAACCTTGATAAGGACACAATGAAGGATTTTTTCCCCTCAAATGACTTAAAATGAAGTATTTGAATATGGAAATGATCATAATGGTCTTATTAGGTCACCTAATCACCCAATTGGCCCATTAATTAACATGTGTAGTCTATATGTGGTATAGATTAGGCTTATATAGAACTATTGCAAGCCTAAAAATGAGTACTTCAAGCCTATGTGAAAAAAATTGGAAAGATTCTACATAATTTATATGTTTATGAAGAGTGATAGGTATAAATAGGTAAAACGTGTTTCATAATTATCACTTATAGAGTTCTCCACCTCTAATAACCACCTACATACATGCCTAAGTGCCTAGTTAGAGGACTGTGTGTACATGAAGAAGTAGGTGGATTAACCAAGCCAAAATATATGATATAAAAGATTTAAGAGATGGATTTCATACCCTTAGGAGTGTCCAAGTTTCCTCATAACTCCATTTTGAAGGCAAAATATAGGAACCTTGTTATTAGGACTATTGGTTTAATACCCTTCTCAAAGCATGTCCTATTTAAGACTAATGGTATAAGATAAATAAGGTTTAATGGGACCTTAGACCATAATATAAGTACACTTATAGGAATTTTATATGTGTAAGAGGTGTTAGTTTGCATAAATAAGCCCAAAATTGGTCATTTTTAGCATAAAATTGCTTTGAGAGTGCATAGAATATAAGATAGTGACTTGAGGATCACTTTCTCATGATCAAAACTATATAGAGGATCTGTATGGTGACCATATCTACTAGGGAAATTTTTGGAGGTTTTATAATTGAATCTCTTAGCATTTTTTTAAAATTCAATCCCTTAGGGCTATGAATGATTGCTAAGAGTCTAAACCTCCATAAACCTCTCTAAAAACCTAATAGAGACCTGATGGAGGAAATCTTGAATAATTTGAATCCAAACTAATTTAAATGGCTTGGGATACACTTTAAATCCATTTTTCACTTTGAGGAGGTCTAATTCATGGCATTATTCTGTATGGATAGTGGTTTAGACCCATCAAAAACATTGTTTGGTAAGATTTAGTAATATATTCAAGGTGTGGAGTTATATGAGGAGTTAAAGATCATGGAAGAGGGTAGTGTGAAGCATATTTCACCTTTTAAAATCATAAAATACTCTCAAACCTCCCTCAAAAATATTCTATAGGTCTGAGTAAAAGGGTTAGTCTAGAAATGCTAGTGAGAGGTGACCTAGTCACCTAAATGAGGTAGAGTTTTAGGTATGTAATGTTTGAAAATCATAAGCCATGGTGTAATATGATTTTATAAACCTAAAACATTCTCACTTTCCTATTCTCAATATTTTATTTATGTATCATGGTAATCTAAGCTATTAACATCAATAGACTAGGCTTAATTTCCTAGTAGACCTATTTGGTCAACTAAAGGAGATGCCTATTGGTGTAAAGGGATGCCAAGGGAGTGAATGCAGGATCATAACACCCACGTAACTACCTAATGTAGGTGATTAGTCACATTTCATATATATCATGGAAGATGGAGTAGTTTCCTAAGCCCCATTAACATGCAAAAGAGAAATGTTTACTTAATGCTTCATTAAGGCCTAATTGGATCATACCACTGAATTTTTAACTATCAAAATTAGAGGGATTTTATCAAGTTTGTATGCTCATCCTGTGTATGGATTCAAACTTAGTTAAAAATATACATCCAATTCCCAAAATTTTATTGAAGACCATTCACCACCAAGGCAATGCAAGAAGGGATTTATGGGTTTGGTTGTAACTATTCATTGAATGAATAATGGTCATTCATGAACTCTCCATGCCTTATCTATGATACATTATCTTTTCCCTCTTTCTCATGTTCTATAAATTGAGGATCTTAGGCCATTGCACTTATCGACCATCTGGGTTTGATGAAACTCTACCCAAATTATATCTTGAAAACCTTTTGAATCAATAAGAGGGACTATTTCAAATTACCTTACTAGATTAATGTGTTATGTGCTTATTTATTTGTAGAAGTGGTGATATTTTATTTTCCTTTGTAGTTTCTTTTCCTCACCTAGTTGCTAGGATATTGTATTTTCTAAGTCGTGTTGTGTCAAAGTGATGGTGAATGTGTTTGAAGTGCAACCTAGTTGGTTGTGCCTTAAAAAAAAACCTCTCATCCATCTCCTTCAAGTTTTTTCCATCCAAAATAACCTTCATGTGAAGTAATAATGCTTATTATCCCCTTATAAACCATGTTTTAGTCATTAGTCCTTGTTTGATTCACAAATTATTGCTGAAGGATTAGTTAGAATGGACAAGAATATGTTGGTACATCACTTCCCCTTAGCTTATGTTTTGCTTTATGTATTATATTCTATCTCTTTTCATCACCAAGTTATTAATTTTAAGATTTTGTCTAAAATTTCTGCACCAAGGGAGCTAGTCCCCAAACTATAGGTTTAGTCCATCTACAAGTCATCGATAGCTTTGGACTAATCCCATATTATCCGAAAATTGGAAAGGTCTAAACAATATTATCTTAAGGGTACAATTTTTTGGTTAACACTTACATCCTTGGATGAAGTTAAATTCATTGTGTTATTTATGGAGGGAGACAAAACACTAGGTCCTTAGGACTTCCCACTAGTCTATTTTTTTGCATTTTTGGGATGTGGTTAAGATGGTTGTTGCAGATGATGTGTTCAAATTATTCACATTGAGAGACTTACTCAAGGATAATAATAACACTTTATTATTTCATATACCATATTATTCTACTAGTATAAATATGAAATACTTCCAACTAATAAATATATGCAACACTACCTATAAACGTTTCTCAAAAATTATAGTTTTAAGACTCCAAACTTTACTTCTTATAATCATTACTGAAAAATACAGAGATTTTGTCCTTGCAAGACAAATTATGGATGGAATAATTATTGTTCATGAGTACCTTCACTCCTTGGAAAATTATTAGAGACCTATAATTTTTTTGAAGATTTATATGAATAAGAACTATGATAAAGTTTCTTGGAATTTCCTAGATAAAAATATTAGTAAAATTAGTTTCAACCTAAATTTTAAGATTTTGACTTTAGTCTACATCTATTATCCTAGATTATTTGTTTTTATCAATAGATACCCAAAAGGTTTTATATAATGGATCTCTAAAAGTTTTTTTCCCCATGGAACTATGCATTAGATAATGAGATCCTCTCTCTCCATATCTATTTATACTCTTGGTGGAAGATCTTGGGAGAACCCTAGAAAAATATAAAAGTAAAGGTTAGGTGAATGGTATTAAAATAAATCCCTTTATGGATCCCATCATGCGTCAAAATTTTTTAGATTGGACAAAATTAAATTGATGAAGCTAAAGATATAAAATCCATTCTTAAGGACTATGCATAATTCATGGTTCAATATGTCAAATTTGCCAAAATTTTGGTGTTTTTTATCCACACACATGATTCTCTTTAGAGGAGGATTTATTAAATTATGGTGTGTCAATTTTATAAATTTCCATCATCCTAATTGGAAATTCCCCTTTTCAAAAACTGGATGGGCATGGATTGTTAGAATCCCCTCCTTGACATAATTTAGTGAAAACTTGCATGGTGGAGGGCCAACCTTATTTCTCAAGTGTGAAAGATTTAATTAGTAAAGAGATCCCTCTATAACATCATTACCTATATGATTTATCAATTTATCATCCCATATAAGGTTAAAAATAAAATTGATAAGATTTAGAGGAAATTTTTATGGACATGCAATGATTAGAGGTTTAGGTTTCCCCTAGTAGCTTTGGAATAAGTTTGTAGATGCAAGGACCATGCAAGCCTTGGAATCTAAAGAATAAAAAATATGAACACCACTTTTATTTATAAAATGGGGTGGAAATTTATGACATAAATTAAGCTTTGGACTAGTATATCTATAGCCAAATTTATCGAAGGCAAGTCAGATGATAAACTATTAATGGAGAATGTCCCTTCCCAAGGTTCTACTTTTTGGAAGGCCTTGTTAAAAAGTAGAGATATTTTGTGCAAGGAAAGTAAGTAGTACATTGGGAATGATAGAAATGTAACCTTTTCTAAATTGGCTTTTGGTAAGTCAGGTTTTTAAATGAACCTTAGGGGAGAAGATTAATAACTACTAGGATTTTGGTGATATGGGTTTCATTAGAAAACTATAAACTTGGAGACTAAGGATGTTGATATTATTTAAATTATGGGAAAATTGAATCATAAAATAAAGTAAATTCACATCTATGAGTTAGTAAAAGAGGACAAACTTATATGATATGAGGAAGATGATAGAATGTACTCAGTTAAATATGGATATTTGTTAGAATTAGACTTTATATGGGATGGCTTCCTATGGAAGTACCTTTGGGTGAAAAATATTAATCCTAAAATTAATACCTTATTCTTAATGGTAACTCAGAATAAAATTCTCATGGTTGATATTCTAATAAAAGAGAGATGAATATTCCTAATAGATGTGATTTTTTCCAAAAGGAGGGTGAATCAGTCTTCCATATATTTATAGAATGCTCATTTGTTAGAGTTTTGGACACTTTTATTTCCTATTTCAATCCTGATTGGGTGAGACCTAATACCATTTTGGATTTAATCTTAAGTGTAAACCCCCTATAAAATCTGTCTTTTATAATAACATTAGATAATAACCCTCCCTCATTTTTGTGGGGGATTTGGAAGATAAAGAACTCTAATTTTTTAGATCAAGAATATGAATTAGGTCATAGAGGGGATGAAGATTGTAGAGGACATCAAGGAGAATTGGAAAAAAATATTTCAAAAGATGAAAATCCATTTACCCTCTAGAGATAAAAATTATCTATAAATGAAACATTAAATACCCATCAAAGGAGGTTTCTCCATCGAAAAAGGTTGATAGGAGCAAATTATTCTAGGTAAAACACATGGAAAACTAACACAAGTTAAATTTTGATGGGGTTGAAAAATGTAACCCAATAAAATAAACAAGATGAGGAGTCATAGAGAAAACAAAATTGTCTTGGTGGAAACATTTTTAGGTGCCCTTAGAGTTCATATCAATAAAGTTGTTAAGGCTAGAGAATATCTATGGGGAATTCAAATAGAAAAATATATGAAGATAAAAAACTAATTATTGAGGGTGATTACATGAATATTATTAAATATCTTAATGGAAATTCTCAACCTTTCTAGTCAATATTGAATATTATAAGTGATGCTAAGACACATTCTCAAGTTTCATGAAATTAGAATAAAACACACATATAATTAAGTTGATTCTTGTGTAGAATGGATGGAAAATAATGGAGTTCTAAGACAAAAATACATTAATTGGACTAATGTGGATTATCTTACCATGGAATTTGTTAATATAATGATTAAAGAATCCAATGTAATTCCTATAGGAATAACTAAGGAGATATGCCATCACAATCATGATCAACAAGAATCACCTTAATTCCATTATAGGTACCAAAGGTATTAATAGACCAAATCATCATTGTATGATGTTAAATAATCATGATGGGAAAAGGGATGATGTAAATCCCCTTAGTATTCACCACTTAATCATCACTCCCAAGCATGTGAAGGGGCCATATGCTATATATCTTTGGCTTTGAGGTTTGTATAGCCATAAAGTATATAAGTAACTAAAAAACTTTGAAATTTTAGAATTTTCATCATGAGAGGGAAAGATATAGGGATGGATGCTTATATTGTGAAGGAATTAAAGACAAAAATTATATTTGGCACATTATTAGAACTAGGTGCCTCACCCCTATATGAAGATGATTGTCAAATTTGACCCCATCCTATCCAATAAATTTTCTATGGATTAAAATGAACATGTTATAAATATGAGAGGGTTAATTATGATAATCTCGAAGGATAAGATATCTAAGGTTACAAGGATATCTTATGAAGGGGTAAATTTTTTTAAGAGAAAATGTAGGAGAAATAATTTCATACACAACTTATTCATTGAAGGAGAAAGATTTCATGAAGCCAAGGATAGTTTCCTCCATGTTACCCTATCTTATCCTTAGCTAGAAGTGTGATTTAAATTTATGTGATAAATCAATATGGAAGATAAGCATTGCATCCTATACTCACATAAATTCCTAATTTAAAACCAATTTAGACATAAAAGGTTTATTAACTTCCATTTTTATCTTTTAAGATTGCATGAAAACTCAGTCTTAGATTTTCAAATGGATAAATATTATGTCATCATTCATCAAGCCCTTGTATATCTTTTGATTTGTGTGGGACAATTGGATATTGATCTAAAAATTATATATATTCAATAAATTCTTGGTAACAATACAAAATAATCTACGAATGGTGTTGGAAAAGTTGTAAAAGATTTAAGGGAGGTGGAAGACACTTCAGCCCAAGCTTCTAACATATTAAAGAAGGCTAAAGGAAAATAATAGATTAATAATGGTATGACCACTAAGGCCTAAGTTGAGATGTTTTTGGAGTCTAATAGAATTAATATCACCTCTAATAATAATAAGGATGCCCTTATGTCATTGATTCTATTGAATATTCTAGGGGAAGATTCACTTTCTCAAAAGGAGATCGAGACCCCACCCATCAAGCATAATCAAAAGGTGGATGGGATCAAGGCTAAGGTTGAAAAACTAGAGATGGACATCATAATGAAATTAGATTTGGTGAATGAAATGTTTGAGAGTCCAATAAATTAAAGGAGGAAATGTTATCCATATAAACCAAGGATAGGAGAAAAAACATCAAATTTAGACCAAACCTCCTTAGTATATTGAATACAATCTTGAAAGAAATCCTTATGGAGAAGAAGGTGAGTGATGACTTGGAGTTGAATAAATTGAAAGATGAAAAAGAGAAGGCTAAGGAGGTAGGGATGAAAGGTAAAAATAAATTGAAGTAGAGAAATAATATAGAACAAGGCAATAAAAAGGAAAGAACCAATGAAAGCAACATTGAAGGACCTAACAATAAAATAAGAGGAAGAAATAAGAATATTGAAGAAATGAATAAGGAGAAAACTAAAAATATCCTCAACAAGAAGGATGATATGGAAGCACCAAAAAAGTAGAGGATCCATCTGATTAGTTTTGGTGCTTTATTTTTTCTATTATTTCCTTTATTTATGTGTGGTTACTTATGCTGGTGTTTTATAATGCTAGGTGGTTTTAGTCTAGCCTATCCAGAATAGGATTAGTTCTTGCATTGTATTAAGTTTTTCCAAAATTATTTATCTAGATTATTTTTATAGGTTTTATAATCCTTTAAAACCCATTTTTTACCTTTAGCACACAAAAAGCTATCATATCAATGGTATAAAAAATTCATCCTCACCAAATTCAAGTACTTTAATTAGAATATTTACATCACATATGTGATTATTAAGAGAGGTCTTTATCTCATGGAAATGAGTGATGAAAATGTAAATTTTGACCTTTTAAAATAAATAAAATTGAAAAATAATTGTAACAAAGCTAGAGGACTAATAGGTCAGTCAGTGTCCTCTAATTTGAAGTTTCAATTTTAGGGTATCATATAACCTTGGGTAATTTGGAATATATTATAATATATTTTTAGTAAGTGTATAAATATGTAATCATGGAAACTAATAAATGATCTTGGTGATCTTAGTCCAAAAAACTATCCTCATATTGAGGATTTCATCACTTAAGTCAAGCACTGGAGACTTCTAATTATTTAGATAGGTGTAACTAAGAATCATGTTAGTACCCAAAATTTCACTAAAGCAATTGGGCCCTTGTTAAGTTTAAATGATTATGTCCTTAGCGCAACTTCCATTTTCAAGTGTTCTTTTGGAAGGTCAATTTCATGTAAAAATTGGCTAAGTCCTAATCTGGTTTTTTGTTTGGTGAGTGTGTCTTTCCCTTAGACCTTTTCAAGATTTTTCACAAACACAATATTTGATGAAAATAGGTCTTTAGGTTTTTTGTCTTGGATAAAAATTCCAAAGACTTATTTCTATTAGACATTTTTTTTGCTATAAAAAGTCTGAAGGAATTCAATCTCTTATTTATTTTGGGGCTAAGTGTTTCATAATAAATTCAAAGGGTCATTTGTTTTAGACTTTTTTATATGGTAAAAATTCCAAAGGGCACTTGTCCTTTGAGCATTTTGTCCACACAAAAAGCCCAAAATAAATCCTTTATTTCAAAAAAAATGCAAAGTCTTATTTTTTCAAAAAAAATTCCTATGGTAAAAGGTCTGAAGGGAGCTTACCCTTTGAGCATTTTGACCACACAAAAATCTAGAAGGAATTATAAGGTATTATTACTTTAGACAAAGTATCTTTAAAAAGTCTGAAGGGTAATTTTGCCTTTGAAATTTTTTTGAAGGATCATTTCCTTCGGGCATTTTTCCCTTGTAAAATTCTTAAAGAGCATTTTTCAAAAATATTGAAGGAAGGCAAAGGACACTTTAAATAAGTCTAAAGGAAAATTTTGTAGGTCAAGTGCCCTTGGTAGAATTTTTAAAGGCTATGTTCAAAGGGCCCAAAAGGTACTTTTAGAAATCCCAAAAGGTACTTTTGGAAAAATTGTTATGGAGTTTAAGTCCTATTTCCTTTAGACATTATGCCCATGAAAAATGTTTGAAAGAATTACATCTCTTTAGGATAAGGAGCTAAGTCTCAATTCCTTAGGTAAAAGTGCAAAGGTCCAATTTATTTAAGGAAATTGTTTCAAACAAAATATCCAAAATAATTGTTCTGATGAAGGTGAAAATTCAAAGGTCAAATTCTTGCAAGAAAAGTGTAAATTCAAATCCTTCAGGGAAATTATCTCAAATATTTTATCCAAAATAATTGTCTCGATAGAATGCCCAAAATAATTGGCATGGGATAATGGTGCTAAAGAAAATCCCAAATCAGAAGTGCCAAGGATAAACAAAAGCCAAAGATAGATAAGATGAATACAAAAGTCCTGAGAAGTAAATAAGAATGCCAAAAACAAAGATCCAGACCAAATTGTCATGGAACAAAGTCCCCAAAGAAAATTTTGAATTGTAAAGGTGATGGTCTCGTAGACAACTTTTAATGGGTGTGAAAATGTTAACTTTAAGCTATAAGGACTAGATGTTGGGATTCAAATGTTGTAGGATGGTTGTGTGAGCATCAATTTTAGACCCCATAAAGTAGCCATTTATTTTAAAATAGAGGTAGATACAATGGTACCTATTTATGTGGAATATGATGGTACATGATCAAAGATGGATGGTTAAAGGTACATAGGAAGCCCATAGGACTTCTAAGTGATAAATTATTGAGGCCAAGATTAGGTAATATCCAATGACACCCTAGCCTTTAGAATAATGATCTAATAATCACATTTGCTCAAGTAATCAAGATTAGATGGTGAAAGTTCAAGGCCAAAAGGCCCAGCTTGTGGTGTATGATAAGGTTCGATCATGTTCCCGTCAACCGATGGTATATGATGAAGCATACACCTTCCAATCGATGGGGCACATTAAGTCAAGGTTTAAAATCAAGCCCAAAGTGAGTGCAGTGATGACACATATTATAACCACATTATACAAAGTATTGAGCAACCAATGACATTTTATATTTTAGATCAAAATCCAATGACATGTATTAATTTGGCCTAGTAATATCTAATAATGCAAGCAAGATAGACTTTTCAAAGGGATCAAATTGCCTGAGTAAGTGACAAGTGTCTTGATTGGATCCAATCAATTGACTTAGTCATTCTTAGTCCCCAAAAATAACTAGTTGGATTTGATGTGGTGTGTCAAATGTTGTTATAGCTTTTTGATTATAATCATCATAAGGTAATGGGATTTATTTAGCATGCTCAAACAAGAGAATTTTTATCCATAAGTTTCCATGATTTGTAATCAATCAACAAGAATTTTTTTCTAGATAGTTGCATGAGGACAAAATCTCTTTGGATTTTCAAATGATTTTCTTCCTCTAGATTTACAAGTGAGTAGTCAAGAACATCTCCAAATGGTTGCATATGATGATAAATAGTTGTTCAAGCCTTCACTATGAAGTTCAATATCTTGATCATTAATTCACTAGCATCTTCAATCAAAAAGATCAAGGAGTTTATTACAAATCTCTATCATTAATTATAAAGGTAGTTAGAGAAATGATTCTTTTCTTCCAAATGGATGAAGATCTTACGCGTGACATGAAATATATTCTAGCTATAAGTATCTTGGTAGATTTGAAGGTTTGTTTTGAATTTTTTCAAGTTGTGATCCATAGTTCCAAATTAAAAAATGTATAAATAGGAGGCTTGTCTTCTATTTTAAAGGTTATTTGGCCATTATGTTGGTTATTGTGTTGGTCTATATCTTCTTTAGTATAGGATATTCCATATTTAGCGATCATTGATGTGTGTCTTTTTTCTCTCTTGCTAAGATGGTTACATTTTTACATCCATTAACAAGCTCTAAGAGAATCTCTATATGTCTCCCATGTCCAATATGGAGCAAATACACCATGCTTTTCCCCATCATAGCATTTTGAAACATTAATGTGTGTAATATTTTCTTGTAAAGTTTATGAAAATGTATGTGGTTCTCTTCTATTTTTTATTGATGAAGTGTAGTAATATCTTTTAAAAATGTTTTTGATAGGACATCTCATTCCTTTCTCATTACTAGTTGTTATCTTAGGCTTAGAGCTAGATTATAAATACCTTTTTGCATTATATTTAGAAATATGTTGCTGAATAAATTGTTAGGTCATCCTAGGTTTGTTGATTCAATGGAATAAGGCAAATCACTCCTGTTAGTTTCATTATCTTGTATGTAAGTTTTCTACGTGTCTATCATAAATGATGTCATGAATGATTTAAATAATCCTTGTTGATTGAATATCTCCATCACACCACCCTTCCATTTTTATAAGTATTAGCTTGTGTTACCCTAAAAATGATATGCCCTTTTTATATCTTAAGTTTTATTTACCTACAGATGCATAAACATTGTATATTTAACATGTGTCTACATTTTGTGCTTTAAAGCCTAGCATTGCAATCTTTTATTCATCCCCTATGTTGTTGAAGATTCTTTTATATGAAGCTTGCAATAACATCTATATCTATCTTTAGTAGCTTGTATCTGGCCTAGAACATTTTCTCATTCTATGTGATAACCCTTCTTGGGTGGAGTGAGAAATATTGGTTGTGTTCTACTTAGATTTGTGTCTCTTTGGGCTGATAATCCCCATGGAGATTAAACTGCATAATCTCTCCATGTGATCAAGCTACTTTATAGGTCCTCTCACCTTGGTTTAGGCATAGCCAAAATAAGCAAGGAGGTGACCGTACCCTCTATAGGTGCCTCTTAGTCATTCTCTCTAGTCTAGTCCATTCTTGATGCCAAACCCTTCCCTAGATATAATGACATACTAGTGGGTTTCTCATCATTGTTTGCCACATTCCTTCAAGTGTGCAAGCCCAGATTAGAGAGGTCTACAAATATGAACCAACACCTAATAATTTTTTATTTCAAATATTTAAACACAGAAATAATATTTTGGAAGTGCATATGTGGAATTGAGTTTTGATAAGTTATGCGATCAAGTTTAGATAGAAAAAGAAAAAAATGATTTTCATTAGTGACATCTGAATTATAGGTACTAAGTAATAGGAATTAGTTTTAAATGATTCTAATACAAAATCATATCATAAATATAAAAAATGGATATTTTTAATGATTGGATGAATTAAAATAATTTTTTTTCCTTTTAATATTGAATCTATATATCAACAAAATTGTCCTAGAATTATTAGTTGTCAAACTAGTTGTGTTGTGAGTAAAATTATCGACCAAAAAGTGTCTTGAATAGCTTCAAAATTGAAAAGATATAATTGATAGTATATAAAATAATATATACCTAAAATAACATCATAGATAAAACATATTATAATCTCATAAATTCTAATTAATTCTCTACACAACCTTTGTGTGAAATTCTTATTAATAAAGAAAGATAAAATAAACTTATTAGAAGATAACTTGCATTACAAGTTAAGACTAAAATTATAAAATATAATAAAGAAATCCAAGACCACTAATTGAACTGAAACAAAACTAAAAATAAAATAAATAAATTTAATTTAACTTACTATAAATATATGGACATTATGCAAGAAGCCTTCAATAATAATAAAGTCAAACATGCAACTAGAAAGACATCCTTTTCAACTAACTAAGATAATTAAAAAAAATTAACACAAATTATATTTAAGTCATATAATAAATAAATCAAATGATTTATCTTTTTGAATGATTGGATAATGATTTAGACTCAACTAAACACTCAAATATTGAACTAGAGTACATGAAAGTGAACTACATTAAACTAGAGTGAACTAGTAGTTCCATTTATTTTTTAGAAAATAATTGGAAAGTGTCCTAAAGTGACCAAAACACTAATTAAGTTAATAAATAAATTAAATAATAGACACACACACACACACACACACACACACACACACACACACACACACACACACACACACACACACACACACACACACACACACACACACACACACACACACACACACACACACACACACACACATTCTAAAAATATAAATCAAGTGGCCATATGGCATCATACTCAACATTACCTCCTTTGATGTAAAGAGGTTAGATTCCTATCATCTCCTTAAGTCTTCCATGAGCATACTTGTGTAATATTTTTGTGAGAATATAAGAAAAATGATATTAAATTATCACATAATAAATTACATATATTTTATCATTGACCAAATCTCTAACATAATGATTTTTGAATTCAATGTGTTTGGTTTTAACATAGAAAATTGGATTCATGGACAATTTTATTGCCCCTTTATTATCACAAAAATGTGTTGGCTCAAGTTGAGCCTCTTCTAAATCATCCAAGAGTATTATAAATCATAAAGATTGTGTAAAAGCTAATATAAGGTTTGTATATTCAGCTTCAGTATAGGATAATGCAATTATAACCTATTTCTTTAAAGACCAAAAAACCAACCCACTTCCCAATGTGAAATAATAACCAAAAGTTAGCTTCTTTTCATTAAGAGATCTTATATAATATGAATTTGTATATCCAATTAGACATAATTAACTTGTTTTTATGAAATAAATACCATGATTATAAGTACCTATTACATATCTATAAATTCTCTTAACTTCTTACAAATGCTTGAATGATAGTTTGCTGATGAATTTATGAACTAGTGAAACTCCATAATTGATATTATGTCTAGTCATATCAAGATTTTAAAGTGATGTCATTGATGACAAGGTTGATGTCATTAATGTCAAGGTACATCTAGTGAAGATGCATGGTGAGTGATCTTTGAGATATGAGCTTGATTTGACAACGAAACCATGTGACAAGATGTATTTGAAGGCAAGAGAGAATTTGGAGGAAAGTAATGTATTTTTTATTGAATGATTTCAAGGTTGATGTCAAGTTTTAGGTCAGCTTGAAGTTTTTAGTATTGTCATTAAATTTTATTGTGAAGGTATGATGACAAGTAGGTCTACAAAGAGTGTAGTTATGAGCAAGACTAGTTGGTAGTATGTGTTGTGACAAACTTATGAGCATTGAAGTTATGTAGTTTGAAAGAGAATATTTTAGTGGTTATGAATGTTTTTGTCTTGTTTCCATTGTTGATAAATTCATAGCTATCAAGTCTTTTAGATTAAATTCTTAAGTATCCTAAGCCTAGTCATGGCATAAAGAGACCTTATGAGAAGGTATGAGCATGGTATATTGGTGAGATGAGTGAACATAGGAATTATTTTTTGTATGAGTTTGTTTTATTATGTATTTGAGGCATTAGATCACTCATGAGAGTCTCAAGGTAAGCCTACATAAGTAAGACCTTTAGATCAAGTCTACACCTAGACCACTCCTAGACCCTGCCTAGCCTAATGAGGATCAAGATCTATTATCAAGGCATGTAAAGGATGTACAGTAGTGTTTAATCATGAGAAAGGTTGATTGAGTATGTAAGTGAGGTGGAGAGTGCATGGAAAGATACATGAAGGTAATTTTTAAGGCCTAATGTGGTTGGTAGGTCAAGGTTTAAAAGAGAAAATATAGAGAGTGTCGCCTAATGACGGGTCATGATATAATTTCAAGGTGTTTGAACTCATTTAAGAATTTCTAGCGGCGAGGTTTATTTATTCAAGTTTGTTCATGTAGTTTGAGGTTTTAGTTTGAAGGACAAGGCATGAAAAGTGGTTTTTAGGTCTCTTAAGTGCATAAAATGAAGGGTTATCAACCTAAGAAGGATTTTATTATTCTCAATAGCTCATTAAATATTTACATGGGAACCTAATTGGTTCATGGTAGATGGGGAAGGATCCTAGATCAAAATTCTAAGAATTAGTTTTTAGATATAGGGGTTATGATTTATGAATGATCGTTAAGAGTAGAAACAAGTTTAAACCCTCTTAAAACCCTAATAAATATTTGATGCTGAATATGTTGCTCAAAATTTCTTAGGATGGACTAGTATTCTCAACTAAGATAATAGATATTATAGTAGACTCTCCCAAGTACATCTAGGTGGTATTGGATAGAGAGAGGAGATATATAATATTGAGTTATAGGCTTGTTGTTGAATAAATTACCATAGAAGTCAAAAGTTGAATTAGACATAGTAATAAAATGGAAGGATGAATAAGGTAGAGACTCATGTTTTATGTCCATGAAGGTTTATGGATAGGCTCTAGTATTCAAGTATGCTAACTAGTCATCCAATTTATCTAGTCGCTAACAAACCTAATGGTGTAAATAATGAAAAACCCAGGTAGTAGTAAGAATATGATTAGGAATGTGTTATCATGATAGAATGATGGAACCAAGTGCATGGAGTTATTTTTTTGGAGAGTTATTTGTGATGTCTCCAAGGTGGCCAAAGGTTTTGCTTGTAGAGAGAGAAAGAGTGTGAACATGAGCTTTATGTTTGGTGTTAACATCAATGATAAAGAGGGAGATTTTTATAGAGTTATTAGTGATGTCTCTAAGGTGGCCAAGGGTGTTGTTGAGGTGTCATGTGTGTTTCAATGACAATGATAAGTGTGATTTAGTGTTATTGCATGGTTATTCAAAATGTGCTTGGATAGGTAGCTGATGGATGTTATTGATGATGTGATCATGTTACATAGGCCCTATTGGGTGTCAAGAGGACTTAGAGTTCTTGTAAAAGTGAAAGGAATCAATTATAATAGTCATATGAATGTCTAGGATCTCTTAGTCATATTGGAAAATTAATTTGAGCGAGCAGAATGATGACATCAACATTTAAACATGTGGTAGTATTATAAGTAGTTAATTACATAGGTCTGATCAGTTTTGTGCCAAGATCATATGGTCTAATTTTTAGGTCATGAGGTTATGTTTATAAAAATATATCAAGGTGAAAATTTGGCCTTCCAAGTAGATTGTAGTGTTTCCCATACTTAGCCAAATTTGTAACATCAGGTGACCTTTATATAGGGATGCCAAGTATTAAAACCTTGCTCAATCAGATCAAGGATGAATGGTGAATGTGGGGATTCCAAGTTTAAAAACCGAGATCAATTAGATAAAAGATCAATGGCATGCATGTGATCATGAAGATGAAGATCTAATGACATGCACTAAATCATGTACAAGGAGATCTAACAATGAACATGAGGTCAATGAGTCAAAGGTTTCTAAGATCACACATGTTGGTGACATATATAAAAATAATGGAGAATTGGTAGTATATAAATGGAATGTGGGTGATCATTTAGATGAATATTTATGACATGAATTTAACCATACAAATGGATATCGATGGTACAAATTGAGTGAACAAGTCAATAGGTCCAGAAGGCATGTAGGATTACTAAGTGACATAATCTTAGAAGCACAGATCAATGATCAATGGCTAGTAATTTAAAGTAAAGACTAGGAGTCTTTTGAGGAGATTTATGGAGCATATTTGATCAAGTTTATAGGGGGCATGAGAAAAATACACATTTCTAAAGCTTTTGCATTACACAAAGACTGTTGGAATTTGAATTTTCAAATTAATAAAGGAAAACTAGTCTATATTGTTTGAGCTATATCTTTTGATATATGATGAATTTGATAGTGGTATAAAAATTAAAGTTATAAAGGACTCCAAGGGATATATAAAAAAATTGGTTATAATGTTTGAATATCTATATAAGTGTAGTTATTGAGCTCCAAAGTTGAATGTGGGTTTTACCATCTCCTATAAGTGACCTGAGAAGGATGATTGAGTTTGTTTTGATGGTGTTTGGATGTTTCTTGATGAATTAACTATTGGAAAGTGTTGTATAATCCATGAGGACCATATGTAAAGATTTTAGAGGTTTTAAAAATACATATTTAGTATGAATAAATTCATGTAAGTTAAATATTTATTCATTAATGGTGTTCTTGTGTACAAGGCTAATGCTTGAGTAGATTGGGTGTATACAAATGAGTGTAGTGATGGATGTAATCACTTAAAGGTGTCTTAGGGGTCATGAAAAGTGGATGTATGTATTTATAATTGGTCATATCTTCCTAATTTTCTTGATGAAGTGTTAAATGGGTGAATAGGTCTCCATGAGACCTATATGGGCTACTAAGGCCTAATTGAAAGGTGTAATGGCTTAAGAGTGACCCATGAATGTTATGGCTGACCTATCAGGGTGGTATTGAGATATGCATTAGTGTGATAAAATTATTAATAGTTAAGGAAAGTATTATGGATAACCAAGAATATGATATTCATGAAGGCTCTATAAAGAGTGAAATCTAAGGTAATGGTTTCTAGAGTCGAGAGTTGAAAGGCAAAGAATAGGGAAGTACAGAGCTAAGAAAAGGAGTGAAAATTTGAAAGATAAGGTATAGGTCATTTAGGACCACAAAAGAGTGAAGATTACCAATAATTCTTGTTCAATAAAGTAGATGTATGTGGACACACATGTCATTGGACCTAATGATCCTAGAAGAAGCAGATTGAATGAGTAAGCCCTAGAGGTTGATTGAGTGAGTGTGCCTAGTGGATAGATTGAAGAGTAGAGTAGGTTGAGGATTGTGTGAATGAATTACATGTCATATTTATAATTTTGTGATAGATTTTGTGTATGTTTTCTATTTGAGTATGTGAAAGAAGTGTAGAATGATCCACAAGGTGGTTTTGGATGCATTGAGAGGATTAAAGGCTAGAGTGAGTGTAAATGGGAAAGAGTGAAAACAAAGGAGGTCATAATTAATTGAATATTATAAACATGTGTTTAAGGTGATATGAATTTCAAGGTAGCTGAGTGGGTACTTGGTTACCTAGGGGTTATAGCCTCCTTGCTAGTTGGTGCTAGCTAAAGGTCAAGTAGGTGCTTGACTAAATTAAGGGGTGGGTGATCCTTGATCATATTGTGTTGGTATAAATTTAGATCTTGTTATTATAGGACTATAGTCCATATTGTAGGGTTTAGTGGGTTTTATCACCCAAGAGGGTTTCCCATATATGTCATGTGTTATGTGCTTGATCTTGCTTTATCTGATGTGTTCATTATTATGAATGATGTGTATGCTTCATAAATGTATGTGTTTAATGATTAAGGGTTTGAAGAGTTTGGAATTATATTGAATATATTACATCACTGGTTCACCCCCACTTTTAATGATTATAACTCTAATAATTGGTATCAAATTAGGTCCTTTTGTGAAGGCTTAATAGCTTGAAGGTGATTCAAGGTACAATATGTGTAGTCATCAAATACAAGGAGACTTTTACACTAAGTGATCACCAATGTTCAATGGGTCCAATTATGTTTTTTAGAGTGTGAGGATGAAAACCTACATCATGTCACTAGGGTTTGACATTTAGAAATATATTGTGGATGGATATTCAATCCCCCTACTCCTCCAATTAGTGAAACTAATAAGAAGTTACGTGAGAACAATTCTAAGGCCATGAATGTCATCACTTGTGGTATTTTAAATACTAAGTACAACAAGGTAATCCACTAAAAATATACCAAAGAGATCTAGGACAAACTATAGATCATTTATGAAGGGGATTCAAAGGTAAATTTGGCCAATTTGTGGACTCACTAAAGATAATTTGAGAGTCTCAAGATGACAGAACAAGATTCTATGGCATCCTTTCTATAGAGAGTTGATGAGATTGTGAACATTATCATAGATCTTGGAGAGAAGATTGAAGAAGATACTATAGTACAAAAGATATTAAGGTCTCTCTCCCTTAAGTTTGACTCAAAAGTGTCTATTATAGAATAAATTCATGATCTTACTCAGATGAATATGGATGAATTGAATGGCATCCTTACTCCTTATAAGATGAGAGTCAATGATGATAAACTACCAAATAAGGAAGAAACATTAAAGACAAAAATGAAGCCAAAGAAGAAGAGAACTCAAGGCAAGAAAGTCAAGGAGGATTACATATCTGATATTAATGATGATGAACTAATTGCTTTATTTACAAGAAAATAAAAAAATAAGTTCATGTAAGTATAAGGGTAAACTATCCTTTAAATGCTTCAATTTTGTAAAGATATGACACTTTGACAATAAGTTCCCTCATAAGCATAAGAATAATGATGATGAAGAGTATGATGAAAGCCAAGATGAAGGAAAGAAGACATTCACGTCTGATAATTGGAAGAAAGGATTTAGAAAGTATGACAATAAGAAGAAGTCCTTCAAGGACAAGAAGATTCTCTACACTAATGAAGATTGCATCTCATCAAATGAGAGTGAAGAAAATTATTATGAGTTTGATAATGAATATGATGTTCATGTTGAAGATGAAGCCCTCTTTATAGCTAAAGAAGGAAGTTTCTCATATCAAAAAGAGTCTATTTGGAGTGATACAGATGATGATAAAGATAAGGTGGATTGTGAGACTGAGTTGATGAATGCCCTTAAATATTTGAAGATTGAGAAGAAGAAAACCAAGAAGATGATGTCACAAATGAAGGACTATGAGGAATAATTTAGTATGTATGAGGCTAGAATGGATAAAGTCTCCAAAGAGCATGAAGGTATAGTCAAACATCTCAATAGTTAATTATAAACTATGTCTACAGGCCTAAAATCTAAATAAGATGAGTGTTAAAGGTATGTGATTGAAATTGAGTCATTAAAAGTTGAGTTAGACAAGAAATCTAATAAGGTGAAGTCATTTTTGAGGTTTGAAAAGAGATCAAATGATCTTGATAATATTTTAAGTATCCAAAAACATGAAAGTGATATAACTAGTCTTAGATATAAAGAATAATAAAATCATGTTACTCAATACAAGATGAAGACTAATGTGAACAAGGAAAATCAAACCCTTAAGATCAATCATCAGTCAAGGAATGAAGGTATTGGTAGAATGAAGAAAAATTAGACTAGACAACCAAATGCCATGATGTATTTAAATTTCAATGGTTATTGTTACACATGTAATCAATTTGGTCATAGGGATAGAGAGTGTAGAAGATCTAATAAGAATGAGTGGAATCATTAGTCAAATAACATGAGCAAAGTTGAGTGTTTCAATTTTTATGACATAAAACACATTTCAAGATTTTATCTAAATTAGGTAGGGCAAGTTGAGTTTACTTCAAGAATAATGGTTTGATATAACTCTAAAAATATTGGTCACATTGCTACATTATATAATCAAAGGCCATCAAGTTAAAATAAGTTCAGTTAGACTCCTAGAGTGCAAGGAAGAAGACAAGATAACTCATGGAAACTAAAGATGAAAATTCTGAGTCATGATGAGTTTGTAGGTCTATGTGGTCTATTTGATATGGTGAAGAATGATATAGAGGTTGAAGAGTGTTAAGAGCCCTCATTATTTGCTCATGTTCTAAATGAAGAGACCAAGCTCAAGGAGAAGACCAAGGTGCTAGTTGAGGCTATTTCTAAGGTGTGTATGAGTCCAAGTGGTCATTCTACTATTGATGGGCATGTCTCTTACAGAGATCATAAGTCGTCAATGTTTGATGACAATGTTTTGAAATGCAAGGAAGATTCTTCAATTGAAAATGTATGTCATGAATCTATGTTATCTCCATGTATTATCAATACAATCTTATAAGAGAAGGAGAATGTTGTAGTGGATGAGCAAGTTGTTTCTCTTAAGCATAAGAAGAAGAAGAACTATTAGTTTTAGATGTCCAAGAAGGAGAAGGAATATGAGGAGATGTGGGAAACTCCTAGTTTCACATTGTTATAGGGCATTATGGATTAGTGTGTCTCTACCTATGCTTCTTATGATACATCTTTAATGTGGAGAAGCAAGTGCTTGTGCTCAAAGTGTGTTCATGAATTTTGGCCTAAAGGTCTATAGGTAGAGTATGGAGGTTTCTAGGTATCAAAATAGAATTGGTTAAGAAGACCTATTGAAGATGTCATGATCCAAGTAAAGCATGGAATTAGGGGGAGCTAACTTAGATATTTTGAAAGGCTTGAAGATCTATGCATAATGTGAGGGGGAACATCTATGAGAAGTTCCAATCATGGTGGAGATATGAAGAAGTCTGATATAGATATGAACTCAAGAATCTTGATATGATGACTTGATCAAACCAAGTTAGGTGCTTTCACAATGTATTCAATCCTCACATATAAATAAAGGGGAAGCAACAAGTTCATGAGCTTACTCCAAAGGTTTGTAAAAGAGATATGATGTAGAGGTAGAGTTGGATGATGATTTTTGACATGGATGAGGGGGAATATGAGTGTACTTTAGATATGAAATTTCATGTCTTGAAGGTATCTACACAAAGAGTTATGGGTTTTGTAATGTTTAGATTAGTTTATTTATCTGTTGGTGATCATGGAGGTGGCTTGAGAGAGACATTATGAAGGAAATTATGTTTTTTCTTCATGTTTTTTGGTGGTGTAAAGGTTCTCAAAGGGTGATTAAGCTTAGGTGACTTAGGGGGATTCCTTATAAATGTTTTCAAGGTGAGTTCAAGTAATTTTTGGTGTTCATGTGTGTTTTGTCTTCATAGAGCTATGTATGGTCAAGAAGAGTGTGGTGTTTGAAGCATGTTTGATAATATCAAGGTAATAAGTGGTATGCATAGTGTTAGGAGGATTTTATATCATCTCTCAAAGGTGTTCCTTTCTTATTATTGGTTCTTGAAGTCTTTTCAGGTCCTTATGATCAAAATAAGAGCCCACTTTATCATTATGTTAAAGGGGAATAAAGTAATTTAATAGAGATAAAGAGTGTGAGCATAAGATTTTTGATTGGTGTTGACATCAATGAAAAAATTGGATATTGTTGGAGAGTTTTTAGTGATCTCTCAAAGGTGGTCAAGGGTGTTTTTTGAAGAGAGAGAAAGAATGTGAACATAAGTGTTGTGATTCGTATTGACATCAATTACAAAGGGGAAGATTGTTGGAGAGTTTATAGTGATGTATCTAAGGTGTTAAAGGGTGATGATGAGGTTTCATGTGTGTTATAATGACAATGACAAGTATACTTTAGTGTGATTTAGTGTTCTTGCATGGTTCTCTAGTATGTGCTTGGATAGACAGTTGATGGATGTTATTGATGATGTGATCTATTATAGAGGCCATATGGGGTGTCAAGAGTTCTTGGAATGATTTTGGAAGTGAAATTAACTCATCATATCAGTCATATGAATGTCTAGGATCTCTTAGTCATCTTGGCAAATCAGGGTGATTAAACATATTGATGACATTAATAATTGCACATGTGGCAGTGTTAGAAGGATTAGGTCACATGGGTCTAATAAAATTTATGCCAATATCATATGGTCAAAGTTTTAGATCATGAGGTTGTGTGTATAAAATTATATCAAGGTGTAAATTTGGCCTTCTAGGTAATTACAGTGTTTCCCATAGCCAAATTTGCAATATCGAGTGAGCTTTATACAGGGATGCCAAGTATCAAAGCCTCACTCAATCAGATCAAGGATCAATGGTGGACATAGGGATACCAAGTGTCAAAACATATCTAAATTAGATCAAGGATCAATGTCACATAGGTGATCCCGAATATGAAGATCTAATGGTGTGTTTTAAATCATGCAGAAGGAGATCTAACGATGACCACAAGGTTAATAAGTCAAAGGTTTTTAAGATTGCACACATTGGTGACATATGTCACAATCATGAAGAATTGGTAGTATATAAATGGAATGTGGGTGATTATGAAGATAAATTAGATAACACATGTTCAATTCTATAGATGGAGATCAATGGTTAGAATCGAGGTAATAAGTCAATAAGTCCAGAAGGCACATGGGGTTGCCAAGTAGCACAATCTCAAAAGCATGAATTAATGATCAATGACTAACAATTGAAATTAAAGACCATGAGTATCCAAAGGATATTGATAAATAATATTTGATCAAGTTTATAAGGTGCACAATATGAAGACATGTGTATGAAGCTTTTGCATTACATAGTGACTGTTGGAATTTGAATTTTCAAATTAACAAAGGTAAACCAGTCTATATTGTTTGAGTTATATCTTTTGATGTATGATAAGTTTGATAGTGGTATAAAAATAAAAGTTGTAAATGACTCCAAATGATATCCATAAAAATTATTTATAAGGTTTTAATATCTATAAAGTTGTATTTATTTAGCTCCAAAGTTAATTATGGTTTTGACCATCTTATGTAAGTGATCTGATAAGGATGATTGAGTTTGTTTTGATGGTTTTTGGATGTTTCATGATGAATTAACTATTAGAGAGTGTTTTATACTATATGAGGACCATTTATATGAATTTTAGAGGTTTAAAAAATCCATATTTAGTATGAAAAAATGCCTATAAGTTGATTTTTTATTCATTAATGGTGTTCTTGTGTACAAGGCTAACGTTTGAGTAGATTGTGCCTATGCAGAAGAGTGTAGTGATGGATGTAATAACTTGAATGTGTCTTAGGGGTCATGAAAAGTGGACCTATGTATTTTTAAGTTTTCATATGTTACTAATTTTCTTGTTGAAGTGATAAAGGGTTGAATAGGTCTCCATAAGACCTATAAGAGCTAATAAGGCCTAATTGAAAGGTGTAGCATATTAAGAGTGACCCATGGATGTTGTGGCACACCTATGAGGGTGGTATTTAGATATGTATTAGTGTGATATAATCCTTAATGGTTAAGGAAATTCTTATTTAAAACCAATCAGATGATATTAATGAAGGATCTATAAAGAGTGAAATCAAAGGTAATGGTTTATAGAGTTGAGAGTTGAGAGGCAAAGAATAGGTAAGTACAGAGCTAAGAAAAGGAGTGAGCCTTTGAAAGAGAAGATACAAGTAATTAAGGATAATAAAATAGTGAATAGGATAAATCATGATTATTTGATCAATTTGATGTAGGTGGACACATAGGTCATTGGACCTAATGATCCTAAAATAAGTAGATTGAGTGAGTAAGCCCTAGAGGTTGATTGAGTGAGTGTGCCTAGTGGATGGATTAAAGAGTAGAGTAGGTTGAGGATTATATGCATGAGGTCATATTTTTTATGTTGTGACAGATTTTTTATAGGTTTTATATTTGAGTATGTGAGAAGAAGTGTAGAGTGATCCAAAAGGTGGTTTTGGATGCATTGAGAGGGAGTGAAGGCTAGAGTGAGTGTAAAGGGGAATGAGTGAAAACAAAGGATGTCATCACAGTTCAAGAGTAACAATAGGTATTCAAGGTGATATGAGTTTCAAGGTATATAAGTGGGTGATTGGTTTCTTAGGGGGTTTTATCCTCCTTGATAGTTTGGGCTAGCTAAAGGTCAAGTGGGTGCTTGACTAAATTAAGGGATGGGTACTCCTTAATCAATTGGTGCTAGTCTAAATTTGGATCTTGTTATTATAGGACTATAGTCAATATTATAGTGTTTAGTGTATTTTATCACACAAGATGTTTTCCCACATATGTCATGTGTTATATGTTTGATCTTGCTTTATCTTTC
Source organism: Torreya grandis (assembly GCA_037957365.1). Classification (NCBI taxonomy): domain Eukaryota; kingdom Viridiplantae; phylum Streptophyta; class Pinopsida; order Cupressales; family Taxaceae; genus Torreya; species Torreya grandis. Next base: position 3,136,107 of record JARHVA010001627.1, read on the forward strand.
ATGTTCATTGTTATGAATGATGTGTATGATTCATAAATGTATGTGTTGAACGATTAAGGGTTTGAAGAGTTTAGAATTGTATTGAATATCTTACATCACTAATTCACCTATCCATCTTAGTGATTGTGCCTATAAAAAAAATTTGGTCTTGATATTTCCTATTAATTCTTAGTATAAATCTTGTAAGTTAGGTAAAATGGTGAAAATGATGAAGCCAAAATGGCTTGTCAAGCTCAATGAGGACTTTGTGTAGTGAGGTCAACAAATTCGTTTGTAAAACCAATAGTTATCATTAGACCATATGATGTTTATATTTGAATATGGTCTAGATATTTCATAGGATCATATAATTACATAATAATTATTTTAAATTTGTTATATAGGTGTTGAAGGTCAATATTACCATGACTATGCTTTGAGGTAAAATAATAGTTCTAGGTAAGAAAGTTTTTAGTGATGAGTTTGAGGCTCTATGCCTTGAGTTGATGTATCTAATGCATATGGTGTTATTTTTCATGACTTTAAATTCCTATTCATGATTTTTTAAATATTGTAAGTTAGTGTAAGAGGTTGAAATTTTGAATTCAAAATGGCTTGTCTAGTTCATGTAAGACTGTGTGAGATAAGATCATAAGATTGGTCTGCAAGACTAATGTTTGATATTATAGCCTATGGTTTTTGTGATTGAGGTTATTATAAATATGTTATATAATATTTTTAATGTATTGAGAATCATTTGAAGTTTTCTTTTAGGTGTTTTATTTTAAGTAGTTTCATGATTGGCTTTTGACAATCCTAGTAGTTTTGAGTGAGCATACTAAAGAGATGAGTTTTAGACTATTTACCCCAATTTGATGAGTTTAAAGCATATGGTGATGACCCTAAGGTAATATAGACTCTATATATGAAAATTTTTGATCATTTTTGAGTATATTAAGTGAGTTTTATTTTCACTATTAAAATGCAAAATTTTAATCTACACAGGCCTAATAGGGTTGAGTACTTATGAGGGGTTTTAAGATAGTAGTTTGAGAGGGATAGAATAATGAAAAGAGATAAAGAAGGTGATAATAATATATTGTGTGAGAAACATAGTTTTCAAAATGTGATAAAATAAATTATGTGGTTGAGTTGGTGATGAGTCATCTAGGGGGTTAGTGCCTCCTTATAAGTAGGTGCTTGCTAAAGCCTAGTCAAGTGGGTACTTATCTAGTTGGGGTTGGTACAACATATGGATTTGGTTCTTAACTAATTTTTGTTTTTGTCTTATAGGACTATAGTACATTTGTAAATATTAGTGCATTTTCTTCTCCTATATGTTTTCCCATATATATGATGTGTTCTTGTGTTTCATGCTTATGTGGATAGTTTCCTATGCTTATTAGATCTATATGCTTGTTTGAATAGTTCATGATTGTTTAAGTGTAATTGATAATAAATGTTTTAAAGAATAATTTACCCCTTATATTAGTAATTTTTATTCCAACATTTGGTTTAATATCTAGGCTTTTAAATCAAGCCTAATAGTCTAAAGGAGATCCTAGAAGCAAGGATGGCTAGTAGTCAAATTCAAGGAGGTTTCTCTACCAGTAAAGATCCATTATTCAGTAGGAATGATTATGCATTTTAGAGCATGAAAATGAGTAGCTATCTAATTTAAATTGGCCATGATATATGGAAGTTATTTACATATGGATACACTCTACCTCCTACACCATCAATTAATGCAATAGGCAAGAAGGAAAGTGAGAACAATTTTAAGGCAATGAATGCCATTCTATGTGGCCTATCAAAGGTAGAGTTTGTGAAGGTGATGCACTGTGAGTTAGTCAAGGTGATATGGGACAAGTTGAAGACTATCTATAAAGGAGACACCAAGGTATATATGAATAAATTATAGACTCATATAAGGTAGTTTGAAAGTCTGAGTATGAAGGAAGATGAGAGGATTGCATCCTACATGTTAAGGGTTGATGAAATTATCAATGTCATTAGAGGTCTTAGAGAAGTGAAATAATATACAATTTTACAAAAGGTATTGATATCCCCAACTTCAAAATTTGATTCAAAGGTATTTGTAGTAGAATAAATGAAAGATATAGACACTCTTCAGATGGATGGGCTTCATGTCATCTTGATTGCTTATGAGATGAGAACAAATATAGGATTACTTCCCAAGAAGGAAGCATCATTCAAAGCTAAGAAGAAGTCAAAATTGTAAAAGGTAAAGTATGAGGTATGTTCAGATGTTGATGATGATGATTTGATATCCATCTTTGATATGAAATTGAGGTTTAGATTTGGTAAGTACAAGGGTAAGTTGCCTTTCAAATGTTTCAACTATGGTAAGATTGGTCACTTTGCATCTAAGTGTCCTAACAAGGATAATATTGAGAATGATGAATAACATGATGTAAATCATGGTGATGATAAGGTCTATAATCCTGACAAAAACAAGAAATATTTTAGGAAGTATGAAGTCAAAAAAGGGTCATTCAAGAATAAGAGGAGTTTTTATACCAAAGAAGATAATAGCTTATCTGATATAAGTGACACAAGTACATTTGATACTAATGATGATAGTAATGAGCAGACAATAATGAAACCTTATTCATGGATATAGAAGTATACAATGATAGTTTCTCAAAATGGAAAGGCCTTATAAAAGGTGAAGAATTAAATGAAGAAAAGGTTGAAGTAAACCTTGAGTCAGGATTGGTGAGTGCTTTAGAGGATTTGAATTTCTAAAGAGGGAATAATCATAAACTAAGATCATTAGTTAAGGACTATGAAGAGTAGGTTAGCTTGTTTGAAGAGAGAATAAGTTACGCATCCAAGGATCATGATGAGATCATTAATCAAGTTAAAACTCAGATGGAGATAGTCACTGATACCCTAAAGGCTAAGGAAGAACAATGCACTAGGTATGATTCAGAAATAGAGTTCTTAAAATTAGAATTAGATCAAGCAACTAGCAATATGAAGACCTATGAGAAGTTTTAAAAGAGCACTGAGGCTTTAGATGAAATTTTGAGTAGTCAGGTCTAACAATGATAAGACAACTCTTGGTTTCAAAGAAGACCAAAAGGAGGCAACTCAAGTCAAAGATAAGGCTAATGAAGACAAGAAGGTCAACATGAAGAGACTAATCAAATATCCTAATGCTATGAGGTATGTTAATTAATTCAATGGTTATTGTTTTACATGTAATCAGTTTGGTCATAGAGCAAGAGAGTGTAGAAGATCTTCTAAAAATGAATATACATGGGATGATGAAAGGAATCATTACTCAAGAGGTATGAATGAAGTTTTTTGCTATAGTTTTCATAAAGTGGGACACATTGCAAGATTATATACTAATAGAGTTAGAAGGCCATCAAGTCAAAATAAGAGGTTTGAAGCCACTCAAGCACAAGAGAGAAGGAAAATGAATATGTGGAAACCAAAGATAGTAAAGGTGAGTCATGATTAGTCTACAAGCCCAAGTGGACTATTTTATATGGAAGAACAAACTTTAGATGTGAATTCAAGTTAGGAATGTTTGTTATTAGCTCATATTTTTTTATCAAACTATTGATGACGAGGTCAAACCTAAGATGCCAATCAAGCTTAAAAGGATCCTAAAAGATATTCAGTCTTATGAGATTATGGAGATTCAGGAATCTCTTGAGTTTGTGTTGTTTTAGTGATCTATGGAAAGAGGTGATTCCATTAGGCTTCATGGAGACTCTCTTCAGTTAACAAAAGCATGGTGGATGCTTCATTTGAGGGGGAACTATTCAGATTGTTCATAGGCTCCAAGTATAGTTTTTAACAAGCATATAAGAGGTAAGCAAAGTTGTTTTATGTTTCTCACATTTGGTAGTTGAGCATGACTTGTGTTTTAGATGGTTTAAGAATTTTGTTGATTCTTTTGGTAATCTCAAATTGTGAAGAAAAGGGGGAGTTACTATTTATTCAGTTGATATCAAGATTTTGGTAGCTTGGTAAGTAATATTGAGGTTTAAAGTTAATTTTAAGACTATGATTGGTCTAAAGGGGATCTTGGTAGATTTTGTTTCTTTTGTAGTTTATGAGAGTAGTTACCAAAGAGGGATAATGAGTGTTTCTATAAGTTTTAACGTGTATGACACTTTTTCATTAATGTCAAAGGGGGAGAAAGATCAGAATAGGGGAAATGAGATTGATCAAGTTTTAGTGTGTTTGAAATCAATGACAGAGAGAGTTTGTTGAAGTGTTATCATTGATGTCAAGGTTGATGTCATTAATTTCAAGGTGCATCTGGTGAAGATGCATGGTGAGTGATCTTTGAGGTATGAGCTTGTGAGCTTGATTTAACAAGAAAGCCATGTGACAAGATGTATTTGAAGGTAAGAGAGAATTTGAAGGAAAATAATTTATTTTATATTGAATGATGTCAATGTTTATGTCAAGATTAGGTTAGATTGAAGTTGTCAATATTTTCATTGAAGGTTCTTGTGAAAGTATGATGTCAAGTAGGTCTATAAAGAGTGTTGTTATGAGCAAGACCAGTTGGTAGTGTGTGTTTTGATAAAATTATGATCATTGAAGTTATGTAGTGTGAAAGATATTATTGTAGTCATTATTTATGTTGTTGTCTTTTTTACATTATTGATAAATGCATATGTAGCAGGTCTTTGAGATCAAATGATTAACCTAAGCCTAGTCATGGCATGAAGAGACCTTTTAAGAAGGTATGAGCATGGTATATTAGTGATATGAGTGAAAAATAACATGATGGGTTGTATGAGGTTTATTGAGAATGTATTTGAGGTATTGGAGCACTGATGAGAGTCTAAGGATGATCCTACAAGAGTAATACCTTTAGACCAAGTTTGCACCTAGACCATTCCTAGATCCTACTTGGCCTAATGAGGTATAAAGATCTATTATTAAGGCATGTGAAGGATGTATGTAAGTGTTTAATAATGATATATTTTTATTGAGAATATGAGTGAGGTAGATAGTGTATTTAAAGAGGCATGAAGGTTAGTTTTAAGAATAATGTGGTTGGTAGGTCAAGGTCTAAAAAATCAAAGAGAGAGAGAGTGTGTGGCCTAATGAGGGGTCATGATAAGATTTCAAGGTGTTTAAGTTAATTTAAGAATTTAAAAAGGTGAATTTTGTTTTTTCAAGTCTTTTCATGAATTTTTAAGTTTTATTTTGAAGAACAAGGCATGAAAAATGGTTTTTAGGTCTCTCGAGTGCATAAAATGAAGGGTTCTCAACCCAAGAAGGATTTTATTGTGCTCATTAGCTTGTAAAAAATTTTCATGGGAACCTAAGAAGTTAATGGTAGATGGGAAATAGTCTTATCTCTAAATTCCATTCATTAGTTTTTGTATTGAAGGGCTATGTTTTATGAATGATTATTTTAGAGTAGAAATAGGTTTAAACCCTCTTAGAACCCTAATAGAAACTTGATGTTGAATATGTTCGTAAAAAGTGCTCAAGATGGATTGGTATGCTTAGATAAGATATTGAAGATTTTATTAGACTCTCCCAAATACCTCTAGATGGTATTGGTTAGAGAGAGGAGAGAGATAATGTTGAGTTACAATCTTGTTTTTGAAGAAGTTACTTTAGAAGTCAAAAGTTGCATTAGACATAGTAAGAAAATGGATGGAAAAATAAGGTAAAGACTCATGTTTTATGTACATGAAGGTTTATATATAGTCTGTAGTCCTTAATTATTCTAAACCAATCATCCAAGTTAGCCAGTTATTAATAAGCCTAATGGTGTAAACAATGAAAAACCTAGACAATAGTGAGAAGATGATTAGGAATGTGTTATCATGATAGAATGATGAAACCATGTACATGGAATTGTTTTTTGAGATTTATATTTAATATTAATTCTTTTCATAAATATTTTAAGTTAGGTAAATTGGTGAAAATGATGAATCCAAAATAGCTTATCTGGCTCAGTGAGGACTATGTGTAGTGAGGTCAACAAATTGCTATGTAAGACCAATAGTTATCACTAGACCATATGATGTTTATATTTGAATATGGTATTGATATGTCATAGGATAATATAAATGAATAATAAGTAATTTAAATTTGTCATATAGGTTTTAAAGGTCAATATCACTATGAATGTGCTTTAAGGTAAACTAGCAGTTTTGGGTAAGCAAGTTGTAATGATGAGTTTGAGGCTCTATGCCCTGAGTTAAAGTATTTAATGCATATTAATGAATTTAAAGTCATATTGATTTTTTTATAAAACTTTTAAGTTATTTTAAAAGTTTTAAATGTTGAATTCAAAATGGCTTGTCTAGTTCATGTAAGACTATGCGAGATAAGGTCAGAAGATTGGTCTACAAAACCAATGTTTGATATTAGAAATTATGGTTTTTTTTTAATTAAGATTGTTTTCAATATGTTATATAATATTTTTAATGTTTTTATAATCATTTAAAGTGTCCTTTAAGGTGTTTTATGTTAAGTAGTTTCATGACTAGCTTTTGACAGTCTTGGCAGTTCTAAGTGAGCATACTGAAGAGATGAGTTTAAGCCTTTTTTACCTAATTGGAAGTGTTTAAATAATATTGTGATGACCATAAGGTATTATATAATATGTATATACACTTTTTTTTATCATTTTTGAGTGGATTAAGTGAGTTTGAGCTTCAATATTAAAAGGTATATTTTTTTGTGTACATAGGCCTATAAGGATTGAGTACTTATGTGGGGTTTAAAGTGGTGATTTGTTGTAAAATGTATTATTGAGCCTAGAAGTCATAATTTTGGGTATATATAATTATTATATTATATTTTACTGACATTTTTGGATTTTTAAAGTGTTACAAGGAAGGCAAAATGTAACATGTCTTAAACTAGACCTAAAAATGAAATGAGGTCTAATAAAGTTATGATATACCAAAAGGGACTAAATATTAATTTTAATAATGTTTATAATATTTATTACAACCTATTACATGTCTGATATAATATTTTAAGGTTGAGTATTTGATTAAGTGGCATATGAACAAGGAATGGTATATATACAAGGTAGTTTTAGGCCTATTTGTGAATGTAGGTAGTATGCAAATGAATTGCACATTGTTGAGTAGAAAGAGGTATTTTAAACCATAAAAGGAGTATATATTATATGTAATGAATATTTTATAGTTTTTTTTCATATGAAGGTCATGTGACCTAATCAGTCTTGAAGAGACCTAGTTGAACGAAGAAGCCTATAACGTAGTTTGAGAGGGATAGAAGAGTGAGAAGAGGTAAATAAGGTGATCATCATATATTATATGAGAAAAATAGTGTTCTAAAGGTTATAAAATAAATTATGTGGTTGAGTTTTTTTTTATTTATCTAAGGTGTTGGTGCCTCCATGTAAGTGGGTTCTTGCTAAAGCCTAGTCAAGTGGGTGCTTAGCTAGTTGGGGTTAGTGCTCCATGTGGAGATGGTGCTTCACTAAACTTGATTTTTATCTCATATTAGTGTTTTTTATTACCTTATAGGTTTTTAAACATATATGGTGTGTTATTTTGTTTAATTCTTATGTGGATGGTTTCTTATGCTTGCTACATCTATATGATTGTTTGAATGGTTCATGATTTCTTACGTGTAATTGATAATAAAGGTTTTTAAGATTGATTCACCCCCTCTTAGTAATTATGATTCCAACATGAGATACATAAAACATCACAACATGATTATAAAATTATTTTCATCATCTTAATGACTTCCATCCTCTCTCATAAGCTTTTATCCACTTGCAACTAGGGGAATCTTGAAGATTGTACTTATTTAGAATATCTTGTGCATACTTATATTGACAAATGAATACTTCCTCTTTATTTTGATGAATGTACATGCAAATAAATTAATTAATAATTTAAATATGATTTATATCAAATTATTATTTTATATATTTCTTTAATATATTCATCATCTTCATAGATCTCTTTGTAAAGATCAAGTCATCTACATAGAGACAAATAAATAAAATAATAGAATTTAATGATTATGTAAAGAGTTGGTTCATTTTAAATTATTAAAAAGTATTGATCCAATAAATTTATATAAATTATTTATTACCAAGATATTAGCTTTTTATTCATCCCATAAATATACTTATTCAACTTATATACCCAAAATTATTTACCCTTCACCTCAAAACCTTGTGGCTACCCCACATATACTTCTTCTTCAATCACTCCTTTAAAGAATGATCTTTTGATATTAATATTTTAGAAATTTTTTTTACCATTGAAACATTTATTTAAATTATTTATAAATAAATTACATGTATCATTCATCTCAATTGAATCCATCTCTAATATCATAACACCAACCCATTATTTCGTTTAACTAGATTCTACATATCTTCTAGGTTCACTAATCACTGATGATACTGCAAATATAGTATTTTCATCATAACCATTATAAAATAAGTTACATTAATCATGTTTTAGAATTTTTATACTCATATAATAATTATTATCCAAAATTTTAGTGTATGTATGAATATTCAACAAAAACATGTTCTTGCTTGGCATTTATGTGAATGGATGACTAGTCTCTTATAAATAGATAGTATTGTTTCTTGATGAACTAGAAATCTATCTAGGACTTTTTAATCCCTAAAAATAAAAAATAAGAGTTTGAACCAATTAAATTATTACCTGTGTATCTTCATGATCATAATCATCATATACCTCAATTTCAAAAAAAATAAAATCCTTAGAAATAATTATTGATTTATTAGCAAGATTTTAAAACTTGCATGCCTTAATTTCATCACCATATCCTATGATATTGTGATCAACAATATTAGGAACAATTATATCACAGTTAAATTTAATTTTGATAATTTATTTATACCATTTCCTTCAAATTAGATGGAATTTTCATCTTTTAATTACTCTTGGATTTTGAAAGAATCATCTAACTTGCTGAAATCATCTTTATGACTTGTCACCTAATTTGAACAACCTCAATTAAGAGAAAACAAATTATTTTATTCATATAATATAATAAAAATGTGAGACAATATTTATCCCTCTTTAAACTCACTTTTTTGTCTTTAAAATCCTGCTCTTTCCTTTCTTGATTGGCTTGATTCTTAGCTACTAGTATCTTTTAATCTTTTATCACGTGTCTTGGTTTTTTGCAACAATGACAAGTAAATAATTTTTTGCTCTTATATATGAAGTTCGATTTAGTTTTTACCTTTGAGTTTGAGTTTTTTTAACTCCCTTGATTCTAATTTTTTATTTTTCTCTTTTTTATTTGAAACCTTTGCCTTGGTTTCAAGTGTTTGTTATTGATCTCTAGTGTATAGTATCATCTTATCCTCATGAGACAAGAGATAACTCACTAACTCATCAACCCTTAAAATGTTCATGTATTTATACACTTCAATATTAATCAAAATATTAAACCATTTTTGGATTAAATATATCAAAATATTTATTAATATAACACTATCTTCTATAGTTTATCCATAAACCCTCATTCTATGAACTATATCTTTTAACCCTATGAAATAATATCCAACCCCTTTAGAATCTGACATTATCAAATTCTCAAAATTCATTTTAAGGGTTTGGATATTTTTTTATCTTACCTTAATAAATACTTGATCTGAATTATATGATGTATTCCATGACTCATTGACATTCTTGCATCCTAATTTTTTTTGGATAAATGATTGGGTCTATGGCACTCTAAATATAGAAGAAAGCTTATGCATCTTCCTTTTCTTCATCCTCTTGTGTTCTTCTCTGATCTTATGAAAAAGTATTAAAATATTTAGGTGGTTTTTACCAATATATACCATTATCCTAAACTCATTTACATATATTAATTATCTTACATTGATATCTCAAATACTTGAATTTGGCACCTTTGAAAATGAGAATATTCATGGAAGCAGAATTCATTGAAGCCATTTTATCTTCTAAAAAATGGCCTGAAAAACCTTTAAAACCTTAATTAAATGTGGATATGATATTAAATTAATGATATAAATTATTTTATGAGTGAAAATAATATTTTATTCACTCTAATATTAAATCTATGTATCAATAAAACTCTTTTAGAATTATTAGTTTTCAAATGAGTTGTGTTGTGAGTGAAATTGTCAACCAAAAGGTGGCCTAAATAGATTCAAACTTGAAAATATATGATTAATAGTCTAAAATACTATATAAATGAAATAATATCAAAGATAAAACCTAAAATAATATCCCCAATTCGAATTAATACACTACACAACCTTTGTGTATAATTCTTATTAATAAAAAAAGCTAAAATAAACTTATTACAAGATAACTTGCATTGCAAGTTAACTATAAAATAGAATATATAATAAAGATATCATATACAAATAATTGAAATAGAACCAAACTAAAAATATAACAAATAAAATTAATTTAACTTACTATAAATATTTGGACATCATAGAAGAAGCCTTATTTAATAGTAAAGTCAAACATGCAACTAAAAAGATATCCTAGTCAACTAAATAAACTAATTTAAGAAAATCAACTAAAATAAAATTTATTTTAAGTAATAAAATAAATAAACCATGTTATTCATATTTGGTAATTATTTTATAATTATATAGTCTCAACTAAGTACTCAAATATCAAACTAGATTACACTGAAGTGAGCTAGAGTGAACTAGAAGTTCCAACTATTTTTTAATAAATCATTGAAAAGTGCCCAAAAGTGACCAAAAAACAAATTAAATTCATAAATAAATTAAATAACCTTATAAAAAATAAAAAATATATATACATTGATTATAAAAATATAAATCAAGTGCTCATATTGGCATCATCCACAAAAAAAGGTAAAAGTCCTATAAAAAACCAAGGTAAATCAAATCATAAGCCTAAGGGAAATCAATAAAACTCTATCTCATCAAAAAAATTGAAGGTAAAGTTAATGCAAAATTTGAAAAAGAGTGATACAAAATTTATGGTAAAATAGGCCATTCTAAACATCCATATTTCAAGAAAATGGCATACTTGAAATAAGAAATAAAAAATGGCATACCTTAGGACAAAAATAGGGATCCTTTTCCTAAATGCAAATATTGGAGGGAAAGTGAAAAATTATAGTTAGCTCACACTAAACTTATGTCATTCCCACATGTTTCATTTTAGAAACATAAATATGTACATACATTTATTGATGATTTCTCTCATAGAACATGGGTCTACTATTCGAAAAAAAAGTGAAGTATTTAAGAATTTAAATTTTTTCAAATCCCCTGTTAAAAAAGTGTCAAAGAGAAAAATGCAACGTCTTATAATAAATAATGTAGTATAATTTTTCAACAATAATATGATCAATTTTTTTTGAATAAGCATACATTCAAGTTCAACATATTATGCCCTACAATCGTTAGTATAATGGTGTATCTAAATACAAAAATCATGAAATTAAGGAAATGACCAATTATATGTTGCATTTTAAATAATTTCCTCCTTATTATTGTGAAGAGGAAATAATGTATGGTAAATACACTCAAAATCACATTCCCCACTTAGTAGTGTAAGCCTTAAATTTTGAATAAAAATGGTCTAATGTTAATCCTAATGTTTTTAAACTTAATATTTTTGGATGTAATGCATGGGTGAATATCCTAGATGATAATCACAAAAATGGAAAGGAAGGTCCATAATTGTTATTTTTTCAAGTATAGTGATGATTTGAAGGCATATCAACTTCTTATTTTGGGAACCACTATAGGGATTTACTAACTGGACATATTGTTTGAAGATCATTCTTAGGATTACACTTCAACATATTTTATTCCTCCTCCATTGGTTTCTACTAAATCCAAGTAAAAATTATAATGATTATTATGAATATAAATTAATTTTATATGAATTCCATTTTAAGAGTCAAAATAATATAGATGATGAGTCACAAAGGGATAACTAACTTCTACACCACAAATATAACACCTCATTCCACCATAAATATCGTAGGTCATTCAAAATACACATACTCAACAAAAAAACCTCAAATAAAAAAGGCTTGCATAGATCATGATGAGGATGGTGCATTAGCATGGAATCCAATAAATCCAAATAATACTAGATTAGAACATTAATTTGGTGTTACACACTTGACATAGTTAGAAGTGAGTTAGCATTAAAAGAATTATTATGAGGATTGTAAGTGTTCTACATGGTAGGAAACTATGGTTGATATACTTATTTATTTGAAAAATTATAAAACTTTGGACCTAGATCCACATCCAAAAGGAAGAAAAATAGTGAGGTTAAAGTTGGTGTATCGCATTAGGTATGCAACATATGAGTCCATTGATATGCAGAAAGTTAGGATTGTATCAAAATGGGTTGCACAAGTTTAAGGTGTTGATTACCATGAAACATTTTTTCTATTTTACAAGATGAATTACATTAGGATTATAATATCATTAAATACAAATCAAGTATGGGAAGTCCATTATATGGATGCTAAAATTAACTCATTACATGGATACTTTCAATAATAAATCTATTTGTATGAACCTCCATGGTCTATCAGTAGAAAGAACTCCATTTATTTGAGCAGATTGTAAAGTCCTTATACATATTGAAATAGGCTCCTTAATATTAGTATGAAAATATTTACATCTTTATAAGCAACTCTAATATTATATGAAATCCCTTTGACCCCTTAGTCTATAATGATAAATTAGATGAGCAAATCCTAATTTTGGTCCTTTATGTCATCAATTTAATCATTAGAATAAGTTTCACCAAGAATATTAATAATGTGAAAGCATTGTTAATGAATTAATTTTAGATGACTGACTTGAGATTTTTACACTTTTTCCTTGGTCTTCAGATTTCATAGTTTGAGAAAGGAATATTTTAAACTAATTAAAGTATGCTCAAGACATAATTCATCTCTCCAACAAGGCAAACTAGAAGAATGAACTAACTCATTTTCAATCTAGAGTAAATATTTATACTAGATGTTCTTCTCCTTTGATTGATCATATAATCTAAGGAAATTGGTTGAAATTATTTTATATTTAACTCATACTTGTCATAATATATCCTTTGTTGTGAATCTTGTGTCATGCTTTTTTAGGACCCTCATGACAGCCACTGGTAAGATGAAAAACACATTATAAGGTATCTTAATGGTACTAATAATTATGGGAATGAATATAATTTAGGTAAAAATAATCATTTATTGGTTACACTTCTAATGGCAATACAATGGTGGTAAATGTGCACAGATTAGTAAGATAATGCAAATATAGCATTTTCATCACAAGAATTATAAAATAAGTTAAATTATCCATGTTTTAGGATTTTTATACTCATTTAATAATTATTATCCAAAATTTTATTTTCTAGATGAGGATTCAACAAAAACATGTTCTTGTTTGGCATTTATGTGGATGGATGACTAGTCTCTTGCAAAGAGCTAGTATTGTTTCCTAATGAACTAGAAATCTATCTACAAAATTTTAAGCCCTCAAAAAAAAAAAAAAAACAAGAGGTTGATCCAATTAAATTATTACATATGCATATAAATTATAATAATCATCATATACCCAATTTAAAAAAATATATATAATCCCTAGAAATAATTATTGATTTACTAGTAGGATTTTAAAACTTACATGCTTTACTTTCAACACCATATCCTATGATACTGTGATAAAAAAATGTTATTAAAAATTATATCACCATTAAATTTAATTTTTATAATTTTAATTCTATGATTTAATTTAAATTGGATTGACTTTCCATCTTCTAATTACTCTTAGATTTTTAAAGAATCATCTAACTTGCTGAAATCATCTTTATGACTTGTCACCTAATTTGAACAACTTGAACTAAGAGACAACAAATTATTTTCTTCCTATATTCCAATAAAAACATGAGACAATAATATGATACCTTTTTAAACTCACTTTTTTCATATTTAAAATCCTTCTCTTTCCTTTCTTGATTGGCTTGATTCTTAGTTCCTAGTATCTTTTAAATTTTTATCATGTGTCCTATTTTTTGCAATAATGACAAGTAAATAATTTATTGATCTTATCTATGAAGTTTTATTTAGTTGTTCCCTTTGATTTTGAGTTTTTTGAACTCGCTTGATTCTAATTTTTAATTTTTCTCCTTGTTATTTTAATCTTTTACCTTGGTTTCAAGTGTTTGTTATTGATCTCCAGTGTATAGTCTCATCTTATCCTCATAAGACAAGAGATAACCCACTAACTCATCAAACCTTATATTTTTTTATGTATTTACACTCTTAAATATTAATCAAAATATTAAACTATTTTTGGATTTAATATATCAAAATAATTATTACTATAACACTATATTCTATAGTTTAATGAACCCTCATTCTATGAACTAGATCATTTACCCTTATGTAATAATATCCAACCCCTTCAGAATATGACATTATAAAATTATCAAAATTTATTTTAAGGTTTTGGATATTTTATTATATTACCTTAGTAAATACTTGATATGAAGTATATAATGTATTCCATGACTCATTTGCATTCTTGCATCCTGAAATTCTTGGATAAATGCTTGCATCTATGACACTCTAAATATAGAAGAAAGTTTTTTCATCTCCCTTTTCTTTATCTTCTTGTGTTCTTCTCTGATCTTGTGTAAAAGTGTTAAAATATTGAGGTGGTGTGTACTAATATATACCATTATCCTCAAATCCATTCCATACAATAATTATCTTACATTGATCTCTCTAATACTCAAAGTTAGCACCTTTGAAAATAAAAATATTCATGGAAGCATAATTCATTGAAGCCATTATATCTTCTAAAAATGGCTTGAAAAACATTCAGAACCTTAATTAAATGTGGATATGATATGAAATTAAGGTTATAAATTATTTTATGAGTGAAAATAATATTTGATTCACTGTAATATTAAATCTATGTATCAACAAAACTCTTCAAAAGTACTAGTTTTTAAACGAGTTGTGTTGTAAGTGAAATTGTCGACCAAAAAGTGTCTTAAATAGCTTCAAACTTTAAAATATATGATTAATAGTATAAAATAATATATAATTGAAATAATATCAGAGATAAAACATAAAATAATCTCCTCAATTCAAATTAATACACTACACAACCTTTGTGTGTAATTCTTATTAATTTAGAAAGCTAAAATAAACTTATTACAAGATAAATTGCATTAAAAGTTAAGTCTAAAATTATAATATATAATAAATATATCATATAAAAATAATTGAAATAGAAACAAACTAAAAACAAATTAAATAAACTTAATTCAAATATTGGAGGGAAAGTGAAAAATTCTAGTCATCTCACACTAACCTTATGTCATTCCCACATGTTTCATTTTAGAAACATATATATGTACTTACATTCATTGATGGTTTCTCTCATAGAACATGGGTCTACTATTTGAAAAAAAAAAGTGAAGTATTTAAGAATTTAATTTTTTTCAAATCCCTTGTTAAAAATGTGTCAAAGAGAAAAATTCAATGTCTTATAATAAATAATGTAGGATAAATTTTCAACAATAAGATGGTCAATTTTTTTGAACAAGCATACATTAAAATTCAACATATTGTTCTATACATTCCTTAGTATTATGGTGTATCTAAATGAAAAAATCATGAAATTAAGGAAATGGCCAATTATATGGTGCATTGTAAATAATTGCCTCCTTATTTTTGTGAAGAGGAAATCGTGTATGGTAAATACATTCAGAATCACATTCCCCACTTAGTAGTGTAAGCCCCTAATCTTGAATGAAAATGGTCTAATGTCAATCCTAATGTTTTTAAATGTAAGATTTTTGGATGTAATGCATGGGTGAATATCCTAGATGATAATCATAAAAAAATGGAAAATAAGGGACATACTTGTTATTTTTTCAAGTATAGTGATGATTTGAAGGCATATCATCTTCTTGTTTTGGGAACCACTAAGGGGCTTTACTAACATGACATATTGTTTGAAGATCAATCTTAAGATTACACTTCAACATCTTTTGCTCCTCCTCCATTGGTTTCTACTAATCTAGGTAAAAAGTATAATGGTTATTATGAATAACAATTAATTTTATATGAATTCCATTATAAGATTCACAATAATATAGATGATGAGTCATAAAGGGATAACCAAATTCTACACCACAAACATAACACCTTATTCCACCATCAATGTTGTAAGTCATTCAAAATGCACATACTCAACAAAAAAACTCAAATAAAAAGGCTTTCATAGGTCATGATGAGGAAGGTGCATTAACATGGGATCTGATAAATCCAAATAATACTATATTAGAACATTAATTTGGTGTTACACACTTGACATAGTTAGAAGTGAGTTAGGATCAAAAGGATTATCATGAGGATTGTAAGTGTTCTAAATTGTAGGAAACTATGGCTGATATACTTATTTATTTGAAGAATTATAAAACTTGGGACCTAGATCCAAATCCAAAAGGAAGAAAAATATTGAGGTTAAAGTTGGTGTACTGCATTAAGTATGCAACATATGAGTCCATTGACATACATAAAGTTAGGATTGTATCAAAATGGGTTACACAAGTTTAAGGTGTTGATTACCATGAAACTTTTTTTTTCTATTTTACAAGATGAATTACATTAGAATAATAATGTAATTAAATACAAATCAAGGATGGGAATTCCATTATATGGATGCTAAAAGTACCTTATTACATGGAGACTTTCAATAAGTAATCTACTTGTCTGAACCTCCAAGGTATATCAGTAGAAATAACTCCATCTATATGAGAAGATTGTAAAGTCCTTATATATATTGAAATAGAATCCTTAATATTAATATAAAAATATTTACATCTTTATAAGCAACTCTAATTTTATATGAAATCCCTTTGACCCCTTAGTATATAATGATAAATTAAATGAACAACTCCTAATTTTGGTTCTATATGTCATCAATTTAATCATTATAATAGTTTCACAAAGAATATTCATAATGTGAAACCATGTTTAATGAATTAATTTTAGATGACTGACTTGCGATTGTTACACTTTTTCCTAGCTCTTCAGATTTCATAGTCTGAGAATGGAATTTTTAAACAAATTGAAGTATGCTCAAGACATAATTCATCTCGTCAACATGGAAAACTATAAGAATGAACTAAATAATTTTCAATCTAGAGTTAATATTTATAAAAAAAATTATTGTCATTTGGTTGATGATATAATCTATATGAAATTGGTTGAAATTATTTTATATTTAACTCATACTTGTCCTAATATCTTGTTTGTTGTGGATCTTGTGTCACACTTTTTTTAGGACCCATATGATAGCCATTGGTAAGATATAAAACACATTCTAAGGTAACTTCATGGCAATAATAATTATGGGATTGAATATAAGCTAGGTAAAAATCCTCATTTGTTGGTTACACTTGTAATGGTAAAATAATGGTGGTAAATGTGCAAAGATAATTGTCTGCCATTATGCAAACCTTTAAGGTATAGTCATGTTGTCTGATGTTTTTATTAAAAAAAACATGTTCCAAAATATCATTCAATGCATGGAATGAATATTAAAGGAATTAAAAATATCCCCCAATTCTTAAAATAGTAATACAAACACTCCAAATGAGTTCCAAAACCATTCTACTTAAACTAGGTTTACTGAATTTTATCACAGTCTACAATGTTCCACTTGGAAAAGAAATAAATTCACTTTTACAAATTTTAATTTATAAATTACACTTTGAAGTTGTTCATAAAGTTTTATACTTAATTTTTTCTTTTTATACCATTCCAAAATTATCAATATCTTGGTTTCTACATGCATTTATTTGCTTACTAGTTTATTTCATTTTTACCATAGTCAACACATTTGACTTTGACCAAAAATAAGGTAGTTGCACAAAAATTTATGAAAATACACCACTTTTTGGTTATTCTTATCAGATTTTTTGCCAGAATCTAGATAATGCGAGTGCAATGAAGACGTGATCACACAAGATAAACAAGTGCACACCACAAGATGCTAAAGCAATTTGACAATAACAAGAAGATAAATTGCACAAGACAAAATTGAGAAAACCAAATCTGAATTAGCATGGAATGGCCAAAATGAGGACTACAAATAGGAGAGTATGAAAGTAATTCTTCCATAAAGGGTGGACAAGGCACACCAAGAATAGTCAGTAACTCCTCCATGAAAGGTGGTGACAAGGTGCTAAGAATAGAGAAGTAACTCCCATCAAGGGAGTTACTTATGACATTATTATGACACATCCATGACACACACCTCCACATAAGCTATCTTATCCCACAAATGTAGGAAAACTCCATGTATGCACAAGAAATACAATTTTCCTAATTAAAAAATAGGGAAAAATAAAAACCACTGATACCCCCCCATAAGTGCAGCTTAGGTGGGCAGTGTGGAAATATAAAATGGGTCTCAACAACTAGGCCTGATGAGGTACCCATGTACAAATGCAATATACTATAAGATAGAGAAAAGGAGAAAACCCGTAGGAAAAAAAATCCCCCCAAAAGAGAGACATAAAAGAAAAGAAGAGGCTAGAAGGCCCCCCCTGAAGATGATGTTGTTGTAGATGTAGACCGCACCCCAAGAAGAGCTTGTAGATGAATGAACTTGCTCTCAGTGAAAGGTTTGGTGAAGATGTCTGCAACCTACTCTGAAGACTAGCAAAATATCAAGTCAATGACTTGACTATGAATAAGCTCTCGAATGAAGTGCATGTGAATCTCTATGTGCTTGGTCCGCTGGTGCTAAACCGGATTCCTTCAAATTTGTATGGTACTCTGATTATCATAATAAATGATGGTGGGCTGCCTAATAGGAATGCCAAACTCAGAAAGAATCCCCTGAAGCCAAATATCCTTAGTAGCGGAATTAATAGCTCCCCTCTACTCTGCCTCTGTGGATGATATAACAATAGCATTCTGCTTCTTGCTAGACCAACTGATAGGACCAGAACCTAGAGAGAAACTGTAACCAGAAGTGGACTTGTGAGAATGTGAATTGCTAGCCCAGTCTGAATCTGTATATCCAACCAAGTCAACCTCTATGCCAAATCTATAATGAATCTTGTATCTATGTGAACCTTGTATGTAATGCAAGATCCTCTTAGCTACTTTCCAATGCAGCTCATGGGGTTCCTGCATGAATCTGGAGACAAGTCCCACTGAATATGAAATGTCAAGTCTGGTGTGAGTCAAGTAGATGAGACTACCAACAAGTTGTCAATATCAAGTGGCATCAACCAATGGTGAAGAAAAATCAGTCTCAAGCTTGACTCCTGATAGAAAGGGAGTCAAATATGGCTTACAATCAGCCATGTGAAACTGAGCCAATAAGTCAAGAGCATATTTAGGCTGTGTAAGAGAGATCCCTATATCTAACTGTGAAATCTCAATGCCAAGGAAGTAGTGAAACAACCCCAAGTCTGTCATGTCAAATCTATCCTAAAGAGATGCCTTCACTACTATAATAGCCAATGAAGAACTATCGATGATCAAAAGGTCATCAACATATAGAACCAAAATCAAAAGCGAATCATCCTACCGCAAGAAGTAGACATTAGGATCAGAATGGCACCTAGTGAAACCTGCTATGAGAAGGAAGGAATCCATCTTGGCATACCAAGCCTGAGGGGCCTATTTCAGGCCATAGATAGATTTACTAAGTCTACATACTAAGGAAGAATCCTAAACAAATCCTGGCAGCTACTCCATGTAGATCTCCTCCTCAAGGTCTCTGTGAAGAAAGGAACTCTTCACATCCATCTGATGCACATCCCAACCATGTGTTGTGACAATGGCCAAGGTGAGTCAGATAGAAGTCATCTTTGCAATGGGTGTAAAGGTCTCTGAGTAGTCAATGCCTGCCACCTGTGAGAAACCTTTGGTGACCAATCGCACCTTGTACTTATCAACTGATCCATCTACTGTAAACTTGGTCTGATATATCCACTTACATCAAATCATCTTTCTTCCCTTAGGAAGTGATGTCAAGTCCCAAGTGTGATTTTTGATTAAGGAAGAATATTCTTCCTCCATAGCACTATCCCACTTAGGTACCCCTGATGCCTCTCAAAAAATTTATGGATCCGAAATTGAAGCAAAGAAGGCATGTGCATCTCTCTAAAAATCCCCCCTAGTATGTCTGTCATCTGCGGGATCTCCTGCCCAAGTGCTAGCACTCTCAAGTGTCTGTCTGGCCCAAAGTGTCCCAAAAGTGGGTGAGTCAGGGGCTAACTCCTCATCCTCTAACTGACTAGAGGTGGATGACATTGCATCACTATCCTTGTTGTCTAAACTCAAAGAAGAAGAAGATGTCTCTGGCTCAAGAACCTGTTGTGGCTGATCTGAATCTGATGAGAAATCATCATGAAGTAGATCCGATGAGGGAGAAGAAGTGTCAAGTATTGAGTCTCTAAGACTCTCCTGAAAATGGACACTTCTCTCGATGAACAAATCATGTGTGATTGGATCTAGAAGGCAATATCCCTTAATACCATCTGGATTTCCTACAAAGATGCAAGGCTTGGACTGACGTTCCATAGCTTTGCATTTCTTCTTCAGAATGCGGGCCATGGCTAGGGATCTAAAAACTCTGAGGTGATCAACATCAAGTTTCCTTTTATGCCAAGCTTCAAAGGGTGTTATCCCTTTAAAAGCTTTATGAGGAACCCTATTCTGAATTTAGCAAGCACAATTGATAGCTTCAGCCCAGTACTATGGTGCTAGGGATTTGGAGTGAATCCTACAGCTACCCATCTCTTTCAAGAACCTATTCTTGTGTTCTTCAACCCCATTCTATGAAGGACTATAGGTGACTGTGCACTGCAAATCAATCCCCTCTGTGATGCAAAACTACTCAAACCTGATGCTAACATACTCCCCTCCATTATCAGTTTGAAGAACCTTGATGGATTTCTCACTCTATTTCTCAACAAGAGCCTTGAAGTCTAGAAAAATTTCAAACACTTCAAAATTTTGTTTGATAAAATATATCCAAGTGTACCTAGAGAAATCATCAATGAAAGTGAGGATGTACTTGGCCCTTATGAAAGATGGTTTGGGAAATGGTCCTGATACATCACTGTGGACTAAATCCAAAGGTTGTGAAGCCCTCCAAGCTTTGCCTTTGTCAAATTTTGCTTCGGGATGCTTCCCAAGGGAGCACCCCTCGCAAATTCCTTTTGAGAATTAGACACGAGGCAAGCCAATGACCATGTCATGTTTGCAAAGTTACTCAAGGTAGCGGTAGTTAAGGTGGCCAAACCACTCATGCCATAATTTTCTAACTCCATCTGAATGAGTTAGCAATGCTTTAGGAGAAGAATTTGATGCAAAATATGAGGTGTATAACCTAGCTTGGTGATCTGCCCTTCCCACTGCCACTGTAGTATCACTATGCAACTCCCTAATAGACACTAAATCTGGTGAAAACTGAAGTCTCATGCCCCAACCAATGTGAGTGATTTGGTACACTGATAGGAGATTGGTTGAAAGAGAAGGAACACTTAGAACATTGTTTAATGTTCCTCCTTCCATTTCAACTGACCCTCTCCCTACAATTGAAACTGATGTTTCATCACCCAAACTAATTGAAGTCATGCTACAAGGCTCTAAAGATGAAAAATCAACTAGTGAAGAGCCCATGTGGTGAGAAGCACCTGAGTTGATGACCCATGATGATGTGGAAGCTGCTGTAGCTACAAGGGCATTGCCCTTTTCTTTCTCCTTACCCTTGCCTTTTGCCTTAGTAAAATCTTGGGTAGATGAATTCTACTTGATGGACAAAGGAACACCTATGTTGTTCTTCTCTAGAAGATGAGTTAGGTGATCTATTTGTTTCTTCATGCACTTGTGTTCATCATGACCTATATTTTTACAATAGGCACACTTAACCTTCTCCTTCTTAGGTTTAGCATTGGAGGATGAAGACTTAGTGTTGTTTTTGGCAGGATTGGTGTTTTCTTTCTTCTTCTCTTGGTCCTTGTTCTTTTTCTTCTTCTCCTTTGTTGAAGTCTTATCCTTACCATTTATAGATATCAAAGCTTGGGGTTGAGTAGACTTCATTGTGCCCATCTGAATTAGCTTATCTTGCTCCCTAGTCAAGTCGGCAATGAATGAATCCAAAGAAGGCATTTTCCATGTAGTGCCAAGGGCACTTTTTTTGGCATGGAAAGTGGAGACAAAGACTGAATAGCTTGGACCTAAATTTTCAAGAATAGAAGGAATGAGTTGATCATATTTCTTCTCTATCTCGCATTCTTTCAATTGCAATCTAAGGGCCTTAAACTTAGTGAAGAAGTCCTATAGGGTGTCAAAGTTGTTAGGACTTAGTCTTATGAGTTCATTTTCGAGCTCATGACCTCTCATCTCATCAAACTTCCCAAATAACTTTTCTAAGGTGTCCCATATGTCATTAGGATTTTGAGAGGATTCTAAGTGGAAGAGAAGTTTTGAAGACATAGACAAGCTCAGTAACCCAAAGGCTTCATCACTATGGTTGTACCACTTAACCTTTTCAGCATCTGTGTTGGGGTTTACTTCTGTACCCATGGTGATCCTATACAACCCTTTACTTCTAAGAATGATTGACATTTTAACTTTCCATTCATGATAGTTGAAGTGTGTTAGGGGTTTAAGTTGAAAATAATCCATTTTTAGTTGAATTTAGGTGAAATTGTGTTGATTGCAAGTTGTGAATTTATGTAGAAAGGAGAATGAAAGAAAGTTGTGAAAAATAATCACACCACCCCAAAATACTGAGCCCCACCAAAATATTCAAGTGCATGCTCAAAATATGTTGGACTCAGTTGAAAATGTGTCTTAGAGTAATCAGTGCAAGACTAAAGCAAACAGGACGTCGGACTCAGCCGAAAATGCGTCCCGAGAGACCCAAATTTTTGGCACTTTATAAACTAGTGCATTTTTTAAAAATAACAAGTCTACACTATGGAGAATTAAATTACAAGCACTTTTTCAAAAAATGGCACCCAAATTTGAGTTACCATTTACAAGATTTTAAAGTTACAATTTTCCCATAAACTAGTGTTTTTGCCAAAAAAAGCACTAAAACATTAAAAAAATGCCTATTATGGGGAGATAAAGTGGCCTTCTAACCACTCATTGGATTTGGCACAAAATGAGGAATCCAAATAAAAAATTCTTTGTGAAAATAATTTTAACTGATTGTCTTGGTATGCGTGAAAGCAAGTTTATCTTCCTCTTTTGGTAAAAATATACAACTAGTAAGGCAAAAATAAATTTCCAGCGAGTTTTTTGTTTTACTTTTTTTTAATAAGAGAAAGGGAGATAGCTGTTGTGTGATGTCTAAGTCCTGATAGGCACTACCAAGAAGATGAAATCAGGGCTTCACCAATGAACATGCACCCTTCAACTCTTCCAACGCAATGCAGATTTTAGTACTTCAACATACATTGTTGGAGTTAACACTTCCAGCTAGTTTTTACCACAGAGGAGACAAAACAAGTGCAGAAAAAGAAGTGATTGGTGTAAGAAAAGGGATGCCATACAAGAAAAAACAAAGCGCCATTTTCAAAAAGACAGTCCTCGCAGAATTTTCTCACAAAAAAAAGTGCAGTTTAGTTTTTTTTGCTTGAAAAGAAACTTGCAGACCTGTTGGATGGATAGTGGCGTGATAGAACTAGAGGCGCATGCTGCTTCTTAGCATGGCTAGAAAGGACACAAGCAAGGATAGAGAAAATATGTGACCTCCCTGCACACAAAAAAATGGCGCCCAAGTGCATCAAGTCCGCAGATCTTTATCTGTAAATAGTTTTGTCTTCCATGTATTTATTGATCCGTACGGTTGGAGATTTGCTTGTCTATAAGCACAAGAACTGGTTCAGCCTGCTTAACAGCCCCCCATAGGCGTAGCTTAGGTGGGCAGACTGCTTACCAACTTTGAAATAGAGAAAATTCGTACAATTTGTACAAATTTAATGTAGAAGTCAATGCCTTCAAGGCAGAATGAAACTCAACAGAAGTAAATTTTTTTTAACAAAATTACGTATGGATTTGCATGAGTTTTCAAGAAACTCTACCAAAACTCTCAAATGTAACAGAGTTAAACAAAAAATTGCTAAAAAAGCAACGTAAGAATTTCAAAATAGCATAGCCAGACACACGATTACCGGAGTGGCTCTGATACCATATCGGAGTTGTTGCCAAAATCTAGATAATGCGAGTGTAATGAAGACGTGATCACACAAGATAAACAAGTGCACACCACAAGATGCTAAAGCAATTTGACAATAACAAGAAGATAAATTGCACAAGACAAAATAGAGAAAACCAAATCTGAATAAGCATGGAATGGCCAAAATGAGGACTACAAATAGGAGAGTATGAAAGTAACTCTTCCACAAAAGGTGGACAAGGCACACCAAGAATAGTCAGTAACTCCTCCATGAAAGGTGGTGACAAGGTGCTAAGAATAGAGAAGTAACTCCCATCAAGGGAGTTACTTATGACATTCTTATGACACCTATGACACATCTATGACACACACCTCCACATAAGCTAGCCTATCCCACAAATGTAGGAAAACTCCATGTATGCACAAGAAATAAAATTTTCCTAATTAATAAATATGGAAAAATAAAAAACTACACTAATTCTTCTCACTTTCTATAATTTTTTTCCTTTTTACACCATTCCAAAATTCTCAATAGATTGGATTTTGCAAATAATTCTTGTCTCACTAATCTCTTTGGCAAGCATATTCAATTTGAATTCCAACAATCAAATATTTGAAAACTAGCAATTATTTCTTGAGACATAAATTTGATGGGATCTAGTACATATCCATTATGTAAACTAACTCGAGAAGATTATAAATTGATATATACAACTTGTCAAGACACCAAATTTGGAGGGCATGTTCTTGGCACATATGACATCATCTTTATGTCACCCTTTGACCATATGCACAAATTGACTAGTTCATTCATACCTTAATGGCATGCAGTGATGTTCTAGTTCTTCTATTCTAGGAATGTGAATTTTACTTTCTTCAAAGGACAAATTGGATCTCTAGAATCTCACCAAAGGATCTATGAACCCTTCACAACATCTTCTTGGTCCTAAATGCTCTGGACTCATGCCATACATCCTCCAATCCATAAAACTGACCTCTTTATCATTAATGCATCATGACATCATGTACTTAGACATTAATGACAAATATAGTATCAATGACCATGCTCAAAAATCTCCCCCTTTATCATTGATGAAAAAAACACTCTCAAAATGTCTTCTTACTAATATAAATTTCTCCATTTTGATCTTTCTCCCCCTTTGACATTAATGACAAAGGGTTTTTGATAAGCTACCATTTGATCCTTAGATCTAATATTAACAAACCATGCCCAAACATACTTGAAGCATCATATATAGGCTCCCCCTATCACCATGATCATCTCCATTTACTGATTCTTAACATGACTGATATTGATGAGTTTATAATATACTAACTATCAACCACGTGATGAAGACCTTGATCCATTAACTCACCATAACATTATACCTCTTTTTTTCACTTAATGAACCTTATAACTCCATGCATCTTGACTTCCATATCTTTATTTGTGACATCATTTCCCACACATGATATTCCTTTGATGACTAATCAACACAACTCTTGCACTCATCTTTAGCTCATAGCTACCTCAGGTCTTCTCATCATAATATTTGATTGTCATCTTGAATCTTGGAGATAAAACCATGTCTACCTAATGTTTGAACCATCATGCAATCACCTTATCTAACTCAAACCTCTTTTTAGATAAATTTACTCCCCCTTAGTCTTCAAAACATATACACTCACCATTTACACTTTCAAAACATCCCTAGCAGACTCACACAATCAATCATATTATGCATACATCCATAAAAAAAATTATGAACCATTACATACCTTTATACATCTTGAGAGAATCTTATATGAAAACATAAGGATGGATAATATCCATCTTCATTTCCTAACTTAGGATGCACCATACTTCTATCATGCTAAAACACTATCAAGTATTCTTCATATGTCATATCAACAACTCATGTTGCTTCATTAGGCCAAGCAAGGTCTAGAGGTGGTCTAGTTGTATATTAGCTATGTAGGTCTTACCTATGTGTGCTTATCCTAAGACTCACTTGAGTGATCCAACGACTTATAAGCATTCTCAAATAGCCTCATACAACCTCTTATTTAGAGCTTCAATAGAACATCTTTATAGCTCAATATATCATATTTGAAGTTACGTAGATCTTTAGAGCTCAACTAAGGATATTCATAGCTCATTATGTTCTATGCTGAGTCCTTGAAACTCTCCTAAGTGATCCAATACCTCTTATGTATGCTTAATTAACTCTATACATCATATTATGCCTTTGTGCATCCATCTCACTAGGCCACCATGCTCCTTTATAAACAAGACTAGGCAGCCTATGCACACGCCTTATCAAGTCTCGTACTAGGTTCAAACACTTTTCAACTTTGGAAATTGATATTGAAACACTCTTTGATGCTTCTACACCTTTCTCACATGCCTTTCATGCTCCCTAGATAATATAATACCTATATACATACTACTTTATGATCACTATGCACATGCTCATGATATGAATATGCTTCTCAAGACACCTTGTATTCAAATACTAGTACTTCAAAACATATTTACCTTGACCTAAAACTTAAAATCAATCTCAAAAGAATCATCAGGTTGCCTTCAAATTCTCTTTTAAGAGAGAGACATTATTAGATCATTTTAGATTATTACTATAAATAGTAATGTCTAAAATAAGATATATAAAGAGGGAAAATATATATATGCACAATAGATGTCTTTGGAGTTACTATATTAATCTATAGAGTATAGTTTGGCATCTTCAAAGCATAGTTAGATAGGTCTTTAAAACATCTTCAAATCTTTGTTAGAATGTATTTAGAACTACCTAGGTGGATCGTCAAACCTTTAAATTTCATAGCTAGGGATATTTTATACGCCCCCTCACGTATACCAAATTTCATCTCTTAACTCTTTTTATATATGGTAGATCCTTCATAAACTAACCCTCTAATTAGACCTAATTAGGTCTCCAAGTCACTTTCCAAATTTCATATAATGGATCCATACTTGTATAGAATCTCTGACCCACAAATTCTCATTCAATGTTTGGATATCAACATTTCAAAGCTACTCACCAAATTTGGTGACTCAACTCCATGTCTAACTTAATTGATGGCCTTCACACTTGCTTCTATTTGTTGATAAGTGTCTCCATGAAGCTTAATGGAGTCATCCCTTTCATAAGACATTTATAACAAAATAAATTTAAGATGTTATTATATCTCTATACTCTCACAAGACTAAATATTCTTTAACATCCTTCTAGTCTTGATTGTTAACTTAGGCTTGACCTTTGACTTAGATTCTTCATCATCCTTCTAAGTTGACAAAGTATACTCTTGACATTATTTCAAATATGACTTATTATCTATATTAGAAAATAGACCACCTTGGTTTATGATTTGATCATGACTCACCTTGTCATCCTTCTTCTCAATTTGAGTTGACACCAAACACTCTTGACATTCTACCCTGGCAATTAGCTCACCTTGATCCATAGGCTGATCATGACTAGTTATCACCTTTTTTGGTCTCCATACCAAATTTTTTTTATGACTTGAGGACTTACTCAATCTGATCTTAAAAATTCTTGCAATATGACCAACACATTAACACTCATAGCAAATAACCTTACTTTTGTTAGATATACTATTAACTGATGTGGTGATCTCTTCTTTTCCAATTGCTTCCTTTGACATAGTCCCATGAAAAATCATTCTTGTATGGCATCTTTCTATAGTCCTTTGCTTTATGTCCATACTGATAACAATAAAAACATTGACCATTGAAAGAATTGAAATACCTCATGACATTAGGATGTATAATAGAATTTATCTTCATTTTGAGGTTAACCTTCTTGTTCATATTATCATACTCCTTGTTCACCTTTTAATCTACTTTAGA
Source organism: Torreya grandis (assembly GCA_037957365.1). NCBI lineage: Eukaryota > Viridiplantae > Streptophyta > Pinopsida > Cupressales > Taxaceae > Torreya > Torreya grandis. Next base: position 3,164,195 of record JARHVA010001627.1, read on the forward strand.
ACCAAGAACTACCTTATCATTGATAGACTTCTGACCATTTAACATGTTATCTAGAGCCTTAGTGTTCTTTTCAAACTTCTCATATCTCTTTATCTTACTCATTTTGTTTACAAGCTTTTCATGCTCAATCTTCAAAGAATTTAGTTGTCTTCAAATGCTCATACTCAGCTTCCTTTGATCCAAACCTTGCATTGACATCCTCTAGTTGATTCTTGAGATCCTTGACAATCTTCTTTTGATTCTTCAAATCATCAAGGTCACTTATGATCTTAGCTTCAATGTCTAATTCAGATTTTCCTTCTCTACTATCATAGTATACTTCTTCATCATACATGTTGTCTTCTTGTTGATCACAAGACATTTGTTCTTCTTAGGATCACCTTCAAGATGTTAGACTTGTCTTCAAAAGTACCAAGATCTGATACCAATTATTATAAGCATAATCACTAAGAGGGGGTTAAATAAATTTCCTTAAAACTCTTTTAATTTCAATTCATTAATCATTCATTACGATTCATCAATCAATATCAACCCAATGTACATAAGCATTAATAAAGCATTAATCAACCAAAGCAATGCATAAACAATAATAACACATCATATAAGTGGGAAACCCTCATGGGGGATAAAAAACACTAAAATAAATCTTGGACAAATAGTACTATAAATTAATGAATCAATATTTATCTGATCACCAACCCAACAAGAAACACCAACCCCTAATTCACTAAGCACCCACTTGGCTTTAGAAATCACCAACTTGCTAAGAGACTCCAACCCTCTTATTGATAAAGCACCCACTCAATTAACACTTATGATGACTCAACACCACTCATTCACCAATGATTTATCTAATTTTTCCTTGATTATTATCAAAACATGATGATGGTCTTATTCTACTCTCTCTTTCATATGCTCTATATGACATCAATGTCATACTCAATCTTCTATCTACTCTCTTTACACATCAGCTATCTCATCATGGCCTTATCAACTTATTCAAGTCTCTAATACACCTATGCTCATCTATGAAAACCTCATAGACTTATACTCTACTCCTCTCCTCATGAAGTTTCTCTTAATCACAATCTTCCCTCATGGTCTGCTCTCTGACACTCATGATCACATTCAAAACTACCTCTCACCCAAAAAATTTTGTCATTACTCAATAAGCCATCTATCACCTTGATTATTTAACATAAATATTGATATTCATATGTATACCTCCTATTATATATTAATTACATCATTTTGATGGTCCATATGATCTCTTCCTTCTCCTCTTTGTGCTCTTTTATTCACTTTCACACTCACCCTTTGTTTTGCACACAAATAATAATAATTAGCCTTACTTTTATACAAGTCACTTAATCTCACACACCTTGATCATAAATACACACTTTAATGTTTTAATTAACCTTAAAATAGGTCATATGACACATTAAAATCATGAATTAACCAATACATTATGTTAGCCACAACTTAATAGGTTACATTCCTTCTTTAGGTCTCATGGAGACCTATTAGGCCTTTTTAGTCAGACGTTACACTTAGATCTTCTTAGAGTGATTCCAAAATACACATACAATAGTAAAATCTCAAATTAAATTCAAATATACCTTATCCAACTTCAATTTATATCCACAACACCTTTTACTTCCAACCACCACTTGAATCTTTTCTCAAAACACTATTCACAATAGGCTTGTGCATAAACATAAAATATGTTTTGAACAACTGAAGCATAAACTCAATTTTACCAAATAACCATGGAAAAAAATAAAATATAAATAATATTCATTAACTTAAGTTCATCACAAACTTAATTATATTCTTCAAATCAAGGTATACATACACAAACTCTTCTTTTCAAGATGTTTATTTTGAACTGCCAACTAGCTTCAAAACACAGTCATGAAAACTTGAAATTATAACACATAAAGGAACATACTCAATGGATTTAAATGAATTAACATGATCTTATAAAACACATATAACAACTTCAAAAAAATATATCATATTCTCTAATGGAAACTATTGGTCTTGTAGACCAATTTGTTGACTTTCTCTCTTACAGACTTCACTCAACCAAACAAGCCATTTTAGATTCAATGTTCCAACCTCTTACACTAACTTAAAATAATGTGTATGTCATTAAATTTTTAAAAAATAACATAATGTGAATTATATATATTTACTTAGTTAAAATATCCTCCAACTCATCACTACAATTGCTATATGCCCACTAGACCTTAGCATACAACATTCATGTTTGCATATAGTTCACTATCAAGATTGTTAGACCAATAGATCATTAGACTCTTGTGATTTATTTATGATATTTAATTATTTACTCACATTTACCTCACTATGATCCATATATAAACCATATTCTCATAGACAACATTTCTCTATTTTTCATATTGATCCTGTAGACCAATCTATCATTCCATATGTCTCTATTTCATATCAAGCTTTTAGACACAACCTTGTGATTAGAATCACATTTCAAAAACTTAAATAATGATATAAAATATATAAAATTATGATAAAAATACATATTATGTCCTATAATATTCATAATCCATTTCAAGTCCATCTTCTTCATGAAACAATCTACTAAGGTTTATTGTCATACTGAGTCTTAAAACCCTCATATTTCTACTAGTCTATGTTTTGATTAGTTATTTGTTTATATCACCTCAAGTTATCATTTATAACATATTAAAATTTATTTTAAGACCTTAATATAATTTTAAAACATTTAAATTACTCACCTTTGATGATTAATAACACTAAACACCTCTATAACCAAACCTTGTCTACCATTATGTAAAACCTTCAAGGTATAGTCATGTTGTCTGATGTTTATATTATAAAAAAACATGTTACATAATATCAATAAATGCATGGAATTGATATTAAATTATTTAAAAACATACCTCAATGCTTAACACATCAATCCAAACACTCCAAATGAGTTTCAAAACCATTCTAATCAAGTTGGGTTTATTGAGTTTTATCACAGTCTGTAATGGTCAACTTGGACAAGCAAGAAATTCACTTTCATAAAATTTAATGGATAAATTCCACTCAAAGGTTGTTCATAAAGGAGTCTAATTCATCTTTAATTTCTATAACGTTCCAAAATTGTTGACATCTTGGTCTCTACATGCATTTCTTTACTTATTGGTTTCTTTGTTTTATACCATAATCAACACCTTTGACTTTGACTTGAATTAAAGGTAGTTGTATGAATATTTATGAAAAGAAACCACATATATATTTTTATTCTTACTTTTTATAACAAATTTCCCTTTTTCACTATACCAAAATTCTTAATAGATTGGTGTTTTATTATTTTTTAGAATAATGAAGTTTTATTCTTAATTAATAAATACGCCTAAAGTAAAGTAAATTAGTAAATAATGTGTAATAATTAAGCCAATTATTTATCTAAATAGATTTTATTTTTTAATTTTATAAAAATATTAATAAATGAGAGAAAATATGACTTAGATTATTCTGAGCTGTTCAATTTGAGACAGGGTCTAAAAATTTAGTTACAGGATTAGGACAGTATTGGAAATAGGTTCTTGAACTTTGTTTTTTAATTGGATAGGAGTGCCAAAAGTGGGACACCCTAATGTTCAACACTATCATCCTTTTCCAACACTATTATACAAGTGATCTAAGTTTTCTAGGTTCTACTTGGTAGGTCTCTGTTACTTTGTCTATAGTCAGTGAAATATTGAAGCCCAAAATTCTATGAAGCTCATTATGCATCTATTTTAATCTTCAAAAGCCCTAGGAGCTCTTTGTACTTAAACTTGAAAGGAAATTGGGGAAAGATAGAATGGGTTAGTGTGTAAATTATATGTTGGATTCTCTTCACACCTTATGTGTGTGCATGTTGCCTACATACCAATACTCCAAGGAAGGATCAAGCTAATGTAGTTATCCCATTGAAGTGCTTGGTGTAATTATGTATGAAAATGTAACTAGATGCAAAACTAGGTGTACTTATAATGACTAGGGACTGGTGTAAGGGTTTGAATAAGCTTTGAATAATATTGGAAGACTGTATATAGATAATAGGGAAAAGTGCTTGAGTGTACTTTCTTTTATTCTTGTTTCTCTCTTGTAAATGAGTTCCAACCCTTCTAAATAGACTTTGAATGGCCTTTTATAGGGGATTTAATGATCATTGGTTAAATTAATTTTTCTTAGGATGACAAAAATTAGGATAAGGATCTAGGATAAAATGACCATTAAAACCTATTTTTCACTTGGATAATATCACCAAAAATAGGACACCCTAAATTTTAGCACTCTTGTCTAAGTTGGGAACTATTATCTAAAGGGAATGAAACCTAAGGGGATGGATCTAGGTCTGAAAGAGCTACCTAGGTTTATAAGGGTTAAGTCTAGAATGTTGTGGATGATTGGGAATTAGTGAAAGGAAATCCTAAAAGGGTTTTGCAAGCAAGTAGAAGGACCTATTGATTAGGTGTCTTTAGCCATACTCAAGTAACCAAATTTTGCATTTTATATGACTAAATTTCCCCCTCCCCCTTTATTTTAGTGATGTAAAAAAGTGAAATACTAGGATAAAGGAAAAAATAGAAATCATATCTAAACTTACTTGTAAAGGTGAAACCCATGAAGCTTGTGTGATGCTGAGTAATGTTGGATAGTGCATAGAGAACACGTAGTGCAAGTGTGAATCTATGAAATGAAATGAAATAAAGAGTAGATTAGTTCTTATTATATGTGATATAAAATAAGAACATACAAAATATGAGTAAAATAAAAAGGAAGAGAAAGGAATGAATACACCTCACTGGGTACACGAACCAATACAAAACCTATTGTGATCCTAAGGAAGGCTAAGTAATGCTGGATTGTGTTGGATGATGTTGTACCAAAAGTTATATCATGAATAGAGCTAAGTGATCAATTCCCTAGAAAGTGGCTCAAGAATATAAAGGCTAGTCCTTTGGCTCCATCATCTCCTATTAAGTGAAGCTAATGAATCATGTGTGTGTCAATCGATGTTTGGACTGTGTCTAATCCCTCTAAATAGGTAGCTCAAGAATACAAAAGCTGGCCCTTTGGTTCCATCATTGCCCCATGAAGTGAATCTATGAAGTGATATCGATATAGAATATATGTCATATGAGATGGCTCATAGATCTCATGGATTCTCTAAAAATCTTGATAATGTAGCATCGATAGCTAAATATATGCTACAAACTAGGCCACTCTTGGTCATTTCAAAAGCTGAAGATTAGGTATATATGAAAACCACTATGAAACTAATGCATTAGGCTCATGTAAAAGCCAAATCAGGAACTTGAGTACTCTATAATTTAAACTTGTATGAAAATTCAACTTGGAAAAGATTCTAACCACCTACAGATAGAGTAAGACACACAACTACTAAGAATGCTTAGGTAATAAATTAAACTCGAAAATAAAAGAAGACTAATGTGCCATGCACATTACCCTCAATCACTAGTGTCTGGAATATGGATTTTGATCTAGAAGTTATGTCAACTACCTAATCTAAAACTAAAAGTGAGAGACATCATGATATGCATGATACCCCTTTATATTTAGATTCCTTGAGAAAACTATACTAAAACTATTGATTTTGACTAATCTAGATGTGTAAAAATTGTAGTTGAGTTGAAATTTTTGCCTATTATTGGAAAACATGGGTTTTTCTTGCTTAGACAAGAGCACCATAATGAAGACACCTTTGTGTTTATCACTAATGTCCATTTTTGGCACTATTATCCTATGCTAAAATTAGTTTTTGATCTAGAATTGTCACTATTTTCTATTCTGTTCTGACTAGTTTGACCTCTGGATTCTAGAATGGGTAATCTGAATGATATTGTTTTGACTACTAGGATTTTTGATCTCTATAACAAAACCCCTATTTATTTCCCCCTCTTTTGAAGGTAGGAATGATTGAACCTATAATGACTTCCCTAAAAAAAAGAGTTTTAAAAGTGTGTTATGTTGCATAGATACATGATATAACAATGATATTTGATAAGATATCTCTAGATATAACAATGTTTGTATTGAGATATTGTTATATAAACAAGGGTATGCCTAGATATATATAACAATGTAAAAGCATTTGCAATGTACTGAAATAGAATTGGAAATGTTAGATGTTATTTGTTAGTTTCTAGTTATTAGTTGTCAAGGAGGGATGGAGCATGATGTCCATCATGGCATCCAAGAAAGCAAGGTAAATGCATGATATGGATCATGACATTGCAAACAAGGAAAAATAATCAAGAAATAAGCATACAAAATAAGAATAAAAAATCATACAAGGTTGGCCAAGGGGCCACACAAAAAAGGGACATGGGTTCATGTCACTCAAATTGAAAAACAAGCATACAAGGCCTGTTCAAATGCCACATACACATATAATTTGAAATAATAAAATATTGTCATGAGGGCCACATGCACACATAAGAGTACAAACAAGGGACATTGTCAAATGTCCAAAGGTACACACACATGAATAGAAGCAAAGGACATTGTCAAATATGCTAAGGCACACATAAGAAACAAAACTAGAACTAGAAATGCAATCATATCTAGCTATGCAAAGTAAGAAAAGAAAAAATGTAAAAATTGGAAAGGTACAATCACATCTAACTAATCAAAGCAAGAGTGAAAGTGAACAAGACTAGGTATATGCTAGGAAATACACAAGTGCAAGATACTAGTGAGTGTCGATGTGGTAATTTGTGTAATCTAGTAAGTAACATATGTCAACATGATAACTAGAGTGTGTGGTGTAAGAATAACATACCCTGGATGGTGTAGTCATGTAAAATATTCCCCTAGTGGGAAGATGTATGTTGATGTCTGTCTCAAATGTAGAAGTAGGATGCCCTCTCAATGGGTAGAATGAAGCAATCAAGGAACTAGAAATCACTACAAACATTCAAAGAAGATCAAGTGAAGCATGGTAATGTAGATAATCAACAAACAATAGAATATAACAACAAATGTAAGTCTAACACAATAGTAGAAATGTAAAATATGGATAATGCATACAATCTAAATGTTTTTGGTGTTTTCAATTTATTTGAATGTTTTTGTATTTTGAAATTTTGTATTATTTTTTTATTTTTATATAAGCTATGTATAATCAAGCAAAATATATTATGTACAATTAGGATGGTATAGGATGATACTAATTGATGAGTCTCATACTAGACTCCCTATCATGGTATCCTGTATCAAGGATTGGAATCAATCATGAATGTGAAGCATGATGAAAATGTTGAATCTATGGCTCTAAAAGTTGTATATGTTGTAGATGCTTTGAAATCTCTAAAGTAGAATTTGGTTATGGTTTCTCATTATAACTTTGAGAATTAGATGTAACTATAGGGCTCTTAGGGACCCATCTAGAAGTAGGAGAAGCTCTTTGAACATGTGCTTTATGTATAGACTGATGAGATCTCAATGAAACTACTATGGGTTTGAAAACTATAGCTAGAAGCTATCTAGAATCCCAAAGCTATGTTGGTGTATGAAACCTCTGTATTGGTAATGGATGTGTTATTTGTGTCTAAATTTATATTGAAGGAAGAACTATAACTGGTGGGGAAATTAAAACTAGTGGAGAAGATGGAACTAGTAACTAAAATTAATGGCTTTGAAGTGGGTAGTGGTAACTCACATAGAACTCCACCAACTATAATAACCTAATTAGTGTGAATGAATTTCATGCATCTATGAACTATAGATGGTACTACTTAAATTTTCTAAATCCATGAGAAACCAAGTAACATATCAAAAACTCCTACACTAGGAACTATAGTGAAATGTGAGGTCACTTGTATTAGACCAGTCTATAAAGGAAGTATAATCTCACCCAATGAACTTATCAGAGTTGTTGCTAGAATCCAGATAATGCGAATGCAATGGAGACGTGATCACATGAGATGAAGCTAGTGCACATTACATAGATGCTAAAGCAATTTAAAATTATACAAGAAGATAAATTGCACAAGACAAATAAGAGAAAACCCAATATCTAATTAACATGAGATGGCCAAAGTGAAGAATACATATAGGAGAGCATGTAAGTAACTCCTCCACAAAAGGTGGTCAAGGCACCCAAGAATAGACTGTAACTCCTCCATGAAAGGTGGTGACAAGGAGCTAAGAATAGAGAAGTAACTCCCATACCTAGAATAGCCGATCAAGGGAGTTACTTATGACATTCTTATGACACATCTATGACACACATCTCCACATAAGCTAACCTATCCCACGAATGTAGGAAAACTCCATGTATGCAAAAATATATAATTTCCTTAATTAAATAATAGGGAAAAATAAAAACCTACACTAATACCCCCCCATAAGCACAGCTTAGGTGGGCAGTGTAGAAATATAAAATGGGTCCCAACAACTAGGCCTGATGAGGTACCCATGTACAAATGCAATCTCCCATAAGATAGAGAAAAAGATAAAACATGTAGTAAAAAAACTCCCCCCAAAAGAGACATAAAATAAATGAAGATGCTAGTGGGTCCCCCCTAAAGATGATGCTGCTGTAGATGTGGACCACATCCCAAAAAGAGCTCATACATGAATGAACTTTCTCTTAGTGAAAGGTTTGGTGAAGATGTCTACAACCTACTCTAAAGATTGGCAAAATATCAAGTCAATGACCTAACTATGAATGAGCTCCCAAATGAAATGTATGTAAATCTCTATGTGCTTAGTCCACTAGTGTTGAACTAGATTTTTGTAAATTTGAATGGTACTCTGGTTGTCACAATAAATGATGGTGGGCTGCCTTATAGGAATGCCAAACTCAAAAAGTATCCCTTAAAGCAAAATAGCCTTAGTAACTGCATTAATAGCTCCCCTATTCTCTACCTCTATGGATGATATAGCAATAGCATTCTTCTTCTTGCTATACCAACTAATAGGACTAGAACCTAGAGAGAAACTGTAACCAAAAGTGGACTTGTGAGTCTATGAACCACTAGCCTAGTCTAAATTTGTATATCCAACCAAGTCAACCTCTATGCCAAATCTATAATGAATCTCATATCTATGAGAACCCTGTATGTAATGTAAGATCCTCTTAGCTGATTTCCAATGTAGTTCATGAGGTTCTTGCATAAATTTGGAGACAAGTCCCACTATATATATATGATATGTCGAGCCTAGTGTGAGTCAAGTAGATGAGATTGCCAACAAGTTATCGATATCGAGTGGCATCAACCAATGATGAACATTCAGCCTCAAGCTTGACTCCTGATAGAAAGGGAGTCAGAGATGGCTTGCAATCAGCCATGTGGAACTGAGCCAATAAGTCAAGAGCATACTTAGGTTGTGCAAGAGAAATCCCTGAATCTAACTGTGAGATCTCAATTCCAAGGAAGTAGTGCAATAAACCCAAGTCTATCATGTCAAATCTATTCTAGAGAGATGCCTTCACCACTGCAATAGTTGATGAAAAACTCTTGATGATCAAAAGGTCATCAACAAATTAGAAGCAAAATCAGGAGCGAATCATCCTACCACAAGAAGTAGACATTGGGGTCAAAATGGCACCTAGTGAAACCCACTATGAGAAGGAAGGAATCCATCTTGGCATACCAAGCCTGAGGGGCCTTTTTGAGCCCATAGATAGATTTCTTAAGTTTGTATACTGAGGAAGAATCCTCAATAAATCATGGAGACTGCTCCATGTAGATCTTCTCCTTTAGGTCTCTATGAAGAAATGAACTCTTCACATCCATTTGGTGCACATCCCAACCATGTGCTATGGCAATAGCCAAGGTGAGTCAGATAGAAGTCATGTTTGCAATGGGTGCAAAGGTCTCTATGTAGTTAATGCCTACCACCTATGAGAAACCCTTGGTGACCAGTTATGCCTTGTACTTATCAACTGACCCATCTGCTTCAAACTTGGTTCGACATATCCACCTACATCAAACCATCTTTCTTCCCTTAGGAAGTGAAGTCAAATCCCAAGTGTGATTTCTGATTAAGGAAGAATATTCTTCCTCCATAGAACTATCCCACTCAGGTACCCCTTATGCCTCTTGAAAAGTCTGTGGATCTGAAAATGAAGCAAAGAAGGCATGTAGATCTCTCTGGAAATCCCCCTAGTATGTCTATCATTTGTGAGATCTCTTGCCTGAGTGCCATCACTCTCAAGTGTCTATCTGGCCCAAAGTGGCCCAAAAGTGGGTGAGTCAGGTGCTAACTCCTCATCCTCTGATTGACTAGAGGTGGATGACTCTACATCATTGTCCTCACTATTTAAACTCGAAGAAGAAGATGTCTCTAGCTTAGGAACCTACTGTGGCTGGTTTGAATCTGATGAGGAATCATCAAGAAGTAGATCTGATGAGGGAGAAGAAGTGCCAAGTGTTGAGTCTCTAAGACTCTCCTAAAAGTGGACACTTCTTTCAATGAACAACTCATGAGTGGTTGGATCTAGAAGGTGATACCCCTTAATACCATCTGGATATCCTACAAAGATGCAAGGCTTGGACTGACATTCCATAGCTTTGAATTTTTTCTTTAGTATGTGGGTCATGGCTAGGGATCTAAAAACCCTAAGGTACTCAACATCAGGTTTCATTTTATGCCAAGCCTCAAAGGGTGTTATCCCTTTTAAAGCTTTGTGAGGAACCCTATTTTGAATGTATCAAGCAAAATTGATGGATTCAGCTCAGTACTGTGGTGCTAAGGATTTGGAGTGAATCATATAGCCCATCTCTTTTAAGAACCTATTTTTGCATTTTGTAACCCCATTCTGTGAAGGACTGTAAGTGACTGTGCACTACAAATCAATCCCCTCTGTGGTGTAAAACTACTCAAACTTGTTGCTGACACACTCCCCTTCATTATTAGTTTGAAGAACCTTGATGGATTTCTTACTCTATTTCTCAACAAGAGCCTTGAAGTCTAGAAAAATTTCAAACACTTCAGACTTTTGTTTGAGAAAATATATCCAAGTGTACCTAGAGAAATCATCAATGAAAGTGAGGATGTACTTGGCCCTTATGAAAGATGGTTTGGGAAAGGGTCTCGATACATCACTGTGGACTAACTCCAAAGGTTGTGAATCCATCCAAGCTTTGCTTTTGTCAAATTTTGCTTTGAGATTCTTCCCAAGGGAGCACCCCTCGCAAAGTCCTTTTGAGAATTGGACACGAGGCAAGCCAATGACCATGTCATGTTTGCAAAGTTTCTCAAAGTAGCGATAGTTAAGGTGGCCAAACCGCTCATGCCATAATTTGCTAACTCCATTTGAATGAGTTAGCAATGCTGTTGGAGAAGAATTTGGTGCAAAATGTGAGAAGGTGTATAACCTTGCTTGGTGATCTACCCTACCAACTACTGCTGTAGTATCACTATGCAACTCCTTGATAGCCACTGAATCTGGTTAAAACTCAACTCTCATGCCTTGACCAATGTGAGTGATTTGGTACACTAATAGGAGATTGGTTGAAAGAGAGGGAACACTTAGAACATTATTGAATGTTCCTCCTTCCATTTCAACTAACCCTCTCCCTACAACAAAAATTGATGTGTCATCACCCAAACTAATTGAAGTCATGCTACAAGGCTCTAAAGATGAAAAATCAACTAGTGAAGAGCCCATGTGGTGAGAAGCACCTAAATCAATGACCCATGATGTTGTAGAAGCTATAGTTGCTACAAGGGCCTTGCCCTTTTCTTTCTCCTTACCCTTGCCTTTTGCCTTGGTAGAATCTTGGGTAGATGAATTCTGCTTGATGGACTCAAGAACACCTATGTTGTGCTTCTCTAGAAGATGAGTTAGGTGATTTATTTATTTCTTCATGCATTTGTGTTCATCATGCCCTATATTTTTACAATAGGCACACTTAACCTTCTCCTTCTTAGGTTTAGCATTGGGGGAGGAAGACTCAGTTTTGTTTTTGGCAAGATTGTTGCTTTCTTTCTTCTTCTCCTGGTCCTTATTCTTTTTCTTCTTCTCCTTTATTGAAGTCTTATCCTTCTCCTTTATTGAAGTCTTATCCTTACCATTTCTAGCTATCAAAGCTTGGGGTTGAGTAGACTTCATTTTTCCCATTTGAATTAGCTTATCTTGCTCCCTAGTCAAGTCGGCAATGAATGAATCCAAAGAAGTCATTTTCCATGTAGCGCCAAGGGCACTTTTTGTGGCATGGAAAGTGGAGACAAAGACTAAATAGCTTGGACCTAACTTTGTGAGAATAGAAAGGATGAGTTGGTCATCTTTCTTCTCTATCCCACATTATTTTAGTTGTAATCTAAGGGCCTTAAACTTAGTGAAGAAGTCTTGTAGGGTGTCAAAGTTGCTAGGACTTAGACTTATGAGTTCATTTTCGAACTCATGACCTCTCATCTCATCAAGCTTCCCAAATAAGAGTTCTAAGGTGTCCCATATGTCTTTGGGATTCTTGGTGGTTTCTAAATGGAAGAGAAGTTTTAGAGACATGGACAAGCTCAGTAATCCATAGGCTTCATCACTACGGTTGTACCACTTAACCTTTTCAGCATCAGTGTTGGGTTTTACTTCATTACCCATGGTGATCCTATACAACCCTTTACTTCTAAGAATGATTGACATTTTAACCTTCCATTCATGATAGTTGAAGGGTGTTAGGGGTTCAAGTTGAAAATAATCCATTTTAAGTTGAATTTAGGTGAAGTTGTGTTGATTGCAAGTTGTGAATTTATGCAGAAAGAAGATTGAAAGGAAAGATTGCAAGTGCTGAAAAGCAACCACACCCCCTAAAATGTTGAGCCCCCCCCCAAAATATGTAAGTGCATGCTCAAAATATGTTGGGCTCAGCTGAGAATGCATCTTAGATCAATTAGTGCAAGACTTTAAGCAAATAAGATGTCGAACTCAGCCGAAAATGCGTCCCAGGAGACCCAAATTTTAGGCACTTTATAAACTAGTGCATTTTTAACAAATAACAAGCCTAAACTATGGAGAATTGAAATTAAAAAACTTTTTCAAAAAATGGCATGCAAATCTAGGCTACTATTTTCAAGATATTAAAGGTTCAATTTCCCGTAAACTAGTGTTTTTGCAAAAAATATCACTAAAACATTAAAAAATGCATGTTTTGAGAGAGAAAGTGGCCTTCCAACCACTTGTTGGACTTGGCACAGAGCGAGGAATCTAAAGGAGGTCTTTGTGAGGGGAAATTGGCCTCCTGCCAACCTGGGCCTCACCCTTCATCTTCGACAGGCGAAGATATAAGTTTAAATTTAAACCCCCAATTTATCAAATTGTCTAAAATACTTAATATTCAGTCAAATTGACTGATTTTTTTTGACAAGTCAATTTTAACTAAAAAATTAAAGTAAAAGATAGAATGAAATGGATGGCTAAGTATCTAAGGATCCACATGGGACACCAAACAAGGAAAAGGAGTGCCATTTAAAAAAAAATAGTTTTGATTTTGTTGGGCAGAAAAAAGATATTGAATTTGCAAACCTCACAGATCTCAATACACAGCAACAAGTGGCAATCACAGAAGAGAAGAGACAAGTTTAAATTTCAATGCACAACAGGGAAGAGACAAAGTTTCAATTTCAACAAACAGCAGGTAGTGTTAATCACTACCTCACTATGCACCTGCGCACTAGATACTATACAGCTCCATTTTGCCCTGCTGGAGTCCTACTCCACGCATATCTCATCCTACCAGATGCTCCACATAGACCTCTACATGCAGATGCACTTCTTGGAGAGCTACCCCAAGCTGAAAGTGGCATCCAAGAACAGAAACTAGATGTGTAGAGATCTCTCTTTTCCTGCAAAATGACCAAAAAAAGGAATTCTAATGCCTTTTCTAAAGCCACAACAGATCTATACAAGATGTCTTGGAAAATTTTAACTCAGATATTCAAAGGGAGATCTGAATGAAACTCAACAGAAGTAATTTTTTTTAATAAATTTTTGTATGGATTTGCATGAGTTTTCAAGAAACTCTACCAAAACTCTCAAATGCAACTAAGTTAAACAAAAAAACTACTAAGAAAGAAAAGTAAGAATTTTAGAATAAACTACTAGCATAACTAGACACATGATTACTAGGGTGGTTCTGATACCATATCAGAGTTGTTGCTAGAATCCAGATAATGTGAATGCAATGGAGACATGATCACACAAGATGAAGCTAGTGCACATCACATAGATGCTAAAGAAATTTGAAATTATACAAGAAGATAAATTGCACAAGACAAATAGGAGAAAACCCAATATTTGATTAACATGAGATGGCCAAAGTGAAGAATACATATAGGAGAGCATGTAAGTAACTCCTCGATAAAAGGTGGTCAAGGCACCCAAGAATAGACTATAACTCCTCCATGAAAGGTGTTGACAAGGTGCTAAGAATAGAGAAGTAACTCCCATACCTAGAATAGCCGGTCAAAGGAGTTACTTATGACATTCTTATGACACCTATGACACATCTATGACACACATCTCCACATAAGCTAGCCTATCCCATGAATGTAAGAAAACTCCATGTATGCACAAATATATAATTTTTCTAATTAAATAATAGGGAAAAATAAAAACCTACACTAATACCCCCCATAAGCGCAACTTAGGTGGGCAGTGTGGAAATATAAAATGGGTTCCAACAACCAAGCTTGATGAGGTACCCATGTACAAATGCAATCTCCCATAAGATAGAGAAAAGAAAAAAACTTGTAAGAAAAAAACTCCCCCCAAAAGAGAGACATAAAAGAAATGAAGAGGCTTGTGGGCCCCACTAAAGATGATGTTATTGCAGATGTAGACCGCACCCCAAGAAGAGATCGTAGATGAATGAACTTGCTCTCGGTGAAAGGTTTGGTGAAGATGTTTGCAACCTACTCTAAATACTGGCAAAATATCAAGTCAATGCCCTAACTATGAATGAGCTCCCAAATGAAATGCATGTGAATCTCTATGTGCTTAGTCCACTGGTGTTGAACTAGATTCCTGCAAATCTAAATGGTACTCTGGTTGTCATAATAAATGATGGTGGGCTGCTTGATAGGAATGCCAAACTCAAAAAGTATCCCCTAAAGCCAAATAGCCTTAGTAGCTGCATTAATAGCTCCCCTATACTCTGCCTCTGTGGATGATATAGCAATAGCATTCTACTTCTTGCTAGACCAACTGATAGGACTAGAACCTAGAGAGAAACTATAACTAGAAGTGGACTTGCGAGTCTGTGAATCACCAACCCAATCTGAATCTGTATATCCAACCAAGTCAATCTCTATGCTAAATATGTAATGAATCCCATATCTATGAGAACCCTGTATGTAATGCAAGATCCTCTTAGCTTATTTCCAATGTAGCTCACGAGGTTCCTACATAAATCTAGAGACAAGTCCCACTGTATATGATATGTCAGGCCTAGTGTGAGTCAAGTAGATGAGACTACCAATAAGTTGTCGATACCGAGTGGCATCAAGTAATAGTGAAGAACAGTCAGCCTCAAGCTTGACTCCTGATAGAAAGGGAGTTGGAGATGGCTTACAATTAGCCATGTGAAACTGAGCCAATAAGTCAAGAGGATACTTAGGCTGTGCAAGAGAAATCCATGAATCTGACTGTGAGATCTTGATGCCAAGGAAGTAGTGTAATAAACCCAAGTCTATCATGTCAAATCTATCATGTCAAATCTATCATGGAGAGATGCCTTCACCATTGGAATAGCCGATGAAGAAATCCTGGTGATCAAAAGGTCATCAACATATTGAACCAAAATTAGGAGTGAATCATCCTGCCGCAAGTAGACATTAGGGTAAGAATGGCACCTAGTGAAATCCATTGTGAGAAGGAAGAAATCCATCTTGGCATACCAAGCTGGAGGGGCTTGTTTAAGGCCATAGATAGATTTCCTAAGTCTGCATACTAAGGAAGAATCCAGAACAAATCTTGGTGACTGATTCATGTAGATCTCCTCCTCTAAGTCTCTGTGAAGAAAGGCACTCTTCACATCCATATGGTGCACATCCCAACCATGTGCTGTGGCAATAGAAAAGGTGAGTCAGATAGAAGTCATCTTTGTAATGGGTGCAAAGGTCTCTGAGTAGTTAATGCCTACCACCTATGAGAAACCCTTGGTGACTAGTCACACCTTGTACTTATCAACTGACCCATCTGCTACAAACTTGGTTTGATATATCCACCTACATCAACCCATATTTCTTCCCTTAGGAAGTGAAGTCAATTCCCAAGTGTGATTTTTGATTAAGGAAGACTATTATTCCTCCATAGAACTATCCCACTCAGGTACCCCTGATGCCTCTCAAAAAGTCTATGGATCTGAAACTAAAGCAAAGAAGGCATGTGGATCTCTCTGAAAATCCCCCTAGTACATCTATCATCTACAAGATCTCCTACCCAAGTGCCAGCACTTTCAAGTGTCTATCTAGCCCAAAGTGGCCTAGAAGTGGGTGAGTCAAGTGCTAACTCCTCATCCTCTGACTGACTAGAGGTGGATGACTCTGCATCATTGTCCTCGCTATCTGAACTTAAAGAAGAAGAAGAAGTCTCTGGCTTAGGAACCTACTATGGCTGATTTGAATCTGATGAGGAATCATCATGAAGAAGTAGATCCGATGAGGGAGAAGAAGTGCCAAGTGGTTAATCTCTAGGACTCTCTTGAAAGTGGACACTTCTCTCAATGAATAACTCATGAGTGGTTAGATCTAGAAGATGATACCCCTTAATACCATTTGGATATCCTACAATGATGCAAGGCTTGGACTGACATTCCATAGATTTGCATTTCTTCTTCGATATGTGGGCCATGGTTGGGGATCCAAAAACCCTAAGGTGCTCAACATCAAGTTTCCTTTTATGCCAAGCTTCAAAGGGTGTTATCCCTTTTAAAGCTTTGTGAGGAACCCTATTTTGAATGTAGTAAGCACAATTGATGGCTTCAGCCCAGTATTGTGGTGTTAAGGATTTGGAGTGAATCATACAACTACCCATGTCTTTCAAGAACCTATTTTTGCATTCTACAACCCCATTTTGTGAAGGACTGTAAGTGATTGTGTGTTGTAAATCAATCCCCTCTGTAGTGCAAAGTTGCTCAAACCTATTGCTGACATACTCCCCTCCATTATCAGTTCAAAGAACCTTGATGGATTCCTCACTCTATTTTTCAACAAGTGCCTTGAAGTCTAGAAAATTTTCAAACACTTCAGACTTTTGTTTGAGAAAATATATCCAACTTTAACTAGAGAAATCATCAATGAAAGTGATGATGTACTTGGCCCTTGTGAAAGATGGTTTGGGAAATGGTTCTGATACATCACTGTGGACTAACTCCAAAGGTTGTGAAGCCCTCCAAGATTTGCCTTTGTCAAATTTTGCTTTGGGATGCTTCCTAGGGGAGCACCCCTCACAAAGTCCTTTTGAGAATCAAGAACGAGGCAAGCCATTGACCATGTCATGTTTGAAAAGTTTCTCAAGGTAGCTATAATTAAGGTGGCCAAACCGCTCATGCCATAATTTGTTAACTCCATCTAAATGAGTCAGAAATGATGTTGGAGAAGAATTTGGTGAAAAATGTGAGAAGTTGTATAACCTTGCTTGGTGATCTACCCTACCCACTGCCACTGTAGTATCACTATGCAACTCTCTAATAGACACTAAATCTAGTGAAAACTCAACTCTCATGCCTTGACCAATGTGAGTAATTTGGTACACTGATAGGAGATTAGTTGAAAGAGAGGGAACACTTAGAACATTATTGAATGTTCCTCCGTCCATTTCAACTGACCCTCTCCCTACAACAATAATTGATGTATCATCACCCAAACTAATTGAAGTCATGCTACAAGGTTATAAAGATGAAAACTCAACTAGTGAAGAGCCCATATGGTGAGAAGCACTCGAATCAATGACCCATGATGTTGTAGAAGCTGAAGTTTCTACAAGGGCCTTGCCCTTTTCTTTCTCCTTACCCTTGCCTTTTGCCTTGGTAGAATCTTGGGTAGATAAATTCTACTTGATGGATTCAGGAACACCTATGTTGTGCTTCTCTAGAAGATGAGTTAAGTGATCTATTTGTTTCTTCATGCATTTTTTTTCATCATGCCCTATATTTTTAATATAGGCACACTTAACCTTCTCCTTCTTAGGTTTAGCATTGGAGGAGGAAGACTTAGTGTTGTTTTTCGCAGGATTGTTATTTTCTTTCTTCTTCTCCTGGTCCTTATTCTTTTTCTTCTTCTCCTTTGTTGAAGTCTTATCCTTACCATTTCAAGATATCAAAGCTTGGGGTTGAGTATACTTCATTATGCCCATTTGAATTAGCTTATCTTGCTCCCTAGTCAAGTTAGCAATGAATGAATCTAAAGAAGGCATTTTCCATGCAGCGCCAAGGGCACTTTTTGTGGCATGGAAAGTGGAGACAAAGACTAAATAACTTGGACCTAAATTTGCAAGAATAAAAAGGATGAGTTGGTCATCTTTCTTCTCTATCCCACATTATTTTAGTTGTAATCTAAGGGCCTTAAACTTAGTAAAGAACTCCTGTAGTGTGTCAAAGTTGCTAGGACTTAGACTTATGAGTTCATTTTTGAGCTTATGACCTCTCATCTCATCAAGCTTCCCAAATAAGAGTTCTAAGGTGTCCCATATGTCTTTAGGAGTCTTGGTAGTTTCTAAATTGAAGAGAAGTTCTAGAAACATGGACAAGCTTAGTAATCCATAGGCTTCATCACTACGGTTGTACCACTTAACCTTTTCAACATTAGTGTTGGGTTCTACTTCAGTACCCATGGTGATCCTATACAACCCTTTGCTTCTAAGAATGATTGACATTTTAACCTTCTATTCATGGCAGTTGAAGGGTGTTAGGGGTTTTAGTTGAAAAGAATCCATTTTAAGTTGAATTTAGGTGAAGTTGTGTTGATTGCAAGTTGTGAATTTATGCAGAAAGGAGAATGAAAGTGAAGATTACAAGTGCTGAAAAGCAATCACACCCCCCAAAAATGTTGAGCCACCCCCACAAATATGCAAGTGCACACTCAAAATACATCAGACTCAGCTGAGAATTCATCTTAGAGCAATGAGTGCAAGACTTTAAGCAAACAGGACGTCAGACTCAACCAAAAATGTGTCCCAGGAGACCCAAATTTTAGGCACTTTATAAACTAGTGAATTTTTAACAAATAACAAGCCTACACTATGAATAATTAAAATACAAACACTTTTTCAAAAAATGGCACCTGAATCTGAGCTATCATTTGCAAGATATTAAAGGTTCAATTTCCTGTAAACTAGTGTTTTTACAAAAAAACTAAAACATTAAAAAAATACTTGTTTTGAGAGAGAAAGTGGCCTTCCAACCACTCGTTAGACTTGGAACGGAGGGAGGAATCCAAAGGAGGTCTTTGTGAGGGGGAATTAGCCTCCTGCCAACCTAGACCTCACCCTTTGTCTTCAACAGGTGAAGATACAAGTTTAAATTTAAACCCTCAAATTATCAAATTGTCTAAAATACTTAATATTTAGTCAAATTGACTTTTTTTTTTGAAAAGTCAATTTTAACTAAAAAATTAAATTAAAAGGTAGAATGAAATAGATGGCCAAGTATCTAAGGGCCCACATGGGACACCAAACAAGGAAAAGGAGCGCCATTTTCAAAAAAAGAATAATTCTGATTTTGCTGGGCAAAAAAAGATATTGAATTTGTAGACCTCACAGATCTCAATGCACAGCAAAAAGTGGAAATCATAGAAGAGAAGAGACAAGTTTCAATTTCAACACACAACAAGGAAGATACAAAATTTCAATTTCAACGCACAGTAGGTAGTGTTAATCATTACCTCACTACACACATGCATGCTGGATGCCATATAACTCCATTTCACCCTACTGGAGTCCTACTCCATGCATATCTCACCCTACCAGATGCCCCACATGGTCCTCCACAAGTAGATGTGCTTCTTGGAGAGCTACCCCAAGCTAAAAGTGGCATCCAAGAATATAAACTAGATGTGCAGAGATCTCTCTTTTCTTGCAGAATGACCAAAGAAAATGAATTTCACTGCCTTTGCTGAAGCCACAATAGATCTATACAAGATGTCTTGGCAAATTTTAACTCAGATATCTAAAGGGAGATCTGAATGAAACTCAACATAAGTAATTTTTTTTAACAGATTTCCGTATGGATTTGCATGAGTTTTCAAGAAACTCTACCAAAACTCTCAAATGCAATCGAGTTAAACAAAAAAACTACTAATAAAGCAAAGTAAGAATTTAAAAATAAACTACTAGCATAACCAAACACATGATTACTAGGGTGGCTCTGATACCATATCAGAGTTGTGGCCAGAATCTAGATAATGTGAATGCAATAGAGATGTGATCACACGAGATGAAGCTAGTGCACATCACATAGATGCTAAAGCAATTTGAAATTATACAAGAAGATAAATTGCACAAGACAAATAGGAGAAAACCCAATATCTAATTAACATGAGATGGCCAAAGTGAAGAATACATATAGGAGAGCATGTAAGTAACTCCTCGACAAAAGGTGGTCAAGGCACCCAAGAATAGACAGTAACTCCTCCATGAAAGGTGGTGACAAGGTGCTAAGAATAGAGAAGTAACTCCCATACCTAGAATATCTGGTCAAGGGAGTTACTTATGACATTCTTATGACACCTATGACACATCTATGACACATATCTCCACATAAGCTAGTCTATCCCACGAATGTAGGAAAACTCCATGTATGCACAAATATATAATTTCCCTAATTAAATAACAGGGAAAAATAAAAATCTACACTAATATAACTTTGTATATACCCAATAAATCCACTGATAACTATATCTATTAGGGTGATATCCTACTCTGAATAGCCCAAATGATGTAATAATGTAATGGTGCACATATTGACACTAGAACCATTATCAATGAGAACACTATGAATTGATTGATTATGAATATGTGATATGGTAAAGAGTGCATTATAATTTGAATTATCCTCCATAATATCTTGATTTGAGAAGGATATCAAAGGTCTAGCTGGAACTCTAGATTCATACACATTGATCATACCACTTAAAGGATGCGACTCAATTGAAGGTGCTTGGTATGTAACTAGTGGTGGATATGCATGATATGCATGGTGAACCCCTGATGTGTCCCTTGTATCCTTTTTTGAATGCTATGGAAATGGATTTGAGAAGATTTTCAAACCTTTATCCTTTGTTGGTTTTTCCTGTGGAGGCTCAATTGAAGTGCCAAGATCAAGTAGGTTATCATATATCAAGTCCTATATCTTATGTCTAAAAATAATGAATCTATTTGTAGTTTGGCTTGGTTCCCTATGGCAATCATAAAATGCCTACTAATTATATCCCTTGGGAAGAGGTATGGTTGGATCAAATTTATGAATAAGAGGGAGAAATATGATATTAAAATCCAAAATCTACCATTAAAACCTACTTGTAAGAACTAGAAGATGTTATAAAGTACACCTAGGGGGTGTTGATAAAACTATATGCTGAAGAGGCTCTAAAGTTGCATGTACTATAGGTTAATTTTTCCCTTTTGTATCATTGAACTTGACCTTGTATGGGACTTTGTTGTTACTTGTATTAGTTATGTCTGGAATACTTGTATACTTGAGTTTGCCCATTGAAATGAGTTTTACTTCTCTTTCCTTTAGTGTATGACACAATTCAATGAAGGAAGAGAATCACTTGAACATAATTGATTCATGAAGTGCTAGTAGAAGACTCTATTTGAATAGGTCTTGTAACTCCTAATCTACCATGGGACTAGTCATCTTCACCAAGATGGTCTTATAACGAAGAACATAGTCTATGTGATGCTCATTTGGTCATTGTTTCTATTGATAAATTTGAGCATATGAAACCTTATCACCAATGTTAATGTTGAAGTGTGCTAAGAACATGCTAGCTAAAGGATTGAATGCATGAAATGACTAATTTGATAGACTATAGAACCATTGTAAAGTATAATCCTTTAGGATTTATGGAAATAACTTGGTATGTAGCTAGTCATTGGGTACATAGTCCAAGCATGCTATGTGAAAAACTCTCAAGTGTGTCTCTAAATCACCCTTTCCATAATAAAGAGTAAGCTTGGGTCGAACAAAACCTTACGACAAGGGTGCAAAAGTAATATAACAGGTAATGATGTATATAGAAGAGAAAAATAATCCAAAGCTTACGTAGGTCTAGTGGTACCTTGCTCAAGATGTGGCACCTTGGATTGAAGATATAATATCTCTTGCATAAGGGCTACCACATCAAGAGAGAGGGATGTACTGGCTGTAACTGGTGGCATGGAGGTAGATTAGGTTGCTATATGGGGTTGTTGAGACATAGTTGCCCTCATAGTGTCATTTTCAACTAGTTGCTTAGTGGTTTAAGAGGATTGACCATTATTCACTTTTTGTTGTTCCTCTTGTAGAATTTTAAACATGTCATCTTGCATATCTAGATGTTTTGTTAAGAGTTCTTAAAGTTCACTTTTACTAATTTCATCAAAACTGGTATATTGAGCCATTGTGAAAGTAGGAAAACAATTTATATTGTGTTTGAATGTTTTGTCATAAGTTTTAATAGGTAGTGTGATAGAAAAGGAAAGTATTGAATATAATAAATGCAAGGTCCTAAAAATAGCTAATTGAAATTTATGCAAAAAGGATATGAATATCCTGAACATGTAAGGTGATATCACAAGAAGTAAAATAGGATATAGTACATGCAACTAGGGATTTTTTCAAAAATATTTATACAAAATACTATGAATTTTTAATTTAAAATTGATTATTTGAGTTTGATATGCAACAAAAAATTCAAAAAATAATTGGGAGTTAGTTAATGCAACTAGGGATTATTGAATGATTTTTTTTTAAATTAGTATAATAATTTAAAAATTTTGATATGAGTTTATATAAAAATTTTAGAATTTTTATTTAAAAATTTAATAAAAATTAAAAAATATTTCTAAAATTAGTAATATATTTTTCATAGTGTTTAGAATGTTTTTCTATGCAAAAAGGATCTAGTATGTGCAAACTAGGGTTTTTATAAAATATATTGATAAATTTACAATTAATTTGTAGATTTATGATTTTTTAACTATAAGAAAATTAGGAAATTATGGAAAAAAATCAGAAATAATTTACCCTAGGGTTTCTAGGGTTTTTGTGCAAAAATTTGAAGTAAGTTAGATTCACAAAATGTTTTATTATTTTTTAGAATAATGGATTTTTATTCCTAATTAATAAATAGACCTGGAGTAAAGTAAGTAAATAAATAATGTGCAATAATTAAGTCACTAATTTATGTAAATAGATTGTATATTTGCCTTTTCTAAAAATAATAATAAATGAGAGAAAATATGACTTAGTTTATTCTAATTTGTTGGGTCTGAGAATTCGAGTACAGGACTAGGACAGTGTCAAAAATAGGTTCCTAAACTTTATTTTATGATTGGATAGGAATGTCAAAAGTATGACACCCTATTGTTTAGTGTTTTAGACCTTTTTTGGCACTATTATCTAGGTGATCTGAGTTTTTGGGTTTTTCTTGGTAGGTCTATGTTACCCTATCAATGAAATATTGAAGCTTGGAAGTTTGCAAAGCTTGTGCATCTATTTTAATCTTCAAATGCCCTAGGAGCTCTTTGTGCTTGAACTTAAAATAAAATTTGGGAAAGAGAGAGAAGGGGTTAGTGTGTAAAGGATATGTTGGATGTACTTCACACCCCATGTGTGGATATGTTGCCTACATACTAATACTCTGAGGAGGGATCAAGCTAATGTAGTTATCTTATTGAAGTGCTTGGTGCAATTGTGTATGACAATGTAACTAGATGAAAAAATGGTGTACTTGGAATGACTAGAGACTAGTACAAGGGTTTGAATAATCTTGGAATAATATTAGAAGGTTGTATATAGAGAATAGGGAAAAGTGATTGAGTGTACTTGCTTGTATTCTTGCTTCTATCTTGTAAATGAGTGTTAACCCTTCTAAATGGACTTTGAATGGATTTTTATATGGGATTTAATGATCATGGGTTAAATGAAATCACATTAGGCCAACATGAATTAGGATAATGATCTAGGATAAAATGATTGTTAGAACCTATTTTGCACTTAGACAATAATGCCACAAATAGGACACCTTGGGTTTTAACGCTCCTATCCAAGTTGGGCACTATTATCCAGAGGGAATGAGACCTAGGGGGATAGATCTAGGACTGAAAGAGTTGGATAGGTCTATAACGGTTAAGTCTAAAAGGCTGTGGATGATAGGAAATCAATGAAAGAAAAGAATAAAAGGTTTGTGCAAGCAAGTAGGAGGACCTATGGATTAGGTGTCTTTAGCCATACTTAAGTAACCAAATGTTTCATTTTATATGACTACAATTGGCTTCTATAAAAAAATATTTGATCACTGGCATCTTTGGTAAACATACTCAATTTTAACTCCAATGGTCAAATATTTGAAAACTAATAGTTATTTATTGAGACATAAATTTGATGGGCTCTGGCACGTATCTAGTCTATAAACCAACTTGGGAAGCTTATAACTTGATATAGACAACTTTTCAAGACACCAACTATGGAGGGCATGTTCTTGGCACATATGATGCCATCTTTATGTCACCCATTGACCACATTTAACTTTTTAGGTACATATAATAAATGCATAAACTGATTGGTTCATTCATACCTTGATGACATGTAGTGATGGTCTAGTTCTTCTAAGTTAAGAATGTGCATTTTCCTTTCTTCAAAAGACAAATTGGATTTCTAGAATCTCACTAAAGGATGTATGAATCCTTCATAGCATCCTTTTGGTCATTAATGCTCTGCACTCATGCCATACATCCTCTAATACATAAAAGTAACCTCTTTGTCATTAATGCATCATGACATAATGCATTTTGGACATTAGTTATAACTCTATCATAAATGACCATGCTCAATAATTGGAGTGTATGCTCAGAAAATATGTTTGTCCCCTCAAAGTTACTATGATAATGGAGTGAGTTCTTCCCATAATGGATATTGTATGGCATTTCCCTACCTTAAGCATTTTTTTTAATATAATTAATATTTGGGAATATTGGACCACCAATATATTTTATGTGTTGATCTCATTCTATTTATACATATTTACATTATTATAAGTGAGTTTTTTAACATAATTCTGGTAGGGGCCTCTTTCAATTCATTTTCTCACCATATTGAGATAAATAAGGTATCATTAGGAAAAAAAGTTTCCCCATATATCCTTAGGGTATGAAATTTCACTTAGATACCATTTCCATATCCTCAAGAATAAAAATCATAACTATTTTTTCTTAACCAAAGATATTAAATTTCTCACACAATTGCCTAAAAATTAGAAAATGTTTAAATTGGGTTGTAGTTAGGATCTATGATGAGGAGAAAAAAATAATTAAGTTGAAATTGGGATTAATTTAATAATTTATACATGATTTAAACATGACCAATCCATATAATCTACTACTACAATTTAATATACTCATTAGATAGAGGGAAAATAAAATTCTTGTCTAAAGGTTAGGAAGTAATTTAGAAATAGTAGAGTGTAATCTAATTGATTTGTTCCACCTAAAAAAATAATTGTAAGAGGAAAGACAAAAAAATAATTTTAGGTAAAATATTAGAAATTTGGGTATATTTTAGAACCATAATAGATTTCAAACCTCAAAATTTCCCAAGATCTAACACTATTAATAGGAATCAACCTTAGGCTAATCATCATGGTGCAATAACCAATGCTAGTTTAGATCTTTTACCTCTAAAATGAGTATTAAAATGCTTGTAATGTGGTGATGATCACTACAATAATATTTCACCATTTTATGAAATAATCAACGTGCCAACCGTAGAGTGTATGTAGCAATTTATAATTAGAATGTGGATTTGAAATTTAACTAATTGAAACCAAAGGTGATTTTATTGGGTTTTTATTGGACATTTTAATTCATTATGAAGAAACAATTTTTTTTATTTTTCCTTCCATTTCTAGTAAATGTAAATAATAAAATTATAGGAATAAAATTTTGGCATATGAAAAATAATTCTAGTTTCATGATGCATGGGGTAATTGAGCTTCAATTAGGTGTCTTTAAGACCAAGGTGGATATGTTTTTTATACCCTTTGGGGTATTATGACCTGATATGGTATGATTTTGATATAAAATTTTCAAGTTAGACTTGATTATCTTATAAATAATTTAAAATTCCTTGATGATTCCAGAAACATGGTGGAAATCTAGGGTATTTTAAGAAAAGTTGTCCATAAAATTCTATCAGCCTTGCATCTAAAGAGGTACTTCATAAAGAGATCAAGATATATTTTATGTAACTAAAAGAGATATCTAAGGATATATTACATACATTAAAATAATTTGAAGTCTTGTGATAATTTTTCAATGTATTTATTGAGTAAATTATATACGTACAACTTGTAATCAAATTGAATTTATCAATTAACATTGTGCTTAGATCTGTACATTCATATGAAACACCATATAGGATGAACGCGTAAGATATATAAGAGATAAAATTAAATTAAAATATTTCACATGAACAAAGGACTAACTAGACTGATTATCTCACCTTGGGGTGATCTTGTTGTCTCTGTGAAGAATAAGGATCGAACACTGAGGATTTGCATTGACTATAGGATATTGAATAAAGTAATGACCAAGAACAAGTATCCTTTACCTAGAATTGATGATATTTTTTATTATATGAGTGGTGATATGTTTTTATTCAAGATATAAATTCAATAAGGGTTCCATTAACTTCAAATCAAGGAACAATATGTGAATAATATTATATTTATAATTTAGGATGGCCATCATTATTCACTGTAATGACTTTTGGCTTGACCAATGCACCAACAACATTCATGAATTTTATGAAAAATGTGTTTAAATATTTATTGGATCAATTTTTATTATTATTTCAATATAATACTCTAGTCTATTCAAAGAATGAATAAGAACATGAAAAACTCGTATGCTTAGTCTTGAAAATGGTAAGACAACATAAATGGTATGGTAAGATTTTATAAATTCTCCTTTTATCAAATTAAGATTCATTATTTTTGAAATATAATATAAAAACAAGGGATTTTTGTTGACTTTTTAAATATCAAAGACATCAAGGAGTGGTCTACTTCATTTTTTTCATGAAGCATGAATCTTCATGGGATTATCTAGTTATAACTACAAGTTTGTTGAGAATTTTTATAAAGTGGATAATCCCATCACATCCTTGAAACACAAGGAGAATACATTTTTTTGGAAACTATTTTACCTTATTTTGGATTAATTAACCTTAATATGTGTAAAAATTAGGATAGTTAATATTGTATAATATATTAAAAAAAATCTTAATGATACAAGAGTATGACTGAATAATTATAATATAATATTTATGGAAATCACTAAGAGGATTTAGATAGTTTGTTTCAATTTTGTGTAAGGTTAATATTATGTATATGCAATTTAAAATACATGAAATGGATTGAGATTTATTCATATCAATAAATTATATCTTTGATTCCATTTGGACAAGTCTATTATACTTTGGATGCCTACATTAGATAAAGGCATCTACCTTTTCTAAATTTATCCCTATAAATTCTACCTTATTATTTTGACATAGGGCATTTTTCCTTCTTTTTAATCATCTCTCTATGTGATATCAATCCTCACTATGTTCACAGGACCCAAAATCTTGTCTCCTTATCTTCACAACTCTAGATCCACTTCCAAAAATAGGTGAACCTATTCAAATGGTTAAGAGTGATGGGCTTATTTAACCTCAACCACTACCCAATGAATAAATAATGATTGCTTATGTATTCAATAATTTTAGAAGATAAATAAATCCTTATGTAGTTCTCCCCCTTAAGTGAATGTGTGAAATCATGAGCCACTAGTATGAATGCATCATATGATCTAGATTTTAACACTTGAAAATGGTAATATTTAATTCGATTAGGTACTTTAAAATTATATAGATCTTATTATTAATGGTTGATTTATGATTTAGGAAGTATAGGGTAGTCCCTCTCATTATTCAAGTGATAAAATATACTTTATTAGTACTTGTTTGATGATAGATAGGGAATATGTTTATAACTATTGTGTATTAATGTTTAATATTTATGTAATGCCTTAGGCCATTGAAATTTAAAACAAAAGGGACAACCAATAAATATGATTTAAATTTGTAAAATGACAATTTCTTGGAATGCAAATGATTATGGAATAGGTAGATGATAGTGTAAATATGGAGGCATCTAAGTATGACCATAGGTGTCTATAAAATATAAATAGTGATCTGATGATAAAAATATATATTGAATATGATAATTGATTGGTTATACATAGACTAATTAATTCTTATAGGCAATTGATAGAAAATTAGGAAGGCTAGAACTATAAAAAAAATAGATAAGAGAGAAGGGTGTAAGAGCACATGTGTATTATTAGGTCATATATAATAAAAATAAATAGAAATGACATTTAAAAGGGTCTAATAATATATTTTAGTGTCTATAGACACCTTAGTGTGAATAATATTCCCAAAGTCTCAAGGAATTATTGACTATTTTACCTATACTCTTTATACTAGATCCTAATGGTAACTTTAAAATTTGGATTGATGTATCTATAAATGGGCTTAGTGGAATAATAACAAAAGATGATAGAATGGTTAATTATGAGTCTAAAAATCAAAGAGTGGTAAAATAATTACCCTGCTCATGATTTATAAATAAAAGTAGTGGTCCATGACTTGAAGAAGTGGAAATGTTTATGCTTGGAAAACACTTTAAATTTAAATTAGACCATGCATTCTTGACCATCTATATTTATAATATGACCTAAGTGCAAGATAATGAGGAAGGCTGGAGTTAATTATTAATTATGACATGTACAATTCTTATGTCAAATGTAAGGAAAAATACATTACTGATGTACTTATCTTGTTGGATTTTCTATTTTAAGGTCTAGCTTCAAGAAATGTGTCATGTAACAAAATTTAATTGATGATATTTTTAAATAAATTTATACAAAATTATCCAAATAACCTATGGCTAAAACATTTTATTATTATTCCTTAGAATCAAATGGTATTTTAAGGCATGAAGGGAGGATATATGTTCCTAATTACATAAACTTAAGGGATAAATTCCTATAATAATTACATACTACATCTCATTTTTCTCATCCTTGTGTCACTGAGATGACAAATGAACCCAAAAGGTGACATTTTTGGCATAGATTAAATAAATACGTAATTGATGATGTGAAAATTTTATTCAAATTCAAAAGAGTTACACATTAGCACTATCTTCCAATTGGTTTGATTTATCCTAATTATATAACAAAGAATATATGCTTTATAATTTACATGTATTTCATATTAGGATTGCCTAAATCTTGAGGTTGGAATGATATTATTTTGGTTGTGATTTATAAGCTCATCAAGGTTGAGAATTTTATTATAGGAAATATTACTAATGAGGCCCATATTTTTTAAAATATTTCTCAAAGAAATAATTCATCTTCATGAAGATTTTTTAAGTCATTATATCTAATTGATATAAGTTGTTTCCATTAAGGTTTTGGTAGATCTTGACTTCTACATTTGGAACTTGATTAAATTTTAGTTCTACATACCACACTAAAAAGGATGGACAAATTTTAATATTAAATCATGTGGTTGAATTTAGTCTAATAATTTATGTAACTGATTAGAGAAAAAAGTGGGAACATTAATGTTACTTATTTGAATTTTCTTAAAATAACACAAATCATTCCATTATGAAGATGTCTTATTTTCAAGCCTTGTTTGGGCATAAATATCAAAATCCCATTGGTTTGGAAGGTTTGGAAAATATGAATATAGTAGGTCCTAAAACCTTGCATGTTTATGACACTCAAATGGTTCCCATGTGACAGATATTGAAGGATACATCTATTAAGCATAAGAGCTATGTGGAACTAAAAATGAATCCTAAGGAATTTGAGTTACGAGACACAAAGTTTCTTATAATGAGGCTAAAAAATAATTCCCTTAAATTTATAAAATATTTTGAAATGGCTCCCCTCTTTTTGTCCCTTAAATATTATGGAAAATACATATAATTTTTATTAGCCTATATCTCTTCCTCTTTATCTCTAGGATATGTGATCTATTTCATGTTAATAAAATATGTGTCTTATATCTCATATTTTAGATTGTAATTTTTTCATGTAAGAGATGAAGAGACAATTAAATTTTATCATGTTAATATCTTCACCCATCCTAATGTGAAGGTGTGAAGTAAAGATTTAAAATAGGTGTTGGTTTAATGGGATTAAATTAGTGAGTGAAGTGCCACTTGAGAAGATGATTTTTTTTTAAAATATCATTACCCTTAGTTATTTATATAGGCACCATGATGGTGCATTATGTAATTGGATTATATGCCATATCCCAATTTTATAATCTAGAAAAGAGTGCATATAAGACTTGATTACTAATTTTATAAGGTAAGCTTAGTATTTTAGAATTGAGTTATACCTATTTTATGACCTTCATTTTTCTTGATGAATATTAGTTTGATATAGCTTTAATACATTATTAGTTATAATTATTTTATTTTAGTTAGTTATGTAGTTACAATAGTTTTCATCTCATAATTTAAATTCAAGGGTTGTTGATGCTTGTGTGATTATTTTAGGTGGTACCATATGATAGGGATGATTTAGGCCTACCAATAAAGGAGTCTAAAAATTAGAATGTGATTTCAGATATATGGGCATAAGAGAGATAATTTTCCACCTTGCATTGCTTGATATTTTGTAATGTGTTAGACCTATATTGTATGTATTTTTTTTAATTTGTTCATATTTTTTGCCATATAATAGGTGTTTTTAGTTTGTTGAATGGTTTTTTTAATTAGTGGTGTTAGCAAAGATGGCTTTAGTTATATGTAGATTGAAAATAATTTTAAACACATCATTATGCATTCAAGTTCATAAGTAAACCATAAAAAATGCTATACATGACTTGATTCATAGTAAATAAGAAGATGAATATTAATGTTTGACTTGGGCTCTTATATCCTAGAGCATTTTAAATGTCTATTAGTGGATTGTATGTTGAATACTTGAGAGTGTTAATGGGGTGTTATGGTGTTATGTGGTATATACATTAAATTATATTAAAAATAACCATATGATGATAGGGTGCCTATAACTTATTATAATTTTTCACTTTATAATATAACACCTATAATGCTAAAATTTCATCATGGGTGAAAGACAACTATGTTTTCAAATTCTTGACTTGGATTTATAACTGAGTGTGATATCTTGTAAAATTTAATAACAATTAAAAAGTCCATAAAGGGTATTGAAAATGATATGGAAGGAATATAAATATGAAAATAAAATATAATGGAGAGAAATGAGAGAATAAAATTAGGGAAGAACCTTTCTATGTATACTATGGAGGAATTGGTAGCGGTAACATGGCATATTAATGGCAAGCATGTTATTTTTAATCTCCATGATACTAGTTTTTCTTAGTGGAGTTATTAGAGAAATTTATAGATGTTTTTTTAAGGTTTTTAAGAATAACACATTGAGATGAAAAGGCAAGGAGAACTTGAAGATTTATTTCAAAACTTTTAAGCTTATATTGAGTCTTTAAGGTAATAAGTAAGTTTTTTTATTTCATATTTATTCTTATCTCTTAGCTATAGATGTTTGATATTACTATAGCTATGGAACATGGTTAATATTATGGAATTTTTGGATTTACATGGATCATTATGTGGTGAATTTAAGAGAGTTTAAGCTTTAATATGGCACCTAATATCCTTGCATAACCCTCCACTTCAATCCTCTCCACCAGGGGATTCTCATTGCATGTTCACATCCTTATGAGTCTTGATTTATTATTATTTATGTGTTGTTAAATATTCATTTATTATGTATGTTATGATTGAGAGGGTAAAATCCTAGTTTTATTATTTAGTTCCTAAAGGACTTGTTAAAATGAACAATTATTATCTTTCATATTTCCATAAGATGGATGAAAATAAATTAATGGCTATTTTACTTCATATGATTTCCATTGATGGTGTGTTTAATTCCATATAACAATGTGAGATCACTATTATATGTGTGGTGATTTGTCATTTTTTTTTTGATACTTAGGAAAAATAGGGTCCCAAGTCCATCATTAAAAATATTAAAAAAAAACTAGAGTAGCTTAGATTAACTATAAAACTATTAAGGCATTTGGATAACTAAAAACAAGAATGACCAACATCTGAAAGTTTTTTCAATAATTAACTTTCAATCCATTTTAAAAAAATAATAGACTTACAAAAACTACTCCACCATCTTTTATTAGCCATGAGAACTTGAATTCCTTATCGGAGACTTAGGAATATTGTGACCTTTCTTTTTATTTCCAAAAAATTTCCATTCTTCTTGATTACTTGATTTATTTGAGAATCCTCTCTCCATACCATCCACTATTTTAGTTTTATCATCAAGAATTTTTTTGTTATTATTAAAGTCCCTCTCTCTCTCTTTTCACTATTACTAAAAATATTAGATATTGGAGAAGAAGGCACAACTAGATTTTTACAAAAAATTGAAAACTTTCTTGAGGAAGATTCCACTATTTTCCTAATAGGCTATCCAGGATTACAATCCAGACTCACTATTAGGAACTCCTCAGAATTATCCTTCCCCCAAGAAGAAACTAATTTTATCTTAGATTTGGGTGAAGATGTAAAAATATAACCCACATAAAATTAATTTCTACATCTAAAGGAAATAACTTAAAAATCAATGTGCTAATACCAACACCTCTCATTAACTTTCAATACAATATTTTCATGCAAAGCCTGAGAGATATCTAAACTGATCAATAATCTAGTAACATTAGTCTAGGAGAAATTAAGCAAGGTGGCATCAATTTCTAATAACTTTCCCAGAGTTTTACCAATGACTAAAATCCTAGATTAATTTTAAAACTAAATAGGAAGATACAACAGCCTCACCCAAACTAGGTGAACAGAAAGATTTTTAGTTAATGGGTTGAGCTCTAGAAACTAGGGTTTCAGTAATAATAGGTGATTATAAAAATCCAAGTTTTAGCTTCAATAATTTTAATCAAATTACTTAAATTA